>CM061549.1:66707793-67932293 GCA_030864215.1 Capsicum pubescens | reverse complement strand
AGGAATGAGGTCAGAGAATTTTACTACACCATGGAATTCGCAGAAGATGGGTTAAGCTTGTCTGCATAGGTGCATGGAAAGTCTATCTATTTGGATGAAGAAGCACTGGGAAAAATCTTGGATGTACTAGCTATTGGAGTCAGTAATGCTGTAAAGAAACAGCCTATAGTTAAGTTTATGATCAATGCCTCTAATTTGGGAGGAACATCTAGAGCAGCTGTGAAAAAAAAGTTCCAAAAATATGAGTTTTCGCCTGTATTTGAATTCATCAACAAAGTCCTATTACCGAGATCAGGGAAAACTACTATTGCATCTGGGGATGATCTTTTCTTTATAGAATGCCTAAGTAATTTTAAATTGATTAGTTTGTCTACTCTTATGATTGACCACATGAAGAAAGTAATTCTTGAGAAAGATGGGAGACATGAAATGCCCTATGGGTACTTGCTGAAGAGGGTCTTCGAATATTTTGGTGTGAGTGGAACTAAAGGAACACCTGGAACAGTCAAACAAGTGATCATCCTAACAACCTTGTACAGAATAAATGTATTAAAGGCAAAGTTGGTTCTGTCTCAAGTATCTGAGTTGTTAGTTGTTCGAGAAAGGTTGGGAAAGGAAATTGAGAAGTTAAGGATTATGTTGGATGCCAAAGATTCTGAGATAGTGCATCTAAAGTCGCACATTTGGAAGTTGTCATCGGAAGGACCAGGTGCCTCTGACGAACTTGCAACTAAAAATGCAAAACTCCAGGAAAGAGTGGCTGAACTGATTGGTAAAATCCAAAAACTGAATGCTGAAGTGAAGAATCTCACCAAATAGTTGTTAGATGCTCAAAATGCTGGAAATTCAAGAATGGAGATGTTGCTTAAGTACCTTTCCCCCAAACCTCCCTCAACCTAAGTCATGTTATCCCAGTCTTTTAACCAATCTTGTGTCAGTTTTATAACTTACTCCTTGTATTGGCTTTTGAAGATAGTTATTTGTTATTTTATTTTGGTATGATTATACTGGTACTAATCTATGTTTATGAATAAATGAATTTTGCTTGTGAACTTCATTTGTTTTCTTTACTTTAAGATATTCTTCATGTTAGTGTTGCCCTAGTGGCCATGAGTTACTTAGTCTGTGCTTATCTTTACCTATGGATTACCATCGCTCCTTTTCAATGATGCTAAAAAGGAGAATACTGACTTTATATGTAAGAACTTGGTGCGTGTGTGTGCTCACATGGTGAAGAAGTATGGTAGCACAGTGACAGGAGGAAGTGTTCAAATACATATGAAGGTGCATAATGACGGGGAAAGTTTTTGCTGCAAATGACAACAAGGGACCAGGTCATTGTGTTATATGATAGAGGAAGCATGATGATAGGGGAACATTCATCTTCAGGTGGTAATCAGTCACTCTAATTAAATGTGATGAATGTGCACTAATGCTCACATTGTAAGGTTTGGTTTGTCGTCATCAAAAGAGGGAAAAATTGTTATATGTAGTTTTGATTATGAGCAGCTAAACTGTAAGGGACCAGGTCCCTGGATGTGCAACGTATAGTACAGCTGGCACACGATATCTGCATAGTTTTGTCCTCTTGTGTAACAAACTTGCAGGTATTATTTTGTACTGACTTGGACAGCTGGTCCAATGATATTTCAGGCCTAATCATCACTCAACTATAAAAGGAAATAGAAGCCTCTTCATCAAATAGTTTTTGCAAATTCTAAAGAGTGAAAAGAGAGGCAGCAAAACCCCATTTCAACACTGCTCAAGTTCTTAGCTGTTTGTGTGAGCTTAAATAGAAATTGTTCTTGAGTGAGCTTTGATTTGTAACCGAACTACTCAAGCTATAAGAGTAGTATTTTTCTCTTTGAGTAGAAAGTGCTTAGGTAGAGCTGCCTAAGTTTGTTATTGATTAGAGGTAATCAGTGGAGAAGGCCTTTGGTAGAGTTACCAAGATGAGCTTGTAATAAAGTTGTTACAAGCAAAAGGAACCTAAAGTTAGGTTCAGAGTCAAGTCTGTAATCAAGAGGTTGGTTATAGTGGACTATTTGGTGCTTGTGAAGGCAAGCCGTGGTTTTTTCCTTCTTGGATTTCCACGTAAAATCTTGTGTTCTTACCTTCCTGCACTGTCTTTATCTTTCCAGCACCTCATAGTTGCTTTATTATTCTATCGCTTGTGACTGACTTTGAGGGACCTGGTCCCTCACTATGTGATTCAACCCTCAAGAGTTTCTGACACATTTGATTATCCCCAGTTGTCTCCTCAAGCATTTCATATAGGCCGATGCTCTTGTTATCCTCGTGTGGATTAATTCAAAGCAACTTCATTACTCTCTTAAGCTCGTTTTTAGCTTAAATTAACTACGAAAATTTATGTAATTTTACAAGAAAATGGGCCAAAGTTACTGTTATTAGCAATATCCAACCAAATTTTGGAGAACTAAAAACTCAATTCAAACCAAATAACGCCTATAAAAAATTATAATATAAGATTACTTGAAATACTTGAAAATCGTACTTGTTGAAATCAAAATTCTTTTTCTTAAAAATGAGTCGTTCCAAATTTTATGTCATGATTTGAAGTTGATCTTTTATTTTTGACATTCAATTTTTATCTCAAAAGTCGATTTTTTTTTCTCGTATGAAACCTCCATATTTGTGAAAGTGATAAAAACTTCTCGGACTCTTACCATCTTACCAAATGAGCAAATCATAATTCTTACTCCCCTTATCCAATAATATTTGTCTACTATATTAAAAATAAATATTCAATTATACTTGTCCAATTTGAAAAATCAATTAATAATTTACCCATTTTACCCTTGTTTTAAATATTATTCATTACTCGGTACATTTTTCAAAACATCAAATCTATTATATTCAAAGGGTGATACAGTAAAATTATTTATATTATTTATTATTCTTTAATATGTGTGTCAAGTAAATAGTGGATAAGTATTGTTAGATGGTGAGAGTATAAACAAGGTATTAAAATAGTCTAAGGGCATTAACAAATTGCATATTTTCATGTTCATTTTGTGGAAAAATGTCTGCAATTGAACATCCCTAATTTTGAAAATTACATCTTAACACCTTTAACTTGAATTAGCCGGGTAATTACTCCCTATATTGAGAATGCACATACGAAAAAATTTTATTCAAATATCATAGATAAACACTTATTTCAAGTCAACTTTAAATTTAAGCTCCGAATTGCATGATCATATGCTACCTAGATTTATTTAGCATAAAATCGATAAAATACCAGCACAAAAGTGCTCCATTTGTGCAAATCATCCATAGAGCTCTCATCAACTACCACTACAACTGCTACAATATACAAAAAAGTTTTTTCTTCCTTTAATACAGTTTATGGTGTGCCTAAGAGCAGATAGATAGCTACTTGAACAAAAAAAAAAAGAAGGGAAATATAGACTGGTACTTTCAAACGCTTGGGAGTCGTTTCGTTTGCGGATAAAGTTATCCCGAGATTATAGTCCTGCAATTATAATCGTGGGACTAATTATCCTAGGTGGAATAACATAATACTGTGTTCGAGGTATAAACTTTTCCTGCGATTAGTTATATCTTCAACCAAACAAATATAAATTTGATCCTGAGACATTTCACCTTTATCCCATGAGGCATGAACCAAACGACACCTTGTTCATAGTGCGCTGATAGCAGAACAGAATTTGGCAGTTGGCACCGATCAGTTTTCAAACACTAGTTGTGAATCTTGAGCTTCAGTTGTCAGCACAAAGCTTGGAAACATTTGAGTTATTTCCCTGGAATGTAAAAAAACAAGTTCCATCTTCTTAGGCTAATGCCATCAAGAATTTCTAGTTCAAACGTCTCAATATTAGATTAAGAAATGACATATCACATAATTCAAACTTGGCCTCAACTGGCGTGTGAGTACTCTACTTTGAGAGTGCACATCTAGACATCTCAACTTGATCTCAACTGGCAACTAAACACTTCAACTCTTCCCCACTGTATCTCATGGTCATCTGATGTTGAGGTGATACATAAAATTTGGTGGTGTCTAGATGATCATTTTGTAAGTTGGGGTGTTCAACTGACACAGTCGAGGCATGTTGAGGTGTCTAGATGTGCGAGCATGGTTATTTGCCAGCTGAGGCCAAGTTTGAATGTCTATTTATGTATTACGCTATTAGAAATTCCAACTCACTTTAGGAATGGTAGAGTCATGTTCCTAATGATAGAAGGATATCTTGTGACCAATTCCTGCCATTCTTCTAGATCAATCCGTCCATCTCTTTTCGTGTCTGCCTCTAGAAATGTCTGTTTAATATCATTTAGATCAGATATCAAAACTATAGAGGATGACTAACAAGGGAATAAAGTGACTTCTCCACCTTATCAACAATTGCTTCGATAGCATCATCCGGAAGTGTCAATTCCGATTCATTCAGAATAGCAAATACCATTTCCTTCAACTACAAGTTCAATAGTAAATCAATCAAGTCAAGAGAGATTTGAGTATCTCAAATTTGAGATACACTTGACTAATAGAAACAATATAGCCAAAAGTATAACAATGACCATGTTCAACACTGTGTCAAGAGTGTAGGGTCAACCGTGCACCACTGGCCTCGAGGATTTCTGACTTAAAAATAAAATGTCTATGCTCATTTGTCTCTTTAGTTATCATAAGGTGCATGGATTTTATGCTATCTAGGTTTGACTTTTATGTTATCATTGTAGCTAAAGCTGATTGTGTGTGCACATAAAAGCATCCATCAGGTGCGAGTCCAGAAGTATCTCTGGGACATATTAAAGCCCCGATTGTACCGTTGTCATGTAAGAGTGGAGTTTTTCTAATGATATTAGTGTGTTTTATGTTTATTCCCCCTTCCATCCTCTTTGTACGCTTATGGTATTTTGAAGAGACCACCTTATATTTCAACAGGGAATTCTTTTATGTATATCTTGAAGTTCTATTACCTAATTCTGTCCCATTTACTGAAGATTGAGCAAGAAGATATTGACCATAACCATTTAAAATATGCTTGATGCATCTCACAGGGAAAATACACAAAAATAACATATACAGTGTAATCCTACAGGTAGGGTCCAGGGAGGGTAGTAGAATGTACGCAGACCTTACCCCTACCTCCTGGGAGACAGAGAGGTTGTTTACAGAAGACCCTCGGTTCGAGTAACACATATCAATGCAGTTAAATAAACACTAACATAAAATATAGAAGTAAAACAGACATAGCATATAATAAACTCATTCTATAGCATTCAGAAAAGGACAATAACAACAATAAAATAATGTGATAACCAAAGCAAAGAAACAACAGATAGTAACAAAATTCGAGGACAAGAAACTATGAGGTTAGTACTAATGCTAGTATGCTACTAGTATACAAGCAGAAATATGTACAAAGCACCAACCTATCAATAGTGGAATGAGACAACACACAAATATATTGCCTGAAATTTAATTTCTGTTCTCTGTTGAAAGTTCAAGTTATGTTCACATAGTTAGATCAGGCAGCAGAAGCTTGAACTAGCTCAAATCTTTTCGACCTATATGGTGAATTTTCAGATAGCAAGTATATAAAATTTCAATGCTATGAAAATCAGATATCAATGAACAATACCTGATGATTATCTGGGATGATTCCAAGTTTAAACTTAGATGTTGCTCTTTAAGTGATACACAGTGCTACAATTGAATTTATTTTTTATGCCACCAAACATGTCCATTGTCTTATTTCATTCAGTTTCACTGCGTAATAGTCATGAAATAAGTCGATAGACATCTAAACGCCATATTGCATACGAGCAGAACCACGAAATCAGTTTCCAGAGCCACCGAAAATCTAGATTGAGAAGTTCTACTACTAAGACAGCAGTATGATAACTGAAACATATTTCTGTAGAAGTTACTCACCTCATCACGTTCGATGAATCCAGTGTGCCTCAAGTCATACAATTTAAATGCAACTAGAACAAAATTATGCCTGATGTTAGTATCAGTTATACTAAAATGTCTGACATGTTGTTGTACTTTAAAGTTCAAGAAAGTATGGCTCACTAAAATTTAGCACAATTAAAAGAACAAGATCAAACATATTTCTTACATTCAATCTTGTCTGCTTGAGGAGTCCTTGGATGGAATATGCTTAATGACCGAACAAATTCTCCAAATTCAATTACCCCATTTTGCTTAAGATCAAACAAATCAAACAACTGCAATAATACGACAAGAACGAATAGATTCTTGTTTGGAGAATAAAGATCAAGATGCTAGACAATCATACAACATGAAATAAGAGAACTTTTAACAGTTTTAAGATGGCATGTTGATATAACAACTACTGTAACTGTTGATGCAGTTACGGCCATTAAAAATAAATAAATTCAGCCGAAATAGAAAGGTGAGTATGCAAGTCAATTTTAACAGAAATGTTTTCACAGATGGTCAAATTACAGTAATCATTCGCCGACAAATGTCTGAATTATGTCAAAGAGGGTGAAACACGTACTCTGTGTGCGAAAAGATTCTGCTTAGGGCTACAGTTGAAGAGCGCAAGAAGAAACTCCTCCTGCGTTGAAGAAAATAGAATTAGATCAATCTCACAATCTGAAGCCTGAAAATCATTGAAGGATATTTGAAGTGTATCTGAGTTGCCTCATCAAACGAAATCCTTGAAAAACATATGGAAAGTCGTATGTCTAGCAGAACAGTTTTAAAAGATAATGTGCTGTCAAAGTGATTACAACATTGCCACTGCTTAGGCCTAGGTAAGCCCCCTGCAATGAGCTTGACCGAGAAAGCATGCAGGGGTTTCAAACATGAGACCCCCTATTTGGGAGATCACCTATTCAACCAACCTGGTAACCTTTGGCATGCAAGAGAAGGAGGGGTAACTGAGAAAGAACTTTTGTGAAATAACTAACTAGTTTGTCCTAAATCACCGTCTCTTTTGAGCAGTTCTCCCCTTAACTAACATCTCAATTTATGCAATAGCTAATGATTGAACCTTTTATGTTGAAAATTACCTTATGAATAAGACCATCATCAATTATGGAGCTGCTTAGTTTTCCATATAGAACATACAATGCATCCACTTCGTTAACAGAAACTGCAATAGAAGACCAGAGCACTTTAAGATTCTTAATTACAGCTTAACAAAAAAAAGGCCATGGAATAGATACTTAATATCATACTAACAGTTTTTGGTTGGACACACCTACTCTGCTGGAAGATAACTAAGTAGATATCAATAGCTTCAGACTTCAGTGTCCGGGAAATATATATTACCAATTATTTAGAGGAAAGATTTCAATTTGCTGAAGGCAACAACAACAACATATGCAGTGTAATCCTACAAAGTGGAGTCTGGGAAGGGTAGAGCGCACGCAGGCCTTACCCCTAACTTGGAGGTAGAGAGGTAGTTTTCGATATACCGTCAGCACAAGGGAAAAACAGTCTAAAGCAGTAGTAGAAAAAGAAATAATGGAAGTGGAGAAGACATGGCATAAATACTATAAAAAATATGACAAATCATTCTGAAGAGTAATTACAACAAAATAATACGATAATTGAAGTACAAAAACATCGGATAGTAACTCAAAGGATAAGAAACTACAGGAGTAATGCTACGACTATTATGGAAGGATAAGCGAGACGATGCTCTACCGAAGGCAATGCAAATATAATATAAAATCATTAAGAAGAAGAATGTCGCATTATTGCGTCCAGATTACATGTTGAAGGCTTTTTACTTTTGGATATTCTCGCTTGTCGGATGGAACAATAATCGGTATATATCTATGATTTGAATCATTGGGTTGCTATAACAGTGGTTACAAATTTCTTGTGACTGAATGTTCAACAAACACTACTGGTGAAACATTTTAAAGAATAGTACTAACTACAATTACCAAATAAGTACAAAGAAAAGAAGGAAACGGAAAATCAAACAAAGAGCCTCAAAGCCCTTTTACATAACTTTTTCACAACTTCAGATATTTAGGGGCAAAGTGGCATTCTTTAACTCACAGGAAGTCTCAGAAACTAGTAAGTCATGGTTCTCGAAACCAGGTGGACGCCTTGATCTCATGGAACGAAAACATCCCGTTAGTGCATGCATTATTCCGCACGTTACTTAAAGATCCAGAAATATATTTTTGTTCACCTGCCACATCAAACATGAAAATTATAGTAAAGCATTGGCCATAGAAGTTAGAGTATTTAGATAAAGTAATCAGAATCCGAGTACAAGAAAAGAGCACTACTGAATTTACGCACAAGTTTTATCTTCTTACAAACACTAAGTGCATTATCGGGCATCAATTACTTTACTTTACTTTACGGGGGGGGGATCATAGTCAATGTTAGGTTTTCCAGTGTTCCGAGGGGGAAATTCAGCATCAAGCAGTGCTACCCCAATAAAGCAAAGCATATAAACTAGGATAGTTTCTGGTTCTTGAAAAGAACTTGTTATCGGGGATGTTTGGTACGAAAATGTTTTCCATGAAAAATGTTTTCTTTTGAGACAAATAAAAATAATTTTCTTACTTACTTTATAGTGTTTGGCAAATAAAAATAATTTTCTTACTTACTTTATAGTGTTTGGCAAATAAAAATAATTTTCTTACTTACTACTGGTTATTATCTCATATTCCATATTTCTTTAAAAAAAAAAGTGACTTTGTGAGATACTCCCCTGTCTCAATGTATGTGGCACTTTTTGGATTTCGAGATCCAAATATGTTTATCTTTGACCATTTTTTTTCATATATTTGTAGATAATTTAAAATTATCAATATTGTAACTAATACTACTTTTTAAGTATTTTCCAAACATATAAATTTTGTTTCCAAAAAATTGAAGATTCTATGCCCCAATTCATGGTCAAAATTAAATTGTTTGACTCTCGAAATTCATAAATTAAATAAAGGAATGTAATAACTATTAATTGAGTGCTCTAAATCATGGATTCACCATTGATGTAGGACTCAAGAAAGATTGCATTAATCCATATAAAAGAAGCAAATAGGAGAAAACCCAAAATCTTGTAAAGAAGGGGATCCAGAGCAAGTTCAATGGCATAATTGAACTAAATACCCAGTGGTACATGAAAAATTGAAAAATATACATTCAGAGAAATCAACATGCATTTTGATCACTCAACTAACAATTATTATTCTGAGTCACTTTTTTCTTGATTCCAACTTTTTATTCAGCAAAAAAAAAAAGTGTCATTCTAAGACAATAAACTATTTTAGCTAGCATATGGGAAATTTAACTCTTCTAAATCATGAGTTCGCAATTAATGTAGGACCCAAAAAAAACAAATGAAAGCACAAAATGTCAAAAGTACTTTCACTAAAAAAAGCATATATATCCATGTAAAAAGTACCAACAATACACTAGGAAAAAACAGCCCCAAAATCTTAATAAAGTTCATTAATCTAAAATAACCTTTGAACATATATTGAGTAGAATAAAACATGAGAAATAGAGAAAGAAAGAGTGTATGAACTTACCTCTCTACTGTTATGGTGGAGTTATTGTCTTGTTGAGTTAATTTTGTATCACCCTATACTATAGTATTATAGTATAAGATCTTCTTCAAAAGCATGTCAAACTCTATTGGTTCTATCTTATTTGTCATATTTTATTTTATACATTCGAAAAACATCAACTAGACATTAATTAAACTAAGTAATTCTTATTTATTACTCGTCTCAATTTAACATTTATTTTTCAAAATAACAATTTTTTTAATCACCTATTTTCAGTTAAGACACAAGTGATCCGGATGAAGTACAAAACTTTGTTTTCTCTCATTTTTGTACGATTCCATCAAAATTCAAATACGACAAAACTTTAACAAATAAGTATTATAAGTATTGCACTTTCGATTCAACAAAGGTGGCACCATGATGACTTCGTGAGTAGTATTTTATGTGCATTATTAGCCTCGGTTGTCTGCATATCGGGTTTACATGCGTTGACTTAATTTTTTATTTTTGGGAACAGAATCATCAATTTTGTGATTTAAAGCGATTATAAATTTAATAAAAAAAATATATATATATATATACATATATATTGTCATCTAATAAATGATGTATACGTATTCTTTTCATTTAAAAGAGGAAAAGAATATTTATTATTCAAAGTTGAGAGGTTTAATTTTTAAAGCAAACTTGGGTTGAGAAACGATTTTCACTCTTTCTTTTTTGAGTGTATGTGTATCTTAAGAAATAATAAATGAGAAGAATTTGATACTAATTTACCCTTATTTCTCTTCATAAATTAGACTAAGCTAATCTTATTAATATTTGAAAAATCATAAAGTCAATCAACAATTACTTATGGATGGTACTCTTCAATTATAATTTCTATACAATGTATTTAATATTGTTTACTTTTAAAAATAATTACAACAGCAAAATAGGAAGAAATTAATTAAATTTATTTTAATTTTGTAAAGTAACAAATCCTTTTAGTAATATTGACAATTAATATAAAACGACGAGAGTGTATACCAATTTTAAGGATTAGCATTTAACTAATTGTTGAACAATTCTTGCTTATTGTATTGTCAAATTAAATCTTTGACAAAGCAAATTGAACTTCAAAGTGCATATTCCCTTGGAATATGTCCTGTTCCACCTTCCTAGTATTAATTTAATAGTGGACATAAACGTAGATGATCAAAATAATAATACTGTAAAATATTCTAAGATATCAATCTTATTAATTCAAATTTATGATAAGTAGATTCAAGGGAAACGACAGAAATGACACTGCAGATTAAAAAAATTCCACGAAAATGGTCATTCAATTTAAATTCTACTTTTTAGCCATTTTAATTTGTTGACTTGTTCTATACAGTTTCTACACACCTTCTATACAGTTTCTATACATATCTTATACATATAAATACTCTATACGAAAATTATATAGTTTCGATACACAATTTATACAATAATTGTATTTTATTTTTTACACATTTTATACAACAATTATATAGTTTTTATACATTTTTTATATATATTTTATAAATATACATATTTGATAGAACTATACAATTTTTATAAATATACCTTATATAGATACATATTCTATATAACAATTATACCGTTTTTATATAATTATATTTAATTATTATTTTTAAATAACTAAAAAAAAAGCAAAATATTTTTCTGTTAAAAAATTTGTAGCAAAAAAAAAAATTGAAAATATTTTTAGAAAAGGGTCGAATGGCCCAAGTTGAAAAAGTGTATCAGTATTGTATATGGACTGTATCAATATGATATATAAACTGTATCTGAATTACATGGGCCAAAATAACCCAAATTGAGAAAGAATAGGAAATGGCTATTATGCGGCATTAATATACCTGACAGGACATTCTATGTCCATAGGCCCAAACTTGGGCTATTTTTTTAACTAAAAATTACATAAATACACAACTTATGTTTTCAATAGTACGAAAAATCTCAAATCCCTAAACATATTACAAAAATCTCAGCATATACACAGAATGTTATGTATATGTCGACTATGTTATGTATATTAATAGGGAGAGAGAGTAAAGTAATTAAAAAGGTGGGAGAGAGTGTAATTACTTCCAAAAGGGTTGGTATTTATATTATTTATACTTTTTTTAAAGAAAAAATTACAAAAAGTGACAAACTTAAGAACATAATTATAATAAATAACAACATTTTTTCAAAATTATATTTTATAGCAAAAGTAGCATTTTTTTTGTCTTTTAACTCTACATATACATGTTTCACTCTTTCTTTTCTATTTTCACTCCATTATTTTACCTCTCTCCAATTTATCCAAAAAATAAATTTCATAAAAATCATCTCTTTCTTTTTCGTTTCACACAGATTAGTAGATTCCTAAATTAGTAGATTCACTTTTCATATTAAATAAATTTTATTTAAATTAGTAAATTTCTTTTCCAAATCAAACTCAAATCATATCTTCATACTTTTCAAAATTTCAAAATAAAGCATCATTATTGTTTTTTTCTCTCTTATATCTAGCTTTTTTTTTGTTAGTTTTTTTTCATCTTCTTTTTTTTATCATTTTTTTTATTTTAATTTCTTTTTCTTTTTCATTTTTTTCATTCCACTTTATTTTTTCTCTTCTTTTTTTTCTTTTTACCTTTTTTTATTTTTCTTTATTTTTTTCGTTTTCAACTTTTTTCCTTTCTCATATTTTTTTCTTTTTCTATTTTCGTTTTCTTCTTTTTTTCTATTTTTATTTTTTATTTCTTTTTTTCGCTTTTATTTTTACAGTTCTATTTCTTTTTCTTCTTCTTTTTTTTTATTTTTCACTTCTGTTTTCGGATGCTTTATTTTGAAATTTAATCACAGTTATGGAGAGAGAAAAATATTAATGATGCTTTATTTTAAAATTTTGAAGATATTTATATTTGTATTTATATTAGCTTATAGGTCTTGTGAAGTATATATATTTTTTATGTGTATTAATTATATATTTTTTGATTTAGTTTTATGTAAATGTATATAGTTATAGTTGTTACTATTTAAGATATGCATTTGTATTTATTGTTTTATATGAGTCACATTTGTATTTCGCGAATATATGTGAAGATATATATTATAGTTATGTTCGTTAATGTTTGATATGAATCTAATATGTATTTCGTAAATACATATCAGAGTCATATTTGTATTTTTATATGATAATATACATATGGATCAAACATATATTCTGTAAATACATATGTAGAGTTGTATGTATTTTTTGTAATGTAATATGTATTATGTAAAAGAAAACATATGCATACTATGTATCTCGTGTTTTTTTTAAAAGTACATATAATATAGATTTATGTCATTATTTTGTTCTATGGGTGCCGTGTGATCATATATTCATGGCAAGAATACTTTCAAGGTTTGCACCACATATAGGATGTCACACAGTCAATGATATTGAAGAATGTAAGCGATGTTATCAAAGGAGCAGTACAAGAATTTTTTGTCATAAGAATATTTGTGGTATCTAAATGAAAAAAAAAAAAAAAATATGTAGTTCAAGTGCAATTAGACAGATGTATTATAAAAAATTTGGGGGCATGTGCATTTATTTGTATTTTATATATACAAATGCATATTCATATGTATTTTTGTACGATGTTGAATTTGTTTTTGAGTTGTTCTATGTCATTTTAGAGGGTAACATATTTACTTATTTGTATTTTTTACTGTTTAAGATATGTATCATATATTTTTTTTTATTACTTATATGAATATGTATATAGTTATCTTTTTTGTTATAGAGATTTTGTGTCCTATATATTTATACATACATATGAGTTAGATATGTATTTCTGTAAATACATATACAGATATATATGTATGTTTTGTACTGTAAATACACATGCAGATTTGTATGTGTATTTATTTTGTACATATTTTTGAATATGTATATGTGATATAGATATTCGTCTTTTAAAAATAAAAGATAGAGATAGAAAAGTAAAAAAAAAAAAAAAAAGTGAAAAAGAAAAAAAAGAAAGAGAAATAGAAGTTAGAAATAGAAGTGTAAAAAAAAAAAAAAAAAAAAAAAAAAAAAAAAAAAATAGAAACAAAGAAGAAAAAAATGAAAAAAGGAAAAGGAAAAAAAATTAGAAAACGAAAAAGAAAAAATAAAGGGAAAAACGAAAAAAGAAGAAAAATAGAAGAGAGAAAATAAAGTGGAACGAAAAAAATGAAAAAGAAAAAACAATCAAAATAAAAAAAATAAAGCGATAAAAAAAAGAAGATGAAAAGAAACTGACAAGAAATTTTTTATTTTTTTTTGAAGATAATGATCTTTAAATTTGAGTTTGATTTGGTAAAGATATCTATTAATTTAAATAAGATTAATTTATGAAAAAAGAATCTATTGTCTTTAAATAACAGCAATTTATAAAAAAAGAATTTACTGTTTTAAATACATGCCATAATTATTCTTTATTTAACTCAACTGATTTAAGTAAAAGAAATACAGTAAATCTTATTGTATATGTATTTTAGTAGCAACACTTTTATAAAATACAAAATACAAGTTGCTATTTCAGGTAATTATGAAACAGTTGTTATGAAACTCCTAATTATGAGCTTAAATTTGCTATTTATGAAATTTTCCTTTTTTAAAAAAAGAGTTATACCATGTCTTTTTCCCTAGATCCACTATTGAGATGAGTGTTCCCAAAAAAACGTAGAGGACAACATCAACGGCTTTTCGATCTCAGAACTTTAAATGTGGAGTATAAATTTATGCGTAAGTATTAAATTTACAATAAAAAATACATATATATATTTATAATTTTTAAAATATAATGGATTCAATGATATTCCTCAGACCCCACTATGTTGAATACACTGAGTTTGTTGTTGTTGTTCGATTCAATGATAAAAGTTTAAATACTAAATTTATCTCTGACAATACATATTCGCACCAGGTGACTCGTATTCCCTTTCATATGAAAATCAAGCTCTCTTGTATTACATCATCATTATTGTATATAAATGTACTCTCCCTACCAACTGAAGATCCAACTAAAGAAAGGTGATTTCTTTTATAAATTATTGTCTATTTTATTTTATCAATTACTCCAACTTTCTAAAGCTTGTACTGTTAATTATGTTTTTCTTTCTCTTTTCATATAGTGAAAAGGATGAACAAAAATACTTATAACGTATAAAAAATGGTTTGGAAATACCCTGTAGTCCATTTAATGGTCTAAAAATACTCCAATTTATTTTCTAGCTCAAGAATACTCCTCAAGCTAACATCTTAGATTTGTGAAGAGTTTATCATCAATGTACCTGAACCCCTTAACCTTGGTTTATTTATTATGCAATTACCCTAATTTTCCTTGTAAAAGTTTCTTTTAGCCGGCTTAGGATTTCCTCCTATTATTATATCATGTAACCATTCTGAGATTTTGTCAAAAATATCTTTAGACTTAATTTAGTATAGCTTTAGCTTACGTTAATTCTTAACCAGAATTCTTCCCAATGTCATTCTTGCATCATTTGCTTTGGTAATAAGTAGAATCGGTTTGGATCAGTGCACAAGCAAGGGTGATTTTTCACACAAAATAATAGGGAGAATATGATCTTCACCCAGTTCGCAAATATACCATATTGGTACTAGTTCTACCGTCATATGAGCCCGGTGTTGAACTACCAAAGTAACACGATGGATCTTTCTCGAAAAAAAACCGAGATATCTGAGCCAGCTTGCAAGCACCTTGACTAATTCGACGAGGCAGGTACAACAAACCTTGGTTGTTTCGCTTATGCAAAATAAAGAACCGAGATTTACGAAGTGGAATGAACTTTGTAAGATAAATTCTCTCATCCTTAATTCGTTACAAATTAAGGATTCAATAGGTTACATAGAATAGCAGTAAAGCATGGCCAGCCGATTGTCATCCATATAGTTTCTAATCTTCATACAACTAAGCCAAAGATACATGTATGTTCCTTCCAAATGATGCAGCATTCTGCATTTAAACTTAGTCTTTAATCTAAAAGAAAATGCCTCATTGTCTGAGTCACTAAATTCGGAGACTTCCAGACTAAATTACATATACATCAACCTAGTCCCCCTGTAACTTTGTAAGCTTCGGTTAAATACAAAAACAAAAGCAATATGGAAAAGAAAAGTCAGAAGTCAAAAGCTGTACATCGCGTTGCTATCACTAAGACGGCCACTCGTTAGTCTTTTGTCACATGTTGAGCTGTCTCAACATACTGCTCCGCGAGCTTTTTAATTTTATCTCCTTCCTTTATGAGAAAAATAGCATTTTTGGCCTTAGGATGATACTTCATGACTTTCTCAGTAGTTTTGCCCACAGCCCACCTGTATTGTTCAACAGAGATCACCCGACTCTTGCAAAGTGGCCTGATGTGCTCCTTCACGTATGCTTCGACCTGCCAGAAGATAATTTAATTAGTATCCCAAGGAAAAGATTTACGGGAAGAAATATGCAAACAATGCTACATGAGTCTTCAGTACTAGAGACTTTCTACACCACTGGAAGAAATTCCAATATATTCACAGAGTAAGTGTGCGTTAGTACCTTCTTTGATACAGAGCTAGTGCTGCCTGATTCCTTTTCAGCAAGGGATTTCGATATCTTGTTCTTTTGTAGATTTTCACTTCTAACAAGCTGGTTAGGAGAGTTTGGGCATTTGGAAGCAGTAGAGCTGCTGTCATTTCCCTGCTCCAGGGACTTTGAAGCCTGTTTAGATTCAGCAACTCCATTGCTTTGTTGAACTCCATTGTTCATAGCCAGTTCATCAAGCTTGAGTGATGCCATCTCAGGATACTTCTCAATCAGTGGCTCCTTATCTGGTCCATACAACTCTTCACAGTCTACAACGGAGAGGTCTTCATCGACAAGGGAACTATGACCAAGGCAATTTTCAGTCTTGCTAGCTCCAGTTGAGCTTCCAACCACATCATTTGTTTCGCACACACTCAACGAAGATGAGTCTACAGGACCTTCAAGAATGTCCTGCTTTTCATGATTTTGAAGTTCCAAAGAGCCATCAGATTCCACAGGGTTGATTGTGGAGAAGACAACTTTCAACTTAGATTCTTCTGGCTGCAGGGCAGAGATCATAGAAGTTCCAGCACCGGAAAAGTCATCATCCTCCAAATTATATTCAAAATCCCCATATATATCAAGTTCTGGAGGAGCATCCACTTCGAACACATTCTCTGGCCCATGATCCTCAACTTCTTTTGATATGCAAATTTCCTCTTTTACTTCCTCCAAGCCACAACTTGGACTATTTGGAGGTGAATCAGACAAAAGTCCTGCATTTCTTAGGGCTTCGTTGACTGCTGGATCAGAAGAATGGACGTCACTTAATTCTTCTGATGAGTTGGTTAGAACTTCTGATGTTTCGCAAGGATTTGTCTCTACAACACCAACGTTACTGGAATTATCTAGTCTGCGCAGTTCTTGTGAGCAGAGGTTCACATATACTAGTTTGCTATTAGACCTATCAGCAACCTCCTTTTCAATATTAACTGCATCTGCAATTGCCAGTTCTGTTTCTGCTGTTCTGCGCATAACTGACAGATTTGTTTTCCTTAAGAGGTGCTCAGTGAGACGGTGAAGTTGAGCCTGAGAGAAAAACCAGAGGAAAAAATTGATAAATTATATATAACTAAGATGAGTTATTTACTCAGTTTGTGGTTATAGGAGAACAGAGCAAATCCCCTAAAGTGGAAGCTATACACTGATTAAAGACGGACAACATTTTATGAGGAAAAAAAACTCCGATGATTCATATCTGTGATCTTATAGAGGAAAAACCTGCACTATTTTTTTGAGAAAGGTAACAGTGTAATAAAAATGCTCCGGGTTTATGAATAATGAATCCAATAAACAACATACTAACTAGGGATTTTGAACAAGTCATTATTCTATATCGTTCCAATTCTTTTGGACTTGAATAGATCCTATTATGACATATGTGAAGGATTACAAGTGTCAATCAACATATGGACTAGATGCTGGTGGAATTGTGTGATAATGTAGTTATCAACCAGACGAAAAAAGCCAAGCAAAAGAAGTGTTGTGAATATTCAGGCTTCAAGTGCAAAGCACGAATGAAGTGTGGGCTTAAAGAAAGATGCAAATGAAGGAAAAAAAAATCTTATACAATTCAAGAATGATGACTATAAAAACAAGCAACAATTATATTGACAAAGGAACTGGCAAACTACAATTAAGTGAAATTGTTTCGTGTTGTCTCAGGCAAAGCCGATGGGTGACGAGACGTGATCTTGATGGTTTGGTGTCTGAACTGGAGCTATCTATGGAAAGTGATACACTTTACCTGCTTTGCACCTAACTCCAGTGCTAAACGCACCTCCCCCGACGGGTAGGAGAGACGCTTGTATGCTTAGCTAAAGAAATAACTTGAAAGATCATCATTTGCAAACTAAATCAGAATGATAATGGAGGTTCTTTTCCATCAGTCCATATAAACCTTTTTGTTTTAACCCTTCAGCTTTTTTTTAATCACATTATGTTGGTGGGCATTTCAGCAGTATGGCATTTTCTGTAAGAAAAATAAAGTGTGTTATGAAAGCCCTAATGGAATGATGAATAATTGAAC
This sequence comes from Capsicum pubescens, assembly GCA_030864215.1. Taxonomy (NCBI): domain Eukaryota; kingdom Viridiplantae; phylum Streptophyta; class Magnoliopsida; order Solanales; family Solanaceae; genus Capsicum; species Capsicum pubescens. Next base: position 67,914,125 of record CM061549.1, on the reverse strand, counting down.
ATAGGAAATATCTATTTATCGATGTTTGACACAATATAACTAGGACATTTACTAAATTTGAGAAAACATCCAACTTGAAACACTCTAATTCTAACGTTAACACTTAAACACCAACAAGCACCCTCAAACTCAAAGTGAAGACACAAACATGAGTTTGTTTATTTTGAAAGATATAGAAAGTAAATATCGCCAAATTGCAAATTTAACAAAAAGTTGCGGTCATCTGGAATCTCGTCGGAGAAGCTGTGGCCCAAATAGTAGCCGAAAAGAAGCGTGTCAATGCCAAACCAGTCACCATAAGAGGAACAGAGACGTAAGGATAGTCGCTGGAAAGACGCATGAAACGGCTGAAAAGGTCGCCACAAAAACAAGCAGTGCCACCGGAATAGTTGCTGAAAAGAAGGTGCCGTGCAAGAGTAACAATAATCAGAAATAATAGTGGTGTCGCTAGAACGGTCACCGGAAAGAGGAAAAATAAACAGGTTATTTAAAGCCGCTTGCAGAAAATAGGAAGCTACTTGAGCCCTGTAGAAGCTCTGGTACAAAATTCTTTAAAGATAAAGAAATAAAAATAGGAGGGTGGGGGTAAAACAGATTTATTAAAGACTTGAAAATATGATGAACACGGACACACCGATTTATACATGCTAGGCACATTTTTTCCTGGAACAATATCAAACTTTCATAGCATTCTTAGGCCTCATTTGTTTTCATTAAGATTAAGACGTCTGGATCCAAATGCACACCAGTATATAAAAACGTGCATTAAGATTTAGATGTCTGAATCTGAATATTATCATGTTCTGTTAAGATTTGAATACTTATTAGTTAAGAATGCTTGTCTACTTAACGTCTGGATATATAAAACTTGCCTTTATTTAAATAATGTATATAAAATTTAAATAAAATATATCAATAAAATATTTGAAAATTGTATATGGAAGTTGGAGGTGATGGTGGTTGTGGGTGCAAATTGGGGATTGTGTTGGGTGGTGGGGTTGATTGGGTATTGTGTAGAGTGATGGTGGGATTGATTGGGGATTGAGATGGGAGATGGTGGGATTCCGTTGGGGATTGTATTGGGTGATGGTGGTGGTTTTGGGTAGTAGTGAGTGGTGATGGTGGTTGATAGTAGTGATTACCAGTGGTGATTGGCTGTGGTAGTTGGTGGCGGCAACTAAAAATTGTGGTGGATGATAGTGATAGCTAATGGTGGTGGTGAATGATGAGGGTGGTTGGCAATATAGTGGAGGCGGGGTTGTGTTGATTGTTGTTAGTGATTGGTGGCTGTTATTGCGGTTAAGATTAGAATGATTAACATTCAGGCCTTAAAAAAGACAGACTTAATGACTTAAATCTGAATGACTAAGATTAAAACCTTCATTAAGTGCAAATAAATTTGTTATAGATTTTTTTTGAAATTGGTAATGTTATAAATTTGTTTAAGATTTTAATCATTCAAATCTATTCAAACCCATTAAGTGGTTGAAAAATTATAAAACGCACACACTTAATGCCCACTTTGTGGGAATGTACTAGGTATGTTATTGTTGTTACACATACTTAATGATTACGATTCAGACTAAAATAAACAGACTTAATGACTAGTGACTGAGATCTGAATAATTGAGATTAAGACCCTTCATTAAGTGCAAATAAATGAGGTCTTACTCTCTTAACAGTCTAACACCTTGAATATTACAGACTATAGAATAGCAAAATTGTCACCCTGGATAACAAGTACACTTGGAATAGACTTCAAAGGAAAAGGGCAGTGCTTACCAGCCTGACGGACATGGGGATTTTATTATGACGACTGGGTGCCAAAGCTGGCCGCATGTCTTTCGGTAGCTGAGCCTGCTCAAAAGTTTAAAACCAAGAAATGATCAGGTGCAGAACAAATAGGCAGCAAACAAATGGTACAGAAAGAAAACTATTAACATACCAGCACAGGATAATTCCTTTTCAGTACTGCACTGTCCTCTTCATTTTCCAGGGTTCCACTCTTGCTTGTTGCTGATGTTTTTCTTGCAAGAACCTCTAGGGCCCACTTCCTCTTATCACTCCTTGTATTATCACATTTTGCAGTTGTTTCCTCCTTGGTACACAATTTCAAACTACCTGATGTTGATGTGGACGGCCTATCAGTGCTTTTGATTGAAAGTACATTTCTGGTAATATCAGCCTTAGTGGTTGGGACACTTGGCTTGGCCCCCTTAATTTCCAAGGAAGAAGCCACATTTACAGGTAGAACATTGGATGGACTCGGAAAGGATGTCGTTGAAGTGTTTGCTGTCGATCCATTTTCTTTGTTTAGATCAGCTACAACAGTAAGGGTAGAGACAGGCCTGATATCCTCCTTTCTTGGAAAAACGGAATTATCTGCAAGATATAGCCTTGAAAGAATGGAAGACTTTCCTTCCCCTTCATTCACAGGCTTTGTCGCTGAATTCTCTGAGTCATCTCTCAGGAGGTCAAGAACTGACTTCAATGTTTGAATCTTCTCAGGCTTCGACACTTTTGAGCATCTGTATTTCCAAAATTCTACTTCACAATCGCGAGTCCATGCTCGCCGTCGTCTTCCTCCAATGCCATAAATTTTTTTGGTTAGGTTTTCACGTACTTTTCCCTTCTGCAACAGTGACCTCTTTGCCTTCAGATCTACAGAAGGCTTCTTAGTTTCAGTTGTAGATCCTGTCACAACAGCTCTAAAAGCAGTCAGAAGTTTTGGATCAAGCTGGTTTTCCCCTTTATCCCCATAAGACCTGTTACGAACAGCTTCTCTAATTTCTTTCCTTAGATTTTCAACTAGCACTGATGAGTCCTCATCACCGGTTCTCCTCATGATCTTTTTGACCCTCAGGCGTACATTTTCTCTTTGTTTAGAGGGCATTCCATCCAGGTTGCTACGTGCAAGTTTCTTCAAAGTTCTACGACCTGTTCCTTGAACTATACTCATTATGTCAGAGCTAAGATTTTTATTTTCAGGTTTACATTTCAGTTTCTCGTCCTTCAAGAGGATTGCTTGAGGTTTATCGGAGTTGTCTGAAGTAGATCGTCGAGGTTGGTCCTTTGCATTGATTTGCTCATTGCTTTCCTCGATTTTGACTCTCTTCGAATCATAGGCAGGCTCAGCTCTGGATCTAATGCCTCCATCACCAGCATTTCTGCAATCGCTATCAGAACTATAAGCAATCCAAATAGAAATGGAAGGACAGAAGTAAACTAATAAGGAATGACGCAGTTGTTAAACATTTAGTTCTATCAGATTTCAGATAGAATGATGGTAGTTATTCAGTGCTTACCACGACAACAGCATAGACTGCTGATAGCTACTTACGACTCATGCTTCGTAGTATTATCGGAGTATTTTACAAGAACCAAATACAGATGAATACGGGGAAACTGGAAAGAAATATTGAATTATTTTCAAAAAGCAATTAGGTGAAAAAATTTGGAATAATGAAATAGCACATTAGGCAATTAAGATCTAGTCAGTGTGCAAGAAGTTCAAGAAGAAGTCCAGGTCATTAGAAAGAAGCCCAGGTCAGGTGGCTTTATCCACGAAGAGTCTGAGCCTTTCCCGCCAATTAACAGGCGTGACATGCCTTTTAGCACTTATAGAAAGAAAACAATGAAGCTCCAACCAGTATAAAGAAAAAAGAGAATTAATATGCAACTAGCAGACTGCATGTAATGTTGGAAATTTCTAGATGTTAAAATAAACCCAATCACGAAAAAAATGGGACACATTACAATTCGATGTCGATCCTTAGTTTCTCTGTCTTACATAGTAATAAAAGATCAAAGTTGCTCAGTGACTTCAGGCACATGGAGCATATGTATGCCAGGGCCAAATGATTGCCAACTAGTAGCCCACATGTTTTGTCAATTCGTCACTGGCAACATGAGCTTAAGCCACTTCAAGAACCCATGTAAAACAAAATTATCACAAGAATAAGTTACAACTTTGTCAGACTGGATCATCAGGATTTAACCTTAAGATAATCAGAAGCAGCGATCCTATATAAATCAAATGAAGGGGTTTGATTGCATACAACCTGATTTCTCTACGCTTTCTCTTTGCACCTGAAGCCACAAACTTGTTCTCGTTCTTTTCAGGCATCATTTTGTCACCTGACACATCAACAGCAAACACTTCAGAGATGAAAAATATGCAAGCATGTATGTACATCTCAATAAAGTTCATAAGAGTTTTCAGGAAGCAACAATGCTCAAGAATCCAATATCTGGAGAAGCTGTCTGCTATGGCCTACGGTCATAAACCTGGACAAAGGCATTCTGACGTATTCTTCAGTCGTGCAGCTTGAAGTATTTGATCTCCAGCTACCTTCATATTTGTTTCATCTACTGGAGATGCATAGAACATTAATAGCTTAGATATTTTATCTGCTCCAGCTTAAGATAGATCGACCAATCCAAAGGAACAAAAGAAATTCCCGAAACATTGTACGCATACCATTACATGCTGAACACGAGTTCACCGACAATCCCAAATGAAGATCTGGATTTGGTTGAATCAGTTCATTATTAAATAACTGTGTCGATGCATCAGGCTTCACATCCACAGGGGTAGCAGAAGGCTCCGCAGAATCAGGGCATTCACTTTGTCGCACGGACAGTTCTATACTGGGAGTATCAGGAACAGGATCAGGGATCAAATTGCCAGTATTTATAGCCTCTTTAGCATCTAGATTTGAAAGTTTTCTTCCTGGTACTTCACCCTGTTTGTTCCTCTCAACAATTGAGACGACAACAGCCGTCTCACCAGCATCAGCAACAACTACAGACACTTCCCCTGAAAAAGAAGTCTCGAGCAAAGAGTTATTGCTGGCATTTTCTGGACCAAACTTCTTGTAAGATGCCGACTTTTCGGGTAGCTTGTCAACACATCTGCAAAGCGAGATAACAATAAGAATTATGTTTAAATCCACAGCAGGTGCTCAAGATGAAAATATCAACTTAACTCCATCCAAAGATACATAGACTGCTAAAAGTATATGTAGAAGGCACTTTTAGAAGGAATTTTTTTATAGGTGCAATTTAGGCAGATTACACATTTTATGTACAATTCTGAGCAAGACAACCGATCCTAACCAATCCTGAATATTCTAGGCATGTTATTATCTTTAGACTTGTAACAATATATACAATCCAAGGACTTGTAAAGAATTTAATACAAGGATCTACAAATTGGGTAATTCGAGATAGCGAAACCAAAGATCCAAATTTAATTTTCTGTCTAAAAGATAACTCACCTTTATTGAGTTTTTATTCTTTAATGAAAAACCGGGTTGAGATTATCTCAAGGGCAAATCAATTACATATCAGCTTCATCTGTTTAACTTCATTATACTGTTTTAGCTAGAGAAATCCACAAGCTAAGAGGGTTACAGCTCAATCTTCTACTTCCTACTCGATATAGAGATATCTCGTTCGAAGTATATTGTCTATCTAAAGGAAAAATTGCTCAATACGTCATAGGATCCAACAGTTTATGAAAGATCCATTCACATAACAAATGTTATGCTAAAGCTCCTTCGATGTACTAGAGAATGCAGAATACTACATCCCCATAACCAGTATATTCAGCATAGAGAAACATTTTTACCAAACTACTGGCAATGATTTACTTGGTCATGTGTTCTTGAGATAATATAGCTTAACTACTAGTGACGATACTTGCCACAGTCCTCCACTGGCACCCCTGTCCAGCAACGACAATACATCTGGATCCATAGCAACAACATGGCACTTGGATCCACACGAGTATCGAGTGTTGGAAATGCAGCATGCATGTTTCCTCTAATATATCCTTTCTTTAGCAATGTCCATCATGAACTATGCAATCCTGTTGTTTAAATGGACTTTTTACAGTCCAATCTAATTACAAGAGCTTATTCGTGAGACGGGAATGTATATTTCCTCAAGATGCTATTTGGATTCCTAGATTACCGAAAGGCGTGTTTTTTACGTGGTTAGCTGCAAGGAGTGCATTTAGACAGCTGAATATTTGAGAAAGAGGAGCATCATTGGTGTCAGTTAGCGTTTTATGTGCAAAAGCTCACGTGAAGATGTAGACCATCTACTATTGCATTGTAAAATGGATAATCGGTTATAGCGGTGGTTCTTAATTTGTTTGGAAAGCAACAGGTGATGTCCGCACAATGGAGGAGGCATTGGCGCGTTGCAAAGTTGAACTCGCCGGAAGGGGAAGAGAAGTCCAAGAGCATGGAGATTGGGACTCATTTAGCAATTAGACTGGTTACTTGGAAAAAGAGAAATAGGAGCGCATTTGAATGGGTTCAACAAGTTTTTGTAAAATTGCAAATTGTGTCTAATTTTCTTTTGGTGTACTTATGAGGTCCCTATTGATATAAACGATTTGGTCTCTTTTGTTGAGAACCATATTTTCATGTAGGTTCTCTTCTTTTAATAACATAGTGTTGAAGTATTGAGTTATTTGCTATTATTTTTCTTTTTTAGTTTAGTAATTTTATTTCTGAAATTCAGTTATTTAGTTGAGATAGAATAGGATTTTATTAGTATCCTAGTTGAAAATAGAATAGGAGTTTCGTCTATTTATTTTCTAAGATGTGAATGAATAAACTGAGCAGAATATTTTTTTATCCTCAAACGTATGTTTTCTTCTTCTTCTTCTTCTCTGTAGTCTGTACAACAACACATAGTTTACCTTATTCAAAAAATATAAACTACAAATTATGATTCGAAGCAATAGTACAAATTCTAACCAATTTTAAGTATTCTAGGCATAATTGCAGTAGTTGAGTACAAATGCGTAATCTTTGGGTAGACTCAAAAAGAACATGCCACTCCCATAAAACAACTGCAACTGAAGGAAATCTACATATGCTCGGCTGCTAAATACACATATAAACAAAGAAATGTGGAACTAAATATTCATGCATGCTTACCTTGGACATAGCCATGAACTTTCAGAAGTGTCCTCAGTGTCAAATCCAACACAAAAGGCATGATACCTACTCAAATATATGCAAAGAATCAATCAGAGGAGAAACCCTTGAAAATCAGGGAAATTAAGAACTTCAGCTGCATGAAGCACTTCCTACGTCTAAGGTTCTTTTCACAGTAGGAAAAAAGTATGGAAACCACCACTGCTGGAGAAAGTGAGGACATCATTCAGAAGATAGATAAGCGAGTTTTTAGATGGGCCTGACTCCGTTACCATGCTAAGAGAAATGGACGGTGGGTTGAACTCAAGTCTAGGTCATGAGATTAGGATTGCCCAACACTATATGAGGAGACAACAGTCCATTCCATCAACCAATGTGGAACAGTCTAACATAGGCAACAAAGAATATCCATTTGGATACCTTGTGCAAGTCAAAGTAGACCAAATTTTGAGATGGAGGGAGTAAACTGTTGTAGAATATGTAAAATACAACAACAACAACAACATACCCAGTGTATTCCCACATAGTGGGGTCTGGGGAGGGTAGAGTGTACGCAGACCATACCACTACCTCAGGTGAAGTAAAGAGGTTGTTTCCGATAGACCCCCAGCTTAGGACCGATACCAGTATAACAAACACAAAAGATAAGTACATATAAACTAGTACGGTATGCAAAATAAACTAACAGTATAACAAACACAAAAGATAAGTGCATATAAACTAGTACGGTATGCAAAATAAACACACACCGCTAGCCACAAGATAATACTACGCCAAAACACCACGAACAAGAAACTCCAGACACAAACGAACTCTCCCCTACTATTACCGCCGCACTCCCACCTCCTAACCCTCTACCCTAATCCGCGTCCTCCACACCTTCCTATCAAGGATCATGTCCTCAGTAAGTTGTAACTACTCCATATCATTCCTAATCACCTCCCTCAAATATTTTTTCGGTCTACCTCTACCCCACCTAAAACCATCCATAGCCAGTGTCTCACACCTCCGCACTGGAGCATCAGAGCCCCTTCTCATCACGTGCCCGAACCAACATAACCTCACTTCTCGCATCTTGTCCTCCACCGAAGCAACTCCCACCTTCTCCCGAATAATCTCATTCCTCACCCTACCCTATCTTTCCTGGTATGTCCACACATCCATCGCAACATTCTCATCTCCGCCACCTTCAACTTTTGGAAGTGGGAGTTCTTAACTGGCCAACACTCCGCTCCATACAACATAGCCGGCCGGACTGTCACTCTGTAGAACTTACCTTTAAACTTCGGGGGCACCTTCTTATCACATAGAACTCCCGAAGCAAGCCTCAATTTCAACCACCCTGCCCCAATACGATGCATGAAATCCTCGTCAATCTCACCATTGCCCTGAATCATAGACCCCAAATACTTGAAACTCTCTTCTGAATGGCCTGAGAGTCCAGCTTCACAACCAGTCCAGCCTCCTACGATACATCACTGAACTTACACTCCAGGTACTCCGTATTGGTTCTGCTTAACCGAAATCCTTTAGACTCAAGCGTCTGGCTCCAAATCTTCAACTTATCATTAACTCCTCCCCGAGTCTCATCAATCAATACCACACCATCTGCAAATAACATACACCAAGGCACCTCTCCTTGAATATGCCGCATCAAAACGTCCATCACCAAGGCAAATAAAAACGGGCTAAGAGTCGATCCCTGGTGCAACCTTATCAAAACTGGGAAGTGCTCTGAATCTCCACCTATCGTCCTCACACAAGTCTTCGCACCATCATACATGTCCTCAATCGACCTAGTGTACGCCACGGGCACCCCTCTAGCCTCCAAGCATCTTCACAGAATCTCCCTGGGAACTCTGTCATATGCCTTCTCAAGATCAATAAACACCATGTGCAAGTCTTTCTTCCTCTCCCAAAACTGCTCCGCTAATCTCCTCACAAGGTGAATGGCCTCAGTGGTCGAGCGACCTGGCATGAAACCGAACTAATTCTCAGAGATAGTCACGATCCTTCTCAGCCTCAACTCTACCACCCTTTCCCAAACCTTCATAGTATGACTCAACAACTTAATACCTCTATAGTTGTTGCAACTCTGAATGTCTCCCTTGTTCTTATACGCTAGAATCATCGTACTCCACCTCCACGATTTAGGCATCTTCGCCGCCCTAAAAATACAGTTAAACAACCTTGTCAACCACTCCAAACCTGCCCCGCAAGTGCTCTTCCAAAAATCCATTGAAATCTTGTCTGGCCCCGTCGCCCTACCCCGCCGCATCCTTGACCTCCTCAACCTTGATACGCCAACAATAAAGAGTATGTCTGACGATGCCCATGGAGTGCTTCTCAAGATCTCATCATATGCCATATTGCGAAGCTTATACTACCCATCTGTAGATCACTCTCCTTACTGCATCTTAGGTCTATAACTATGATGCTATCAATTTTAGACAAACCCTCCGAATACATCACAACGTTCTGTTCCATCAGTGCTTTGTATACACGCAAAGGCAATCATGCTCTTAACAGGCAATAAGTAAAACGGAGAAGGAAACAAATAACATAGGGCAGTATTCATCTTTTCACATAAACCAAAACATACAATTATTCAAATTAGCAGTTGGCAATTATTTTAGTAAAACAGTTATTACTAAAGTAATTGATTACCATACCATATGTCACATGAATCACAAGCTATTGATGTATCAAGATTCAGATCTCCTTCAATTGTAACTGATCCGGACCGAACTTTGCAGCCATCCCCATCCAAGCAGACAACTGCCTAGAAAGATAAAGCGTAGTAATTACGGACAAAAAGCTGATTTATAAAATAAGAACGCAATATGACAAAAGTGGAGTCATCAAACCCCCAAAAAATCAGCAAGATTTCAAAGATTTCCAAGAAGAGACAACCGCTACTAGCAAAACTCTGTTTCATTAATATACAAGAAATCTTACTGATATGACGGCAATAAACACCATAAGAAATATAATCTCAGCTTTTCTAACCATGAAACTGTTACGTTCACATAAGAGTTTTGCTCTAGTGTAGGAAATGCTAGCACTGGAAGCATGGAAATCGAAATGAGATCACATAGTATGTTGCATGTCAAAGAAGTGAAGAAGTAACGCAGCTTACATGACTTGCATACAGACAATCCCCTAAGAGAAAAAACTAGGATTAGAGAAAGGGTAAAACAGAACCAAGGAGGCTATCTCGTAAGTAATTTATTATTTGCAAAGACAATGAGCTGATCAAAAGAAAGTCATGAGATTTCACAATGAATTTATTTTATGAATAACTCTGAGTTGATCAAAGAAAGTCATGAGATTTCACAATGTATTCATTTTATGTTAGGCTCTACAGGTATGACTCCTTTAGAGATTGGGAAGCCAGTAGCAAAGGTGGACACGAACTATTCAGAGTCAATGGAACATGTTAACTCACATTCTCGTCGATATAGTATGATGGGAATGAAAGAGTATTAGTCTTCCCTTCAATCGACCAATCATCATCTCTGCAAAGATCAGAGAGTTAAACTCATGGTAATTGCTTGCAATTTACTAGTAGATAATAACTAATCAAGTTACTTCTAGAGAATGAGTGTTATGCATTATATAAGATTGAAGATCTATACTGAAGTACCTGAGAAGAAAATATTTTTTTGGACATTGTATCCCAGAAGAAATTTTATGAAGTTAAATTTTAAAACTCGACTATGGATATAAGCTTTCACCATTTCAATACTCAACAACCATGAACCTCAAGATCCAAAATTTTCAAACAAAGGAGGAACAATAAATGATACAGAAACCTGCAAGAGCAATTCAAATAGCATGTACGGGAATTAACAGCAGTAAGTCTAAAATTCAGTAACAGCTTCAAAAAGAAGGTTGAGATTTCTGATGATAATGAAAGAGTTATCTACGCTGCAACTATGCAGCCTCATGGAAGTGGTCGGAGAACACCGTCATATGTCGTTAGCAAAGACCAACACATGCACACAGAAAGAGCTTATAAGTAGAATTTTTTTAGTATTCCAGACAGTCATTAGGTCAGCCGTGTCGAATCATGAAGCACGAGAAAAGTGCCTACACAAAATGTAGAAAATCTTTAGTGTCCCTTCTGAGGAGGGAGGAATTATGAAAATCTTAAGGATTTGCAAAAAGGTTATAAATTTTCACTTGTGATTGCCGATTATTTCCTCTTATAACCAGCACAACTGAGGCTTTCTTCAATTCTCATGTTTGTGGAGATATATACAGATAGGGTCTTCAAAAGATGCAAATTTTTCACTTGTGATTATCAAGTGATTTCTTTTGAGCCAGCACAACTGAGGCTTTCGAGTTCTCACATTTGTGGAGAAATACATAGGTAGGACTTTCACGGATTTCCAAAAAGACATTAGATTTTCACTTGTGATTTCCAATGAACCAGCCAAATTGAGGCTTTCTCAGGTTCTCTCATTTGTGACTTTATTTCTCTGAAGTTCTTCACATATTCCTTATTTTTGGCTAGTATATCCACATTCCACGTTGTTCAATCTTACAACCCGAACAATTTTAAGAGCACATATTTACGATCAACCCTCCATTGGGTGTTGCTTCTTACATCAAGTGTAGACTTGCAGATAGTGCTTCTGCCAGTTATATGGTTCTTCTCTTTTCTCCAATCAATTTAACGAAAAAATGAATCTAACTGAATCTTTCTTTTTCAGTAATGGATAATGACCACCACAGGATGTAGTGGGTTGCTATAAATTTGATAAAGAAACAGACACGACACTGTACCTGGTATATAAATCCTCATCAGTCTGGCTGCCCCCTATGGTATCATATACCTTCATGAAAATCAGTAAGAATTAATTGGGCTCCTTGAAGATCTTATAATTTAAGTTAACGAAAACTTTCAGAATTGGCTTAAGATGGAAGAAAGAACCTCAGAACCGTGAACAAAGAAAGAGCAAGCCTTAAACAACAAGTATGTAAGACACCGTTGAACACATTAATGAACTGAGAAAGAAGATAAAAACAATGTTAAGCAGCCCAATAGTTTCAGTTACTTACAGGCACACAAGTGATCAATTGAAATTCACTCTGGCAAAGTGGGCATAAGTTTGTGATGGTAGCCCAGTTGTCAATGCACGTAAAACAAAACCTGAAATTTAAATGACGAGCTTAGGTCGTTATTTGTATCTGGCAGTTAGTAGAGGTTGGATAAAAGTCAAACTTGACAAGTTAATCTCAGAATGTCCACATTCACAAACGTTTACTAAAACCATCTTATAGTACGCAGTTACGGTAATTGGTTCCACAATATCACAACTCAACATCAGCACTAACAGAAGATGAAGACGAAAATCATGGAACTTGGTGTCATAGGCAAAAATAAATATTAACATAAACAACAACGCCGATCAAGAATACAGCTGATTTGGAGAGTTAAACTATGCTGAAAATCATAAATAATTTAGATAAACAATGAAATGTCATAATTGAAATTCTGCAAAACGTCTACTCAAAGAGAGCAAACCATAACACACATCCAAGCCAGAAAAAAAAAATCCACGTCTGTTGTCAAGCATAGAAATTTCTGAACTCCACATACTGCACATAGACATAAGTATGGGAAAAGATGTCACATCAAGAGTAAATCATAAAAATAATAAACTTAGGTTTTTTGTGAAGGGAAATGGTGAGTAAATGGATTGCACTAAGAGAAAAGTAAGTCAACTAACTGCGCTTCAGAAAAGAGGAAAGAGCACAACACATAACAGGAAAAAGGGGAGAAGCCAATGGTCTCTCAAATAAAAATGCACTGAACATCCACTTATGCCAAATTACAGTCGCTTCCTTCTCTATTATAACATCACATAGAGTGATGAAGTCTGCAAAATAAAGTTTAGTTAATTACCAGTGTTGACAGCAGTCTAGAACTCCTCTATCAATGACAACATCCATACATATCCCACACCTTTCACCGTCCAAAGTTGAATAATCCTGCAACGAAATCCAGATACGCTTCAATTCAGTATAATCTTCGATTCAGAAATTAATTGATTAGGACATTAATCTTTATAATCTACATAATTCATTTGGGCTCATTTACCATCATCTTTGGACATATTTAAGACAGTATTCGATTCTCCTTCCAAGATTTTGCACACCATATTCTTCAAGTTTCTGAATTTTGAACTAGTAATATATAAAAAAAAAAAAAAAATTTATTCCGTGGGTTGCACTTCATCTGTATAAGAAAATGATGACCCATTTTTTGTCTTATCAAGCTTTAGGGAAGAAACCACATAACTGCTGAATATTTAGTTAGCAGAAACAAATCCCTGTTTAGAGTCCATTTGGATTAGCTGAATTTAAGTAGCTTTTAATCCACAAGTTCTAGAGCATAATTTATATTGGATAAAAATAATTATTTATGATAAAGACTTAATGGTCAAAAACAAACCTAAAGTATCCCTTTTTTTGAGTTTCATACCTGAACTATCACGTGCGAAGTTTCCTAGCTGAACTATTACCTATTATTCATCCAAACATACCTCAATTATCAATTGTTCACTTTTCTTACCTGAAATACTATCACCATCGTTCAGGTAGGAAAAGTGAACAACTGATAGTGTGTTTTGAAAAATATTTGGTAATAGTTCGGGTAAGAAACTCACACACATGATAGTTTAGCTGCGAAACTCAAAAAAAAACGTAATACTTAAGGTGTAATTTTGACCCGTCACTCTAAAATAATTACTCCCTCTATACCAATTTATATGACATACTTTCCTTTTTAGACAGACCCAAAAAGAATGACACATTTCTATATTTAGTAACAATTTAACTTTAAAATGTTAATTTCACCCTTAAAGAGATACATTTTTAACCACACAAACACCTATGACTTACTTTAGACCACAATTTCATAAGTCTCCTCATAATTCTTAAACTTCGTGCCTAGTTAAACTACATCTTTTCGATTGGCACGGAGGGAATAATAGATTGATCAAAACAAGACAGTTATCAAGCCAAACGCAATAATTTGGGCAATGCACTTAGGTTAAAAGCTATTCTAGATTTTATCAACACTCCAAATATCCAAAAAGAGCTTAGTGAGCCCATCCAAATGGGCACTTATAGTTTATTATCGAAGCTCAAGGGTTTTTATATAGCAATACTAATTAACAAGAACCGTGATAACCAAACTTACATCATTATTTTCATCAAGGTAATAGTTTTCTTCTTCCGGCATTGCATCCGTGAACAATTCCATTTCCATAGCTCCACAAACACCTGGAAGGAAAAAAAAAAACGAAAAAGTTAAGAGATCAAAAAATTGAGTGTGTAAAACACCTGCTCCTTCGATTGGAAACAAGTTATCTCGAGATTAAAAATAACACTACAATACCGTATAACTAAGTCGTGGATAAATTGTCGGGCGATTTTATCCCAATCAAACATAAGATAAAGTCATTCTAAAATTAATCCCGATATTGGTTATTCCTCATCACTAGTACTAAACGGGCCTAGGGTTTAACAATTAAGTAGTTTGGGTGATTGTAACAATGGAATTAAGTGCGTAAATTGTACATAATTGAAGATTAAATTACCGAATTCTGGAGCTTTAAACTGAAAATTGTAATGAGGAAATGGACTATAGAGTTCGGACTACAGCAACGGATAGGCCCGACTTCTTCATAGCCGGTTTTTCCTTTGGTAGCTTTATACTTGTATCGTCAAACTTCTCAAATTAATTTATTTTATTTTAAGTTTTGCATTTGGACATACATATCAAAAATAAATTTAAATTAGCATTTGAAAGTGCTATTTGGTTCAAATATGAAATCCTTTTTCAAATTGTTTTAATATAAAAATTTCTTTTTCAATTTCTTTTCTAATTTTTATACTCGTAAACTACATAAATGGACTTTCACTTATTTGTCCTTTATACGTCAATTGACTTTAAATAATTCTACATGCTTATTTATCTTTCAATCTCTAATTTTTTTTTCTCTTTTTATATTTTATTTGACTTTTTATTTTTTATTTTCTCTTTTTGTTAGTTTTCTCAACCTTTACATTTTTTCCTTTTCTCCTCTCAACACCTATTTTTTCTCTTTTTTATTTGTTCTTTTCTCGTTTTTTTTCTTTTTAAATTTTTTTTCTCAGTCGCTATTTTTTGTTGTCTTTTTTCTTTATTTTTTTATTTTTTATTTTTTCTTTTTCTCCTCTCAACTTCTTCTTTTTTTTTCTTTTTTTCCTTTGATTTTTCTTTTAAAAAAAAATCAATTTTTTCCCTCAATTTGTATTATTTGTTTTATTTTCTTTTCTTCAATTCCTATCAAAGAACAAGTTACGCCCAATGTAAAAAGTTGTCATTACCATATTGTGTTTTGATTTATGAGATATTCTATAAATCTTGCTTTGGAGGTAGGACTTGCTCTAAGGACTTTCAAACAACAAGTACATCTCATCGGTAAGAGTTGAAACTACCACATTGTGTTTTGATTTATGAGATGTTCTATAACTATTGTCTTAGAGACAAGACTTAGCCCAAGGACTTTCAAACAACAACTCACGCCCCATGGGCAAGAGTTAATACTACCACATTATGTTTTGATTTATGAAATACTTTGTAACTCTTGCCTTAGAGACAAGATTTAGCATAAGAACCATCAAAAGACAAGTTATGCTCCATAGGCAAGAGTTGACACTACCGTATTGTGTATTGATTTATGATATGTTTTATAACTCTTGCCTTAGAGACAGAACTTAAACCAATGACTTTACAATAATAAGTTATGTCTCATGGGCATGAACTGACACAACCATATGGTGTTTTGATTTTTGAGATGCTCTATAACTCTTGTTTTAGAGGAAAGACTTAGACCAAGGGCTTTCAAACAAAAAGTTACGCCCCATAGGTAAGAGTTAACACTACCACATTGTATTTTGATTTATGAAATATTCTATAACTCTTTTCCTTGAGGCAAGACTTAGCTGAAGGACTTTCAGACAACAAGTTATGTCCCACGGGTAAGAACTGATACAATCAGATTGTATCTTGATTTATGATCAAGGTTCTCTATAACTCTTATCTTAGATGCAAGACTTAGCTCAAAGACTTTCAAACAACAAATTACACCTTATCGGCAAGAGTCACCGCGATAGTATATTGTGTCTTGATTTATGAGATACTCTATAACTCTTGCCTTAGAGGGAAGACTTAGCCCAAAGACTTTCAAATAGCAAATTATGCCTTATGGGAAAGAGTTGACACGATCACATTATGTCTTGATTTATAAGATGTTCTATAACTCTTGCCTTAGAGGCAAAACTTAACCCGCCAAAGAAATAAGTTATGCCCTATGGGCAAGAGTTGACACTACTACATTGTGTCTTGATTTATGAAATGCTCTACAGCTCTTGTCTTGGAGGCAAGAATTAACACATAGACTTTCAAATAAGAAGTTACACCCCATGGGAAAGAGTTAACACTACCACATTGTATTTTGATTTATGAGATGCTCTATAACTCTTACCTTAGAAACAAGGTTGGCCCAAGGAGTTTTAAACAACAAGTTACGGCGTGACAAGACTTGACACTACCACATTGTGTCTTGATTTATGAGTTGTTCTATAACTCTTGCCTTTGAGGCAAAACTTAGTCTAAGGATTTTCAAACAATAATTTATGCCTCATGGGCAAGAGTTTACACTATCACTTTATGTCTGGATTTATGAGATGTTCTATAACTCTTGTCTTAGAGGCAAGACTTAACTCAATAACTTCCACGTCCTTAAGTTTACTTCGATGTCAAAGAAAAATGGTACTCTTTGCGAAGTATCCAACTTTTTGTTCATTAGCAAAGAATAATAGGAGTCGAGCAAAAGAAAAAAGAGAAGAAAAGAAAGAGAAAAAAATAAAGATCGAGAAAAAATATAGGTTGAAAAAAATAAAGATGAGAAGGAAAAAATAAAAATAAAGTTTGAGAAAAATAATAAAAATAGAATAAGAAAAAATAAATAAAGGTTAATACAAATGAATTAAAAGAGAGAAAGAGAAATGAAAAAAAAAATGTTTGAGAAAAATAAGAGAAGGAAAAAAAAGAAAAAAGAAAAGAAAATAAAGGTTGAGAAAAATAAATTAAAACAAGAAAAAATGGATTAAAATAAGAAAAAAAAAAGA
The DNA here is from genome assembly GCA_030864215.1 of Capsicum pubescens. Lineage (NCBI taxonomy): Eukaryota > Viridiplantae > Streptophyta > Magnoliopsida > Solanales > Solanaceae > Capsicum > Capsicum pubescens. Next base: position 67,896,978 of record CM061549.1, on the reverse strand, counting down.
GAAAAGAAAAAATTAAAATAAAGGAAAAATAAAAAGAAGAAAAAAATAGAAGTTGGGAGACAAATGAGCATGAAAAATATAAAAATATTTGAGGTTAGAGGGGGAAAAGGTCTTTGTACTATACATAAAAAGGAAGAAAGACTACTTTTAAAGACTTTTTTATAGGGGATAAAAAAATAAAGTCACTCACTATGGGGTCATCCCATGTAATTTTCTGATATAAAACTTAGAATTATATATTTATAGTTTATAAAAGAAGATCATATGTTTTAAATTTTATATATATTTTGTATTGTGTGAAAGAATAATAATACTAAATAATCAGTTATTGTTATTGTTGACTAGTACTATATCTATATCTATACTATATTAAAAGTGTGAAGGTCCTTATAAATGTTATTTAAGCTTTTTGTCCTTCATTAAAAGATTCTATAATAGACAAAATCGTCTTGTTACTACTTTCCTCAAATTATTTTTAATGACTCCTAAAATATATTGGAAGAAAAAAAATTAAGGAGACATAAAATATACTAGTATGCATATCTGTGCGATGCGTGGATAATATTAAAGTATTATTTTAATAATTTCATATTGAGATGTCTCATCGAGCACATTAAATCATATTATCTTTTAAAAAAAGTTCAACTATCATATTATTTCTCAACAAAATGTGAAAAAAAATTCTATCCCACCTCTATTACCATACCCCCTCCCTCTCCCCCCCCCCCCCCCTCTTCTAATCAAATCTATGCGAAAAAACAATCATGCTATTGTAAGAAACTTTTATGTTTTGTATTTTTTTTGGCACAATACATAAAAATGGCCTTTAACTTAACCTCAGATCACATTTATGACCTCCAACTTTGGGTTTGCACAAGTAGATATTTAAATGTGTATAAAGTTGAATAAATAGATACATATGTCCTATGTGGCGTCCTACGTGACCAATTCTTGTCCTACATGGCGCCCTATGTGTATTATGCCACATAGGACGTGTGCATCTACTTGTTCAACTTTATACAAGTTTAAGTGTCTACTTATGCACACCCAAAGTTGGAGGTCATGGATGTGATTTGACGTCAAGTTAAAAGGCATATTTATGTATTATGCCTCCTTTTTTCTTATTATATTATTGAGAAAATACATAAATAGAACCATTAACTTGACATCAAATTATAATTATGGCTTTTAACTCTGCTCTTGCACAAGTAGGTCCTTTAACTATTCAAAAGCTGAACAAAAAAAATACTCCAATCCTACCTTGCAAAATATGTGATTACACTCAAAATGACATGCGTGGGAGTAAAAAATTGGAGCCCCTAACAGTAAAAAAAAATGCTTAAACGACTATTATACCCTTAATGAATCCTTTATATATATATATATAAGTACGATCAATTATTTAGTGTTCTTTTGTTTCTCCTAAGACGATGGTGTATGCCTCATTTGTATACCCGAAGAGCTACAAATAGTCAAGGAATTGTGCAGATTTTATGTTAAATGACTTCTATTTTGTGATGCTTCAATGAAAATTTTTAATAATTTTTCCTTAATTGAAAGAGAATAAGAGATAAAAATTTTGTAGGATTTTCATCGGATTTTATATCTTCTTCTAAATGAACCTTTCAATTTTCACCGGACTTGAGTGTTATTTTAATGAAGGCAGTATTTAATGAATTGTTTTTTATTTATTTTTTAAAGAAAAAATCTAAAAAGTGCATGTATTTGTGATGGTGGTGTATTAAGTTTTTTTTTTTAATATCTAAAATCTACGTGTGTCTTTTTAATTAGGTGACAACATTTGGTTGGAGTACTAGTCCACGCAGGAGCGATTTTAACACATGTGTTGCAAGATTGAAGTGTTTTTTTGTTCAGCTTTTGTATAGTTAAAGGGCCTATTTGTACACTTGCAAAGTTAATATCTAAAATCTATGTGTAGCTTTTTAATTCGGTGGCAATATTTGATTGGAGTACTAATCCACGTAGGAGCGATTGAGTTTCATGCATATGTGTTGCAAGATTTAAGTATTTTTTTGTTCAATTTTTGTATAGTTAAAGGACCTGCTTGTACACTGACAAAGTTAAAGGTCATCGTTATAATTTGTTGTCAAGTTAAAGGTCCTGTTTATGTATTATGCCTATATTATTCATAATTTAAAAATATTAGATTGTTAATATCCCCCACCCCACCCTCTCCGCTCCACTTCTCTAACCAAATCTATATGAGTAAAAATAAAATTATAATTAGTAAAAATAAATAAATTATGTTTCATATTTTTATAATCTCAAATACATAAGAAATAAACTAAAGTATCTAAATACCTATAAATTTGTGTTATAATTTGCCTATAAAGGTAATTTTTTTTTTAAAAAAGAGATAATATCCCACCACCACCACCATCACATGCCTCCACCCTCACCTCATCCTCCATCCTCTAATCAAATCTATACGAAAAAATCATTTATGTTATGTTTAGATTTTTCTTTATTATATTATTCACAATTTAAAGATATTTGATTGTTAATTATCTCCCTCCCCGTCTCTAACCAAATCTATATGAGTAAACATAAAATAATAATTAACAAGAAATATGTTTCATATTTTTATGATCCCAATTCCCAAATACATAATAAATAAATGTCTATAAATCTATTTTATAGTTTGCCTAAAGTGTAAATATATGAATATGATATTAAATATAGAATCAGACAATTACGAATTCATACAACTGAATAAATATAGAAAAACTATGAAATAAAACAACATTAAAAAGGAAGAACAATAATCAAAATTATATTTTGAATAACTTAAGCTTGTTAATAATACTAACAAAACTTCTGATTCCACAGTTATCTATTATTCTTTTCTCTTTATTTTTCTTTATCTCTTTTGCAGGTAAACAACAATAATAAATTATCACTAAAAAATAAGAACAAACTTTCAAGTATATTTTTTCATAAATTAACCAATAGAAATAATATTAATCCAAAATAGGTTTACCTATGAATCTTTTACTTATCGAAGTCGTCATTTCAATAATTACCTATTTATTTTCTTCTTATCTTCTTGGAAGGTGTTACCATTTATAGTGATAGGCAAAGAGCCGCAAGAAGTGGATAGAGATAACATCAATGGTGGTGGACTTGTTCATCTTTGTTTACATTAACAAAGGAAGATGAAGATGAAAAAGTTATATTGTTACTGCCTATAAAAAAATATTAAATAATTTTTTTATAAAATAAAAAATACAAAGAATGCAGTAGACAAGTTCACCAATAAAGTTGATGATATATTACTATATATACGGGAGACTAAGAAGCTAGAATCTCATTCTAGTTCAACTTTCATTTAAATTCAAAATTCAAATACATAATTTTAAATTCAATTTTGAATAGGATCTTTATCTTTTTCTTCAATTCAAAAATTTACATACTTCATTTAAAATTCAAATTTTAAACTTAATTTTAATTCATTTTATAATTCAAAATATTATATCCAGCATAATTTTACCATTTTATATCTTCATATGAAAGTCAAAACATCATTTATTTTGGAATAAAATGAAAAGGCTAAAACATCAGTATTATTTTATTATTAATACACACTATTATCACCACAACTACTGTTATTTTTATTTATTTATATATTTATTATTATTATTATTATTATTATTATTGTGATGATTAAATTTTTTATTGATACACCTTTTAAAGTTAAAAGTTACATATAACACAATTAAAGAATTTAGGCCAATCTCCTGTTGTACTACCTTGTATAAAATTATCTCAAAAGTACTCACTTCTAGGATGAAATAGGTAATGGATAATTTGATTGATCCTTGCCAGGCAACTTTTGTACCAAGTAGAGTAATAACAGACAACATTATATTAAGCCATGAAATGGTCAAGGGATATGGTAGAAAAGGCATTTCCCCAAGGTGCATCCTAAAGATTGATATTCAAAAAGCATACGACTCTATGGAGTGGCCATTTATAGAACAGATATTGAAAGGGCTAAATTTCTCTGAAATATTTGTGAATTGGATTATGCAATGCATAAGTACTGTTCATATTCTGTGGTGATCAATGGAAGATCAACTACTCCATTCCCTGCTAAAAGAGGGCTGAGTCAAGAAGACCCTCTGTCCCCTTATCTATTTGTTATTGTAATGGAATATCTCACAAGGTTGTTGAAGGGTTCGAGAATGCAAAAGAAATTCAAGTTCCACCCAAAGTGTGCAAAAGTGAACCTGATTCAACTTAGATTTGCAGATGATCTTCTGTTGTTTTGCAAAGGTGATGTAAAATCTGTTAAACTATTATTTACTTACTACACAAATTTTTCTATGGCTTCAGGCTTGCAAGCAAATGCTGATAAGAGTTCTGTCTACTTTGGGGAGTACCAAGAAATATACAACAACAGATCCTGGAACTGTTAGGCTTCAACACTGGTACCATGTTGTTTAAATACCTTGGAGTTTCTTTGAGTACAAAAAGGATCTCCATCATTCAGTGTCAGCCATTGATTGAGAAGATTATGAGCCAGATTACATCCTGGACCACTAAGTATTTGTCATATACTGGTAGACTTTAGTTGATCAAAAGTGTCTTATTCTCATTCCAAACCTACCAGTCACAAGTGTTTGTGTTTCCTAAAGGTGTTATTCGGGTCATGGAAAGCTTATGCAGAAGATTTTTGTGGACATGAACAACTGAGATATCAAAAAGGCACTTATAACATGGGAAAAATTGTGCAAACCCAAGACATGTAGAGGTGTGAACATCATTGATATGACTACCTGGAACAAGGCTACTATACTGAAACTACTATGGAACCTATGCCGGAAAAAAGATAAAATGTGGGTGTATTGGGTGCATATTTATTACATAAAGAATGAGCTAATTGAAGAGGTGATGCCTCGACAGGATTCCTGGATATTGCAGAGAATTTTCAAGGCTCACAAATACTGACAGGCAACAGGGTATACAATGAAAGACCTTGAAGATATGCACCAGTTTCATATAAGCTACATGTATAAACGACTAATGGGGTGCTTCCAAAAAATGGAATGGAGAAGATTAGTTTGTAACAACTATGGAGATCCTAATTCATTCTAAGGTTGGCCATTATGAACAGGTTGTATACAAAAGATAGACTAACCAAGTGGTAGATACAGGTGCAAGCTCAATGTGTACTATGCAGGAAAGAAGATGAGACAGTTGAACACTTGTTTTTCTAGTGTGAGTATGTTGCTGCAATATGGAATGCATTGTTGAGATGGGTGAAGATACACAGAATTGCTATGACATGGAGTAGTGAGATAAACTGGAGTGTTGCAAACATCAGAAGGCAATCAACCGGTGCTCATGTGTTCAGGATGATGTTGGTTGCTTGTGTTTACTATATTTGGCATGAGAAAAATAACAAAATATTTAGGAACACCATTGTACAGCCTGATAGCATAGAAAGGATAGTAATCCAGGAAGTGATTTTACTTGCTAGTTCAAAGTCGAAGTTAGCTAGTGTGATGCCTACTCTGAACTGTTATCCACAAATGTGATAGTCAGATTAATAGTGAAAGGGTAGAAGTGAGATGATAGTGTTGCTCCCAGGCTGTGTTACCAGGCTGGAAGATTGCTTTGTAATGTCCACTTTCGTAATAAAATGAAATTATTTACCAAAAAAAAATTTACATATAATAATATTATTAATCCATATTTGGATCTAAAAAAAAAATCAGTAAAAAATATTTATTTGACTATTGCTCTTTATAATCAATATGATCACGAAAGAGAATTGTACTTTTTTTTCTTAGGAAAAATTATACTTTAACAATATATTTTATTGCATCAACATTGCAATCAAATATTTTTTAATTGATTTGGCTTCTTCTTGATCGAAGCTTATTGTCAAAATATTACTTGATGTCAACTTTTCGTATGATTTTTTTTCCTTAGGAGAAATTAAATATGTAATAGTGATGGTATCTTAAAGATAAAAAGACTAAGTGGGGGCTTTCGGCTGTAGTTGACAAAAGAGTTTTAAAATAAGGTGTAGGTGACACAAGTCTTAATAATTGAGTGAAGGTGACAATTACTTTATTATGGATTAAGAAAGTTGGGTAAGTTTGAGAATAGCCCAGAAGTTTTTAAATTTACACTTTGATCTAAATGTTTACCTAATATAATGAAAAACAGAGGGAAAAAAGACATATTTCTCTCTCTTCTCGTCCATTGTTATTTTTTCTCTCTTAGCAATTTTTGTTGTTCATTGTTGTTGCTGTTTTATCTATCATCTTCTGCTTCATTATCATCATCTTCTACTTCATTATCATCTTCATCTTCTTCTTGTTGACCATTGTTGTTGTTGTTGTTACCGCTACTATTGCTATTTGACTAATTTCTTAGGTCAAATTTTATTTCGTACATCACTTTCCACTTTGGCATTACTTTATAAGAGACTTTCGTAAGTCAAATTATGATTTTTAGTTGAATTTGTCATTTGGGTAACTGTTATTGTGTTATTTTTTCAATAATAGATAGCACGCGAATATGAATGCGACATAAGAGCCATCTGTTTAAACATATTTGTTTTAATGGAAGACTCATATGTTGGATTCATGTTTATGATTCTATAGTGCCGTAACATGAATCGAACAGATGAGTCATCTGTACAGATTAGTTATCTAGTGCAACATGATAAATATCTATTGCAACAGATTAGTAACCTGTTGCAACAGAACCTGAACTCAATTCCAATAGACGTGTTGTCTGTTGCAACAAATTATTAACCTATTACAACAAAACCTGAACTTGATCCCAATAGACGGTAAATATCTGTTGCAATATATTAGTAACCTATTGGGATAGAACCTGACCTCGATTCCAACAGATCATCGTCTGTTGCAACAGGTAAGTTATCTATCGCAATAGATTAATTATCTGCTGCAACTTGTTACTCATCTGTTGGAATCAACTTTAAAGGTGCCTCAGTACTGTAATATCTATCCCAACAAACACTTCATTATTGTAACAGATATATAGTCTGTTGCAACATATGATTCACTTGTTACAACAGATGACTCATCTGTTGAAATCAGCTTCAGGAGCGTAACACCCAACAAGTAAGTAATTTGTTGCGACTGATTACACATCTGTTGGGATTTATTTACAACACTATGAAATTACTATTAACTTTTTTTAACAAATGATTTTATTTAGGTACCACTAATGGAGAGATCAATAATAATAGGGGTGGATTGTCATGGTCAATGAATCGAGAAGAGCAATCCATATGTATGACATTGGAAGGAGGGTGAAATTCTAAAGACAATAGCTATGACAGTCCAAAGTAATGTTTCGTCTGATGATTTTGTGAACTTAATCATCAGTTATTGTGGACTGAATTATCAATCGAAAGAAGTCGTCATCAGCTACATGCACAACTCCTTTGAAAATCAGAGGGTACTGCCTTTCAAGATAACTGATCAGGTTTGGTTGCGTGCTTATCTTAATGATTTATCCAGGCCGATGTTAAGGGTGTACGTTGTTGAAAATACGAGAGAGAATGAGAACCAGAATGTAGAAGAAGAAGAACAACAAGACATCATTGATGATAGGCTGGATGATCTAGACATGAATATTCCAGATGATGATCAAACACCTACACCCGTTGATTCGACTAATACGGTGGGCAGTTATTCTCGATCGACACAGCCTGACAATCTTCAAGACGACAGGACCAACTTTTTCAAGGGAATGTCATTCAAGGACAAGAATGAACTATTTACCACTTTGTTTATTTCTTGGTTAAAAAAAGATTTCAGAATAAAAAATGTGATTAATTTGAGCAGTTTCTTTAGCTACAAATGTGCTAATCCAAAGTGCAGGCGGTGGTTGAGAGAGGTGAAGTACATAAGTTCTGATAGATTCGTCATTCATAAACATGAAAAACATCACACATGTGGTTCGGAGCACATCTCGGGCCAAAATTCTCACGCCACGACAAAGGTCCTCGATGAATATTTTAAGAGTTGTTTCCCCGATGGTAAAGGCCTTTCTACAGGGGTTATGGCCAGTCAACTCCTTATGAAATTGGGTGTCCTGGTTAGTTATTAGAAGATATATACAACCATGGGGATTGCCAAGGACTTGGTTTGGGGGACACACGAGCATGGGTATGCAGTCCTGGATGCCTACTGTTACATGATTGAGTCCACAAATCCCGAAAGTAAGACGACATTGCATATTGATAAAAATGAAAGGTTCAAGTACTTTTTTGTATCCTATGGTACTTGGATTCAAGGTTTTCAACATTTGAGAAAAGGCATAGCCGTCGACGGTACCTTCTTGAGGAGCAGGTATAATAGAGTTCTTCTAGCGGCGGTGGCGCAAGATATGGAGAATCACATCTTTTCTGTCGCTTTTTATGTTGCAGACAAGGAATGTGATGTCTCTTATGAATTTTTGTTTGAACAACTGCAAAGCTGCATCGAAGATACTGAAGAGTTGTATTTTGTTTCGGATAGGCATCCAAGTATTCCAAAGATGGGTTCAATTTTCTTCACTTCATCTTACTTTGGTTGTTGCATCAGGCATCTTGGAGAGAACATTCAGACCAACTATCACAACGAAAGGGTTGTGACCCTTTTTTATAGAGCAGCTAAAGCATATAGTAGAAAGGAGTTTTTAGACCATTTCAATCAAATAACGGATGTGAATCCCAAGGTAGCAGAACTTCTCGTACGTGTCGGTTTCGAGAGTTGGAGTCGGGCATTCTGTCCGGCAGATAGGTACATTCTTATGAATTTAATGTCTTGTTTGAGTTACAAGTTAGTATGATGTCGTACTAAGTGATTCTTTTATATAGGTACAATATTATGACATTAAACATAGCTGAATCGGTGAATTCATTATTTGGCGATGAAAGAGAATTTTCCATCAAGCCTCTGTTTGAAAAAATAAACAAGAAGTATGGCCAATTTTTTAACGAAAGACATGTGCAGTTCAAGGGCCCAAGAAGAACCCCATTTGTTCTAGAAATAGAAAAAATAATATCAACGAACATCAATTTAGGGAATAGGTTATTATCTCATAAAATAGCAGATTACAAATTCAATATAATCGGTCATGGTGATGTTGCCACGGTCGATCTTCAAACAAGATCTTGTACGTTCAGAGTTTTTGACTTGGACAAAATACCCTGTCCACATGCTATGGCAGTGCTTCAAACTCAATACGGTCCAAAATATGGACCTAAAGTTTACGAGCACTCCTCTCAATATTATTCGGTGGAAAAATATGAAATGACATATAGTGGGCATATTACTCCGGTGTTTCCCGAAGAATCTTGGGCTTTTGGGGAGATTAATACCTCCTCCATATATTGACCCAAGCACTATCAAACCGGGAAGAAAACCATATAAGAGAAGGCGTGGAGACGGAGAATTATTTTCATCAAGAAGAAACAAGTGCTCCGTATGTAAGCGTGCCGGCCACAAAAGAACTACATGCCCGGATCGTAATCCACTATGATCGTTGTAATTGTAGAAACTTGTGTTATTGTTTGTTGTGGACTTTTATATATTTAACTCATTGTTGTGAACGTAATGTTATCATTTATTTTATATAAATTATCTTTTTTATTAACTTGTGCATCAATGAAAAGAGGCAAAACATAAACTAAATAATACACCAGACCACAATTATTTTTAACAGATTACCCATCTGTGGAAACAGATGGACATTAGCTAGAAGAACCCAACACAGTTCCATCAAACTGGAATGTTTTCCTCCGACAGATGAAAAACCTATCACAACAGATGGATAATCTGTTGACAGAAACTCAACCGATGACCAATCTGTTCCAACACATGGTCCATCTGTTGAAAGAACTCAAAATCTAAAACAGCTATTGCTCCTTACCTCCAACCATTAACATATTGACATGTATGTTTAGCAGAAATAGACAGAATGAAAATTGAATAAGAATTAAAAAGCCAAAGATGACTTAAAAATAATTTTTTCATTAAACGAAAAATAAAATATATTAGGTATAGATCCGATACAGAAAAATTAAAATACATACACTAAAAGAAAAAACACATTCTAATTATTATTATTATCATCATCATCATCATTAATGATAGCCGGCCAATTAACTCGCAGCAGCAGGGCCCCATCAGCCTCTGCATCTCTCTGAACATCATTGCTCTCACGATGACCAACTCCCTTTGTAGGTCATTAACTTGCCTCTTAAGTTTCCGCACTGTGTCGCCCAGAATAACAATGTCCCAAACAGGATCAGCCATATCTAGAACACGCATGAATTAACAAAATACATAAGACACAAGAGTAAAGAAAAGAGTCGGAATAAAATACAACATATACTACCAACTGTTAGATTTACACAGGAAAAAAACTTACCTCAACGAGAAAAGAATATGCTCTTTGAAGAGAAGTGGTTGAAGATGTCATACGAAAAGAAAAATGCAAGAAATAAATAAAGTGGAGTAGAATGAAGATTAAAGAGGGACCTATTTATAGAGGATTGAATCTGGATGTGTCAGGCCAAAAGGCACAACTATTCAGATATATTGTATTAATTACAATCAAACTGCTGACATTTTGTTTTTTGTGAAAAGTCGTAACTTTTTCTTTTACATTAATACTTCTCGCCTTTTTAAATCAGTTTGAGACGTGATAATAGCCGTTATTACTGAGTTGTTGCAACAGATCATCCATCTGTCGTAACAGATTTACCTATATATGGATTATCTGTTGTAACAGAAGGACCATCTATTGAAGAAGATGTTTTGATTTCTTCGCAACATCTGATTCATTAGTTCCAATAGATGGAGAATTTGATTCATCAGCTATTTTGCATGCAAATGCATAAACAACACTGTCTGACTTGTCTTAATGGGGTAGGAAGAATAAAGTGCGTGCAGATGAATGGATCTACTTTCTGCATGTGAGTTATGTATTATTGATCAGGCTACCATGACAGACGCACATAAAGTGCAATGATTTTGTGAATGCAGTTTTTTATCGATTAGACACTGATCCTTTAAACAAGATCCTACATTGTACAATTTAGTTTGATAGATGGGTTCCAAGACGGTGGTGTCGATACCCTGTTACAATTTAATAACGGTTTATGCTCATGTTTTTGTGTCAAGTTTATGAAATGGTTCAAGTTTTTGGCGGCAATATAAATATCCAACAGTGATTGAACCAATTTTAATGGCGCAATGGACTTCTTGAAAGGCCTCTAAAGCCTCGTACTGCAGCAAACAATGATGGAACCAATAGAAATTCTCCTGATCAATATTTATATGGATGGGTTGCTGGAGGATACTATTATACAACAAAAGATATTTAGAAGAATATTTGTGCGGCAAGAGGAAGGTAGAGAAGGTCATATATCATCTCACACCTTATTTAAGAAGAAACATATGGAAGCAAGTAAGGAACTTCTAGCGAATCTGGCCAATGAAATTGACATGAGAAACAAAAAAATTGAATGAGCTTCAAATGTAGAAGTATATCAAAATATAAAAATCCGTCAGTCGTTGAAGAAAAAGAAGAATGGTCAACAGGACTGGAGCTGGACACTTTGCTAGAGACTGCAACTAGCGAACGTGGCCTCAATGAAGACTCTTACAAAGTGCAGGACCAGAACTCTAAGGAAAAAGCTTCACAAGCACAGAAAATTGGTAAGATTATCAGTCAGAATTGAAACCTGAACCAACAACTCCTGAATTAAAGATAAGGGAAGCCAAGTCGTCAATCTTTGAAGTCTAACTTGTATTCCATGCCTTCTATTTTTGGCTATGATCAGTTCAATGGCAGTAGAAACAAAAAGGTTTGAAGTTGGGCAGAAATCCCATGCCTTGTTGTTTCCATTGCCTTTGACCTGACCAGAGCCATAAAAAAGAGGCATGGGATACAAGTTTAACTTGAGAAATTGCTACCTTGGCTTGATCCCATATTTTTAATTCAGGAGTAGTTGGTTCAAGTTTCAATTCTGACCGACAATCTTACCACCTTCTGTTCTCGCAAAGCTGCTTTCTTAGAGTTCTGGTCCTGCATTTTATGGGTCTTCATTGAGGCCACACTCGCTAGTTACAGTCTCTAGAAAAGTGACCAGCTCCAGTCCTCTTGACCATTCTTCTTTTTCTTCAACGACTGATAGATTTTAATTTTTGGATACACTTTCACATTCGTATCTCATCCAGTTTTTCAATTTTTCATGTCAATTTCATCAGCCAATTTCGCTACACTTTCCTTCCTACCATGTGTTTCCTCTTAAACAAGGTCTAAGATGATATATGGCCTTCTCAACCTCCCTCTTCCTGCACAGTTATTCTCCCAAACACCTTCTGCTATATAATAGTCTCCTCCAGCAACCCGTCCATATAAATTTGGACTAGGGGAATTTCTATTAGTTCCATTATTGTTTGCTGCAGTGTGAGGCTTCAGAGGCCTTTCAAGAAGTCCATTGCGCCATTAAAATTGGTCCAATCACTATTAGATATTTACACTACCACCACAAACTAGAACCATTCCCCAAACTTGACATAAAAATATGAGCATAAACCGTTATTAAATTGTAACAGGGTATCAACACCACCAACTTGGTTCCTTAGACTTACCAGTTCCAACCTAACAATCTTAACTGTAAAATGTCATATATTGTTATAAGGATTAACGCCTAATAGGTAAAGAACAAACATTCACAAAATTATTGTACTGGATGTGTGTTTTCACGATAGGTTGATCAGTAATACATACCTTCTACATATGAAATGGTTCCATCTGCAAGCAGCTTATTCCTCTGAACCCATCTTTACTCTAGCCTTTAATGTTGGTTGGGCAAAAGTGGATCCAGTTTCACTTCTTTTTATCTGCAAATAAGAGAAATACATTTGATGTCAAAGAAGAGAAGAACAAAAAGAATATTATATAAGTGTAACACAAAATTACGTGAATCAACAGATGACCAATCTGATGCAACAGATTACCCATCTATTTAATCAATGAGGTATCTGTTACAACAGATGGATAACATGTTGCAATAGATGGGTCATCTGTTAGAACAAATCAAACTAGCCTTGCTTCTGGTTTGATTTCTTCAAACAATTGCTCCATCTGTACAAAAAGGTAATACAAAATTAAGTGAATCAACAGATGCCCTATCTGATGCAACAAATTACCCATCTGTTCAACCGATGAGGCATCTATTACAACAGATGGATAACATGTTACAACAGATGGGTCATCTGCTGGAATAAATCAAACCAGCTTTGCTACTAGTTTGAATTCTTTAAACAGTTGCTTCGTCTGTTCCAACAGATGATTCATCAGTTGCAGCAGTTGAGAAAACTGTTGCAACACCACCACCAACATCATCAACAACAAAGAAACAACACCATATATTCCAATACCATCAACAACACAAACACCACATGTTCCAACACAACCACCACCCCCAACAACAACACCACTAAAGTAACAAACAAAAGACATAAAAAAACTATAATGACAATAAGGACTTTTAAGTTCTCCCAACAGATGACTTTTTTTTCGTGTATTTTAATAAAAATAACAGTTCGTTCATTCAAGACTTAAAAGTCACATTTTCTTTAATTTTCTCAATAAATAAGAAACTGGTAATGGGTAAATCATTAATAGCAACAAATGTAAATATCTTATTTAGATAACATACCAAGAAGAAGACGAGATGGAAAGAGCAATAGTGAATCATACCTGCAATGTCAAAAAAGCAAAGGGATTAGAATATCCAGTTCAGTCTAGAAAAGATATTGATCGGTTGAGATCCGAAAGGATCCTCATCTAAAAGAATAGAGGAAAAAAAAAGAAAGAGAATTAAGAATAAATAAAAAAGAGAAGAGAGATAGATGAGTTAAGTCTTACTTTAAGGCTGAAGGAGCGAGTATTCTAGATATGAGTTTTAAATATTCATTAATAACTTTTGAGAGGCGCGAGAAGATGGTGACATTGAAAAGATCAGATAAGACTACTCACTCAGGAAATTTTTGAGTTATCCAAGTAATATTTTTTACCGCCTTAGTATTTTATCTTTTTTATCTCGGACAAGAAATACCTAAATTGCTTTAAAAAGGATCTTAAAACATCTAAGTTATACTTTGCAATAGATGATAATTTCCATTTGAAAAATTCCAAAGCTCGATCATCCGTCGGAACAGATGACAACGCCTTTTTGATAATTTACAACAGATGAGTAATGTGTTGCAATAGATGACTTAATCTTTTTTATTATATCCAACAGAAAAGACATCTGTTGTAACAGATTGAATATTTGTTTTATACAATTTCAATTGAGTTTATATGTTCAACTAATATCTTAATTGATTAATCTAGGACTAGGGACGAGTTCTCATAGAGTCAACTACAACTTCAATTGAGTCTTTTGACAATTGTATGATGAGACGGTGTTGCGTTCCTCCCTCCTAGAGTCGTCGATCGATCACTCTAAGCTGAACCGATTGTTATTACCTCATATATTCAACTAATATCTTAATTGATTAATCCAGGACTAGGGGTGATTTCTTATAGGGTCAACTACAACAGATGACAATGCCTATTTGATAATTTACAACAGATAGGTAATCTGATGCAATAAATGACTTAATTGATTTGATAATTTACAACAGATTGGTAATCTTTCATAACAGATGACTTAATTTGTTTGATAATTTACAATAGATGGGTAATCTATTGTAATGAATGACTTAATTTGATTGATAATTTACAACAGATGGTTAATCTATTACAACAGTTTGAACATTTATTTTTATACAATTTCAATCGAGTTCATATGTTAGACTAATACCTTAATTGATTAATCTAGGACTAGGGGTGAGTTCTCACAGGGTTAACTAAAACTTCAATTGAGTCTTTTGGCAATTTCATGGTGAGACGGTATTGTGTTCCTCCTGACAGAGTCGTCACTCGATCACTCTGAGCTGAACCGATTCTTATTACCTTATATGTTTAACTAATACCTTAATTGATTAATCTATGACCAAGGACGAGTTCTTATAGGGTCAACTAAATCTTCAATTGAGTCTTTTGGCAATTGGATGATTAGACGGTATTGCATTCCTTCTGACTAGAGTTGTTGATCAACCACTCTGAGCTGAACCGATTCTTATTACCTCATGTGTTTAACTAATACCTTAATTGATTAATCCAAGACTAGGGTGAGTTCTCATAGGTTCAACTACAATAGATGGTAGCACCTATTTGATAATTTACAACAGATGGGTAATCTATTGTAACAGATGACTTAATTGATTTGATAATACATATTGGTAATCTATCGCAACAGATGACTTAATTTGTTTGATAATTTACAACAGATGGGTAATCTGTTGTAACAAATGACTTAATTTGATTGATAATTTACAATAGATGGTTAATCTATTACAACAGTGGTTAATCTGTTGCAACAGGTTGAACATTTATTTTTATACAATTTTAATTGAGTTCATATGTTAGACTAATACCTTAATTAATTAATCCATGACTAGGGGTGAGTTCTCATAGGGTCAACTACAACTTTAATTGAGTCTTTTGGCAATTGCATGATGAGAGGGTTAAGAATTATGCATATCTTTTATAATTTTAAAAAATAATTAAGATCATTTTGGATCAAATTAACATTTACAAAACTTGTCATTCTTTTCCAAAATACAAATCAACCCATACAAATCATCCATTTGCAAAAAAATATTTCATCATTTCAAATCTCGAGTTCTAGCTCATTTCTCTCTCTTAACAATACAGTACAGATAACAACCACTCAACAAATTTCTCAACTCTTCACAACAGATCAATTTTTTTCTCATTTCCGACCACATAGGTGTTATTTCGACTTTATTCTTGCTTGTATCAGTCATTTTCTCTATCTTCATAGGTAATAGAGTTTGAGAACAGTTCTATATTTGTTATTTTTTTCTAAAAAATAAGGGCTTTTAAGTTAATGATGAAAAAGAAAACTTTTAGTTGTATTATCTTCGAGAATGGGTTTATAATTTTGAGTTTTGATGGTAAAATTGTAGGAAGAACTCGAGAAAACCCTAGTTTTGTCGTAGTGTCCGCTAACTGTCATGTTATTAGTGGATGGTATTTGTGAAGTTGGTGGTCATGGTGGTGGTGTTGGTGGTCGTCGTGGTGACACTGGTGGTGGCTGTTGGTGTCATTGGTTGGTGGTGTTTGTGGTAGTAATTGTTGGTGGTTTGTGGTGGCATTTGTTGGTGGTATTTGTGGTGGCTGTCGGTGGTGGCGGTATTCATGGTGTTTGTGGCATTGGTTGGTGGTGTTTGTGGTAGTGGCTGTTGGTTTATCGGTATTGGTGGTGTTTGTAATGTATTTTTAAAAATTTATGCATACATCAGTTGTAATGTAATTTTTATTTTTCTGTTGTTTGTAGGTAAAACATGTCTCCCAAAAGAAAAAAAGTGAAAGTGGATCAACATCTGACCACCCAACAAAAAAGGCTACAGTACAGAGGGATTCTGAGGAGCTTCCTGAACAATCTCAGTCAGGGAAAAGTAAAGCTAAGGAGAGATATGAAAACAATTTTGAGGAAGGTAGACAAGAGTCTGTAAATGGTGATAAAGAAAATAAAAGTGAGAAAGAGGAGAAATTAGAGAGTGAGAAAGAGGATGATCATCAACATGATGATAATGGATCACCAATGGGGCATGAATTAATATCGACATCCCAGCATCATCTTGTCAAAACTTTTAGTATTGACTGGTTTTAAGTTGCGATGCCAATAGATGACCCTATAAATAAACTAAAATTAACAGGTGAACTTATACTTAAATGTCAGTTGGGGAAACCTTTTAATTATTTTAGAAAAATTATGAAGATAGAAAACATAGACAGACTTTTTAAGATGAGTTGCTTTGGATGCTTTCTTAAACTGCCTGAGGACCCCCCTGCCCGTTTCCAAATGAGGATGGTATATGGTTTTCTCAAGTGTAGGATCAAGTATGTGTGGGATGATAAAGATTCAAATAAGAGGGGGAAAGATGGATAAAAGTTGGATCAACTACTGTGGCATGCCGGTTTGTTTTGGCTTGCAAGAGTTTGCCATAGTGACGGGATTGAGATGCGATTATCCAGAAGAACCATCTATCGCCAAGGGAACACCCCGCAAAAGATCCAAGGCAAGCAGTAAAACCAACCAACGCAAGGAAAAAATAGATGGGTTGTTGGACATTTCTCGACGTGGCTACAAAACATTAGATTTGTTGAAAGATCTTAGGGATAAAACCATACCAAAGCAGTACAGGGAGTAATTATGCTTAGTTTGGTTTGCCCATTCGATTATATTGGCAAGAGACGTTAACAAGGTCATAGAAGATGATTTGTTGGCGCGTGCTGAGGATTTTAATAAATTCAACAATTATCCCTAGGGATACGACAACTTCTACTTGACTTTCCAATATTTACTGACAAAGCTATCCTAAGGGATGACCATATTATATGACTTTTCTTGAGCTTTCATGGTAAAATTAATCACTATTTTTACTCATCCATTAATTTGTATTGAATATAGTTATTAGAGTATGACTTTTTTTTGCTTGCTTCCTGTTTACATTTTTTAGACTTAGGCATTTGAAGCTATTTCTCCCCTCCGAAAGCAGATAATGGATTACCCGGATGAGGTTTCTCATCCAAGGATGTTTAGATGGTTGGCTGCAAAGAACAACCCAAAAATTAAGGAGGCTGATCTCTTTAACCTTCCGGATGATGTAGTACGTCTTCTTCAAGTAAAATAATTTTACTCAATAAAAGATATTGAACAGATGTTATATCTGGTGCAACAGATGTTATATCTGATGCACCAGATGGTACATCCATTGTGATAGATTACCCGTCCTGTGCCAACCGGTGCAACAGGTGGATAATCTGTTGCGATAGATAATTGATATCTTGCATTAGATTACTCATCTGTTGCTTTGGTTCTCTGAACCTGACTCTTAACAGATTAACCATCTACTACAAATTATGCAACAGATGGGTAATTTGATGTAACATATTGGTAATTTATTGTGATATACAAATTATTTGTTGCATAATATATCACTCAACAGATTACCCGTCTTGTGCAATAGATTGGTAATTTATTGCGACAGATGATTGATATTTTGCACCAGATTATCTATGTGTTGCTTTGGTTCTCTGAACCCGACTCAAACGGATTTTAACAAACTACTGCAAACTATGCAAAAATGGGTAATCTAATGCAATATATTGTTAATCTGTTGCAGAAGTTGACTGTTTTAACATATAACCCAACTGTGAAAATTATTATATTATATGATTTATATGTATCTGTCTTTTTCTTATAGGTTATGCATCCATGGATTGTTCCTACTGAGCAAGAGTTGGCGATGACTTCATTTATTACTCTAGATCACGTTGATACTATAACAGACCCGACGGTGGAGTTAGTAAAGAAGGAATTGGCTGGAGCAACAGCCATAAGAAGAGCAGTTAGGCAATGTCAGCATAATGTTGAGGCTCTTCATGACCAACCTACTGAGGCAGATTCGGGTGCTTCTACTGGTGGAGTTGTTGGTGTTGGTGGCAGGCATGTTGACGCTGCTACCACTCGTGATGATGAGCATGTTGATGCTCAAGAAAAAATAAATATGTTTAAAAACACCCCTTTCACAGGTCTCTCTCACCCTTACACAGGTCTCTCTTACCCCTCTTCACCCTCGTATTCTCGTTGCAATGCGAAGAGTGCAAGGACAACCAGGATAAACTCTTTGAAAAAGTAGAGGCTATCTCTAATACTATCAAGGAATTCAAATCAAAGAGGGGTGTCAAACCATCCAAGAAGGCGAGGAAGCCATACACTCCTACAATGGAGATTAGGAAGAAGAAAAGAGCAATTAGCAACGTACTCTCCAGTCGGAAATAAAAAAAATTGCAACTCCTCCTTATCCAAAAGTTGTTGAAGTTCAGAGTCCATTCAAGAAGGTGGACACATGCATAGAACTTGCCGCCAAAAAGAAGAGGGATCTGCGGTGGGCCAAGAATGCCAAGCGAGGTGCACCAGATTACCCCACGCCTCCCCTTCCCCTCAAGACTTCCAAACTTTAATAAATATGCGTATGCGGTACGAGGACAAGGTAATTTTACTTTTCCTAACCTAGCCTTCTAATCTACTCTATGAAGAAGAAGCTACTCAACAAATGTGAAATCTGTTGCAATAGCTGGGTGTTCTGGTGCAACTGGTAGTGGTTCTGTTGTAATTTATTATCCATCAATTGCATAAGTTGCGTTGGATTATTGATTCTGAGAACCTTATGCAACAAATAAACCATCTGTTGCATCTTTACAATTACTAACCTATTTAAAAATTAGCTTCTTATTTCACAGTATGTTGACAAAATTCTCTGCCTCATGAGGAAAAGACAATTAGAGTACTCGGAAGCTTATGACGTTGTCGATAGGATAATGGACCTTGACTTCTGCAAGAAGCTCAAGGATAAGTACGATCAACTCAATAATCAAGCGTTAGCCTATAGTGCATGATTTGATTTGTTAGTTTCTACGTTGGACTGAGATGAAGAAGAAATAATAAAATATGTTAGAGGGGATAAGCCAAATCCACACGGCAAGAGATAGACCGAGGTAAAGAGGATTCTTACAGTCATAAGTATGGACAACATACATCATCGGGCTGTTGAGATACTACTCGAGGAGGGAAAGATCAAAGTTTATGACTGCAACAAACCTGCCATCAGTGAGGTCATTCTATTTTCCACGTGCAGCCACTGATGTAGCTGTTCCCCATCTTGTTGAGAGAGAGTAAAATGATGAATCATTTACCAGTGGAAGTTTTGATGAAGAAATCATGGGATTTTGACGGTCGAAATAAGGGCATGAACCTTCCAAAAAATAATATCGGTTTCGCATCCGGCTCATACGCTTTTGCACACATCGAATATTTGCTGACCAACATAGAAATGATCGAGCCAATGGCCTTTTTGTGCGACAATACTATGGCAAATCTGTAAGAGGTCTGGGCTTATGGGGTACTAACTGAACGCTTGGAGCCTGTGTATATAGAATAGCCTGTGAAATAACAATTTTTTATTTCAAGTCACACTTCGCTTTACTTTAAATTACATGTACATATAGTAGCAATAATTTTTTTTTGATGAAAGTTAAGTTTTTTATAATGCAATAGATTGTTAATCTGTTGTAAAATATATTCTATCCGTTCTGGCAAATTGTTTATCTGTTGCAATAGGTTGGTCATCTATTGCATTTTGCCAATGTTATTTCTATCTAATCTAATCTAAGTCTAATATGTTGCAACCATTGGAAAACCTATTTGATAATTTCCAACAGATGATATAAATTTTACAACATATGCCTAAATTTGTTTGATATTTTCCAATAATTACGCTTGAATATCTATGTGCTCGACAACACCAAACCAGTAGCAAATACACCACCATAAAAATTTCAGCAATTAGGCTTGAATATCCACGTGCCCAACAACACCAAACCAGTAGCAATAACTACAACAATATAGTATCTTCTTGCTCAATTTTGTTTCTCTTCAGAAGCCTTGACTTTCTTCAACAAACCCCATATTACACGATTTGCTTGTGAAGGTGTCGTTCTTCATACCAATCAAAGTAATCGCATCCATCCAATTTCTATAAAAACAAAAACACAATTACAAGTCAATAATTAATCAACTAATTAAATAAAAAAAATATTACCTTTGAAATCTTACAAGTAAAAAACCTACGACCTGGATTTTGTTGAGCCTAAAAAGTCTTCAATAGAGCTTCATGACCGCACTTACAATATCAAAAATCTTTATTACAAAAAACAGTGGAAGATGCACTCGACATTGTCAACCTCATTTGGAAAAAATGAAAAAAGATGAAGAAAGAAAAGAAAGACCAAATGTAAATAATTTGGATAGATAAAAAAAGTTGATGCTGAAGAAGAAGATTTGGGAATTTAGGTTTAAATTTTAGGAAGAAGATGAATATATAAGACAATGGGGGAAAAAACGACCGTTGGGGCCAAATCAGACGCCAAGTCAGCAAAAATAGGGGTTCAACGAGCCTTGGCTACGTGAATTACACGCAAGCAGCCAACAGGGCAAAAAGTGCCAAACTGACATATTTGATGTCTATTTTATTTTACGTGTTTAAAATAAACATTGTCTACTTGATGCCTATTTTATTTTAGGTGTTTGAACTGAACACTGTCGACGGGTTCCGCCTTTTTTATTTCAATTCACTTTCACTTTTTTACACGTAGTGGTAATTTTTTATGTCCAATGAAAGTTGATTTTTTATAATGCAATAGATTCTCCATCCGATGTAACAGATATTCTACCTGTTCTGACATATAGTTTAGCTATTACAATAGGTTGGTCATCTGTTGCATTATGTCGATGTTTGTATCTAAGTCTATCAGTTACAACAGTGGGAAGACCTGTTTGATAAATTTCAACAGATTACCTATCTGTTGCAACACATATCTAAATCTGTTTGATATTTTTCCAATAGATGTGTCATCTGTTGCAACAAATACATTATCTGTTGCAATATTTGAATCTATTATTCCATTTTAATTAATAAGTTCAAATCTAAGGAAAAAATAAAATTCATAGACAAAATAAAATGAATCAAAGTCTTCAAAAATTAGCTGAAATAAATCAACGAATAAATAAAATATAAAAAAATTATTATGGGTACAAGTCTCAACAAATACATCAACAATTTAAGTATTGATGCCAAGGATTTCTAAGGAGAGGTAAGGTTATTACTTTGACAGACTCACGCTATAAAGATCTACTCAATACGGTTTCTGCGCTTTTTGTTCTCCGTATTTCCATAAAAAGAGTAGCATATTGTCAATACTATTCAACAGTAGCTTCTACATCCACCTGGAAAGCCAGAATTGGTCAATGCTAATTATGGAGATATAACAAAATGAAAGGATAACTCATCTGTTTTAGCAAATCAAACAAGTCTTCCTCCTATTTTAAATTGTCCCAAATAGATTATATTTCTGCTACAATAATGAATCAACTGTTGGGACAAATTTCTACATAAGGAAGACATGTATGATAATTTCCAACGGATGAACCATTTGCAATATATGACTCATCTGTTGCAGCAGATTGGTCATTCGTTGGTATAAATAAAAGTGGTACGAAGAGCTATTTGATTTGCTAAAATAGATGACATATGTCGCAACAGATACTTTATCTGGTGCAACAAGTTAGTCAACTGTTGCAACAGATGTATATATCTGTTTGATAGTTTTCAGCAGATATGTCATCTGTTGAAACAGATATGTGTCTGTTTGTTAGTTGGAACAAACATATATATTTACCTTCTTCAACTCGTGTTGCTCTCCTTTGGACATTGTACATTGCCCAGTTCAACACAGAGATAGAGAAGTTGCAATTTCTTTTTTTTGGATGCTTGATAATGCCTTGGAAATTACTTTTCTTCTCCTTTTAGTCTTAATCTCCAATGAAGTGGATGGATATAAAATCCTCTTTAATGGAATTACACCCCTCTTAGATGTCAATTCCTTTACAGAAGCAGTTAATGCATTAATATCATTAATCACTACATTATGTTTCGTCTTGCAGTCTTGACATTTGCATGCAGAACATTCGCTGGGAGAGGCAAAATCTGTATAACCAATATGATCATAGTCATAATGGTTTATTTTAAATACTGTAAGAGGAGCATCATTAGCACCAACAGTAGCACCACTACCACCACCAACAACTTCATCACCACTAAGACCATCAACAACAACAAGCCCACACTCCAAAATTATTTTTCTTATAATGGTTGTTGCTCCAAATAATTCCATTTTTATTCTATCAATGACCTTAGGGTCCGATAAAGTTTGCACATACTGTAATGTAAGAAAAAATTACATCTTCAACTCTCGATTAGTTGGAACTAGCGACGGATGCACAATCTAATATAAGTCATTACATATATTAGAATAATGATTAGATCATTCAAAAAAATATTAATTATAATTATACTTACTGCATCCTTCGGGGGGTTGAAGAGATCAAGAAATTTTATATTTTTATCAGTTTTGGCCGTCAACCATCTCAAGATTCTTGGACAAGAAACTTCTTCCTGGTAGTTCACTTGTTGTCTCAAATAAGGAATGACTTCAAACGCCCAAGTATATAAAATAACGTCAATAAATCAAAACTATTATTGTGTAAAAAAAATGAATGATATCATAATAAAAGAAAAAAACATTTACCATGAAAGCCCATGGAAAACCATATTAGTTGACTGTCTTTGGCGCTAACGGAGTTAACAAATATTTGATAGTCATTTTGAAGCCTTCATAACCCCAAGGATAGTTGTTAAACGCCTCAAGATCCTTGGAGAGCTTTATTAAACCAACGCTTATGTTGTTGTTAACGTCTCTCGACCAAAGAATATTATGTACAAATCAAACCAAGCACAATGACTGCTTGTGCTTCTTTGAAAGTCTTCTACTTTTTAACACTTCTATCAAATTTTGTTTTTGAAACTTAGACTAACAATGAACACCACGTCATCACGATCACACGACTTGCCTTTGCCTTTTTTGAGTGTGCAGGGTGCTTTTTTGGGTTAGAATAGGTATAACATGAGAAGTAGAATGAGGATTACATTTTAGTCCAGTAACTATGGCAAACTCCTTCCAACCAAAACAAACAGACATGCCACAGTAATTTATCCATACCCCATCCATCTTATCTTTATTTTCATACATAAACCAACACTTGAGAAGTTTATATGCCATTTTCTTTTGAAAGCGAGCATTGTTGTCCTCCGCAAATCAAGATATTTCCCAAAGCAGCTGTCCCTGAAATAAACACCCAATTTTTATTCTCGAAGTATTTTTCTGAAGGCATCGAAAGATTTTCCATGGTTGACTTAACCATAAAATCACTCATTAAATTTGCGGCACCATCGCACTACATTCTCACAGGATAACGATCAATGTTGAAGGTTTTGACCAACTCTTCAGTAGAAGGATTATTGGCATTTGAATCATCTCTTTTGAAATATTCCTTCTCCCCGTGTTCATCATATTTTGCTCCTGATTGAGATAACGCTTGTAAAGCAAGCTCATAGAGTGGTGGATGTAGCCTAGCTACTTCACTTGGACTTGATTTGGTTACTATTCTTTTGGGAGTCATATTATCTAAAATTAATAGAAACATAAAAAAATATATTATAGTTGATTAATGCATCGTTAAAAAAGGATAACAGTAAATTTAACAAGAAAAATAGTAAACTAACAATTTCAATAGATCAATGATCTGTTGCACAAGGTAGTATATCTGTTATAGCATATAACTAATCTATTGCAGTATGTAACCAACCTGTTGCAGCGGATGAGTAATCTGTTACAATAATACAAAATATGTCACTCATCTTTTAAGACAGATGGATGGTCTGTACAATAGATCACACATCTGTTGTAATATATGAGTGATCTATTAGAACGGTTAAATAACCTATTGCAATGGATGAGTAGTCTATTACAACAATACAAAATATATCACTAATCTATTGAGAAAAATGAATGGTCTGTGAACAGATCACACATCTGTTGTAAAATCATCTGTTGCAATATATGAGTGATATGTTGGAATAGTTAAATAGCCTGTAGTAATGGTTGAGTAATCTGTTGTGATAATACAAAACATATCACTCATCTGTTGAGAAAGATGAATGGTCTGTGCAATAGATCACACATCTGTTGCAACATATGAGTGATCTGTCAGAACAGTTAACTAACCTACAACAACAACGCTGAGTAATCTATTGCGATAATACAAAACATATCACTCATCTATTGAGAAATATAAATGGTCTGTGCAATAGGTAACACATCTGTTATAAAATATGAGTGATCTATTGGAACAGTTATCAACGATCAATATTGTTTAGATTTCTTTCAACAGAAGGGTCGTCTATCATGACAGATGAATGATCAGTTGGTAAATCAAGTCTGGGACATGTCCTGTTGGAAGAGTTGATAAGATTTTATCCAACAGAAGGTTTATTTGTTGCATCAGATCTTTAATCTGATGGTTTCTCTATTGGATCAGATGGTTAATCTGTTGCATCAGATTTTTAATTCGATGGTTCCTCTGTTGCATTCAATAGTAAATTTGTTGCATCAGATAGTTAATTTGTTGTAATATATGGTTAATTTGTTGCAATATATGGTTAATCTGTTTCATCAGATGGTGAATCAGTTACATCAGATTTTTAATCTGTTGCATCAGTATTTTAATCTGATGGTTCCTCTGTTGCATCATATGATAAATCTATTGCATCAGATGGTTAATATGTTGCACCAGATGAATAATCTATTAAAGAAAAAAAATAGTAGAACGATTTTGTTCAACAAAAAAATAATAATATCACTATTTTTACTATGAACAAGAATAGAACAAATCAACCCAACAACTGGCGCAACACGAAAAATACCAAAATCGTTATTTTATTTGTATAAATACAAACAACAAAAATCAAACTTCAGAAAAAAGCAACAAATAGGAATTAGGGTTTTATTCAGACCGCATTTCAAATTAAAACAATAAATATTAAAATTATTTATCAATACTATAAGAGAAGTTGGCTCAAGTTCTTCGTTTTCTTCAAAACTAAAATGGCCATAATTTTTTACCCGTGAAAGAAGAAAAGGAACGATGAAAAATTTGAAGTAGTTGTGGCCGGAAAGCAAGGCTGTCACGTCGATTGAAGGTTGAAGTTGAAAAGAAACTCGAAGTCCAACTATTTATTATTGGAGGTTAAAGTTGTCGGGGATTGAAAGGAGAAATTTGCAGAACTGTTGGTTGAGAGAAGCTGTCGAGAGACGATCAATGATTTGGATTGAAGAGGGGTGTGGCTTGAGTTGATTTGTATTTTTGTAAAGATTAGAAAGTTTTGAAAATATTAATCAAGTCCACAATTAACTTAATCAAGTTTCCTAATTATGTTTGACCCTTTAAGTTGGTCAATGTCACCAATCCTACATTCAAGACTTAAAAGACACATTTTCTTTAATTTCCCAACTAAGTGGGCGATTCTCCATGAAAACTAAAAATTTTAAAGTTGGAGTTGGAGTCGAAGTTGGAATTGAAGTTGGAGTTGGAGTTGGAGTTGTGTTTGTCATGGATATAATTTGAGTTATTTTTGAATTTTTGTGAGAGAAGGAAAATGAAAAAAAATTAAAACAACTTTTCTTATTTTTCACTTTTCCAGATACAACTTCAAGTTGTGTTTGAAATTCTCATGGCCAAACATCAACTTGGAGTTGAATTTGACATAAAGTGAATTTTTTTTTCAAAAAAAGTAAAAAAAAATTCATGGCCAAACGGACCCTAAGAATATGAAAATAGAAGTCATAAGTGATCCCTGATTAAAAAATTTCAATTTATCACTAAGAGCAGCACCAAGTTTAATTGGTGTTCAACATTTAATCCACTTTGTTGTCAATCCTTAAGTACACCAAAAATCTCAATACATCATATTAGATGAATAAATTATCACAAAACATAGAAACACATATAATAAATATGAACATTTATTTTAATTAAATAACAATATAAAAATAGTAACAAAAAGAGTCAACTTGATTCCTCAACTAAAGGTGATTGTATTTGTTTATTCACGTAGTTGAATGTATTTATTGTTATCAAAAATCATATTAAAAAATATTACTTACTTGAATTCAGGCGTGCATATAACAGAAAAATAGATTAACATGTATTTTCATCATCACTCATTTGCATATAGAAATTGAAAATGTTAAAACAAAAAAAAGTTTCTAAAAAAAGTGAAGAACATGAAGAATGGAGTAAATTAATTCATGAAAAAATTTGATGACCAGTAAGAGATAACTAGAAGAAAAGAGGAGAAAGTTTGGCATTGTATCTATAATCTATAATCTTTAATATATTAAAAGTGTGAAGACCCTTAGAAAAGTGATTTAAACTTTTTGTCCTTCATTAAAAGACTCCGCAATAGACAATATAGTCTTTTTACTATTTCTCTCAAATTATTGTTTAATTATTAAAAAAATTTAAGAATCCTAAAATATATGGTAAGAATAAAATATATGAAAATTTAATGATAGCAAGTTTTATTTTTCCTTGTATATGTGAAAAAGGAGCTCTAAAATATATGATAAGAAAAAGGGAAAAGGACATGGGCCGACCATTTTGAAAAGAAATGGTCAACCCATGTAAAAGTTGGACAATTGGAGCCAGTCGGCCCAATTTAATTCCGGTTTTTAGTCATTTGGCCCGTTGGTCGCTTGCAGTCTCTATACCCAATTGATACACTTTTATACCATGTTGATACACTTTTATACTGCATTGATACACTTTTATACCTCATTGATACACTTTTATACAATTATTGTATAAAATATGTATTTTTATTTGGTATCAAAGATTTATGTATTTGATATCAAATACTGTATTTGATTGATAAAAAAGAAGAGCAACAATTACAATGTTATAAAATTGTATTTAATTGTTAGAAAAATTATACCAATTAGAAGTGTGGGGTTAACACAAAATTCATTACTTTTTTGAGTTTATTGTGTTAAAAAAATGCAAATGTTCTGTCTAAAGTTATTGTCTAGCATTAATTTTCTTTCTTCCAAAAATATATTATTGTATTGATGCGTTGATGTTTTACTTGCATTTCACTATTTTTATTCTCCTTCCATAAAGTCAAAAATTGTGTGCTGGCTACGAGGTTCGTTGGACCAAATCAATGCATCCTCTGAATAAAAAATGGGCTTATACTATTTACTTAGCATTTCAAGGGAAAAGGGTGAAGATAGTAGCAAAAAAAGGCCTAAATGGCTATATTTTAGAATTTAAAAATCAATGGCCACTCGGCCGGAATTATTTTAGTCGAGTGGCTATCTTGTCCTTTCCCCTAAGAAAAAAAGAAAAATATTCTTTACAAAGTGAAAGCTACTCACATCGATTTTTCTCATTTCTTTTAATTTTTTTGAAAAAAAAGAGTAATAATATTAAAATCAAGTAACTAAACCATCTTGAAGTCGGCGATAATAAAATTAAAATCTTCTTAAATAAGCATATATATATATTTAAAACATCTTTTCTAAATGATTATACGTATGCATATTTTTTCCCTTCATATATGTACGAGCTTTGTGTAAAGTTTTTCTACATTGTTACCTTTTATATGTACAAGCAATTTCTTTATACTATACCATCTTTTTGCTTTCTTTTTAGCAAATTGGCCTAAAGACCAATTTCATCCTTTGCTTCTTCTTCTAAAGGGAGTTTTCACTTTTATGCTTTATTTGGCCTCCACAACAGCCCCCCCCCCCCCTCCACCACTAAAAAAATAAAAATATTATTGTTTTTCTGAAGACGGTGATTGTTTTTTTTTAATTAAATCTCATCATTGTATTATGAGATTTTTAAGTCGCTTACTTTTTTTTTGTCTTTATTTTTGCATGTTTCAAAACTACGATTTGCAGGAGAAAAACATGTTTAGGTATACAATTTTTTTACCTGTTGAAATCTTCATACTATTTATGATTAATGAGATAAATTTATTTGTGATTTGAGGTAAAAGAAAAAAATTGAGTATGTTTTTGAAGTTTACAATAAATATGATCTATTCTTTGATAGACAATTATTAATTGAGAAGTTTTTTTTGTGAAATCTTGATAGTATGTCCTTGATATTTACAATCTTGATAGTATCTATGATTAAAGAGACAAATTTGCTTGTGATTTGAGGTAAGTTTTCTAAAATTTTAGTATGTTCTTGATGTTTAGAATAATAAAATATCATCTATTCATGATATACAATACAAATTAAGAAGTCTTTTTTTTTTTAATATTAGTAGTATCTAGATTGAAGAGACAACTTTGTTAGTGATTTGAACTAAGTTTTCAAAAAATTTAATATGTTTTTTTATATTTATAAAAAAAAATTATCATGTATTTTAGATAGACAATTTCTAATTAAGAAGTTTTTTTGGTGATTTTAGTATGCTCTTACAATTTTAAATAACAAAATGTATTCTTGTTAAATAATTGCTAATTGAGCAGTTTTCTATGATTTTTATTTATAATGATTCATAGATATATAGATATGAATATTTTGCTAGTTGTTTCTTGAACAGGCTAAATATGAGCATGTATGAACCCATCAAAAGTACTCATATAGCATGTCATGAAGGGTATAAGAAATTCAATCGCGTTGAATTTCATTGGTATTGTTATTAGCAAATTGTATGTTCTTTTGGAATGCTATTCCCAATACATCATCCCAGCCTTCTGCTTTTTCTATATTTTTGCTTTTTGAATGTGTTATTATTATCTTTTTTTTTTTATGAAAAAGGGACATATATACCCCTGAACTATTAAAAATGGTACGTATATACCCTTCGTTATACTTTGGGGATATATTTTCCCCTACCGTTATAGTTTGGGGTCATATATGCCATTGTCACTAACGTGTTGGGTTCGGAATCGAGAGGGCGTCACGCAGAAGCTTAAAGTTTGCAAACTATAGAAGACAATAATTCAAATGACAAAGAAAACTATAATAAAAATATATTATTAATATGATTTAGTCAAACGACCTACATATGAAAAACTAATATGCAAAAAATATAAAATCTATTGGGAGAAAATCTCCCCATAAATAAAACTCTTTAATGACTACATTATGGATGTTATTGTGTTATTACTTGAGAAAAAAGATCTTCTATTTATAGATCTAAAAAATCCTTCCTCTAAGAAAGAAGAAACCTAATAGAAAAAAGTGATCTTTTCGGATAGGAAAATTTATTTCCAAGTAATTCTAATTATGATAGAAAATTAGGAAAAGTAGGAAATTCAGGGCAAATCCTAATAAATCTCCCCTTGGCCTGAATTTTCTGGCAAATAAATCTTGATCTTCTTCGTCACATAATCTTAATATATCACTATTGTTTACCATAATTAAAAATTGATATGGGTTAAAATTGGAGCCCTATGCATTAAAAATAAAAGCACGAGCTGATATTATTGGAGCCCTATGCATTAAAAATAAAAGCACGAGCTGATATTATTGAAGCCCTATGTTATAAGTAAACAGGGTTGAAAGTGGAGCCTTATGCATTGAAAGTGAGCACAGGTTAAGAGTGGAGCTCATATGTTAAAAATAAATGCACGAGTTGAAAGGAGCCCAAGTGTTGAAAGTAAGCAGGGGTTGAAAGTTGAAGCCCATAAACATGGGTTGAAAATTGATTTGGTTTTAAAGATTGATTAGCAGCAGGATTGTTAAAAGTTTATTTAAAACTTTTCTCCACATGTATCTAGACAAAGATCTTCATTATCACAAATTAGTTGCAAATTGATTAGAACATGTCCTCAATTTGAATCATTGGATCATTGAACCATAGGCTCTGTATACCACTTGTTGGGTTCGAAATCGAGAGAGCATCATCCGGAAGCTTAAAGTTTGCAAACTATAGAAGGCAATAATTCAGATGACAAAGAAAACTATAATAAAAATATATTATTAATATGATTTGGTCAAATGACCTATATATGAAAAACTAATATGAAAAAATATAAAATCTATTGGGAGAAAATTCTCCCCTAAATAAAACTCTTTAATGACTATATTGTGGATGCTATTGTGTTATGACTTGAGAAAGGAGATCTTCTATTTGTAGAACTACAAAATCCTCCCTCTAAGAAAGAAGAAACCTAATAGGAAAAAGAGATCTTTTCCAACAAGGAAACCTTTTTCCAAGTAATTCTAATTATGATAGAAAATCAGATAAAGTAGAAAATTCTGGGCAAATTCTAACATAATAGTTGCCATGTGTCAGCCTCATAGTGGCTTAACCCATCCCCTCAATATTTTTATTCAAATTTAATAATTTTTTCATATCTGACCCATTAACCGACCCAAAATAACGAAAAATTCTCAACCACCTCTATCTTTTATGAGTTTATTCTCTTCTTATTCCCTTGGATTTTATCCGGAAACATAGCCTACCATTAATGAAGGGAGAGGTTTAATGTATTCATCTGCATAGACATTTGGCTCATCTTTTGCGTATTCTTGAACAGGTATTAATGTAATATATACACAACTCACAACTTACTTTTCAAAGGATTGATAAAATATTTTGGGATCTATTAGTTTTACAATATTGTTCTCATTCCACAACTTTCATGTCTTAAGAGCAAAGGCATTGCCAAGCAGCGAAAAACTATTTTAGAAGTTTCTGGATTTTCCTCTTTCTATTATTAGTCCTCTTGTAATAAATGTAAATGATAAATTGATTTTCCTATTGCTTTTGAAGCTTCCAGGAATTCCATGATACTGATTTTATCAAAGGTAGGCTAGGTTTTTGGTTGAAATCCAAGAGAGGGAAAAAGAGGAGATGAATCGTGAGAGAGAGAAGGGTGAAGATTTTTAGTGGGTATATCAGGTCGGATTTGGGAAAATTATCAAATCCGCTTAAAAAATTTAAGAGAATGAGTTAAACCAATGTGAGGCTGACATGTGGCAATCGTTAGTGACAAGGATATATATGACCTCAAACTATAACGGTAGGGGTAAATATATACCCAAAGTATAATGAAGGGTATATACATACCATTTTTAATAGTTCATGGGTATATACGACCCTTTTCATTTTTTTTATAAAGATGCAAATATGTATATTCTATTGAAAAGCTTTGAATACATTTTTCCACATACATTTTCTTCTCCCTTTTCTGCATTAATTGTCAATGCATACACTCTTACACACATTACATGACTAAGTTTGGTATTAGATTCATATCATTATTGGTTGATGGTATAAGTTAGTCTCAAGATAAATTTATATCATCAGTCAAACATGGTATAAATTTAATATCAAACTTAATCATAAGATATTTCATTTTATCCCGTGTATCAAACGTTGAAGGACTTAATATGGTTGGCAACAATAGAAAGTAATAAGGTAAAATTTTAGCAGTGCAAGGAACAACTTGAACAACAGGACGGAGATGCAAGAAAATAATTTAATCATCCTAAAAGGTCATTTGAATCACAGACTAAAGCATTGCTCAAAACATATAACCAAAATTAACTTGATCTTTTTTACTATTTAATGACTTAGGTACTATTATTATTGACACTGTTATAATTTGCAACTACATGATTCAAGAGACAAAGCAATTATAGTAGTCATGCTTGAAATGATAAAGAACAAGCTCATGAAAAGGTTGTACAACAAGAATGACTGAATTGACAAGTAGCAAGGAGTTATTTGCACAATTTTTTTTTTTTAAAATAGAATTGTAAATATGTTAACTTGCAAATTTGAAATTATTATATTTAATTTACAAACAAGACATTAAATTTTATTTTCTATTATTGAAATCAAAGATTAAAATATTATATTTTGAGTAAAGACAATTCTTGTTTTTAATAATTTATTCTTCTTTTATACTTTTTTTAGTGATTAACGGCTTAACGTGATGTACACATGCAACACACATACACTAAACTAGAGGAAGACATTAGAATAATAAAAAAATATTTAATATTTGAATTATCTACCATAGATCCAAAAAAAAAAATATTTAAAAAGTTGACTTTACTTACTTTTGTGTAATACCTCGTACTTTTTCTAGCTTGAAATTATCCCAAGGATGTTACAAGCTTTCTTTGAAAGATGAATCCACTTTTATACATGTGGTATTTTTAAGATTTTCACTTTTACCCATGTGGAAAATTGAATTAGCTTTTCAACAATACCAATTTCGTCCAAATCCGGTATCAGAGTAAAAAGTTATGGACGTTTTACTCATAGTTGTCAGAATCGCCCAGGTGCGACGGCCAAGTTGACGGACCCTTGACCTAGCGACGGACCGTCGCCTTGACCGTCGTAGCCATGGAAGTGAGGCAACCTTCTGGATAAGGTGCGACGAACAGGTTGACGGACCGTCGAACTTGCGACGGACCGTCACCCAAGCTGTCGCTACCTAGGCAGTGAGACCCTATTCTGGTCCACGTGCGACGGTCGGAACGACGGACCGTCGAGCCAGCGACGAACCATCGCATGAGCCATCGCAGGTTCTGTTCAGTGATTTTAAAGCCATTTTTAGGGGTTTTTGATCTTTTACCACCCGTTTATATACCCAATTTTATCCGACCAAAGCTCAGAAATTCATTATTCTTATACAACAACAAAATTAGAGTTTTCTCTCTAACGTTAATATCCAAGAACAAAATCTAAATCTTCTTCAAGAACTAAGAGATTCAAATTCTTCAAGTTTAAGAACTTCAAGAAAACTCAACCCAGGTATGCATAGTGCTCATTCATGGACTCCTTTCATCCATGAAGCCCACAAATCTTTTTTCAAAGATCAAGTGTATGGATTGTAATAAATTTCATGTTGGGTTTGTTTTGTTGTTCATGTTGATAATGACCAATTGAATTTTATTCCATGTTTAGTGAAAAATCTTAAGTGGAATTGAATATTTTAGGTGTAGTTTCATGTGAATCCGTGATTAAAACCTTGAATGGTGAAATTGGAGTTGAATCATGATGTTTACTTGTTGTGTAATG
Organism: Capsicum pubescens; assembly: GCA_030864215.1. Taxonomy (NCBI): domain Eukaryota; kingdom Viridiplantae; phylum Streptophyta; class Magnoliopsida; order Solanales; family Solanaceae; genus Capsicum; species Capsicum pubescens. Next base: position 67,863,253 of record CM061549.1, on the reverse strand, counting down.
TTGTCTACATATACTATGCTCACCATGTGTTTGACTAAGTGCCTATGTGAAGGAAAAGTGCCCTATTAGTATGATAATATGAAATCCCCATTTATGTACCAGTTTATGCATATCAAATGTTTTATGAAACGCCTTAATAAATGAATTATGGACTGTGATGTTGGTCATGTATTCAAGAAAGTCATGCTTTGTCATTTTCTTTCCTTCGAGTCCTGGGGGTACTTGTATCCGACAATTTAGCTATATGCCTAGAGCCTATGTCATGTTTTTAAGATACTCTCAGTCAAGCCATGTTCAGTAGAATTCAGTCAGTCTCATGACTTAGGAAAACTCAGTAATTTCAGTAGTATTCCGTCAGTCAACGAAATTCAGTAACTCAGTCCATGTTCAGTTCAGTAAATCATGTTCAGTGTCTATTCAGATGGGAGTAGAAATTAGCACCTAGTGAACCCAAAGATGGGAACTCACCTGTTATATGAGGGTGTGATTCTTAGAAGCAATCCTTGCGTTCCAGAACTAAGTAGCCAGCATAGGTTGAGATATCATAACCTGTTATATGAGGGTAGATGAGGTGTCTTAACCTGCTATATGAGGGTTCCCACCGTTCTCACTAGAGTTACCTGTTATATTAGGGTCACTCATATGTTGTCCTTACCAGTGGCGCGGAATTGACACCCTTCCAATCAGGGCACAAATTGAAACCCAATTCAACTATAATGCGTTATTTGAGGCATGTTGGTTGGATGACTATTTCCCACAGTTTCAGCTATAGAATTCAGGACTGTCAGATACATCAACTCAGAACAGTATGGAACTCAGCTAGTTCCATCAGATTCAAGACTGTTAGATACAGTCACTCATGTTACCAGTTATATCATTTATCAGAACTAAGTTACCAGTCATATTAGTTATCAGTAAATTCATGTTATCACGATCTCAGTTGTAGTTACTATGTATTCATGCATGCATTCTCACGTTCATATTAGTCAGTTAACCAGTATTGTTCATGCATATGAACCCCATGCATTCAGCCTACCTTACATGCATACCGGTACATTCAAAGTACTGCTGCATTTGCGCTATGGTGTTTTATACCATAGGTTCAGAGACACGAGCTCCATAGCATCAGTAGATTCCAGATATCAGCAGTCAGAGTTAGCAGTGAGTCCTCATCCTCCGAGGTCATGATTATTTCTCTATTATCTCATTAATTAGTTTATTAGTTGGAGTTAGTTGGGGACATGTCCCATCAACTCCTTACTCAGACAATTCAGTCAGTTAGAGGCTTTCCAGACTATTATGTTCAGACAGTTATTTCAGTTGTTTTGGGTATTTTATACCCTGTTTAAATGTTATAATTTACTTCAGTTATGTGAACCTTATGACCTTTCAGTTCATGTTTCTGCATTATTCAGTATATTATACAGTATACAGGTACAGATATCAGTCATGGATTAGCTTGTGGTCCTTTGGGGTCATGAGCACCGTGTAGCATTCCGGGTACCAGATTCGGGGCGTTACAAACTTGGTATCAGAGCCTAAGGTTCAATAAAGTCCTAGGAAGTCTGAAAGCTTCATTTGGTAGAGTCTTGTACATGGGTGTGTTGCACGCCACATTTATGTGAAGGAGGCTATAAGATGTTTTAGGAAAAGTTTCCCTTCTTTCAGTATTTATGTCGTGCCAGTGAACATAATCTCAATCTAATCTCTCAGTCTAATCCATTTCTTCTCCTTATTTCAGAATATGCCTTACAAGAGAGAAACCCAGCCTGTTCAAGAAAATCCCTTAGACGAACATGTTTATCATGCGGAGTTCAGGGCCGTATTCACTACTCTTGCTCAGTTAGTTACTGCTCAGAATGAACGACCAACTGTTATTCCGGCCAATACCGTGTCCAATTCTGCTGCATCCAAGATTTGGGACTTCACCCGAATGAATCCTCAATCCTTTCTTGGATCTAAGATAGACGAGGACCCTCAAAAATTCCTATATCAGGTGTAGAAGGTTACAGACATAATGGGGGTTACGCCTAGTGAGAGTGCTGAGCTAGCTGCATATCAGTTGTAGGATATTGCTCATACTTGGTTTAAGCAGTGGAAGTCAGCGAGGGCAGATGATGCAGGGCTAGTTGAGTGGGAGGAGTTTGCTTCTACTTTCCTTGATAGATTCTTTCCCCTAGATCTTAGAGAAGCTAAGGTTCTAGAATTTATCAACCTCAGGCAGGGCAATATGACATGAAAGAGTATTCTCTTAAGTTTACTTAATTAGCTAGATATGCCCCTTATGTGGTTGCAGATAGCAGGGCAATGATGAGTAAGTTTATTTCATGGGTGAATAATAGCGTGGTTAATGAGTGCAGATCCAACATGCTGAATAGTGACATGACTTTATCCAGGCTCATGACTCATGCTCAGCAGATAGAGGAGTAGAAGATTAAGAGGAGAGAGAAACAGAATAAGAGAGCGAAGACAGGCAGTTTCAACTTTGCTTAGCCTAATTCAGAAGGAGGAAATCGTTCTCAGTTTTATCCTAAGTCATCAGTTCCATGTCCTTCTTCAGCCAGTGCTTCAGTTCCTAAGTTCAGAGAGGGTAACAAAGATAGAGCGCCAGGCTCTAAGTCCCAGTGCAGTGTTAGCAGTGCCCGCACTTATCCTCTTTGCCATAATTGTGACAAGCACCATCAGGGTATTTGCAGAACTGACAGTGGTATTTATTTCAGATGCGGAAAGACAGGCCATAAAGTCAGAGACTATCCTCAACCAGGTCCTCAGGGTCAACAGAATCACTCCTCAGCTCAGTCTGGTCGCCCAAATCAGCAGGGTGCCACCTCCGATGCTATTAGTGGGCAATGCCCAAATCATCTTTATACTCTTCAGTCCCGACAGGATCAGGAAAATTCTCCTGATATGGTTACTGGTACATTACAGATCCTTCATGTGCATGTTTACGCTTTGCTAGATCCAGGTACTTCTTTGTCTTTTGTTACTCCCTATATAGCAGGCGATTTTGGAATCAGTCCCAAATTTTTAGAAGAGCCATTTTCAATCTCTACCCCAGTGGGTAAAACCATCATAGCCCGGTGGGTATACAGGAACTGCCCGATTATGATATCTCAGAAAGTCACTTCAGTAGACTTAGTCAAATTAGAGATGACTGATTTTGATGTCATTCTCGGTATGAATTGGCTTCATTTCTGCTATGCCAAAGTCGGCTGTAGAAATAGAATAGTCTAGTTCCAGTTTCTGAATGAACCTATCCTAGTGTATCCGCTTTCAGAGGACAGCTTGTTTCCTACCTTCGAGCACGGAAAATGATATCTAAGGGATATGTCTATCATTTTGTTCATGTTAAGGACACTAGTTCCAAAACTCCCAGTCTTGAATCAGTCTCAGTCATGAATGGATATTCAGATGTCTTTCCCGAAGTTCTTCCAGGAATTCCTCCCGAAAGAGAAATAGACTTCGGCATTGATCTTCTTCTAGATACTGAGCCTATATCTATTCCTCCATACAGAATGGCACCAACAAAACTCAGAGAATTGAAAGAGCAGTTGAAGGATCTCTTAGATAAGGGATTCATCAGACCTAATGTGTCCCCGTGGGGCGCTTCAGTATTATTCGTGCGCAAGAAAGATGGTTCTCTCAGAATGTGTATAGACTACCGTCAATTTAATAAGGTCACAGTCAATAACTTCAGGGTGCTAGCTATTTCTCCAAGATAGACCTCAGATCCTTCTATCATCAGCTTAGAGTTAGAGAATTTGACATTCCAAAAATAGCTTTCCGTACTCGGTATGGTCACTTCAAATTTCTAGTCATATCCTTTGGACTTACCAATGCCTCAATAGCTTTCATGGACTTGATGAACCACGTGTTCAAACAGTACTTGTACATGTTCATCGTAGTCTTCATAGATGATATTCTGGTCTATTTCCGCAGTGAACGCGATCATGTAGACCATCTCAGAACAATACTTCAAACTCTTAGAGATCATCAGCTATTCTCCAAATTTGGTAAATGCGAGTTTCGGCTAAGGTCAGTAGCATTCCTTGGTCATATTGTTTCCTGTGATGGCGTTAGAGTAGATCCTCAAAAGACCAAAGTAGTAAGAAATTGGCCTCGCCCTGTCTCTCCTTCAGATATCAGGAGTTTCTTGGGTTTGGTTGACTATTATAGATGGTTTGTTGAGGGATTTTCTTCTATTGCATTCCCTATGTCCAGATTGACTCAGAAGAAAGTCAAGTTTCAGTGGTCAAATCCTTGCGAGAAGAGTTTTCAGGAGTTGAAGACTCGACTCACCTCAGCTCCAGTTCTAGCTCTTCCAGATGGTTCAGATGGGTTTGTAGTATATTGTGATGCATCCAGAGTAGGTTTAGGTTATATCTTTATGCAGCATGGTAAGGTCATAGCCTACTCCTCCAGACAGCTTAAACACTATGAGAAGAATTATCCTACCCATGATCTTGAGTTAGCCGTTGTAGTATTTTCCTTGAAAATTTGGAGGCATTATCTATACGGTGTTCATGTAGATGTGTTCATAGATCATAAGAGCCTTCAGTGTGTCTTTTCTCAGAAAGATCTTAATTTTCATCAGAGGAGGTGGTTAGAGCTCTTGAAAGATTATGACATGAGTGTCCTTTATCATTCGAAAAAGGCCAACGTAGTGGCCAACAGTCTCAGTAGACTGTCTATGGGTAGTGTTGCTCATGTCGAGGACAGTAAGAAGGAGTTAGCCCAGGAAGTCCATCAGCTTGCAAGACTAGGCGTTAACTTAGTTAATACAGAGGAGGGTGATATGTGAGTTCAGAATCATCTCTAGTTTTTCTCCCAAGGGGGAGATGGTGTTCTGTGTTGTCAGGGTTGTCTGTGTGTTCCAGCTGTAGATGACTTAAGGTAGCGAATTCTTGCAGAAGTGCATGGTGCGCGCTACTCTATTCATCCAGGGGCCACAAAGATGTACCGTAATTTGCGGGAAATCTATTGGTGGAGTGGGATAAAGAGAGATATTGCAGAGTTTGTGGCTAAGTTCTCTACATGTCCTCAGGTTAAGATAGAGCATCAGAAGCCTAGTGGGTTCATGCAGGAGTTCAGTATTCCTACTTGGAAGTGGGAAAACGTGAACATGGACTTCGTGATGGGTTTGCCTCGAACTCGTCATCAGCATGATTCAGTCTGGGTCATTGTAGATTGAATGAACAAATCAGCCCATTTCCTTCTAGTCCATACCTCTTATTCAGTTGTGGATTACGCCAAACTCTTCATCAGGGAGTTGGTCAGATTGCACGGTGTTTCGCTATCTATTATCTCAGACAGAGGTACCCAGTTCACCTCTTATTTCTGGAAAGTATTCCAAAAGGGTATTGGTACCCAAGTTCATCTTAGTACAACCTTTCATCCTCAGATAGATGGTCAAGCAGAAAGGACCATTTAGATTTTAGAAGATATGCTAAGGGCAGTGTACAATTGATTTCAAGGGTAGTTGGGATGATCCTTTGATTAAGTTTGCATACAACAATAGCTATCATTCCAGTATTAAGATCGCTCCATTCGAAGCTCTCTATGGTAGGAGATGTAGATCTCCAATTGGTTGGTTCAAAGTTAGTGAGGCCTCAGTTATAGGGCATGACTTGGTATTCGATGCCTTAGAGAAAGTTCAGTTGATCAGAGAAAGACTCCAGGCTGCTCAGAGCCGACAAAAGTCTTATGCAGACATTCGTAGAAAAGAACTCGAGTTCGAGATTGGTGACTATGTCTATCTAAAGATCTCTCCCATGAAGGGAGTGAAGCGATTCGGCAAGAAGGGAAAGCTCAGCCCCCGATATGTCGGTCCCTTCAAGATTCTCTGTCACTTTGGCAAGGTAGCTTATGAGCTCAATTTACCTTCAGATCTAACCTCAGTTCACCCTGTATTCTATGTCTCTTTTCTCAAGAAATATATAGGTGACCCAACAGTTATAGTCCCTATTCAGAGCATCGATGTTCAGAATAGCCTCTCTTATGAAGAGATTCCAGTTGAAATCCTCGACTATCAGACTGGTAGACTGAGGAACAAAGAAGTCCCTCTAGTTAAAGTTCTTTGAAAAAATCAGTCTGTCAAGTGAGCTACTTGGGAAGCTGAAGCAGACATGCGTACCAAGTATCCTTACCTCTTCTCCGCCAACTCAAATCAAGCTCAAGGTAACAGTTCTCCTTAAGCTTACTCAGTTTTATGTTCAGTGTTTGTCACAAACTTGGTATTAAATACCATTGCATATTTAGTCATGCATTTATGTATCAGCTTAGTTATATAATTATACATCAAACATGCATTCTCATTATGAGAAACTTAGTTCATCAAAACACCCAGTCATGCATTCATGAATCAGTTACACATGCATCAGATAAGCATGTTCAGTATGATATATTTAGTTATCAGTCATGTCAGTCATGAGATCATATTTCAGTTATTCATGTTCAGTATGTACATCAGTTCATGGTCTTCCCCTCACTCTTAGTCTCATTTAAGGACGAAAATTCTCAAGGGGGAGATATTATAATACCCCGTACTTTTCCTAGCTTGAAATTGTCCCAAGGATGGTAAAAGCTTTCTTTGAAAGATGAATTCACTTTTATACATATTGTATTTTTATTATTTTCACTTTTATTCTTGAGGGAAATTGAATTAGCTTTCCAACAATACCAATTTCGTCCAAATACGGTATCGGAGTAAGAAGTTATAGACGTTTTACTCAGAGTTGTCAAAATCGCCCAGGTGCGACGGCCAGGTTGACGGACTGTCGACCTAGCAACGGACTGTCACCTTGATCGTCGCAGCCAAGGTAGTGAGGCAAACTTTTGGATAAGGTGCGACATACAGGTTGACGGACCATCGAACTTGCGATGGACCGTCGCCCAAGCCGTCACTACCTAGGTAGTGAGACCCTATTCTGGTCCACGTGCAATGGTCGAAACGACGGACCGTTGAGCCAGCGACGAACCATCACACGAGCCATCGCAGGTTTCGTTCAGTGATTTTAAACCCATTTTTTAAGGGGTTTTTGGCCTTTTACCACCCGTTTATATACCCAATTATATCCGACCAAAGCTCAGAAATTCATTATTCTTCTACAACAACAAAATTAGGGTTTTCTCTCTAACGTTAATCTCCAAGAACAAAATCCAAATCTTCTTCAAGAACTAAGAGATTCAAATTCTTCAAGTTTAAGAACATCAAGAAAACTCAACCCAGGTATGCATAGTGTTCATTCATGGACTCCTTTCGTCCATGAAGCCCACAAATCTCTTTTCAAAGATCAAGTGTATGGGTTGTAATAAATTTCATGTTGGGTTTGTTTTGTTGTTCATGTTGATAATGACCAATTGAATTCTATTCCATGTTTAGTGATAAATCTTAAGTGTAATTGAATATTTTAGGTGTAGTTTCATGTGAATCCGTGATTAAAACCTTGAATGGTGAAATTGGAGTTGAATCATGATGTTTACTTGTTGTGTAATGTTGTCTACATATACTATGCTCACCATGTGTTTGACTAAATGCCTATGTGAAGGAAAAGTGCCCTATTAGTATGATAATATGAAATCCCCATTTATGTACCAGTTTATGCATATCAAATGTTCGATGAAATGCCTTAATAAATAAATTATGGACTATGATATTGGTTGTGTATTCAAGAAAGCCATGCTTTGTTAATTTCTTTCCATCGAGTCCTGGGGGTACTTGTATCCGACAATTTAGTTGTATGCCTAGAGCCTATGTCATGTTTTCAAGATACTCTCGGTCAAGCCATGTTCAGTAGAATTCAGTCAGTCTCATGACTTAGGAAAACTTAGTAATTTCTGTAGTATTTCGTCAGTCAACGGAATTTAGTAACTCAGTCCATGTTTAGTTCAGTAAATCATGTTTAGTGTCTATTCAGATAGGAGTAGAAATTAGCACCGAGTGAACCCAATGATGGGAACTCACCTGTTATATGAGGGTGTGATTCTTAGAAGCAATCCTTGTGTTCAAGAACTATGTATCCAACATAGGTTGAGACATCATAGCCTTCTATATAAGGGTAGATGAGGTGGATTAACCTGCTATATGAGGGTTCCCACCATTCTCACTACAGTAACCTGTTATATTAGGGTCACTCACATGTTATCCTTACAAGTGGTGTGGTATTGACACCCTTCCAATTAGGGCACAAATTGAACCCCAATTCAACTATGATGCATCATTTGGGGCATGTCGGTTGGATGACTATTTCCCACAGTTTTAGATATAGAATTTAGGACTGTCAGATACAGTCAACTCATAACAGTACGGAACTCAACTAGTTCCATCAGATTCAGGACTGTCAGATACAGTCACTCATGTTACCAGTTATATCAGTCATCAGAACTAAGTTACCAGTCATGTTAGTTATCAGTAAATTCATGTTATCATGATCTCAGTTATAGTTACTATGCATTCATGCATGCATTCTCACGTTCATATTAGTCAGTTAGCCAGTATTGTTCATGCATATGAACCCCATGCATTTAGCCTACCTCACATGCATACCAGTACATTCAAAGTTCTGACGCATTTACGCTATGGTGTCTTATACCATAGGTTCAGAGACACGAGCTCCAGAGCATTAGTAGATTCCAGATATCAGTAGTCAGAGTTAGCAGTGAGTCCTCATCCTTCGAGGTCATAATTATTTCTCTATTATCTCATTAATTAGTTTTTTAGTTGGAGTTAGTTGGGGACATGCCCCATCAACTCCTTACTCAGACAGTTCAGTCAATTAGAGGCTTTCTAGACTATTATGTTCAGACAGTTATTTCAGCTATTTTGGGTATTTCATACCCTGTTTAGATGTTATGTTTTACTTCAGTTATGTAAACCTTATGGCCTTTCAGTTCATGTTTCCGCATTATTCAGTATATTATGCAGTATACAGGTACAAATATCAGTCATGAATTAGCTTGTGGTCCTTCGGGGTCATGAGCACCTGTAGCATTTTGGGTACCATATTCGGGGCGTTACATTTTTTCTTCACTTTCTTTTGATTATAATAAAACAAACAACACTAAAATTGAAGAAAAACTGCACCAACATAAAATAGATAATTAGTAAACTAATACTTAATACATACAAGAGGTTGTCGTGGATTTTGAAATAAATAAATTACTTAAAGAATTTTGTATACTATGTTAAAATCATAAAAAGTTATAAAGCGTAAGAAAAAAAAAGAAATAAATATAAGAGAATAAATTAAGACAAATTTGTGAATGAAAAGATATATGAAATTAGCAAGATTTTTATAGAATTTGAAAAAATAATGTAAACCCCCCGTTCATTTTAGGTAAAGTCAACGGAGAATGGACTCTCTCTCAAAAGAAGAAACCAATAAAGGAGCATAAATTGAGACAAAATTGTGGATGAAAAGAAATATGAAGTTAGCAAGATTTTTATAGAAGTTGTAAAAATCATGTAAACCTCCTTTCCTTTTAGGTATAGTCAACGAAGAATGGACTCTCTCTCAAAAGAAGAAACAAATACAGGAGCATAAATTGAGACAAAATTGTGGATGAAAAGAAATATGAAATTAGCAAGATTTTTATATTAGTTGAAAAAATCATGTAAACCCCTTTTCTTTTTAGGTAAAGTCAATGGAGAATGGACTCTCTGTCAAGGTTAAGTGTTACATCATGATAAAGGATGTTCTATAATAAAATGATTTGTAATCTTATGTTGTTGGCTAAATTTTTGTTACTACTATTCATTCACTTTTTAAAAAATAATTGAGAAGTAAGTCGATACACGAATTAATTGATGTGAATGAGTAAAGGAGAGAATAAAATAGCCAAAAAATCATACATCGAGATTATTTTTATTTTATTTTTTCCGAAATTATTTTTATTAGTAAAAAAATCGCAGATTTTGGAGATTAACTAAGTAATAGTGAAATCACTAAATTTGAATTTGGACGTTGTAGATTTAACTTATAATTACTTCTCATTGCACTGTCAACAACTTTACCTTAATTCCTTATGTTACTATTAATTTGTGATAAATAGTTGTGTTATATTTTTATGCCTCATATAAATGTAGACGTATGGTTGGGAGTTTATTTTTGTGCATATACCGAAATACTTTTAGGTATAAAAAAATATATGGTAAGAGGTATTAGAAAAATTAATATATAAATAGTCCTAAAATATATGCTAATAATCTTTTTTTCAAGGCAGCTAAAATAATATTTTATCTTATTGGATTTACTGAAACATAATGTGTGAGAGTGGTTGACTGGATTGTTTAATGTTGCTTTTGAGATGATGAGAATGTTTGAAGAGAGGAGGTGGAGTAAAATAATTTTGTTGTACAAGAACAAGGGTGATATTCAGATTACAACATTTATAGGGATGTCAAACTATCAAGCCACACTATGAGAGTTTAGAAAAGTGTGGTGGAGATGAGAGTAAGAAAGAATGTGACTACTTCTATGGACCTATTTGGTTTCATGTCGGGATGCTCGATTATAAAGGTCATTCATCTTTTAAGGAGTCTAATGAAGCAGTACAAAGAGTGGAAGAAAGAATTGCATATGATGTTCATTAATCTGGAAAAATCTCATGACAAAGTTTCATAGAGGTTATATGGAGATGCTTGGAGGATGAATGTGTACATGTGATATATATTAAAGTGATCCAAAACGTGTATAATGGAGCCAAAACTCAGGTAAGAATATGCAGATGCAACTGTGCGAAGTTATGAGAGGTTGACTGTTATGAATTGAGATTAAAGATTTGGAATTATTCTTGTTTTGTTATCAATGGACGCACTGGATTCTCACTTGGGTATATTTCCTTTCTCTAATCTCATGACTATCTAAATATTTATCTTTGGGTTATGTTTAAATAGGGTGTTAATGGGTATGGGTATTGATTATTAGTTCTAATTCTTAGTTAATGATGTGAGATTTCACTTAAACTTGATTGTTGAATTGGAAGTTGTGGGGAAAAGTCCCAATTTTTCTTAATTCCACATCATCCTTGAAAGAGGGATGTGGGTATTTTCTTAGATCCCACATCATCCTTGAAAGAGGGATGTGGGTGACAAGTATTTGTGAACAATAAATTAGATGTTAGATTATTCCTTTACATTGTCTTAGAAATAAGGATGGATTGTGAGTTTGCTATGTCTTGGGTATTATCCAACAAATAGGGATGTCAAATTGAGGTTTTCGGTTGATTTTTTTTACGCACCCATGAGGTATTCGAAAGAATCTATGGGTAAAATTTTAGTGTTTTGTTGAAAGACTAACACTACAACTTCTAACCTATCCTACCCAGATATTCATTAACTAGAATTGGAGTTACACTCTTATACACCCATACACTATTTACCCCTAGGAAAGCATAACCCCAAGACTTTTCTCTCATTGGAATTTAATAAAAAATTATTACTCTCATTTAGTATCACAAGTAAATTTTGTTCAAACAACTTTTAAAACATACCCCCCAAATTTAATTTATGTTTTGCTTTAAGTGTACATTGTGGGTCAACACTTAGTAATTATCAATATAAATAGGACTCGAAACCTAGTTAAAATATTCGTGAATTCGACCCCAACTCAAATTGGGTTATTATATTGAAAACATTCATCTTGCCCTAAAATAATGGAGTAATTTGAGCATGATCAATGTTCTAGAAGAGCAAGCAAAAATTACACGAAAGCTCCAAGCTCTGACTTAGAGGAGTGGTGCAAGCTTGATTCGAGGTAGGTGATGGTATTGTACTTTTAATTTAATTTGTACTATATGTACATGTTAACTACTTTGTAGTGTGGCTTATTATTGCATGTTGTTTGGTATGGTAAATACAAGAGATTTTACGTGTTCGGTGTTTTTAACCCACTTTATTGTTAAATATGGAATGTTTCAGTATTTAGAATGTTCTCATGAGTTATTGGTGAAATATGGTTGGCAGAAATTTATGTCTGTCTTGGTACATGGATGGAAATGTCCCTTGCAGGTCATGACTGGAGGGTGGATGTATTATCCATAGTGTGTAAATATAATATAATATAATATAATATAATATTATATATATATATGCTTGATAATTGTTTACTTGTCTTGACATGTCTCGACTTGGCTTTACTGAACGTGACTTGGTGATATTTTGTTGACTTGTTGGTTTTAATCCTAAACTATTTATTTGGTGTTGAAGTATTGGGTGTATTTTATTTTTGACCCTACAAGTACATTATTATTTTCTTGTGTGTTGATATTACACTTGACCTTACTTTTGTGAGTGTAACACATATTCTAGCAGCTCCTATGATGCCTCACTTGTGATTCTAGTAGGTCATTTCAGACTTTAGGGTGAGTGGCATATCAGGGATACCATGAGATCTTTTCTTTATGTCATAGTTCTTTATTTTGGACACTATCCACTTTCTTTTAGTTTTGAGGTTGTATCCCCTTCTTGACGATCTTATATGTTTTGGTAGGGACAACTTTCGAGTCCTAGGATAGTTTTTAAGAACAATGTTTCATAAATAGTGTACTTTTGGATTTTTTTTATATTTGGAGGTTTATTTATAGATTAATTCTAATTATCCCTTTTAAGAACAGATTATGGGTTAGTTCTTGGGGTAGATGGTCCTCCCACCAGGTAAGTAGTGTGGGTGTCGCTCGTGACAATGTTGGTAACCGAGCCTAGGTTATTCAATCTCATCGTACCAAAATGGATCCAGTAGAATCTCACAAAATGGTACAGAGACGTTTGTACTTTTCTTCGAGAGGCTATGGGACTTTAGGAAATTTGTTATTCTTGTTTATTTTGTGCTATGACTCGATTCCAATTGGTATCTGGCCATCTAAATTGGTATATAATTTTTTTACTCTTTTATATGCAGATGGTGAATACTAGGTCCAGCAGAACTCGAGCAATATCCTATACACCAACCTCTAGGATCCAACCATAAGGAAAAGAGTTCAAGTGAGAGGAAGAGGTAGGAGAAAAAGGGGGCAAGCCATACCCGATAGGGGTGGAGCTCGAGTAGTTGGTGGCCAGGATCCTGAAGGGTCAGTATCACCTGTATCAATTCCTACATATCGATGGCTCCAGCGGAGTAGAGGGAGCTTAAAACTCAATTGCAAAAACTACTTTACAAGGGTTTTATTCATCCAAGTGCTTCACCTCAGGGTGTTCCGACCCTTTCTGTTAAGAAGGAGGATAATAATATGAGGATGTGTTTGATTATAAATAGTTGAATAAGGTTACTATTAAAAATAAATATCCCTTGCCTCAAATAGATGACTAATTTGACCAATTATAGGGTGTAGTGGTGTTTTAAAAAATTGATTTGCGTCCTGGTTATCATCAGTGAAAATTAGATCGGAGGGCATACCAAAGACAACTTTTAAAACTTGGTATGGTCATGTCTTTCGAGTTAACTAATGCACCTACAACTTTTATGGGTTTGATGAACGGTATCTTTAAGTCATTCTTGGATTCTTTTATTATGGTATTTATTGATGATATTCTAGCTAACTCCAAGAGTAAAGAGGAGCATGCATATCATCTTTGTATAGTCTTAGAGATTCTAAGGGAGAAACAACTATTTGCCAAGTTTTTAAAGTATAAATTCTGCTTGTCTTCGATTTCCTTTTTGGGGGCACGTTGTTTTTGCAAAGAGGGGTAAAGGAGGACCCCTAGAAGATTGAAGCAGATAAGAATTGGATTCGACTAAGTTTAGTGGCCGAGTTAAGGAGCTTTGAGAGTCTTGGTAGTTATTACCGCAGTTTTGTCAAGAACTTTTCATACATTGAAACATACTTGACAAGGTTGACTTAGAAGATAGTGTCATTTATTTAGTCAAATCAATGTAAAGAGGGCTTCTAAAATCTCAAGACACTCTTGACAACCCTTAATCTTTTTCCATCGATGGAAGGTAAGGACTTTATAGTGTTTTGTAATGCCTCACTTTTGAGATTTGGTGTTGTGTTAATATACGATAGAAATGTCATTACTTATGCTTCGAGGCAATTGAATCCTCATTGAAGTAATTACCCAACCCATGACTTAAAGTTGGTGGTGGTGGTGTTTGCATTAAAGATTTTGAGACACTATCTTTATGGTGTCAAGTGTAAGTCTTCACAAACCACCGTAGCCTGCAACATGTGTTTACACAAAAAGGATTTGAATTTAATATAGTAGAGGTAAATGGAATTATTAAAGAATTATGATGTAACTATTCAGTATCATTGGGTAAGGCCAATGTGGTGGCAGACGCATTGAGCCAAAAAGTTATAAGCATGGGTAGTTTGTCATTCTTGAGGGTGTCCAGGCTACTTTTACCTTTGATATTCAAACTCTAGCATCTCAGAGTATAAAATTTAAGTCTCAGACTTGGGTGGAGTATTGGCTAGTGTTGAGATGAAGTCAACATTTCTGGATCAAATTAAGGCCAATCAATTTGAGAACAAGAGGTTGAATGCACTCAAAAAATAAATTGGTATGTGGGGAAGTGGTGGACGCCACTCTTGATGCAAGTAGGGTATTGTGGTTTAAGGGAAGGTTATGTGTTTTTCAGGTTAGTGATTTGATTCGTGATGTACTTTCAGAGGCACATGGCTCACATTATTCTATTAATCCGATTAAGACCAAGATGTACCGTGACTTAAGACAGCTTTATTGGTGGCTTGAGATGAAGAGGGACACAATGGATTATATTTCCAAGTGTCAAAATAGTCAGTAGATGAAGTATGAACACCAAAGGCATGCGGGGTTGCTTTGAAGAATACCTATACCTATGTGAAAATGGGAGCATATTGTTATAGATTTGGTGGTGGGTATTTCTAAGACCTTGGTAAAATATGACTCCATTTGGGTGATAGTGGATCAATTGATGAAATTATCTTACTTCTTGTCAGTTTGGATAGACTATAGCTCTCAACAGTGAGCTAAATTCTACATCAAGGAGATTGTAAGACTTCTTGGGGTGCCTCTTACCATTATTTCTGATTGGGACACGGAGTATACTTCAAAATTTTAGGACAGGTTACATGAAGAGTTGGAACCAAGTTTCATCCTCAAATTGATGGACAGTCAGAGAGGACATATTGAGGGCTTGTGTGATTGATTTTGGTGGCTATTAGGATCATTTTCTTCCATTGTGTAAGTTTTCATACAACATGTAACGCCCCAGGAGTACCCTCTGGACGTCACATGGTGCTTAAGACTATAAATAGCCCTAAGCTAACCCAAGATACCTACTAAGCTTACAACTCACATGAACAGTGAACTAACATAAATAGAAGCTTGAAAGTAAACCATGACATATATTTATAAAAGTATTTAACTTGGAAATCTCTAAACAACTCTTTGAACTTAAAACTTAAATAGTCTGACAAGCCTCTACTGATGACTAGAGAGCCACTGGGACAGACCCTAGCTAGCCCGGTCATAAACAGAAATTATATAACTAAAATACTTCATCAACAACCAAAATCTGATAAACTGGATCCTCGGACTATGAGGACTCACCAAAAGTTGGGATGTAGGTGAGAATACCCGTAGTCAATCGTGCTGCTGGAAATAAGCACCAGAACCTACATTATAAGATAATGTAGCACATAGACATATATGTGGGTCAGTACCTCTGGAACGTACGACATATATGGGGTGAATGCATAAGTAAAATGATAACCGAATATTCATATAAACTTTTAATGATGCATGCTAAGTGTATATGACTCACCATGAACTTAAATAAAACAAAAGATTGCAAGATCATAATCATAAATGAAGAAGCATTAGAATAAACTTTGTAAGCCATGACAATTAGTTTCTAAAAGCTTTACTTTTATTCTTTATTATGGGAGGTTCTTCTAACCGATATAAACCATGTGAGCTACCATGGAGTCCAACGTCTTACCCACGTTAGGGAGAGCCATTCTACCCTTGCCATCAGAATATAACCTTAATCTTAAGTGATCACTAAACTTCATCCATAAAGGGAAAAAGCATAACCTACGGTGGCTCATAGTTTCCAGGAATTTAGTGTACGCTCATCTGCATTCCCTTCTTGATGATAAATACTACTCCCAGAATACTTATATGCTCTTACTTTAAGAAATCCACCTTAAAATAGCATAAGGGCTTTTAGACTGAAAATCAGTTATGCTTCTCTTTACTTTAAATCATAATCAAGATGACTTGTTATGGATTTCATGTCTTATCTTAGGATCAAAGATCAATCTTTGCTTTAAATCATGTTATAAAACTTATCAATGGAGTTTAAGAGCATAATCTTCTTGTAAACTCAATACTTGTACTTAGGACTTAGGGTCCATGCTTTAATTCATAGAAATTCATAACAAAACTTCATGCTCAATAATCATCTTGAAATCCTTCAACAATCCCAGTCTAGATAATGAATTTTAAATCATAATATGAATCTTATAAGTCAAAACATGAATATATGTAAACCTTGATGCATTTAAAGCTTTCAATCAAATGGTAGCATCATACTTCAAGAATATGGCTATTTGGGTATGAACACTAATTCATAATAAGTAAATTGAATCTCAAAACCATGCACTTTGGGCACAAGGATGAAAGAATAACCTTGTTCGTAAACCCCACATACCTGAAGTTTCTTAACATTCCTCACTCCTGGAATACACCAGTATGTCATCTATAAAGATAATGAAAAAAATATCCAAGTACTGCTTGAAGACCCTGTTCATCAAATCCATAAAGGTTGCAATAGCAATTGTCAGTCCAAACGACATAACCACAAACTCAAAATGGACATACCTCATTCAGAAAGCTATTTTTGGAATGTCTTGCTCCCTAACTTTCAACTGATGGTATCCCGACCTAAGGTCAATCTTGTAGAACCACCTAGCACCCTGAAGTTGATCAAACAAATCATTGATTCTGGGAATGGGGTACTTGTTCTTGATGGTAACTTTTTTTAACTGTCTATAATCTACGCATTTTGAGAGTACTATCTTTCTTGCGCACAAAAAGGACTGGAGTACCCCACGGAGAGACACTGGGTTTTATTAAACCTTTATCTAAAAGGTCTATAAGCTACTCTTTTATAGAGGACAGTGATAGGAAATTTCTTATAGACTCGTCTTGCAACAACTGACTCACCCACTGAGGTTAAAACTGAGAAGGGCTTAGAAACATTTTCAGGTTCTACCTCAAAATCTACCGCAACCAATAAAGTTATGTAAGAGAGATTTGATACCGGGTCTAGCAACACATATACATCAAGGTGAAAGACATGAAGCATACCAGTAACAACATCTAGCGAACTCTTCTACTCCTGATGGTATGGTAAAGCATAGAACTAATTTTAACACTGACCGCCACCGATACTAGAAGATACGCCATGTGGAGGAACTGGGCGACCTAGCTGAGCGGATAGATTAGTAACTTGAGTATGAGGGCAAATATCTCTGCTTCCCTGCTTAGAATACGGATACTCCTTGATCCTGTGGCCCAACTT
This sequence comes from Capsicum pubescens, assembly GCA_030864215.1. Lineage (NCBI taxonomy): Eukaryota > Viridiplantae > Streptophyta > Magnoliopsida > Solanales > Solanaceae > Capsicum > Capsicum pubescens. The sequence goes on along the minus strand of CM061549.1, from coordinate 67,845,746 downwards.
TCCACAACCATAGCAACCCTTTTTGCCCATCAAACACTCTTCCGGATGGGTCTTGCCAGACTTTGCACATGTTGGGTAACTAGGCCTCCCGAGTATACTATTCTGAGACCTGGAATTCAAAGTCTTGCCTCACTGCTCCTTCCTGATCCTAGGAGCAGAGGAACTGAATGAAGATGGAGCAGGCACTGATGAATGACCCTGAAACTTCGAACGGCTTCCCCCTTCATACCTTGGCTGGCTATACTCAAATTGTCCAGTCCTAGCCCTCGTATTTCTCTTCTCTCATTTCCTTCAACTTTTATGCCTCAATATGTTGAGCACTAGTCATCAACTAAGCAATATCCATATCCCCAATCAACATGAAAGTCCTACACTCCTTGACCACCAAATCAGATACCCAGTAACAAACTTACTCATATAAGCTCTAGAGTCAGATAACAACTTGGGAGTATACTTAGACAATTGAGTGAACTTAAGGCAGTACTTCTTTACTATTATATATCACCGCCTCAGGTTCAATAACTCCTCCACCTTAGCCTCTCATATCTCATGCAAAAAAAAACTATTCAGAAAAGCATTCTAAAATACCTGCCAACTTACAAGTGTTACATTCTCACCTCTACCTTCCTTCCATATAACAACCTAATCATAAGCATCCTTCAGCCTATAGGATGCCAAATCTACACTCTCTTCTTCAGTAACATGCATAATCTGAGCAATATTATTCACCTCATCAATAAGGAGTTGAGGATCCTCATCCATCTTTGACCCATAGAACTCGGATGGATTCATCCTCAAAAAGTCTTGAATTTTGGTTGTAGATAAATTACCATTTCACTGAAGTGGGACTGCATCCTGTTGGTTTCCCTGAACATTGGCATTCACAACTTGGGTCAATGCTTGAAAGGCAGCCCAAAATTCAGCATGATATACATTCTTATTTAGAGGGTTGGTGTGCAGGGGTGGTTGACCACTGTTTCTGCATATATTGGCTCGGTGAAGAGGCATATTCTGTCACATAAAAGCATGAGTTAAGGCAGATAGAGACAACTGTAAGCACGATAGATCATGAAAAAAATGATGATTCCTAACTCATTTTGTAGTTTCTTGCTTATAAATGTGGCACGCTTTACATTCATGATCAAGATTCTACATAATGCAGCTTGTCTAACTAGATAGGACTCTTTAAAACTAGGCTCTGATACCAAGTTTGTAACGCCCCGGAAGTACCCTCTGGACGTCACACGGTGCTTAAGACTATGAATAGCCCTAAGCTAACCCATGATACCTACTAAGCTTGCAACTTACATAAACAGTGAAATAATATAAATAGAAACTTAAAAATAAACCATGACATGTCTTAATAAAAATCTTTAACTTGGAAATCTCTAAACAACTCTTTGAACTTAAAACATAAATAGTCTGACAAGCCTCTACTGATGACTAGAGAGCCACTGGGATAGACCCCAGTTGGCCCGATTATAAACTGAAATTAGATAACTAAAATAAATCATTAACAACCAAAGTCTGATAAACGAGGTCCTCAGACTATGAGGACTCGCCAAAAGTCAGAATGCAGGTGAGGATACCCGTAGTCAATCGTGTTGCTGAAAACAAGCACCAGAACCTACATTATAAGATAATGTAGCACATAGACATATATGTGGACTAGTACCTCCGAAATGTACTGACTATGTGGGGGTGAATGCATAAATAAAATTATAACTGAATATTCATATAAACTTTTAATGACGCATGCTAAGTGTAAATAACTCACCTTGAACTTGAATAAAACAAAAGACTGCAAGATCACAATCATAAATGAAGAGGCATGAGAATAAACTTTGTAATTCATGACACTTAGTTTCTAAAAGCTTTACTTTTTATTCTTTCTTATGAGGGGTTCTTCTAACCGACATAAACCATGTGAGATACCATGGAGTCCAACGCCTTACCCACGTTGGGGAGAGCTGTTCTACCCTTTCCATCAGAATAGAACCTTAATATTAAGTGATCACTGAACTTTATCCATATTGGGAAAAAGCTTAACCTATGGTGTCTCATAGTTTCTAGGAATTTAGGATACGCTCATCCGCATTTCCTTCTCTATGCTAAATACTAATCCCAGAATACTTATAGGCTCATACTTTAAGAAATCCACCTTAAAATAATATAAGGTCTTATAGACTGAAAACCTGTTATGCTTCCCTTTACTTTAAATCATAATCAAGATGACTTGTTATGAATTTCATATCTTATCTTAGGATCAAAGATCAATCTTTGCTTTAATTCATGTTATAAAACTTATCAATGAAGCTTAAGAGCATAGTATTTTGGTAAACTCAATACTTTTACTTAGGACTTTGAGTCCATGCTTTAATTCATAGAAATTCATAACAAAACTTCATGCTTAATAAACATTTTGAAATCTTTCAACAATCCCATTCTAGATAATGAAATTTAAATCATAATATGAATCTTATAAGTTAAAATATGAATATATTCAAACCTTGATGCACTTAAAAGCTTTCAATCACATGGTAGCATCATACTCAAGAATATGGCTATTTGGGTATGAACCCTAATTCAAAATAAGTAAACTAAATCTCAAAACCATGCACTTTGGGCACAAGGATGAAAGAATAACCTTGTTCATAAACCCCACATACCTGAAGTTTCTTGACTTGTGAAGAAAGTTTGAATTTTAGGACTTGAAGAATGAACTTGTGAGAGAAGCCCTAATCTTGATGTTCTTAAAGATGAGATGATGTAAGCATTGTTATTTGATTGAGGAATAGAGAAAAATAAAGCCTCTTTGAGGGTTATAGGTGTTGGGAGAAAGTTATAAGATAGGAAAAGACCAAAAATCCCTTAGCTAAAATTTACAGAATTATATCGCCAGTCCTTACGAGTTTACCATACGACTCGTATAGAAGGGTACGACTTAGCTCATCAACTCGTAAGCTTAGAAGACTCAAGAAGGGTACATACTGGCCAATATACGAGTTCCACTTATGAATACCACTTATGAATAGTGTCATCTTCATATGATTCTTATCTCTTTATTTGTAGCTTGGACAGAATCTTAGGAAAACTACACCGATGAACCTATGACTTTCTTCATACGACTCGTATGATGATCTTATGGCTCTTAAGGGTTGAATCGTACCTTTCACAGAATGTCCACCATACCGCACTGTCTTGAGTACGACTACAACATACCACTCATATGATGTGTGTACGACTTAAGATGATAAGTCTTATAATGCACAGAGACTTCCATTATGGGGTATTATACAATTGTTATCACTCCAACATTAATATAACACCATTTGAGGCACTTTATAGGAGGAAGTGTAGGCCACCTATTAGGTTGTTTGAGACTAGAGATGTTAAACTTTTGGGCACCGACTTGTTAAAGAAGGCCCAAGAGAAAGTGAGGTTCATTTAAAGCAAGTTGTTGGTTGCTTAAAGTAGGAAGAAAAAGTATACAAACCGTAAGGTAAGAGACATGGAATTCAAGGTTGGTGAGCAAGTTCTGCTTAAATTATCACCCATGAAAGGAGTCATGAGGTTTGGCAAGAGGAAAAACTTAGCTCCCGATATATTGCTCCCTTCGAGATTCTTAAAGATATGGGTTTGGTTACATATAAATTATCTCTTGCACCGAGATTGTCGAGATTTCATCAATTATTTCATGTTTCTGTGCTCAAAAGGTACCATTGGGATGGATACTACATCATTAAGTGAGACTCGGTTCTTTTAGATAAGGATTTATCTTATGAGGTAGAACTAGCAGTGATTCTACATTGGGATGTTTGAAAATTAGGGATGAAAATTAGGGATTAAGGAAATTTGTAAGGTTAAGCTTCAATGGAAGCATGGTATGATTGAGAAATCCACCAGAGAAACCAATAAGAACATATAGGACAAGTACACTCAATTGTTTAAGGATACTTGTAGTCTCTTCTTTACTTGTTTTAGCCTATTCTTCACGTTTGATCGTTCGGGGATGAATGATGGGTAAATTGGTATATGTGGTAATGACCATTTTCATCATTATACATAAACCTTTCACTAATAGTCCGTGTTAAAATTCTATCCAAATTTGAAGTTATAAATTTAAGATTAGGCTACTTTTGAAAAAAAAAATCGAAGTTAGGCATGTCTAGGGCAATTTGTGAATGATTTGGAAAAGTTTGGTGGTGTTTAATTTATTTTTTAGTTAACTAAGACGATAACAATCTGTAGGAATTTACAAAATTAAATTTGGGTAAGTAGAACTCTCGAAATTGATCTTAGCATAAAGAACATTATTTAAAATATTTCGGGTTTAAGGTGTATTGCAAGAATTAAGATTTTTGGGAAAAACTGAACATTCTATCTCATCGATGCTGCTATAGTGATTTGCATTTTACTATAGCGATGGTAGGTATCGCTATAGAAAAGTATGTCACTTTAGCGATGAAAGTCGCTATTTTATGTGTAAAATTTTCTAAAATAGTTTATTTTTCTAAAACTCATTTTGGGACAAAGAAGGAGCGATTTGGAGTGATTTTCACTATATTTTATCCATTAGGATTCATAAAGGTAAGGATTTCATCCCCGTTATCTAGTAATTATTGATTTATCCTTAGAATTGCAGAATTACGGAGTTTGAGAGGTTCTTAGGGCTGATTTTAGTTGTTTTATGGTGCAAGGGAGTGAATTAAGTAATAAGTAAATGGATTATGACTATTAATGGTTAATTACACCTTGCATTCTGTTAATTCACTAATTAATCCATGAATTTGATAGTTTTAGGTGATAGAAAAGCCCTAGAACGGGAATAGAATAATCATGAACTTGACCTTAGAGGTTGGGTGACAGTTAGAATTTTTAACATGGCTGGTCATTTTAATAATTGTGTGTTTGTATGCGTTTCCTAGACCAAAAGCAAGCGAAAATTGCACGCAAGGGCAAAACTTCAGCTTAGAGGAGTGGTGCAAGCTTGATTTGAGGTAGGTGATGGTATTGTAGTTTAATCCAATTTATACTATATAGGCATGTTAACTACTTTGTAGTGTCTTGTTAGTGCATGTTTTTTGGTATGGTCAATGCAAGTGATTTTACATAGTGTATATTTTTGACCCACTGTATCGTTAAATGTGAAATATTTTAGTATTTGAAATGTTCTCACGGGTTATTGGTGAAATAAGGTTGGCAAACACTTGTGTCTGGGGTCTTAGTACATGGATGAAAATAACCCTTGCGGGTCATGACTAAAGGGTGGATGTATTACCCATAGTGTGTATGTACGAGGTTTAGGTGAGTTTGACAGTTCATTGACAGGTGAGTTTACTTGTCTTGACATGTCTTGACTTGGCCTGACTGAATGTGACTTGGTGATATTTTGTTGAATTGTTGGCTTTAATCCTAAACTGTTTATTTGGTGTTGATGTGCTAAGTGTATGTTAGTTTTGAGCATGGATTAACATGTTGCACAATATTTTAGTTAAGTGTTCATACATCGTATGAGTGCAAGACATATTCCAGCAGCTCCTACGAGACCTCAATTGTGATTTCAGCGGGTGATTTCAGATTTTAAGGCATGGTATATCCGGGCTACCATGAGATATTTCCTTTATGTCATAGTCCTTTGTTTTGGATAATGAATTTTCTTTTATTTTTAAGGTTGCATTTCCTTCTTGACAATCTTAGATATTTTGGTACGGAGACTTTCGGATCCTAGGGATAGTTTTTTTAAGTACAATGTTTTGCTAATAGTGTACTTACGGTTTTGTTTAGATTTCGATGTTTATTGATATATCAGTTCTAATTATCTCTTTTTAAGTGTTGATTATGGGTTAGTTTCTGAGATAGGTGTTCTCTCACCGGATGAATAGTGCGGCTGCCACTCACAATGAATTTGGATCGTGACACCCAATTTCAAACCTACTTCAAGCACATTCTCATCTCTTATTGCATTTTTCTCAAATTGTAACCACATTTCTCCTAATGTGTTGTGTCCTAAAAGTTTGAGTCTTGTGAATATCATTTGCACTGAGAGTGAACCTACTTCATATGGCGAAGCATCTATGAATCCTACCTAGTAAACTGCCATGAGTCAGGAATTTGAGACACTGTACTTAAATCACACTTGGCATCTAGTACCACTATCTCCAAGCAAATAAATCATACGGTGTAAATGGGTCTATAAGGTTAAACACAAAGTTGATAGCATAGAGAGGTTTAAAGGCAGGCTAGTAGTTAAAGAGTACACACAACAAGCTGGGATTGCCTATACTGATACTTTTTCAGAAGTGGTAAAAATGACAACTATGAGAGCCTAGTTACCCACTATTGTCAAGAAAGGATAAAGTATTTCCCAGTTGGATGTCAATAATGCATTCCTGCGTGGTGACTTAAATGAAGAGGTATACATGGCATTACCTCCTAGATTGGCAGTAGAGAATCCTAAGTTAGTTTACAAGCTAAACAAATCATTATATGGGCTAAAGTAGGCTATTAGGCAATGGTATGCCAAACTAACTCAGGCCTTATGTTCCAGAGGTTACACACATTTAATGCATCACTATTCCTTATTTCATAGAAAATAAATGGTTTAGCGGTTTATGTTGTTGTGTATATAGATGACATTTATCCTAATAGGCACAGACCTCGTAGAGATTGAAGAATTGAGATATTTTTTACATCAAACCTTTAGGATCAAAGATCTGAGCAAATTGCATTATTTCTTTGAGGATGGAGGTAAGATATATAGATGATGGTTTTGATCATAACAAAGAGAGTTTGTACTTGATCTTCTAAAGGAACGTGGTTTCCTTGACAAGCCTAGTACTTCATCTTCATTGGATCCTTCAGTAAAATTGAGAGCAAAAGAGGGTGTTAGTGTCTAAGATCCCATTGCTTACAAGTTGGTTGGGAAATTAATTTTTCTCACTAACAGTAAAATGGACATTGCATATAGTGTCTAACACTTGAGCCAATTCATGCAAGACCCTAGAGAACCAGACCTGAAGGCAACTTTTAATCTTCTTCAGTACCTAAAGAGTGATCCTGCATTTGGCATCTTCATGGCTAAACAACCTAACTTTGATGTTAATGACTACTGTGATTCAGATTAAGCACCTGTCCAGATTCAAGAAAACTAGTCACTGGTTACCTTGTCTTTTTGGGAAACAACCCCATCAACTGGAAATTAAAAAAATAGGAAATCATTTCTTTATTCTCTGTTGAAGCTGTGTATAGAGCCTTAGAAAAGTGGAAGGTGAGTTGGCACGGTTGAGGAAATTATTTGTAGAACTTACAATACTTTGACCAGTTTCTTTTGATGTATATTATGACAGATAATTTGCACTTCATATAGCAAGGAACCCTGTGTTCCATGAACGGGCCAAACACATTGAGGTTGATTGCTATGTTTTGAGAGATCAATTTAAAAATGAACTCATTACTCTGCATCACATTACCACATATCATCAGTTAGAAGATGTACTGACTAAATCTTTAACTGGCGTTAGACACTGCTACTCTTGGGAAGTTGGCTGTGTTTTCTCCAGTGATGTCTTTCATATAACTCCATTAATGAGTTTCAAAGTTCATAAACTGTAGTTTCAATAGTTGACAAGCCATATAAAACTTCAAATAAAAATATTTGATGTTTGGCTTTCACATGTACACACTTTAAACGAAAATGTTCGAGTCAAGCATAAATTTCAGAATAATCGCATACATTTGAAATTGTTCACAACCCGAATAACAAAAAGAAAAAAATCAACATCAAATACAAGTTAAATTACCACCCCAAAACAGATATTTGTACACTTGTTCATCCCAAAGTTCTAAAATTCTAAACTGAACTATTGCATTGTTACTCACCATTTACCAGAGACGGCCTTCTCAGGTAGCGTTGGGCCAGTTTTTCTGCATTCTGTCTCTTAGTGGACTCGTAATACATCGCATAAAGCAACAATTGGGCTAGTCCAAGTGCAGTTCCCATTGAATTTGGTACCTAAATAAAGGAAATTTTTCATAAGTAGTGATCATCTTTGTAAAAAAACAATGAGATCTTAAGAAAAATGTAGCAAAAATATGTTGTATTCGCGTGCATGCAATATCTACTTTTAATTGAAATCGCGTGAATACACTGTATGTGTATATATGTATTTCCAAGCCGAAGTTGTGTACATATATATATATGAAGATATCAACTATATGAGTGGCCAACTGAATTTATTGCATGTGTTTTCAAATTGTATGGACGAGTCAATTGAATATGAAGGATATGTAAAATGTATATGAAGCAATGTTGTGTGTTGAGGGGAACCAACACATAATAATATATGTTGTATGTATATCATATACATATACGTGTATCTTATATATTTTCATGTAATATCTAAACTTTAATTTTAAAATATTAAATTGATTTAACCGAAATTAATTTGAAAAAATAGTCAAATTATTTTTTGCAAAATGATGCCACAAAAATTAATACGAGTAAAGTAATTGGAGAGGAATACTCACAAGGATGAAAGCATCGAAACGAACGAGGGCATAAGTAGTCCAACTAACACCATTCAGAAAAGAGAAAAGGGAAAGGAAGAAGGGCATGAACTCCACACTTTTGCTTCTTATCACCAATTTCTGCAATAATTAACATGACTAAAGTTAGAGTTTTGGTTCCGGACTTGACAAAACTCGGTAATTTTTAGCTAAAACTCGTCTATATTAAGATTTTCACTCAATATGTTCAAATAATTTGTTTAAAACCTAGTAAGTTGTCATGCACTTAATATATAATCTATCTCACGACACGTTTAAAACTATACGTTTTATGTGGTGAACTTATTCTTTTTTTAATTTCATGTCATGTTCATTCAGACATAAGTTCTGACAACAACAACATACTCAATGTGTACAATGTATGCAAACTTTATCATTATCTTCTAATTGACCCTCAACTAAGAAAAACATTTCAGAACAAATTTGAAAAATACAAAGTAAAAGAAGTTATCATGAAAATACCAAAAGAAGAAAAATACATGCAACAAAGATAGTAAAACCAAAGCAAAAGAATCACAATGTGAGATTCGAGCAAATCCAGATGCTACTACAAAAGTGCCAATTTTATCGAAATTGTACTTGTCACTAACATTTTTACCATAATACATAAATTGAAATAGAGAGTAAAAAAAGAACTTACCATAACAGCCAGAGGAGAAGCATACATCAAAATGTTGCCCACCATGCAAATGCTGCCCACAATAGTAGATCTTTTTTTGTGTGTTTGAACAAGGGTTAGAACAAGTATAGCAAGTGAAGCCAAGAAAATAATCTCACCAACAATTATGAGCAATATTTTCATCCTTTTTACCCTTTCAGAGTACAACAAAAACAGCATCAAGTACACAACCTCAATGCCAAGTCCTGTCGCATTTATGGTCACAACTAAGATGCTATGTGGATGTACAAGTGGCATTCCATAGAGTACCCAAAGGCCACAATTTACAAATGTGGCAAGATATGGAGCTGGTGAGAATTGTTCTACTGATTTCTTCTTCCATATTCGAACAAATGTTGGCCTGTTCAAAATTAAAATTTATCGGTTCTGAACTTGTTATTGAACGGTTCTGAACTTGTTATTGAACTCATAGTCAATATAGTTACTAAGAATATTTAAGTACAAATATTTTCAAAATATAAAAATAGAATCTAAACAAAAATTAGTGAATTTGATCGAATCCGCAACTAATGCTCTTCCTTAAAAGTCGTTATACGATATATTCACTCTCTCCTATTTCATGTAAAGTACCGGACACCGGGTGGTTTAAACCAAAAAAAAAAAGTAAAGTGTGATATTCAAACGAAATAAAAGCTGGATCAAACCAGTACTTATTCTTTGAAAATATTTACTCAGATATAAATTCTTCAAATTTCTCAAATAAATTTAGATATTTATATAATTATATGTGTGAAAAGTACCATGCACTTGCATCATACTTAAATACTACTTACATCATACTTAAATACTAGTTCAAAATATTTGAAAATCAAGTGAAGAATTTGTTTGACTCCTCAAATATTAAGTGTTACATAAATTGAGATAATGAAATAATTAATTTGTCTATTTTAATCCCCTCCCCTCTTCATTCATCAGAAAATTGGTGAACATGCAATCAAAAATATTTTTATGTATATAAAATAAATGTTAGATATCCTTATTTGTTTCGTATATTTACTTATTTGATATTTTAAAAAAAATTTAGTAAAAATTCTAGTTTCGTCACTGAAAAAATTATGTAAATGAGGCGTAGTTATGATGTGAAGCTTACAAAGGTGACAGAAACAATACGAGTGAAATAATGTTCCCTGAAAATTAACAAACAAATTCACATTAGCTATTACAACCTTAAAAAGAAAAGGAATTTAGGGAGGAAGAATTAATACACCAACAAAGAATATGCCCAACTAACCAATAACACCAACAGCAAAACGAGCAATCACTTTATTGAAAACCATGGCTTAGAATTACCAAAAGAAATTAACGTCATGCACTGTGAAAAGAGTAGAGATATGGATAAACTTATAAAGGGAAATTAAAGGTTGGTTTTTGCTTTTTTTCAAAAAAAAATTAAAAAAAAATTAAGTGAAGTAGCTACAGCTTGCATGCAACAAATCTCTGTCTCTTGCATGACATGTGTAACGTTGTTTGGTTGGTGCAAGTAAAAAACTCTAAATAGGAGAGAAGTAGTATTTTTGTGGATTACGAAATCAGAATTTTTCGTTAAAGAAATGTGGCTATATAAAAAATAAATGCAGGAAACAATAAAATAATATATTCAGGTACATTTCATAAATAGAGTTTAAAAATAATAGAATAGCGGCGGATTTAGAATTTAGAGATTGTGGGTACTTGAGAGGTTCAAAGTTGTATATTGATGCTAAAGCTTTAAGATTTTGTTTGAAAAATAAAGTACTCAGCTACCTTCTCGATTTACTTGGTGCTTTTCTAAATCTTAAATCAAATTTTACACTCCCTCCATCCTAAATTTTTTAATTTAATTTTTCATTTTACTTATTTTTTTCATTAATCAAGAAGAGACAAAAAAAATTTCATGTTTTACCCTTTGCATTAATTACTTTGTCTTCAAATTAAAATGTAAACATTATTTAATAGGGGTACTATGATAAACTAGCCATATTATTAATTATTTTTCTTAATCAATATGTCATCTCAATTTGGAACGGATAATTTGAGACGGAGAGAGTACTATAAGGTATATACTAGCCTCTATCTTCGAGGCAGAGGGATTGTTTCTTATAAAAACAATCTACAAAAAAGAGTAACGGACATAAAAGAAACAACAGATTATATAATAAAAACAATAGATAGTAGCAGAATAATCGGACATTAAAATTAACACTATAATCAAACTACACGAAATAACAAATAATAATAGAAATTAAAGAACAATACTTCAACTACTAAAATGGACATCAAGTTAATATACTCCTATTAGTATGGACACACTTCTTCCTATTGCTCTTCTAGCTACCCTAATTTGTATTTTGTACATCTTTTTATTTAAGCTTATGTCCAGTGGTAGAGTTAGAATTTTCATCAAGAAATTCGAAATATAAAAATTAAGCACATGAAGAGACATACGACTACATTGTGGATGCTATTACGTTGTTGTATGAAAAGGGGTCTTCTATTTATAAAGTTTCAAACCTTTTCTCCAAAAAACAGGTTTGTCAAATATGGAAAAGTTATATATTTTCCTTTCAAGAAAAGTAAAAGTACTCATGGTTACTTTTATTTTCTTTCCAAGAAAAAATAAAACTTAATTTTGGTAAGAAAAATCAGGGCAAAAACCCTAACACTAAGAGTGTCCAACATTTATTATATATACGTAAAAAAATAATTTTAATCATATATGATAGTGATGTAATTTTTCGTTTAAGGAGGTTTGGATAAACCCATGAGCCCTTATTAGCTCCGTCATCCTCAATGAATTATAACCGTGTCATATCCTGTCTAATTAGAAAAAAATATATTTTTCTATTTATATAGCATAAAATTAATTTTTACTCAAATTTTTCGTTAAAGAAATGTGGCTATATAAAAAATAAATGCAGGAAACAATAAAATAATATATTCAGGTACATTTCATAAATAGAGTTTAAAAATAATAGAATAGTGGCGGATTTAGAATTTAGAGATTGTGGGTACTTGAGAGGTTCAAAGTTGTATATTGATGCTAAAGCTTTAAGATTTTGTTTGAAAATTAAAGTACTCAACTACCTTATCGATTTTCTTGGTGCTTTTCTAAATCTTAAATCAAATTTTACACTCCCTTCATCCTAAATTTTTTAATTTAATTTTTCATTTTACTTATTTTTTTCATTAATCAAGAAGAGACAATTTTTTTTTTCATGTTTTACCCTTTGCATTAGTTACTTTGTCTTCAAATTAAAATGTAAACATTATTTAATAGGGGTACTATGATAAACTAGCCATATTATTAATTATTTTTCTTAATCAATACGTCATCTCAATTTAAAACGGATAATTTGAGACGGAGGGAGTACTATAACGTATATACTAGCCTCTATCTTCGAGGCAGAGGGATTGTTTCTTATAAAAACAATCTACAAAAAAGAGTAACGGACATAAAAGAAACAACAAATTATATAATAAAAACAACAGATAGTAGCAGAATAATCGGATATTAAAATTAACACTATAATCAAACTACACGAAATAACAAATAATAATAGAAATTAAAGAACAATACTTCAACTAAGGGTGTCTAACGGGCCGGGTCGGGCCAACCCGAAACCGGCCCTCCCATTTTACCCGGGTTCCGGGCCAGTGACGGGCCGGGGTTGGGGTTAATCGGGCCGGGCCGGGCCGGCCAAACAGTAAAAAAATTAAAACCCACCCGAACCCGGCCCACTTAACCCAATCCGGTCAAACCCACCAAGACCCGGTCAAACCCGGTTAAAAACCGGTCAAACCCGTTTAAAAAATAAATAAAAAATCCAATATACACTATATACACTCCAATATACACTATATACACTCCAATATACAATATATATTTTTTAAAAAATATATAAAGTATAAACAATTACACATATATACGTACCATTCAATATATAATTATATATGACTATACGTACTACTTTAAATAAAATATATGCTATAATAGTATAATATATATATATATATACACTACAATATATATATATACTAATTTATAAAACATATACACATGTATACGTTAAATATATACTACTTTAGAAGATATATACACATATATATGCATCATTCAATATATATGTACTACTTTAAATAAAATATATACTACAATATAGTGATATACATATATATATATACAACAATATATATATATATATATAGTTACATACTAATTTATAAAACATATACACTTGTATACTTTAAAGATATACGTCTATAGAAGATATATACACATATATACGCACCATTCAATATATATGTACTACTTTTAAAAAAGTATATACTACAATATATATACTAATTTATAAAACATAAAGTAATGTATACGTTAAATATACACGTCTATAGAAGATCTATTCACATATATACACTCTATTCTATGTATATGTAATACTTTAAATGAGATATATACAATATATATACATTACAATATATATTTGTATAGTTATATACTAATTTATAAAATATATACACATATATACGTTAAATATACACGTCTATAGAAGATCCATTCACTCTATTCTATGTATATGTAATACTTTAAATGAAATATACTATAATGTATATACATTACAATATATATTTGTATAGTTATATACTAATTTATAAAACATATACACATGTATACATTAAATATACACTTCTATAGAAGATATATACACGTGTATACGCACCATTAAATGTATATATACTACTATTTATAAAATATACTACATTATATATACATTACAATATGTATAGATATACTTATATACTAATTTATAAAATATATACACATGTATACGTTAAATATACACTTCTATAGAAGATATATGCACAAATATACAAAACATATGCTACTTAATATAATAAATTAATAATATTTGATAGTAAATTAATAATATATTAGAAGTAAGTTTTTAATTTAAAGTAGAAAACTAGAAATTCAATTTTAAATTTTAAATCGTTAAATAAAAAAAAATAAAAAACAACGACTAAGGAGTGAATGAATTTGGGGAATTTTATTGATTGCAAAATGATCCAAAATTTATAATTTACATGAATGAAAAATCTATAAATTATGCATCATTTTTTCCAACTCATTCATGTTAATATTAATGGGAACTTGCATAGGATAATCGAAGTCAACGGGGGCAAAACCATGCATTGGACTTGATTCTGCGGAGTTCTCCCGTGAAGTCATAATTTCTTCAAGTTTCAGCTCGTCGCTCGGCTCCGGTTCCATTCCTTGGTTTCTTCTTTCCACTCTAATCCAATCTCTGAGGCAAACTAGAACATTCATTGCATTGCTTCCCAATGAGTGTCGGTTTTCTCCAAGCTGCTGTCGTCCCTGACTGAAGGCGCTCTCTGATGCAACGGTTGACATTGGAACATTCAAGATATCTCTAGCTAATCTTGAAAGCACAGGATATTGTGATTCATTATTCCTCCACCAATCCAGCGTGTTGATCCGTCGTCTGCGATCCTCTGGTGCCGTTCGAAGATAATATTTCAGCTCTTCCCGATAAGTTGATGTGTAAGTTCTCTCATCAACACTGTTCCAACAATTTAAATCATAAAACGAATCAGAAAAACCACTATGTGCCGGCCTTTTAGAAGATGATGGCTCCTCGGGAGAATGAGGAGCGACAGTTGGAGTGATATTTGTAGGTAAGGCTGAATCAAATAAATCAGCATAGTGATTATATAATTTTTCTATATAATCCTTTGCATCAGCCGTAGCCGTCCACAAATCAGGCTGTACTTGTTCAGAATAATGGTTAGTATTTATTTCTAAGTTAGTATAAATAAGAGTACTAAAGTGACACATATGATTATATTTCATGCACGGATTTAGCATAGCACCAACCAAGTAAATAGGGGGAATCGGGAAAAAATATTTTTTAAATTTCGTAAACATGGCGCCAACAGCTTCTTTATAACCTTCTTTATTTTTATATTGTTGGAGCAAACCAGAAATATCGGCTATATATGCCAAAATATTACAAACAGTAGGATAATAAGCACCGGAAAATTCAACCGTAGCTACATAAAAATTTTCTAAAAAATTAACAAGATCATTAATTACAACCCAATCAGAATTATGTAGCATGCAATCAGCAAATGAACCGCAATGTTGGTTAAAAGCTAGTGTAATAGGAATTCTATATTTATAACAAGTTTTTAGAAATTCATACGTAGAATTCCATCTAGTATCAATTTCCTCAGGCATCAAAATCGGTATAAGTCCATTTTCTTGACATTTAAGTTTAAATTCTCTAATTCTCGATCTACGATTATTTCCTTGAATAAAACCAACGGCAAGACGAATTTTTTCAATATAAAGCTCAAAAAACTCAAGACCATCTTTTACAATTAAATTATATATATGACATGCACACTTAATATGAAAAATTTCAGGCAAGGGTGGAGATAGCGTAGATTTTATTTTTGTTATAGCAGTCTTGTTGTTAGAAACATTATCAAAAATAATACATAAAATTTTATTTTCTATACCATAATATCCGGCAATTTTAACAATAGAATCAACAATAAATTGTCCAGTATGTTTACGATCTTCATCATATAAAAAAGCAAGAATACGTTTTTGCATCACGAAATTACTATCCATCCAATGACAAGTAACGGTTAAATAATCATTTTTATTTACAGCACGACCAAGATCAGAAGTTAGGGACAATCTACATTGAATATTTTTTAACAATGTTGATAAATAAAAACAATATTGTGAATGGAGTCTAAAAATATCAGACCGACAAGTAGTTCTAGGAATACCATTAAACATAGGATTATAAATTGCTTGTATATAACGAATAAAAGCATCAGAAGAAGGAAAACTAAAAGGCAAACAACCCACAGCTACCATTTTAGCTATTTCTTCCCTGTCCCTCAATTTATTATACTTTTTCGCTACTTGACCGGTTGTTGGGTCCATTCTAGTTTGCGTTGACCCACCAACATCCCCACCACCTTTTGCAATATTTAACTCTCTTTTGTGATCTTCAGCTATATGTCTCGTTAACGTACCCGTACCCCCTTGCTTGCCTCCACTTCTTTGCTTATATATTTGTTGACAAATATTGCACTGCACCTCAATATCTGATATACGTTCAAAAAATTGTCATGCAATACTAGTTCTTTTACGAGGTTTTGGGGCACTGGGAGGACGGGAAGGGAGATTAACTGATTCAGATCTAACGTTAGCATCTCCTACTGCGGGTGTTTCAGCAATATTTTCATTATCTTCGTCTAAATTAACTGCATCTACTTCATTTTCTTCTTCTATACCGTAATTTTCCTGAGCTTCTACATAATCCATATCGTGAGCACCTACACCTATTTCTTCCTCAAAAGGTGTACCAAGCGGTACCGGAGGCGAAGGCACACGGGTATATCTATTACTTGAACTACCTCTACCGCTAGTAATTCGCTTTTTACTACCACTACCGCTTCCGGGACAAAAAATTTTAACACCTTTAGCAGCGAGGTTTTTTAATTTATCCATAATATAAATTAAATTAAACTAAAAATATTCAAAATACACAAATATAATAAAATTAAATATTAAACAATTAATACAATAAATAAAAATTAAACGTAAGAGATGGAACGACAATACCAAATTTTGGAAGTATCCGAAGATTGCGACTTTAGAAACTTCCGCTCGTACTTTGTAAACGAAAATTAAAAAATTAAAGTGAACACTTTAAGAAATTAAATATATTGAATATTAGAGAATTGAGAATTGAGATTTGAGAGAGAATGAGATTTGAGAGAGTGAAAAATTGTGTGAAAAATGATTTGAAGTTGTAGGGTATTTATAGATTTTTTTTGGGGATTAAAAAATATTTTTTAAAGTTTTTTTTTTTTTTTTATTAAATGGGCCCAAACTAGCCGTTTGGACCCAAAAACGGCTATATAGCCGTTGGGCCAACGGCTAGTTTGGCCCAAAATCAATTTTTTTTCCGGACCGGGTTAACCGAGCCCATTTTAACAAAAAAACCGGCCCGGGACCCGGAACCCTAAAGCCCTAGGGCTTATCGGGCCGGGTCAAACTGGGCCGGGTTAGCTAATCGGGCCGGGTAGGGCCGGGTCAGCCCGGCCCGTTTGACACCCTTAACTTCAACTACTAAAATGGACATCAAGTTAATATACTCCTATTAGTATGGACACACTTCTTTCTATTGCTCTTCTAGCTACCCTAATTTGTATTTTGTACATCTTTTTATTTAAGCTTATGTCCAGTGGTAGAGTTAGAATTTTCATCAAGAAATTCGAAATATAAAAATTAAGCACATGAAGAGACCTACGACTATATTGTGGATGCTATTACGTTGTTGTATGAAAAGGGGTCTTCTATTTATAAAGTTTCAAACCTTTTTTCCAAAAAACAGGTTTGACAAATATGGAAAAGTTATATATTTTCCTTTCAAGAAAAGTAAAAGTACTCATGGTTACTTTTATTTTCTTTACAAGAAAAAGTAAAACTTAATTTTTGTAAGAAAATCAGGGCAAAAACCCTAACACTAAGAGGGTCCAACATCTATTATATATACGTAAAAAAATAATTTAAAATTAAATATGATAGTGATGTAATTTTCCGTCTAAGGAGGTTTGGATAAATCCATGAGCCCTTATTAGCTCCGTCATCCTCAATGAATTATAACCGCGTTATATCCTGTCTAATTAGAAAAAAAATATATTTTTCTATTTATATAGCATAAAATTAATTTTTACTCAAATTTTAAATGAAATATGATTTTTCAATTAAAAAAATCGATTAACTCCTTGCGTTACCCGACTTTGCCCCCTGATTTGATGAACTTCAAATTAAACCATGCCAGTACATGAACTTTGTGAAAAGGGAAGACATAAATTTTGCATGGATTTTTCCTGTGCAATAAATAAATAAGATAAAGGCGTATTTACTTTTTCTTGTTTTTCACAGTTCATACTGCACTCAGTGCCAAATCCATCCTTATCCATTTCAAGCCAGTAGAGGATTTACTTAGGGCCCGTTTGACCATAAAAAAAATTTCCTTTTTTCGGAATTTATTTTTATTTTTTTTATTTTTTCAAAAATTGTGATGTTTGGTCATAAAAATTATTCTGGAGTTAAATTTAAAAAAATGAAAACAACTTTTTATTGTTTTCACAATTTTCCACTCTCATTTCCAATCATTATTATTACATATAATCTCAATCTTTAAATTTTTACACAAACCCCTCTTATAACTACAACCAACCACCAAAAAAAATAAATTATTATTTGTTTTCTATGTACAACATCATTTTTAATTATTACAAATATTCTAATCTTTTTTTCTTCTTTTTACTAACGTGAAGTAAAAAATAATAAATGGCAATCTATGGTGGAAATAAATCAACTTTGTTTTGAATGAACTATATTATAGAAATATAAGGCCAAATACATTATGTTATTTAAAAGTGAGAAATTTAATATTTTTTTCTTGTCATTCTAATTTTCTGTATATGTCATATAATGACTATTATGATTTTAATAAATTATTAAGAAGTGGTCAGTAAAGTCGTATATCAAACATAACGTAACGATCCATATTTACGATACAATAATATTCAAGGAAAATCAATATCATCAATAAAGAAAAAGCAAAAAATTAGCACTAATCTATTCAAAAATAATTCATTCGTAAATTTTTAAAAAAAGATCAAATTCAATAAAATAATTAATTCAAGTGAAAGTAATTAAGAATTTTCATCAACAAATTTAAGAATATATAAAATATATTTATATCAATCAATCAGATTTATCAAAATATATTTACTCTATTCAATCAATTATGGTTAGATAAACTTATTTAGCTCGTGCTTGTGATATTTTTATTCAAATTTTAGAATAATAACAATCATAATAATTAGTTTGTTGTTAATTATTTTATCAATTGAAGACATATAAATTATTTTCTCAACATTTAGTTGTATGTTAGTAGGTAAATTAATAGTTGAGTGATTTTGATAATTCTTAAAAGTTGAGGGCATAAAATCATATTTAAAAAAGATTTTTCAAAAGTCTAAAAAAAAAAAATTTTAAAAGACATGGTCAAACACAACTCCAACTCCAACTTCATCTACAGCTCCAACTCCAACTCTGAAAAAACTAATTTTCATGGTCAAACGGCTACTTAGTTTCTAGTTTCAAGAATATTAATTCCAAGAATATTAATATGTACTCCCTCCGTTTCAAATTATCCGTCCCAAAATTTTTAATTTGATGTGTTATTTTACTTGTCTTTTTTCATTAATCAAGACAAGACAAATTTCTTTTCTATATTTTATCTTTTGCATTAATTACTTTTTGTTCAAATTAAATTGTAAACATCATTTAATAGGGGTACTATGCTAAACTAGACATGTTATTAATTATTTTTCTTAATCAATGTGTCATCTCAATTTGGGACAGATAATTTGATACGGAGAAAGTATTCAGTACTCCTCTTATTTCTAATTAATTATCGTCCTTACAAAAAATAAATATTCTACTTTACCCTTAGTTATAATTACGAAGAGATATCAATACAGTACAAAAAAAAATAGAAGAATTAAATAAAAAAAAATTAGTCAATTCAACGTATAATTAATATTTTTCTTAAAAATTGTGTAAATAAAAATGACGGCAACTCTTAAGAACAAGGTAAAACACTATTGAGGGTGGAGAGTCGGGGCTTGGAGGTAAAGAAGTTAGGAGCATGGGGCTTATAAAACTTATTTCTCCAATTCTTACTAGTGAAGTGATTCTCATTTTTAAGGAGTTTTTTTAAAAAAATATTTTAATCAACGAAACATGAAAAAATTAAAAACATTTTCTGAAAAATAATTTACTCCACACCAAACATACTCGTAGTTGCATGCGTTTGATGTTAAAGTGTGGTTCAAGTATGCCAAGTCTTAATCTTCTTACTCACAAAGTCAATTAATTCCTACGTGCTTAGTCCCATTGGTTAGGAGCAACTTAAATAGCTGTTTTGTTATCACAAAAGCTGGAAATGCTTAGAAATATCAATTCCCAAAGTATATTTACAAGCCAGACAAACCATGGAACCTTAGCAACTGTAAACAGGATCGGAGCTACTTAGAGGAAGGGGATTTATTCAAACCTTCTATGGTGAATAAATTATACTATATAAAAAAATTAAAATTATTTCATATGTATAAATAATAGATATGGAATCTCATTAAATTTTTCGTGTATTTATATTTTCATATTTTTGAACCATTTTAATGAAAATCTAATGCCGTGACCGTAAACTGCCACTCATTTATTTAGATTCAACAGAGCTTCTACTAACTTTTTTTATGTTTCTCAGACTTCGGAAGAAAGTAAAAAAGGCACCCAACATGACCATATAACTAGTAAAAGATCCTTTGGCGTTTGTGCAAGCTGCCCAGACAGAATCATTGTCACAACCCCATTTTAAATTTTAATGCTGTCCTAAGATTCGAGACTTTGTAGTTTGTACAGATCAATATAATCATTTGAAACTTGTTTGAGGGGTTCAGGTTGGAACAAGTAAAACACAAAACATGCATAACAAATATTAACTTATTAGTGGTGCTTGTTTAGAAGGCCAGAGTCGCGATTGCACTAAAGAATGTTGTTGAATGTATGAATCCGCAGTATCTTCTGACCCGACTAAGCCTCACTTAGTCGGGTCAGATCAATGTACGAATCCGCAATATCTTCTGGCCTGACTAAGCCTCACTTCCACTTAGTCGGGTCAGATCAATGTATGAAATATGAATCCACAATATCACAACTCATAGTTTGTCAGTTCGGTAGAATTCCCAATCATCTACCACGTTGCCCAAGATTGAACCTGTTTACGGGAGGTATAGGCGTACGTCGCCTCCTCATAGATAATTCTGAATGATGATACACACCGTAGGGGTCAGTCAAACCACCATGTCCGCAAGCAAATATAACATGTGAAATTGACTATGCATTAATTAAAAAGAATTACTAAATAAAGCATATACCGGACCTTAATAAGGCCAAAGTCCAAGTTCGAAGACTATTTGTGAAATTTACGCATCAGGCCATTTTTATGGCCTTTATCTAGAAACTGGTCACTTCTCTCTGAATATTGGCCACTTTTGAAATACAAAGCACTGGTATGATTGAGAAAACATTGCCAACTTCTATATCCAAGGCAACAAAAGTAGCTGCTAGTGTAAATCAACTTCTTAAAGCTTAGCTGGCAATCAAGCATAGAAAGGATGCACTACAAAAGAACACGAAAGGCAAAGTAGCAGCACATTGCTCTCAACGGGTTAAAAGAAAAGCGCGCAGCTAAGCATATCCAACAACATCGGATCTTGATTTTTTACAATATATAATTTTACCCTTTGTAGTTCTTGCATTTGTACAAAGAGTTCCCAGTTTACTCAAAATTGTTAAAGCGATCAAATACTATAGCTGAGAGAAAGTTGAAGTAGATGTTTTAAATTGATGCAGCTCATTGATCGGCATTGATCCCAAAAATTCGAACCTTGTGCATGTTGGGAAATTTGGCAACCACCAGTATGAAAACCGCGAATGTGTTGAAGAACAGCATTGGGTGTTGGTAGTCAGTTGTATGGGAAGCTATCAAGTACCTATTGAGAGAAGCAAGTATTAGAAATAACATCTTTGTAAAGGAACCTCATGGGAAAGGTGAAATCGTCTTAAACAACAACGACAACATAACCAATGAAATCCCACAAAGTGGGGTCTGAGAGGGTAGGGTGTACGCAGATCTCACCCCTACCTCATGGAGGTAGAGAAGCTGTTTTCAAAAACCATGGGCTCAAGTGAAGCAAAACAAAGGAATAATGAAAAGGAAAAACGACAGTGAAGAACACATGGAAACTAACAGGAATGCAGTGCAAAGCATACATGCAATGAACAGTAACATCGGCCTAAAAACAATAAACAACATATGGTAACAGATAACAAAAGCAAGAAACTACATGAATCTGTATTACTACGATAGACACGGCGCCCCTGACTACCTCCAAGCCTAATCCTGTCTTAAACAAGCTCAAAACAGTTAAATGAAGTATATTTTTTCTCAGGAAAGAGAATAAGGGACAGTGGTGTATCTTTTGGCGGAGACCAAACGAATGGAAAATAAATCGTGTCATATAACATAATTAGAACAAAGGCTGCACTTATTGTTACTTGTGAATATGGACACGAACCATTTCCCCTTCCTCTTTATCATCTCAGACATCTCATTTAAAAAGCATATATGCATATATATATATATATATACATATATATATACTTAAAGTGCCAGCAAGATCATTCATAAGTGAAAACAGTACCGAGAAGGTATCAAAAAGTTTGCAAGAATCCAGGCTTAAACAACTACACAAAAACAGACTCCAGAAAGTATTCAGTGGACTATGGTCTGCCCTTCTACTCTGCTCCACTTAATTATAACTTGATTTACATCACGTTTCAATCTCGTGACGTGCACCTCAAATCCCCCAAGTAACATAAGCCCCAGATTACCAATTTTGTGTTAAACAGGCTATGTTAATTAGTCTTCTTTCTGGCACTCATAAGTGCATCCTGCTACAACCTCCATACACATATTCAGGGGCGGATCTATTAAGGGCAATGATGGTGCCACGCCACCCGCAAACTTCGACGGAAGCTCTTTATATAAATATACACATACATACACATACATACATATATATACATATATATATATACACACACACACAACAACAACAACAACATACCCGGTGTATTCCCACCTAGTGGGGTTTGGGGAGGGTAGAGTGTACGCAGTCCATACCACTACCTCAGGTGAAGTAGAGAGGCTGTTTCCGATAGACCCCCGGCTTAGAACCAATAACAATATAACAAACACAATACATAAATGCATATAAACTAGTAGAGTATGCAAAATAAACAAACAACGCTAGCCACAAGATAATACTAAAACTATAAATCCGAAACCATAGACAGCACTCAACACCTACGAATAAAAAATTTCAGACACAAATACAGAACACTCCCATGCTGTTACCGACACCCTCCCACCCCCTAATCATCTACCCTAATCCGCATCTTCCACACCTTGCTATCAAGGGTCATGTCCTCCGTAACCTGTAACTGCTCCATATCATGCCTAATCACCTCCCTCCAATATTTCTTCGGCCTACCTCTCCCCCGCCTAAAACCATTCATAGCTAGTGTCTCACACCTCCGCACTGGCGCATCAGAACCCCTCATCATCACGTGCTCGAACCAACGTGACCTCACTTCTCGCATCTTATCCTCCACCGAAGTCACTCCCACCTTTTTTCGAATAATCTCATTCCTCACTCTATCCTTCCTGGTCTGACCACACATCGACCACAACATCCTCATCTCCGCTTTGAATGTGAGATTTCTTAACTGGCCAACACTCCGCTCCATACAACATAGCCGGTCGGACTACCACTCTGTAGAACTTACCTTTAAGCTTCGGGGCGCCTTTTTATCACATAAAACTCCCGAAGCAAGCCTCCATTTCAACCACCCTGCCCCAATACGATACGTGACATCCTCGTCAATCTCACTATCGCCCTGAATCATAGACCCCAGATACTTGAAACTCTCCCTCTTCTGAATGGCCTGAGAGTCCAGCTTCACAACCACGTCAGTCTCCTGCGACACATCACTAAACTTACACTCCAAGTACTCCGTCTTGGTCTTGCTCAACCGAAATCCTTTAGACTCAAGGGTCTGTCTCCAAATCTCCAACTTATCATTAACTCCTCCCCGAGTCTCGTCAATCAATACCACATCATCTGCAAATAATATACACCAAGGCACCCCTCCCTGAATATGTCGCGTCAACACATCCATCACCACCAAGGCAAATAAAAAAGAGCTAAGAGTTGATCCCTGGTGCAACCCTATCAAAACCGAAAAGTGCTCCGAATCTCCACCCACCGTCCTCACACAAGTCTTCGCGCCATCATACATGTCCTGAATCGACCTAATGTACGCCACAGGCACCCTTCCAGCCTTCAAGCACCTCCACAGAATCTCCCTGGACACTCTGTCATATGCCTTCTAGAGATCAATAAACACCATATGCAAGTCCTTCCTCTCCCGAAATTGCTCCACTAATCTTCTCATATATATATATATATATACATTATAACTATATATAAGATAGAATATTGTACTTTTGGTAGTCCTCACAAAGATATTTTTGATATTTTAATTTTTTTCGAACAAATAAAGTTATTACATATAGCAAGTGATGGTGGTTTTCTCTTATGTATTTTCATTTTTGCCCTTATTGTTCTTGTTAAGATCATTACACTTGGATTTTTGTAATTAGGTTCTTTCCACCTATTGATTATCTTTTAATTAAAATTTCCTTCATTTTAAATCAACAATCACTTTAACTCGAAAAAAAATCATGATAACTTAATACAAAATGAAATTTGTAATGATTTCAACTACTACCTTATAGATTTTTCTAATATTATATTCAGTTGTCCAAAAATATATAATAAATAAGATAACTTAATAAATAATATCTTGTATTTATTATTTTTCTTAATGGACGTGAAAAAAGACAAAACAACAACAACAACAACAAACCCAGTGTATTCCCACCAAGTGGAGTTTGGGGAAGGTAGAGTGTACGCAGTCCATACCGCTACCTCCAGAGAAGTAGAGAGGCTGCTTCCGATAGACCCCCGGCTCAAGATAAAGAAAAGTAGACCAAAGCGTAATTAAATAAGCAAGATGGATGGCATAACATGACAAGGAATACGACACATAAAAATAGAAGTCAGAGCAATAAGAAATAAAATAAATAAGCGCAATAGGAGAAAGAGACTCACGCCCGCCTGACCGGGCTCCTATCTTTGGACCCAATCCTAGGTTTACTAGCCCGACTCAACCTGAGCTCTTCTAACTACTTACTAAATCCACGTACACAACCTAGCCTTCTAACCTTATCCGCGACCTCCACACCTTCCTATCTAAGGTCATGTCCTCAGTAAGCAGAAGCTGCTCCATATCATGTCTAATCACTTCCCTCCAGTACTTCTTCGGCCTACCTCTCTTTCTTCTGAAGCCATCTAATGCTAACCTTTCGCACCTACGAACTGGGGCATCCGTGCCCCTCCTCATCACATGTCCAAACCATCTCAACCTTCCTTCGAGCATCTTATCCTCCAAAAAAAGTCACTCCGACCTTCTCCCGAACGGTCACATTCCTGACTCTATCCCCTCTGGTAAGTCCACACATCCAACGCAACATTCTCATTTCCGCTACCTTCATTTTTTGAATGTGGGAGTTCTTGACTGGCCAACACTCTGCTCCATATAGCATAGCAGGACGGACTGCCGCTCTGTAGAATTTACCTTTAAGCTTTAGTGGCACCTTCTTGTCACACAACATTCCCGAGGCGAGCCTCCATTTCATCCAACCAGCTCCAATACGGTTAGAGACATCCTCATCAATCTTGCCATTCCCCTGAATCATAGACCCAAGATACCTAAAACTATTCCTCTTTCGGATCTCTAGGGAATCCAACCTTACCACGACATCATCCTCCTGCCTCACCTCACTAACATTCCCGAGGCGAGCCTCCATTTCATCCAACCAGCTCCAATACGGTTAGAGACATCCTCATCAATCTTGCCATTCCCCTGAATCATAGACCCAAGATACCTAAAACTATTCCTCTTTCGGATCTCTAGGGAATCCAACCTTACCACGACATCATCCTCCTGCCTCACCTCACTAAACTTACATTCCATATATTCCGTCTTGGACCTACTCAACCTGAACCCCTTAGATTCAAGGGTCCCGCCCGCGTCTCATCAATCAGCACTACATCGTCAGCGAACAACATACACCACGGCACCTCCCCTTGAATACTCCGTGTCAACACGTCTATCACCAACGCAAACAGGAACGGACTAAGAGTCGAACCCTGCCTCAACCGAAAAATGCTCTGAGTCTCCTCCCACCGTTCTCACCCGAGTCTTCCCTCCATCGTACATGTCCTTAATAGCTCTGATGTACGCCACCGGGACCCCTTTGGCCTCTAAACATCTCCACAGAACCTACCTCGAAACTTTGTCATAAGCCTTCTCCAAGTCGATGAACACCATATGCAAATCCTTCTTCATTTCCCTATACTGCTCCACCAATCTCCTCACCAGGTGGATTGCATCTGTCGTCGAGCGACCAGGCATAAAACCAAACTGATTCTCCGAAATGGACACGATCCCCCTCAATCTCAGCTCAACTAACCTCTCCCAAATCTTCATAGTATGACTCAACAGCTTGATACCTCTATAGTTAGTGCAACTCTGGATGTCT
Organism: Capsicum pubescens; assembly: GCA_030864215.1. Classification (NCBI taxonomy): domain Eukaryota; kingdom Viridiplantae; phylum Streptophyta; class Magnoliopsida; order Solanales; family Solanaceae; genus Capsicum; species Capsicum pubescens. The sequence continues at coordinate 67,819,103 of CM061549.1, read as the reverse complement.
CCCTTATTTTTATATAACGGAATCATCGTACTCTATCTCCAAGCCTCCGGCATCCTTGCCGTCTTGAAAATGCCGTTAAACAAATCAGTCAACCACCTTAAACCAACCTTACCTATAAACTTCCAAAAATCCACCGGAATCTCATCAGGCCCCGTCGCCCTTCCCTTTCGCATTCTACGAATAGCTTCTCTGACTTCCTCCACCCTAAAACGCCTACAATAACTGAAATCACGTCTCTCCTCCGAGTGTTCCAGCTCTCCTAACTCAATGCCTCTATCCCCCTCCTCGTTCAAAAGTCTATGGAAATACTCCTGCCATCTCTTCTTAATGTGGACATCTTCCACCAAAACAGTTCCATCCTCCTCTTTAATGCACTTCACTTGGTCTAAGTCCCGACCCTTCCTCTCCCTAGCCTTCGCAAGCCGATATAACCTCTTTTCCCCGCCTTTCGCATCTAACCCCGCATACAAGCTCTCAAACGCTACAGTCTTATCTGTCGTGACTGCAAGCTTAGCTTCCTTTCTAGCAACTTTGTAGGCCTCCCTATTCACCCGCTTCTCCTTTGCATCATTACTCTCAATCAACTTAACATAAGCCCCCTTCTTAGTCTCCACCTTCTTCTTAACTTCTTCATTCCACCACCAGTCCCCCTTATGTCGACCTGTCCGACCCCTCGAAAAACCTAAAACTTCTCTAGCAGCTTCCGTGATGCAACTGGCAGCCCTATCCCACAGTCTCCACGTCCCCCCTGCACCTCTACACCCCCAAACCTGCCACCTTCTCCTCAATCTCTAACGCACTACCCGGTGTCAAGCCACCCCACCTAATTCTAGGTCGACCCTCTTCGGCCCTTCTCTTCTTGCCCTTCTTGATAGTCAAGTCCATCACCAGAAGTCTGTGCTGGGTCGAAAGATGCTCACTCAGAATGACTTTACAGTCCTTACATGAAAAAAGACAAAAGAATAACTAAAATGGGATGAATAGGGCATTCTTTTAAGGGGCGTATAAATAAAATACATGACAAGTAAATAGATTAAATGGAGTAATCTATCAATGTTAGTTTAATTATCATTGAATATTCTTCTAGATCATTATTAAGTTAATTTATATACTGACTCTAAATTAAGGTTATAATTATTATAATATAAATTTGAAGTCATTGAAATATTTTGTTTCAGATAATTGTATAAGATTAAAAAAAAAAAATGTCTCAAAACTCTTGCCACTGAAATCATGAGAGAAACTAAAACTCAAAAAATATCAAAATAATTTATTTCTATTTATAAATAAAGAATTACGTATTCACAAATTTATAAAAATATCAATATTTTCTATTTATGATCATCTTTGAATCCTAATTATTACATATTTTAAATCAAATCATTTTATAAAATATCAAATTACTTGTAGCATTTGGGCATATTATAATACTCGGATAATACTTTCTTCCTCACAAATTATTTTTTTTATTAACATTATTCAGTTATGTGATTAAATATTTTAATAATTATGAAAATTTATCAACAAGATATGTTTAATAAATCATTTAATTATACTAATTATAAAGTAAAAAATTTAATATAAATTATATTTTTAAATTTAAATTCTTATTTTTATATATGACTTTGGGCACGGGCTTAGTACGGGCCTCATAAAACTAGTATATACATATATACACATATACATATACACTAAGTTGCTCGAACTCAAGTGCGGGTGTCCGATACGGGTACGGATCTAGAGGTCGAATCCTTCACTGTCTCAATTTAAAGATTCGGGGATATGGATCTAGGGATGGATACGGGTGCGGGGATTCGGCGAAAAATAATTTAAATATCTAAAAATAGAGTTATAAAACATAAATTTTAAGATATTATGTGGAAAACTTAAGGAGAAAATATTTTTCAAGAAGAAAATCATGAAAGGAGATAGAAAGAAAAGCAATAACATAGAAATTTCTATATACAAGGTATTCCATTTTCTTCAATTTCACCTTAGCTTTTATTTTGATTATAGAATTTCTTAAATAGACTTTCCCAGTCAATTTTGGTCAAAGTACCCAAAATCGGTTGACCATTTCGGGTACGGATCCCAAACCCACACCCACACTCATGTCGTGTCGACACGGGTGCGGCACCGAAAGTGAAGAGTCCGAGTAACTTAGCATATACATATACATATATGTATATATATATACATATACATATACATATACACACACACACATATATATACACACACACATATACACATATATATATATAAGGATATAGTCGAATAATAAACATGCCACCTACAATACTAAACTACCATCTGGTGCCAGTGGCAGAGCGTCACATTTGCTCCCCAAAGGTTGCGGGTTCAACCTCTTTTGGCAGGCTTTTTTTCCCTTTATTTTTAGTCATGAAACAATTGAATATGTGGCTACAGTGAACCCACGTGGCTGCCTTGTGTCTTGTGATGAAAGTTGAATCGGTACGTCCTTTCATCCTAATTTTTCTTTTTCTAAACTATGAAACATCGTTTTCTTCGCCAAAAGAATGAATACATACTACCATCTAATATTTTCATCAATTATCAAATTTACTACTTTTTTTTAGATAAAGGTAACTTTGAATTCACACAAAACATTCATCATCCAAAAAATGATGAATTGGAAACTTACATCCCACAGAGTGGTGGGCACACCCCATAAAGGTACTTCTACAAGTTTCCTATGAAATCAACTAATTCTACTGTCTCCCCTACCAAATCTTGTTTGCACCAAAAAAATAAAAGACTAATACATTTTATCTTGTTCCTTTGAATGCTAACTCTTTGCCCTTCAAAGCACCTATCATTTCTTTCCCTCCATAAAGTCCACCAAATACATGCTAGTATAGTCTTCCACCCATACGTTGTTTTCCCTCTGTTTCCAATTCCTGTCCAGCTTTCTAAAAGATCCAAGGTTGTCTTGGGCATCACCCATTTGATTCCAAGAATGCATAAAAACATGTTCCACAAACTTGTGGCAGCGCTACAATGTAGGAATAGATGATTGTTCGCTTCAACTTCCTGCTCACACATGAAGCATCTTGAGCATATTACCCATCATTTTTTTTGTAGTGTCTCATGAGTGAGACAAGCTTTCCGACACACTAGCCAAATGAAGTATGAAACTTTTGGAGGACTTTTGGTCTTCCAAATTGCTTTCCAGGGCCATGTGTCGGTCACTGTGTGATTAAAGTTAAACTCCCAGTAGCAAGACTTTACTGTGAACAAGCCTTTACTATGGAGTTTCCAGTTTAGAATATCCGACCTCCTAAACATACCCTGGAATGCATTCAGGGTTTCTAGTAGGTTTGCTACTTCTCTAATTTCCCAATCATTAAGTACTCTCCTGAATATTAGATTCCATCCTTGTTGACTCCATACCTGTGAAACAGTAGAACTTCTTTGCAAGCTCAAAATGTACAGATGTGGAAAAACATTTCTCAAGCTATCTTCACCTACCCAATTATCATTCCAGAAATCAGTTTTCAATCCATTGCCCAACCTGATAGAGATATTGTTTTTGAATTGTGGCCAGAACCTTCTTACTGTCTTCCACACACTACACCCCAAAGTACCAACAACCTCCTCAGTTGTCCACTGGTTGAGAAGACCATATTTTCCTGCTATATATCTTCTCCACAATGCCCCATCTTCTATGCTAAATCTCCATAACCATTTTTGTAGAAGGCTATTGTTTTGATTGCTAAAGTTTTTCAAACCAAGGCCTCCCTGATATCTGCTAAGAGTAAGGGTATCTCACTTCACCAAATTGTAGCCTTTCTTTTCCTTATTTCCTTGCCAAATGAAGGTTCTTCTCAGTCGATTGATCTTCTTTTCAATGCTTTTGGGAATAGGGAATAGGCTCAACATGTAGGTAGGAAGACCATCAAGCACTGATTTGACTAAGGTCAACCTACCATCGAGGGATAAGTATTGGCTCTTCCACCTTGACAATTTCTTTTCACATTTCTCTGTCACCTCATTCCACACCTCCAGCTCTTTGTTTTTTGCAACTAGTGGCAATCCCAAATACTTTGTTGGTAATGAACCAACTTGACATCCCAAATTCTCAGCCAGTATAAGTTATCAGGCTGGTTGATTGGAAAAAGATGACTTTTCAACCAGTTGACATGAAGTCCTGAGATGCCTTCAAAAATTGACATGAAGTCCTGAGATGCCTTCAAAAATTGTTAGGACTGCCCTTAAATGTCTGATCTGTAGCAACTCTGCCTCACAGAAAATAAGAGCATCATCTGCCTAAAAAAGATGTGAAATTTCTAGATTTTCTCCCCTTCCAGTTTGGGGACTAAAACCTTTTATCCAGCCATTTGTCTTTGCTTTCCTGATTGAGACCCTCCATAGCAACCAGGAACAAAAAAGGAGACATAGGATCTCCTTGCCTGAGACTCTATATGATTGGAAAAAACCTTCAGCCTTACCATTAATAATGAGGGAAAATTTTGCATTCGAAATACATAACCTGATCCAGTTGATCCATGTACTACCAAAGCCCATATCTTCTAGAATTTTAAGAAGGAAATTCCAATTGACATGGTCATAAGCTTTCTCAATATCTAGCTTGCACAAAATCCCTGGTTTCTTTTGTTTCACCCGGGAATCAACCAGCTCATTGGCCAATAGTGCTGCTTCCATTATCTGCCTACCTCTCAGAAAAGCCATCTAATGCTCATCCACCAGCTTTCCTATCACTGTCTTTAGCCTTTCAGTTAAGAGCTTAGAGATGATTTTGTAGACCCCGCCTATTAAACTGATCGATCTAAAGTCCTTTAACTCCACTGCTCCAAGCTTCTTTGGGATTAAAGCTATGAAAGTGGCATTAAAGGATTTCTCAAATACACTCCTTTGGTGGAAGTTTTGAATGATTTGAATCAAATCTTCTTTCATGTACTACCAAAGCCCATATCTTCTAGAATTTTAAGAAGGAAATTCCAATTGGCATGGTCATAAGCTTTCTCAATATCTAGCTTGCACAAAATCCCAGGTTTCTTTTGTTTCACCCGGGAATCTACCAGCTCATTGGCCAATAGTGCTGCGTCCATTATCTGCCTACCTCTCAGAAAAGCCATCTAATGCTCATCCACCAGCTTTTCTATCAGTCTTTAGCCTTTCAGTTAAGAGCTTAGAGATGATTTTGTAGACTCCGCCTATTAAACTGATCGGTCTAAAGTCCTTTAACTCCACCGCTCCAAGCTTCTTTGGGATTAAAGCTATGAAAGTGGCATTAAAGGATTTCTCAAATACACTCCTTTGGTGGAAGTTTTGAATGGTTTGCATCAAATCTTCTTTCAGGATATCCCAACAAGACTTACAGAAACACATTGTAAAACCATCGGGACCAAGCGCTTTATCTCCATCACAGTGCTTTAAGACCTGTAGTACCTCTGTTTCTGTGAACGATCTCTGAAGCCATTCATTTTCTTCCGCAGTTATTATTGGGCAGCCTCCCAAATGAAACTCTAGTCTCCAAGGTTCAAGCTCCAAGTATAGATTGGAGTAGAAATCTATCATGGCCTCTTTGATGTCTTTTGGCTCATGTATCTCTTCCCCACTTACCATCAACCTGTCAATTGTATTAAATCTCCTGTGAGCTGTTGCAACTCTTTGGAAGAACCTGGTGTTTTTATCTCCTTGTTTCAACCATAAAGTTCTGGATTTTTGTCTCCAGCTGGCTTCTTCAGGCTTTGCCAGAACTTCCAATTCCACCAGTATTGTTGCCCTTATCATCACCTCATCATCAGAGAGATTCCTATCTTCTTGTGCTTTATCAAGTTCAGATAGCTCCTCCAACAAGCTTTTCTTCCTGTCAGCTAAATCAGAGAAAGTCCTTTTGCTCCATTCCTTCAACTTTTGCTTTAGTAGTTTCAGTTTTACCCCTAGTCTGTAGTCAGGGCAGCCTTCAACTCTAAAGCTACTCCACCATTCCTGCGCCAACTCCTTGAAACCCTCTACTTTGAGCCACCAATTCTCAAACTTGAAGTAGGGATGTCTATGTTCCTAGTCCCCGCATTCAAGGAGAATAGGCCAGTGATCTGATGCTATCCTGGACAGAGTTCTCTGCCTGATACGTTTGAAGTTCTCTTCCCACGCAATAGGGTATAAGAAGCTGTCTAACCTTGCAGCACTTTGATGGTTGATTCCCCTGAACCATGTAAAATTTCCACCAACTAAAACAAGATCATGTAATTCCAGATCTTCTATCCATCTAGAGAAATCCGTCATGACATTCATGATTCTGTTGCATCCCATTCTCTCCGCCATGTGTCTAACTGTATTGTAGTCCCCCCGTGACCCATTGATCACCACACAGTTCTTTCATTGCGGCTACTTCTTCCCAACATTCTAGTTTTTCACTTCTAGAATGAGGTGCATATACCCTAGTGAAAAACCAGCAAAACGAGTCTTGAGTAGACTCAAACCTATATGCTATTGAGAAATTACATTCCTCCACTTTTGTGCCCACCCACATTTTGCTATCCCACATAATTAGTATGCCCCCCTTACTGCCTTTTGCTTCCATGTAGCCACATCTCATTCTTCTACATGGCCATAACTGGTACGCCACCCCCTCAACTCCCTTATTCACCTTTGTCTCTTGGAGACAAACTATGTCTGCTTTCCAATTATTTAAACATGTCTTAACAAGATTCCTATTTGTAGTGTTGTTAAGACCCCTCACATTCCATGTCAGAAGTTTGATCTTCATCTAAACATTAGACTTGGATTTCCCACCCTGCTTCTTACCCCTTCAACCTCTTTGTTCAGACTGGATTGCAACTTCTTGAGTTCATTTTTGCCTATGCCTCTGTTTCTGGGAGTTGCAGTGTTTTTTCCTTGATCCTTGTTGTCAAATTTACTACTTCTGGATTTTTCTTTTATTTTCCAAATATTAGTAGTTAATATTTGTTTAAAAAAGTGTATAATTTTATTCTCTCATCAAATTTAAAAAAGAAAAACCTATCCCTCCGAAATCCCAATTCCCAAATCGATCATCGCTCCTATCGACTACACCTCTGCTTTTCTGGTCCTTGCTGCTGGTGCCGCCGGATTTTTGTCATCGCCGGCAAAGGTCATGGCCTCAACCTCACCGGCCACCTCTATACGCATCCGTTGCTAACTTGCTATCTCAACATCAACCCACTACCCTTTGTAAGTTACTTTGAAAGATTTTTTTGGTTCTCTTGTTGAACCTAGAAACTCAAATTTTGAATTATCTTGATTTAGGATTGAGAAAGTGTTCTAATTTTGTGACTTGAGATAGAGAACTTTTTCAAGAAGGTTAATTATTCTCAGTCAAGTTCTAGTAATGCCAATGCCAATCGTTCTTGTCTAATAACTGATCTCGATTTGGGTTTACTTAAAGCCGATCTAGGAGAAAGAAAAGCAATTTCTGATTATGATTCTCGAATACGAGATGAAGGAAATATTATATTAAAAAAGAACCTTGTCAACCTATCTTGAAACCATATCCTTCAAGTGAAAAAAGAGGTAGAATGCGCCAATTTGTTTCAAGTTGGTTCAAAGGTTCACATTCTAGTTGGTTGAAATATACTGTAAAGAAAGATGTCGTATATTGTCTTTGTTGTTATTTATTCAAAAATGAATTTGTTCATGAAACTACGGCTGATTTTTAGCAACAAAGGATTTTAGGAGTTGGAATAGGACTCTTGAAAAATTTCGTTTACCTGTCGATAAAGTTAATAGTGTTCACAACAATTGTTACAACAAGATGCTAGATTTGTCAACATCGTCAATCAATTCAAGTTGTTCTTAACAAACATTCTCAAAAGTCAAAAAGTAAGTACCGAATCCGTTTGGAAGCTTCAATTGATATGGCAAGACTTCTTTTGCATCATGGATTGCCTTTTCAAGGTCATGACGAAAGTGAATCTCCAACTAATCAAGGCTACTTTTTAGGATTTTTGTGGTAGCAGGGAGGCAAACATCCTGATGTGGGAAAAGTGATATTAGAAAAAGCTCCACAAAATGATACTGACTTGTCTTATGATCCAAAAGTATATTGTTAGTGCTTGTGCGAAAGAAACATTGAAAGTTATATTTGAGAACTTGAATGGAGATTACTTTGGTATATTAGTTGATGAATCCAAAAACATCTCACACAAAGAAAAAATTGTTCTTGTTTTGAGGTATGTTGATAAGAATGATAAAGTAGTAGAACGATTTATCGGTCTTGTCCATGTTAGTGATACATTGGCATGCTCATTGAAGAAAGAAATTTATTCTTTGCTTTCTAATCACTCACTAAGTCCATCCAAAAATACGTGGACAAGGTTATAATGGAGCTAGTAATACGAAGGGAGAGATTAATGGTCTCAAAACTTTAATTATGAAAGATAGTCCTTCGCATATTATATTCATGGTTTTGCACATTAATTGCAACTAACACTTGTAGCTATTGCTAAAAAACATTTGGAAGTTAAAGGCTTTTTTTATCATGTTACCAATGTGTTGAATGTTGTTGAAGGATCTTTTAAGCGTAGAGATTTACTTCGACAACACCAAGTTGAAAATTTGAAGCAATTACTTGAGTCCAGTAAAGCTCATACCGAACAAGGATTACATCAAGAACGTGGGCTTCAACGACCGGGTGATACTCGTTTGGGATCACATTTCAAAACATTAGACAACTTGTTATTTTCTCATCTATTGTTCATGTGCTTGGAGTGATTGAAACTGAAGGTTCTTCGTCAAATGATAGAAATCAAGCGAAATATCTTTTGACAAAGATTAAAACATTCAAATTTATTTTTATGCGTTATTTGATGTTGAAAGTGTTGGTCATGTCAAATGAGTTGAGTAAGATTTTACAAAAAAAGATTAATGTCGTGGAGTTTCTTAACATCTCAACGAAAAGATTGCAAGATATGAGAGAAAATGGGTGGGAATCTTTGTTGGGTAATGTTTCTTCATTTTGTGATTCACATGGTATCCTGATTCCCAAATTAAATGAGTTTTATGTTCCTGGAAAGTCAAAGAACAAGTATTTGGATATTTGTTATTCACACCACTTGTGTGTTGAAATCTATTATTCTGTCATTGATATGCAACTTCAAGAGCTTAATGATGGTTTTGATGTAGTGAGTGATGATTTGCTTCTTGGGATAACAGCTTGAATTCTGTCAATTCTTTCTCTGACAAAGGTAGAATCATGACTTTAGCAAAGTATTATCCAAATGAGTTTGATGATGGAAAGCTTTGATATTTGAGTTACCAACTCGATACTTTCATAATTCATATGCGAGGTGGTAATTCCAAGTTCTCCAACTAGCAAGGAATTCGTGATTTTGCAAAGGCATTAATTGAGGCAAATCTTGTGGAGACTTATTCACTTGTTTATTTACTTGTGAAGTTGACTCTGATTTTACTTGTTGCTACGGCAACTATGGAGAGAGCATTCTCGTCCATGAAGCACATAAAAAATGAAGTGCGAAGTAGTATTGGTGATCAATATTTAAATGATTATTTAGTATGTTACATAAAGCGTGATGTATTTGCAAATATAAGTAATGATGTCATCGTTGATCGTTTTTAGAATATGAAAACTCGTCGTGGATGATTGTAATGAATTATGAATGTTATATGATATATAATAATATTATTGAAATTTTAAGCTTCGTCATTTTACTATTGCTCTTTTTTTTAATTGATTGATTTTTCAATTGTCCTATAAACCGAAAAGATGAATAATTTGGTTGATTTAATCGACAAGATTACTTGGCACCCGGAGAGTGATCCGCCTCTGCACACATTTTATATAACATAGGCTTAGTGTTGGGAATAATTCGCCACAAAAATATTATTTGCGATAATAAAAGCAATAAGTGCGAAACACAAAGTACAATTAATCAACAAGAATAGAAAGAACGATAATGGCACTAAGATTTTTATGCGAAATCTTTCTAAATAAGAGAAAAAAACACAAGTTGAGAAAAGAAACCAATATCACTATAGCAAGAAATTTTACACTTCTAGCTCTGAGTAAATTACTCCAAAGACCACACAACACACCAAGAAGAAATAACTCTTTTTGGATTTTCCCACCTCACTACAATATCGCTCACACTCACTTTTTCCTTACAGATTATTTCATAAATCCTGCCTGTGATGTCTCACTCTTTTCTTTCTCTTCTCTTTTTGTTTAGGTGTGTTTCACAAATGAATTGTTGCACTTTATTTGTAGGAAAAACTCGCTCTTGCCGGTTGTCATCAATGACATCAGTGAAAGGCAACATTTCAAAGTGTTCACCACGACCACATTTAATAGCCAATTTTTACCCACTACCAAATCCTTATTGGTTGACCTTTTTTAAACCTTGCAAAGTATTGTACCTTTAAATGGGGTAAAAGGTTTCGAAAGAAGTAAGGTATTGTACCATTAAATGTGACAAAAAAATTGTACCTTCACCCATATGTAGGGTGAACAATTTTTTCTTTAGGTACAATTTATTTGTCAGCATATTGGGCATGTGTAGATTTTCTAACTTTGTCCAAATGCCACATGCACTATCTTCATCGATGATGTTATTCACCACATCATCTGTTAAGTGCAACCCAATTGCCCTGACACCAATTTGTGGGGTCCATCCCACTTTACAAATGTGTTCATTTGCTGCGAGGTTGAAAAATGTCAAGAAATAAAGATTTGGTAGTTGGTAAAAAATGACTATTAAATGTGTTCATGGTAAACATTTTTGAAATGTTGTCGTACAATGATGTCACTGATGAAATCGGTAGGAACAAGTTTTTCCTATAAATAGAGTGCAACAATTCATTTGTGAACACACCAAAACAAAGAGAGAAGAGAAAGAAAAGAGAGAGGCATCACAGACACGATTTAAGAAATAGTCCAGGAAGAAAACATTGAGAGTGTGAGCGATAGTGAGGTAGAAAAAATCAAAAGAGGGGCATTTCTTTTGAGTTTGTAGGGGCCTTAGAACTTAAATCAGATCTACAAGTGTAAAATTCCTCCTTATAGTGAGATATTAGTTGCTCTTCTCGACCCGTGATTTTTTCTCTTATTTTGAAGGGTTTCCACATAGACATCTCGGTGTCATTATCGCATTTTTTAATTTCTGTTGATTAACTATGTTTTCGTATTCCTCATTTATTGTTTTTATTATTGCAAATAATACTTCTATGGTGGGTCATTCCCAACACTTAGTTCACTAGGATTGTGAATATGTACCCCATTATACTATGTTGCTCGGACTCTTCAAAAATGTTATTGGGTGTATGCGCGGTCCTTCAAAAGTAGCGCATTTTTTAAGAATCCGACACCGGCGCGGTAACATTTTTGGAAAGTCCGAGCAACTTAGCCATTATATACTCCACAACACAAGGAAGTGGTTAGTTCTTTGAATACCTATGCAGCGATTACAATTTGAGATTTTATGCGAAACAATTAGTGGCGGAGCCAGAATTTTCATTGAGGGGGTTCAAAAGTGTACATACAAACTAGCCAGAGGGTATTCAACATCTACTATATATAAATAAAAAAATAATTTTGATCTTGTATAAATAGTATAATTTTTCGTCTGAACCCCCTCATTGTATCCTAGCTCTGCCCCTGGGAACAATAATGTATTGATTGTTCTACTATGAATGGGTAACACACAAATTCTTATGCAAAGATTACAATACCTAAACTGATATGAGAATATTGTAATGCAGCGATTAGTAGTTAGCTGAGTCATCATAATTGGTTAGTTGATCAGTTGAGTTGTTAGTTAGTTAATTGGTTGTTAGTTAGTAGTTAGCTACAGTAATGATCATCAATTGAATAATAATACAGTTTTCCTAATTGAATTCTACTTTCATCTTCTCTATTCCACCCCCCACAGCTGATTACTCAAGTTTTCTCCATAAAAACTCTTGTTTGGTTGTTAAAACCTCGGATTTCTCTATAAATCCCTGCATTTTGGCTATCATTGGTATTAGAGCTTGCTAATTCTCCACATTAATGGCGAAAGGACCTAGGTCAACTGGCGAACCACGGGAAGAATCCACTTCTGAAGTTGGAGAATTGCGTGAGTTGATGCAAAAATTGATTTCGGAAATAGGAATCCTTACTGGTGAGGTAGTGTGGTTGAAGAAATTGGATCAAACGGTATTGGAACTGAAGGAACAACTTGAAGGAAATCGAAGGGGAGTTGAGGCTTCTGGGGCTAGACAGTCAAGGGAGAGACAGCCAATAGAAGAGGAACCCAGAAAAAGAAAACCTATGGTGTACCAACAAGGCAGTGCTCGTCTAACTTGCTCCGACTCTCCAAAAATATTGTCGCATCCGTGTCGGACCCTTCAAAAATACACTATTTTGGGAGGATTCGACACACACCCGTCGACATTTTTTTAGAGTTTGCGCAACACAGTTGCTCTTTAATCTAAACTAGATTTTCCGAAAATCTCAGGGGAAGATGTGAAATCTTGATTGTTTAGAGTCTAACGATTCTTTAAATTTGATGAAATTGTTATGGATCAAAGAGTGGGAAAGGCATCAATACATCTGGAAGGTGAACCTATTCAAGGGCATCAATCTTTTATGAGGTATAGGTAGTACACCCACCCCTTACTTGGAATGAACATACAATGGCATTGGTGGAACGATTTGGGGTCGCTTATGATGATCCTATGAAGAAGATCAAAAAGATTAAAGAATATCAAGCTATTTTTTAGAGCAAATTGTAAGAGTAAATCTATCTCAGGAAAATGCGATTAGTTGTTATTTAGTAGGGCTTACGGATGAGTTAAACTTTGTGAAACTGACCAATCCTACTAATTTATCTCAATTGTTTAAAACTGCTAAAATGCAAGAAACCCACTTGACTGCCCAAGCTAAAGCCATGAGACAGAATTCTTTTGCTAATACTCAAAAATTTTCATCCAAGAGATCAAGTGATTCAAGGTTTCAAATAATCCTTTATTATCAACACCAAATCCTGATATTTCGGTAGCTACAAAGGGGCGAACGGGAGGTTAAGCATTGAAGAGATGAATGAGAAAAGGGCACAAGGGTTGTGTTACTTCTGTTTTGAGAAGTATAACCCTGGTCACAAAGGCAAGAATTTGAAACAATTGTATATCTTGGAGATTGAAGAGCAAGAAGAAATGATGGATCAAGAGTTAGATTAATGTGAAAGCCAAGAGTTGGGAAAAAAACCAGTTATGAAGCAGATGGAAATCTCTATTCATGCCCTGAATGGGTCATTGGGATATAGGACACTGAGAGTCACTGTTTATCACTCTAAAAAACCATTGCATAAAGGTAAACCAAGTCTACAGAATTTCATGGTTCATGGTTAAATGGTCTCAGTATCATCAGTTGTTTCTCATAATTTTATTGACCCTGAATTGGTGAAACTTTTGGGATGTAGGGTCAAGGAAACTAGTCCTCACGTGGTGGTTGCTGCTAATGGGAACAGTATAAAGGCAAACCAAGTCTGCAGAATTTCATGGTTACTACAAGGTGCTGAATTCACAATTGATTTCTTACTCCTACCTTTCGAATCTTGTGGAGCAGTACTTGGAGTCTAGTGGTTGCTGACACTTGGTGATATCCGATGAACTTTAGGGAGCTCACTATGGAGTTCTGGTACAAAGGAAGGAAACACTTGCTAAGAGGTGCAGGAAAACAAATCACAACTTCTAGTGATGGTAAATGGGAAAAGCTCAAAGGTATTGAATCTCAATTGTGTATGACAAGGGGTGCCTATGGGGTGTAACAAATTATAGTGGTGCTCCTTGGAGGTACAAGGTGCAGCTGATAAAGATCCTCAAATTTTAAGCTTGTTGAATGAGTTCCAAGAGGTATTTGATGAGCCTAAGCAGTTACCACATTCAAGAGGTGTTTTTTATCATACTCCCTCCGTTTCAAAAAGAATGACCTACTTTCCTTTTTAGTCCGTTTCAAAAAGAATGACCCTTTTTCCTTTTTAGCAACTTTTTAATTTTAACTTTCCACATGGCATGTTTAAGACCACAAGATTGAAGGGCATTTTGGTACATTTGACATATCTTTAATTTAACACCACACGATTCAAAAATCTTCTTTATTTTCTTAAACTCCGTGCCAAGTCAAATTAGGTCATTCTTTTTTAAATGGAGGGAGTACCATAGTACTGCAATAGGGAACTGAACCCATCAATAAGAGGCCATATAGTACAAGCAGTTAAGAAAGACATCACTGAGGAAATGGTCCAACAAATGTTTGATCAAGGACTAATACAACCTAGTAACGACCCTTTTGCATCACCTGTTGTGTTGGTGGGGAAGAAAGATTGGACATGGAAACTGTGTTGGTGGGGAAGAAAGATTGGACATGGAAACTGTGTTGGTGGGGAGAAAGATTGGACATGGAGACTGTGTGTTGATTATAGAGATCTGAATAAACATACAGTAAAGAAGAACTTTCCCATCCCTGTGGTTGAAGATTGGTTGGATGAGCTTGGTGGTTCTAAGATTTCCTCTAAGATAGATCTTAGAGCTGGATACCATCAATTGAGGATGGCAGTGGAGGACATTCCTAAAACTGCATTTAGGACACACTCGAGCCATTTTGACTATCTAGTAATGCCTTTTGGTCTATCTAATGCACCTGCAACTTTTCAAGGATTAATGAATTTTGTGTTCAAGCAGTTTCATAGAAAGTTTGTACTAGTGTTTTTTTGATGACATTTTGATATACAGTCAGGATTTGCATGATCATCTTGCACACCTTACATGTGTTTTCTTGAAATGAGGAAACATCAGTTGTTTGTTAAGCAACGCAAGTGCTTCTTTGGGGTTCCTAGAATTGAATATTTGGGCCATTTCATATCTAGAGGTAGCCACTGATCCTCAAAAGATCACAGCTGTACAGAATTGGCCATTACCAATATCTCTCAAACAACTAAACGGCTTTTTAGGATTAGTTGGTTATTACAGAAGATTCATTAAAAATTATGGGGTGATAAGCAGACCACTTAATGATCTTCTCAAAAAGGACAATTTCAGATGGTCTGCTGAAGTTGATTCTGCTTTTGTTCAACTGAAGGAAGCATTAACAAGAGCTCTTGTATTAGAACTACCTAATGCTAATAAAACTTTCGTGGTGGAAACAGATACTAATGGATATGGTATTGGAGTAATCCTTATGCCATAAGGTCATCCCATTACTTTCATTAGCAAGGGCCACTCTAACAGACATGTTGTCATATCATATCTGTGCATCATAGAGTGTTTTTAGCAACTGTGCATGCTGTGAAAAAATGGTCTCAGTATCTTCTTGATCAAAAGTTCATTATCAGGACTAATCAAAAAGCTTTGAAATACTTGATGGAGGAGCAGAAAATTGTTACCAACTCTCAACTGATGGGGCTGACAAAGCTGATGCCTTTTGACTACACTATTGAGTATAAAGGAGTAGAGAACAAAGTGGTTGATGCCTTATCCAGGATTACTGGTTCTGAGTTTATGTCCTTAATAATGTCTCCCTCAAGTTCTGATTTACTGCAGAGGATTACATCCAATTGGTCAGATGTTGACATGAAGAACATTGTTGAGCAATTAAAAGTTGGTACTAGTATCTCTCAGTTCACTTGGCACAATAATCAACTTAGAAGAAAAGGTAGATTGGTGGTGGGAAGAGTGCCAAACTTGAGAGAATCTATCATCACATTGTGGCACAGTACTTCTCAAGGGGTTCACCCAGCGGTTGATACAACCTTGAAGAGGTTACTCACATTGTTATATTAAAAGGGCATTAGACAGGATGTCAAGTCCTTTGAGCAGAAATATGATACTTGTCAAAGAAACAAAGCTGATTTGGCTGCTTATCTTGGTTTGCTGCAACCATTACCCATTCCTAAGTTGTGGTCTCAAATTAGCATGGATTTTATTGATAGACTTCCCAAAGCAAATGGTCATAAGGTTATTGTGGTGGTGGCTGACAGGTTAAGCAAATATGGTCACTTCATACCTTTGAAACATCCTTATTCAGCTCAATCTGTAGCCAAGGTGTTTATTGATTTCATAGTAAGATTGCATGATTTTCCTGATGCTATCACTAGTGGCAGAGATGTTGTTTTTCTTAGCTCTTTTTGACAAGAGTTGTTTGCACTACAAGGAGTCCAATTAAATACTTCGTCAGCTTATCATCCACAGTCTGATGGCCAAACCAAAGTCCTGAACAGGTGCTTAGAGACCTAATTGAGGTGCTCTTGTAATGAACATGCCACTGAATGGTATTATTGTTTACCCATGGTTGAGTACTGGTACAATACTGCTTTTCACTCAGTTATTCAGACCACTCCATAGGCCTCCTCCTTTACACCTCCCATACTTACCTAGTGAATCATCTTCCTCAGAGGTTGACAACGCATTACTTAATAGAGAAATAAAGCTGCAACTGCTTAAGCACCACCTTGAGAAGACTCAACTGAGGATGAAACAACAAGTAGATGCTCATAGCAGTGACAAGGTCTTTGCAGTAGGGGATTGGATCTATTTTAAGGTGCAACCTTATAGACAAGTCACTATTGCTCGACATCCTTTCCAGAAACTTGCAGTAAAATACTATGGTCCCTTTCAAGTCATTAAAAAGTTGGACTTGTTGCTTACACTCTTTTGTTTCCTCATCTATTAAGATTCATCCTATTGTCCATGTATCTCTCCTCAAGTAATGTCATGTTGTTCCAAAACGAATTTCCCATCCCCCTACCACTGATATTGTTGATCACCATTGCCCAAATCTTGAGCCTGTGTTGCAGATAAGAATGGTTAGGGAAGGCAATAAGGTTGTTGCCAAAGTGTTGGCCAAGTGGCAAGGTTTATCTGCAGATCATGCTACTTGGGAGTTTGCAACCATCCTCAAGACTAGGTTCCCTCACTTTGATCCTTGAGGTCAAGGATCTCTCATTACAGGGGAGTACTAATATGAGAATATTGTAAAGCAGCGATTAGTAGCGATTAGTAGTTAGCTGAGTCATCATAATTGCTTAGTTGATCAGTTGAGTTGTTAGTTGGTTGTCAATTAGCGGGAAAGTTGGTTACTACGAATACATGCATGCACACCAGTAATGATCATCAATTGAATAATAATATAGTTTTCCTAAATGAATTCTATTTTCATCTTCTTTCCTAATCCACACCCCATAGCTGATTACTCGAGTTTTCTTCGTAAAAACTCTTGTCCGGCTGCTAAAACCTCGGGATTTCTCTATGAATGCCTGTATTTTGGCTATCATAAACCAAGATTTGCTAATTGACATATTAGCATATCACACTCTGTCTTGCATAGAGAATACATTCCCCTATAATTTGTTCATATTGAAAAATCAAATGTTAGATTAGTAGTGCGGAGTCTTTACTAGCATTGCTAAGTCTTATATACATAATCAAACATTGTATTATAATGTCAGGTTCTATATTGATGTTATTTTTTATTTTTTATATAACCATGGTGTTCGGGATAGCTTTCGCGCACCTCGATTGATTCCACAGAACATCTATCACCTCCCACCAATGATAGATGGGAAGAAATAACCCAGTGTTAGTGTTTTTGTCTCTGCTGAGATATGTTGATATTATTTTTTCTTATACAACAAATCAAATGTGCCTTAAAAGGATACGTACTACAATATGACTGACACCACAATGTGGACGGATCCCAAGCATTAAGCAATAGATCTTTCTCAGCTTAGGAATTGGTAGTCAGGGGGCATTTTATCTCCTTTTGTTTTTTAGGGGTAATTAGAGGTGGAGAGATTGTTTCAATAGACCCTCGCTCAAGAAAAAACAGTCCCAAATTGTATTTGTGTAGCTTATGAAGAATTTTTTATGTTAGTCCAATGAACCAAATACAACTCAACTATCATTGCAACTTGCAAGCACAAAGCTATAACTGATATCATAGCTAAAAGCCCCAACTAATGATTTACACACTGAAATTAATACTTACAGCACCACAGGAACAACTGTCAGAAACTTCCTATTGGGAGTAAGCTGCTTGCCATTATCCATTTGCTCCCACCATGTTAGTCTGTTGTAGATACCCTGATCTTCAGCAAATGGTGTTCCCTTCTTCCAGTGGAAACAGTGATATGTGACCTGAATGAAAACAGACAAGATGAAATTATGCACAAATGAGGCAGAAAAGCCGGTTAGGTCCACAACAAGCTTCCCAACGTTGCTATATCATCTGGTAATTTCAGGACTTTTCGTATAATTCAGATTTCATAGAAATAATAAAATTTAGCATCATCATCATCAACAACAACAACATACCCAGTGTAATCAAGTGGTGTCCGGGGAGGGTGTAAGCAAACCTTACCCCTAGCTCGTGGAGGTAACAAAATTTAGCATCAAAAAGGAAAAACAAATTAGCGCCTACTAAATTTCTTACGTATAAAATATCTTAATATATTCCAGAAGAATATAACAGAGTACAGAATTGAATCTATTGCTATAAAATGGAAGTAAGAAAAGCTTAAGCCACAAGAAGGGAAATTTCATACACTGAAGAGTTTATTTTAGACAAAAATTTCTCTGATTCCCAAGAATAAAGGCACAGACTGCTGAATTTGAGAAATCAAAAGGACAGTAAGCATGTACTAAAATGACCTATAATTACAACCAAACTGGAAGCAGAAAACAAATATCCGGCATCGGGGCTTTAAGCTGGCGTTTGGCCATAGATTTTGATAATTTATCTTCAAATATCTTGTTTGGCCATGAAATTTAATCAGATTTTGAAAATCTAATCTTCAAATATTTTCAAGTTCTCTAAAATGAGCTCAGCCCTGTTTTAGGGTTTTTGCGACTTCCACTCACAAACTTCAATTTTTTTCCAAGTAGAAAGCATATGCAAACACCAATATCGGATTTGGGGAGGGTAGAGTGTACACATACCTTACCCCTACCCTCCTACCTCAAAGGTAGAGAATTTGTTTCCAAAAATACAATCCAAACACAACTCAAATTCCAAAAATCAAAATTTCAACAACTCAAATTTTCAACACCTATTCCACAGAAAACCCATTCTAAGATCCATTCCCTCCCAAAAATCCCACATTTCCAAAACAATAAACACAATCAACTAATCATTCACACATAATTATTAAATTACATCAATTTAACCAAACAACAACACCTAAAATCCTTTAAAAAGAAAAAAGAGTTTTCGAATCATACAAGGAAATGGGAAAGATTGACGATGGTCCAAGCCATGCCGGATGAACAGCCAAATACTGATAACACAACGAGCCACGAGAAAAAAAGAATGAAAATGTAGATTGTCCAAACACCGGGATACGTGAACCATTCAGTATTCCGATTCAGATCCGTTGTTGGAGCAGCTCTCACATACAAATTCGCCATCCAAGCGAATCGAAAAAAGACAAATACAAATTGAAATAAGTATATGATTGGTTCGAGGAACGTCTCGAGATCCGAACAATTACGGACAATATAACTGGTAAATACCTATCGATGGAGTCAAATGGATGAAAATAATTTCAGCCAACCGTTAGGAAAATGTATATATAAAAAAAATAAAAAAAATAAAAGAGGGAAAACCAATACAAATTGAGGAAGGTTATGATTGATTTGAAGAACGTCTTGAGATGCAATGACGGATGATATAACTAGCAAATATGTTAGTGTTTCGAGATATGGAAATAGGCAGAGTCAAATGGATCTAAAATTATTTCAGCCCAACTGTCGGGATATCTATGTAAAAAATATTCCTTCCATTTCTTTTTAACAACTCTTTTTTGGCAGAGTCAAACATACAAATTTTAATTAATGTTTTAATATATATTTTTCATCAAATTTAAATATATATATATATATATATATCGAATTTATAGTATTTAATTTTTAAATATTTTAATTTTAATTTTAAATAAATTAAGTTAATTTAATTTAATTTAGTTTTGAAACTTAATCAACTTGACTCATGAAAAATAAGAAAAACAATTAAACCAAAATAGAGGGAATATATGATTGGTTCGAAAAATGTTTCAAGAAGTATATAATTGATTCGAAGAATGTCTTAAGATTCAACAAATTACGGATGAGATCAGAGCAATAACAAATAATATAACTAGTAAATATGTTAGTGATTTCGAGATTTGCAAATGGATTGAGTCAAATGGATCGAAATTAGTAAATGTGTTAGTGTTTTGAGATTATTGCAAATGGATAGAGTTAAATGGATCGAAAATAATTTCAACACGACCTTTAGGACACGTATATATAAATAAGAAAAACAACTATACAAATTAAAGAAGGTTGCGATTGATTCGACGAACATCTAGAGATTCCAGCAATTACAAACAATATAACTACTCTCTTTTTTTATTTTTACTTGTCCACTTTTCTATTTTAAAATGTCTAGCAATATTTATCAAATTCATAAAATTAATGAATAATTTATTTATTTATATTTATTTTACTCTTAATATTAAATACGATTTATTTTTAAAGTATTAAAATTATTATATTTAAGTAGTAATATAATAAAATTGTTTCTACTGATTTTCTAAATCTTATGCCAATAAAAAAAAGTCCATAAAGATGGAGGAGCAGCAATAAATGTGGCGATTAATATCGTACTATAGTCGTAATTAGGGGTGTTCATGGTTTAATTTTTAATCAAATCGAACCGCAATCCAAACCAATCCGATTAAAAAAAACTGATATTTGGTTAGATTTGGTTTGGTTTGGTTTTGAATTTTAAAAAATCGATACTAATTTGGTTTGGTTTGGTTTTACTCTAAAATAACCGATAAAATAACCAAATCGAACCGATATATTATAATTATTTATGTATTATTATAAATGCAATATAAATATTTGTTACACTTTATATTTTAATCATGATTTAACTTTAATCGTAACACATTAAGTCATTTCTTCATCTAGTTAATAGTACCTTATGAGATTTTAAGTGAATTTCGCACTTTGAATGACAAATGATACTAATTGTGAAAATAATATCGTGTTGTATATTGAAATTTATAGCTGAGATTCATTTGACTATAGACAATCATTAATTTTAACTTTTTTTTTAACCTTGTTGAGTAAGAAGTTTATGTGTTCACCTTTTGGGGGTTTTATCATATCATTTTGTTAAATGTAGTTTTAAAATATATTTTTAGAATTGTTTATATGGTGTTGTTCATAGCTTTCCCAAAGTATAACACTCAGTTGACATCTTAGTTTCACGGTTGAGATACAACACTCGGTTAACATCTCATATGTTAGATTGGATTGATTTTTTTTAATTTTCAACTTTTATCATTAGTCAAAGTTATAAACTGAAAAAACCGAACCAAACCGAACTAAACCGACAAGAACCAAACTGACGGTTATTTTTTGTTTGGTTTGGTTTAGTTTTAGAAATTTAAAAACCGACTAAGTTGGTTTGGTTATGATTTTGACCAATAACCGACCCAAACCGATCCATGAACACCCTTAGTCGTAATAAGTGTATTTGATCAATCAACAAAAATCAAGAAGATGACTGCTATTGGTAGGGGTGGCGGTGGGACCCGGAAGGGGCTTTCATCTTTGTTTCTTTTTGAGAAAAATATGTTAATCCATATTTTTGCTCATTATTTTTTTTTTCAGCCAATAATTGAAGAAATAAAAAATAAATCTAATTTAATTGAATATTTTTTGTTATAAAACCTGTCATTTTCTATATTTAAACTCATCAAGTTTAAAATTACAAGATTAGTAATTTTGGTTTAAAAACACTATTTATAGCTAAATGGAACAAAATTCGCAAACTATGCTATCATAAAATATGTTATTGATCATTATTGTTACTGAACTTCGACTGACATTTATCTGGGACTCTTTTGCAACGACTAAATTTGTTGAGTTATGAATCTTTTTTTTCTTTCTATATGGATAAATAAAGTTCAATTTGAACGAATTCATTTTTGCCCATAGGCCCATTACTATGAGTCATATATAAAGATTTTTTTAGGTCTTATTTCACAATTACAAAAGAGAGTTTTCAGCAGCCAAAGAGATAAATTAGTGCACGTTTTCGCACCAAAAATTTCAGCCATAGTTGCCAACTTCAAATTGCGATTTCTACTTCGTTTCTTATCCGATTGAGCTGATTTTGGACAACTTGTTCCTCTCATTTCAATCTTTGATTAGGAACTGACGGAGTTGGATTTGGTGGCCTGTAGCTCCTGTTTTTCATCCATGAACAGTAACTGCATTTTGGTGTTTTTGCTTCTTTATTTCTCTAGTTTTTGGTGTTGTGGTTTATATGTTATTGTTCGTTGTTTGACACTTGTTTTGCGGCTAATTTTAGAGAACAATACTGTAACTCTTGGTGATTATCATGAAGGTTTTGGTCCCATAATTTTTTACTCTTCACATCGAAGAATTTTTCATGTAAATTTGGTGTTTTGTGTGATTGATTTTATTATTGTCTTGTAGCATTTCATTTGATTGATTTATTTGCTTTCATATTACCATTGTGTCTGATTTATTTATTTTCGTTCAAATTGAAAGGGAAAGTTTAGACTTGGGTATTCTTCCATTGTTACCATGTCGTGCACTTTTAGTGCCCTTGCCTCTTTCCCAACAAAATGGTAACAGAGAGTAGGTTCTTGTTGATTGTTGATTTGAATGATGAAGGCAAATATGAGTAAAATGGTGTGTTTGAGTGGTAGTAATTATCATACTTGAAAAGGAATGATGAAAGATCTTTTGTTTATCAAGAAAATGCATTTACCTATGTTTGTGTCTACTAAACCTCAATCCATGACAGATGAGGATTGAGAATTTGAGCACCTACAAATTTGTGGTTGTATCGACAATGGGTCGAAGATATGTTAGAAACCATATTATGGATGAGACAGATGTCAGAAGTTTGTGGGACAAGCTTGAGACACTTTATGCTTCAAAAACTGACAATAACAAGTCTTTCCTACTTAAGAAATTGATTAATATCAAGCATAAAGAGAAAAGTCCTATTTCTGATTATACAAATGATTTTTAGGGTATCCTTGACCAGTTGTCCGAAATGAGTGTAAAGTTTGATGAAGAAATTTAAGGACTTTGGCTTCTTAATACTTTGTCTGACTCTTAATAAACTCTTCGAGTTTCTTTGACTAATTGTACTCTCAGTGGTGTTATAACTATGGAATATGCTAAGAGTGGTGTCTTAAATAAAGAGATGCAAAGAAGATTTTAAGCCTTATCTTCTTTATCTTTACACTCTGATGTTTTGTTTACAATAGAGATAAAAGTATAAGCAAGTCGAGGTCCAAATTCAAAAATATTATATGTGACTATTGCAACAAAAAAGGTCATATCATGAAATATTGTTACAAGCATAAGAGAGATATGAAACAACAAAAGAAAAGAGACAATAATAAAAATCCTGTTACTGTTGTTGCTGATGATGATCTTCTTGTTGCTTGTGGTAAGAATGCCATTAATCTTGTCCGTGATGAGTTTAGCTGGTTTGTGAATTCTGGTGCTACTTCCCATGTCACGCCAAAGAAGAAATTATTTTCTTCTTATACTCCAGGTAATTTTGAAATATTGAAAATAGGCAATAATGATGAAGTTAAAGTACTTGGCATTGACACTGTTTGTTTGAAAAGTAACAATGGTTCCAAACTAGTTCTCAACAATGTCAAGCATGCTTCAGATATCCGCTTGAATCTAATTTCTGTAGGGAACCTTGATGATAACGGTTATGTTAACACCCTTGGTGCTGGCCAGTGGAAGCTTACTAGAGGTTCGATGATTGTGGATCGAGGTGACAAGTTGTTTAACTTGTATGTATTTCGGGGCTCTACTTTTAGAGGCTCAATAAACTTGAAAGAGAATGATACTTCATCAGAGTTATGACATAGAAGGTTGATCCATATAAGTAACAAGGGGATTGATAGTTTGGCTAAGAAAACTTGCTTTCTAGAGTGAAACAAATAAATTTAAAGAAGCATGTTCATTGCTTAGCCAGTAAACAGAAAAAAGTTTCTTTTTAGAGTCATTCGCCTTCAAAAAAGTTTGATTTGCTGGAGTTGGTACATTCTGACTTGTGTGGTATTTTTAAAGTAAGGTCTCATGGTGGTGCACTTTACTTTGTGACTTTTATTGATGATCATTCTTGCAAACTCTGAATATTTTCTTTGAAGTCCAAGGATTAAGTACTTAACGTGTTCAAGGATTTTCAGGCCTTAGTTGAGACACAGATAGAGAAAAAATTAAAATGCATCCGCTCACATAATAATGGTGAGTATATTGATCCTTCTGATAGATATCGCAGAGAGCATGATATTCGACATCAGAAAACTTTTTCAAAAACTCCTCAGTTGAATGGTTTAGCAGAGACGATGAATAAAACTCTAGTTAACAGGGTTAAATGTATACTTTCATATGCTAAGCTGTCAGATTTCTTTTGGGCAGAAACACTTAATACTGCTACTTATGTTATCAATTTATCTCCTACCGTTGCTTTGGATGGTTATGTTCATAACAGAGTTTGGTCTGGTAAGAATTTTTTTATGATCATCTTAGAGTCTTTGGGTGTAAAGCCTTTGTACATGTTCCTAAGGATGAAAGGTCAAAGTTGGATGTCAAAATTACGCAGTGTATCTTCATTAGTTATGATCAAGATAAATTTGGCTATCGTTTTTATGATCCGGCTGAGGAGAAACTTGTTAGAAATCGTGATGTTTTGTTCTTTGAAGACCAAACAATTAAAGATTTAGGTCAAATTTGAATGTTAAAACTAGGTAGTGTATCTTCATTGGTTATAATCAAGATGAATTTGGCTATCGTTTCTATGATCCAGTTGAGGAGAAACTTATTAGAAGCCATGATGTTATGTTCTTTGAAGACCAAACAATATCATAATAATGAAAATCAAGTTGATAATGAAGATGAGGATCATGTTCAGAATGACCAGCATGATGTTGTTGTTGTTCCAGTGCAAGTTGATATGGTTGATCAACAACCAGTTATTAATGCTCCAGAGAGTTCTCTCAGACGATCTACTAGAGAGAGAATACCTTCATCTTGTTATTCTCCCAATAAGTATGTACTATTGACTGACGAGGGAGAACCTGAGAGTCTTGATGAGGCTATGAAAAGTGAAGAAAAAAAAAGTGGTTTGATGTTATAGAAGATACGATTAAATCTTTGCATGATAATCATACCTTTTGATTTGGTTAAGCTGGCTAAAAATAGAAAAACTTTGAAAAACATGTGGGGGTTTTGAGTGAAACATGAAGATGGTAACCCAATTCCACGATACAAGGTTAGATTGGTTATGAAGGGATTTAATAAAAAAAAAGAGTTGATTTTGATGATATAGTTTCTCTAGTTGTGAAGATGTCATCCATTCGTATGGTTCTAGGCTTAGCTACAAGTCTAGATTTGAGCAAAAGGATGTTAAAACTACTTTTCACCATAGTAACATAGATGGAGAAATTTATATGAAACAATATGAAGGTCTTAAAGTCAAGGGGAAAGATAATTATGTTTATAAATTGAAGAAGAGCTTCTATTGTTTAAAACAAGCTCCCAGGTAGTGGTATAAAGAGTTTGATTCCTTTATGAGTCAATGGGGCTTCAAGAAGACTACTTCAGGTCATTTTGTTTTTGTGCAAAAATTCTCTGATGGTGACTTTATTATTGTGTTGCTTTATGTTAATGACATGCTTGTTATTGGTCATAATGCTTGCAGGGTTCAGAAGTTGAAGCAAGAGTTGAGTAAGACTTTTCTATGAAAAACTTAGGACCAGTAAGACAGATTCTTGGCATGCACATTATCCGTGACAAAAAGGCCAAGAAGTTATGGTTATTACAAGAGAAGTACATTCAGAAAGTACTTCGAAGGTTCAATATGGACAAGGCTAAGATTGTCAGTACACCTTTAGCTATGCACTTCAAATTGAGCATGAAGTAGTGTCCTTCCAATGATGATGAGAAGAAAGATATAAAGAGAGTTCATTATGCTTCAGCTATTGGTAGTTTGATGTATGCAATGGTTTGTACATGATCAGATATTGCTCTTCTTGTTGGTATTGTTAGTCGTTTTCTTTCTAATCCGGGAAAAAAACATTGGAATGTTGTAAAGTGGACTATGAGATATCTTTGTGGCACTTCTAGTTTGAGTTTGTGTTTTGATATAGGAAAGCCTATTCTTTGTGGTTATACTGATTCAGACATGGCTGGTGATGTTGATACTTGCAAGTCTACTTCAAGGTATTTTATTACTTTTACAGGGGAAGCTATGTCTTGGCAATCTAGAATGTGTTGCTCTATCTACTGTAGAGGTTGCGCTTATTGTTGTCGTTGAAGCTTGTAAAAAATTACTTTCGATGAAGAGATTCTTGGGCGAACTTGGTTGTGCTCAAGATAGGTATGTGCTTTATTGCTACAGTCAAAGTGCTATACATCTTGGGAAGAATTCAACATTTCATGATCGGTCTAAATACATTGACGTGAGATATCATTAAATTCGAGATGTGTTGGATTCTAAGTTGCTTAAACTTGAGAAGATTCATACAGATGATAATGGTTCTGACATAGTGACTAAAGCTTTGACAAGAGAGAAGTTTGAATATTGTTGCATGATCGTCGGAATGACGGTCTCCTCCACATAGCTGGGATGGAGAGAATTGTTGGGTTATAGGTTTTTTTTTTCCTTTCTATGTGGATAAATAAAGCCCAATTTGGACCAATTCATTTTTGTCCATAGGCCCATTACTATGAAAAATACATATAGATCTTTTTAGATCTTATTTCACAATCACAAAAGAGGGTTTTCAGCAGCCAAAGAGAGAAACTAGTGCAGATTTTCGCACCTAAAATTCCAGCCACAACTGTCAACTTCAAATTGCATTTTTTGCTTTGTTTCTTGTCCGATTGAGTTGATTTTTAGACAGCTTATTCCTCTCATCTCAGTCTTTGATTAAGAACTGATGGAGTTAGATTTGGTGGCCTGTAACTCCTGTTTTTCATCCGTGAACAATAGCTGCATTTTGGTGTGTTTGCTTCTTTATTTTTTTAGTTTTTGGTGTTGTGGTTTATGTGTTGTTGCTCGTTGTTTAATACTTGTTTTGTGGTCAATTTTAGAGATCAATATTATAAATCTTGGTGATTGTCGTAAAGGTTTTGATCCCGTGATTTTTTACTCTTCCTATCGAAGGATTTTCCACGTGAATTTTATGTCTCGTGTGATTGATTTTATTCTTATCTTGTCGCATTTTGTTTGGTTGATTTATTTGCTGTCATATTACCACTGTGCTTGATTTTTTTATTTTCACTTGGTTCAAATTGGAAGAAAAAGTTTAGACTTGGGTATACTTCCGTCGTTATCTTGTTGTGCACGTTGATAACGCCCTTGCCTCTTTCCCAACAAAATTCTCAGACTCATCTTATGCGGTTCCTTACTTTTGGAGTTAGATGGGCTTTTATTATGGCACCTACCTTTTAGTAGCAACATTCGAATTCACCGCAAACAAAGTTAATACTCCCTGTATTTTCAATTAGTTGTTACTTTTTTAAGTTGAACACCTTTAAGAAAAATATTATAACTATAAGGTAATTTGACTAAATGTCCTTATATCATTATATATATCTTTTCATATTTATTATTTATTACTATAATTTGACTAAATTACCCTTATAGCATTATATATATCTTTTCATATTTATTACTAATGTTAAAAGTGAAAACAAACAACTAGTTATACATTGAATTTGTAAACAAGTATTAAAAAAGATCTATTTTTAATAGAGATGACAACTAATTAGAAATGGAAGAATATTTCCGAAGCCTATTCAAGAATTAAACCTAGCATCACTTCCACCGATTCATGTTTGAGGTGTCACTGATGGTTGACCTCCTTATTATGAATTTTTATTAAGGGATTTTACTTGAGTATGCAAATTATATAAACGGAAAGTTACAAATATATCCTTAAGCTATGATAAATGGTACGTATATATTCTTCATCATATTTTGGGTACACATATGCTTCTATCATTAATGAAATAGTATGTATATGCCCCTCACACTAACAATAGGTACATGTGTACCTAAAGTATGACAGTGAGTAAATACATATCATTTATCATAGTTTGGGAGTATATTTGTCCCTTTTTTATATTAATGTTTTTTAGCTCAAATAATTGATCCAAACCCACTACTTGACCCCGTCCCAATTAAAATTCAAAAGTCGCCTATCTACCAGAAGTTTTTTTTCACTCCTATAATGATATACACACATTGCAATAATACCTACTACTATCAATTTTCTTAAACAAAGAATCATTAACCTATAACATCCAAAAAACCATCAAATAAATTGAATCCCTCACGTTTTAATTTTCAGCTAAATTTCGTTGGGAAAACACTATCCACCATTGGTCAACACCACATAGTCACCATCTCCGTCCACTTTAGATGCTAAAGTAAAAGTTTGTGCCAAGTTTAGGAATTTGACGATGTGTTTGCCCTTATTCTTATTATTATATATGTGACCGTTTAGGTCCTTGAGGAATGGAAGAGTTTGTTATTACCATTTAAAGGCCTCTCGTTAAGAGTCTGACTTTAGACCCTTAATATGATTGAGACGCCCTTGCAAAATACATACAACCTATTTATAAATTAAAATTAAGAAAAAAATAATTTTTTTTTCTCTTTGAGTTCCAATATGAAATTCTAACAAGTAACTCAACATTTTCTTCAAGGAACTCCTCACTTCACCATGTCATACCAACTAGTATAATTGACTTTTTTAGCTTGCATGTTGAAATGTTGCCTATGAGAGACGAGGATATTTAATTTATTGTGTCTGTTTACATTTTTTATAATAACTTATGGCATTGACTTTTGCGTTTCTTGGTGCCACATTCATGTATTTTCTTCTATTCAATGAAAGATACAAATAATGAGCTTATATATGTTTCATCTTATTATCTAATAACCTTGATCTTTTGAAGAAATAACCATCTAGATAGATGATGTGTTTGTGATAACAAGTCATATTTTTGAAAAATCTTTTCTATTTGTACTTTGTATAATGTTGGTGAGAGATGAATTTAATTGGAGTAACATGGTCTCTGTCGGAATTCATATAGCTAACCGTTACTTGTTTGGAACTGATTCATACTAAACAAACTCAAAAATGGCAAGAACATAAATCATGGGAGACCTTACCAACTAAACAGGACATATCATCTGGCTGGACAAAAGACAATTTACAAAGACTAATCCAAACTTCATCAGATCCCCAAATCCATAGGTTGTACTTCTGCAAAAAAAGGTTTACATCTTGATGGGGAGAACAAAAGTTAAGACACCACAAACCATGTCAAACGAGACATCCGACTCACTGCTAATTTTGTTTCAATCACATCCATGCCGTTTTTTAACTGATTTATCTGTTTGGTTAATGTGCCTCTTTGGTATCAAAATGATTTTTATTGATAGATTTCTTCAGGTTTTTCAGATTATAGGAGGAAGCTAGATCCTTCACTTTCACCTTAAGAACATCACTCCCCACTCCAATGTTAATTGCATACCTGGAAAAAAAATACATTCTAGAAGCTGTTCTGGCTACACTAACGGAACTTGATATGAATAGCTTAAGGGGTAATGAAATAATAGTTGCCAAAGGTGCAAAAATAACAGAGTTAGCTTGACCGTTGCTTCCTGGTCAAGAAGACCTGTTTTACAGTACAAGGCAAAATCTTTACAACTATTTGCCTAGAGAGCATAGTTTCCAAAACCATTGTGAAGCAAATACATGGTTTTATGGATCATTACCTCTGGAGGATCAGATTGTGCAGTGGTGCATGTGCCGCCGCAATTCTACAAAGGAAAATTGGCTTGCTAACTCCATAATCAAAGTGATACAGTCTTCCACCATCTAGGAAATAATTCAAGCAAGAGAGGACAACCCCACTTTCCTTTTGTTGAAATCCACAGTCAGGAACAGAACAGGTTGAACACACGTTTGTGGTTGAAGCTGACACATTTGTGCTCGAAGCTGAAATATTTTTACTTGAAGCTGACACATTTGTACCCGACGCTGACACATTTATACCCAAAGACACATTTGTACATCTTGAAGCTGATGACCAATTAAAGGGTTCAAAGAAGAGACTTGGTTCCCCTGAAATAATATTTGTCTGCGTAAAATGGACAACTTTGCTCCCACCAACATAGATTCCTGCTCATGAATTTCAAATATTTAAAAATACTATCAGTTGAAACCAACTAGCAATAAGACACCAGAACATCACTAAATATGGTTAAATAGTTCATAATTCATTGCAACAGATATTGGAGTGTATATACTTTTTGAAACAAATACCAAAGTATTGAGAACAACAGTTTGACGAGAAAAGAAACACCAAGATAGCATATACGGTAGCTCATTCACTAATTACCAAAAAGTATTATATGACACATTGGTTCATCAAATGCAAATGCAAAAAAGAAGGCCCGTGAGATCATAGAACACGATAGAGGTGGATCCAGGATTGGATTTAGACTGTATTGGTTCAATTTTAAGATTATTAGCATCAAAACCATTGTATTTATAAAATTATGGGTTCATATTTACTATTCTTGGCGATTTTAGTAAATTTTTACACATAAGTTTATACTCCAAGTTAAAGTTATGGGTTCAGTGGAACCTGTAAATACAATGATACACGCGCCTTTGAGCACACCAAGTATTCTTCAAGTCATAATTTAACAAATGAAGGCTGTGTCGAGTAAAGTAAAATACAAAGATTGATGCAAATGATGAAACATTCATCCTGTAATACAAATGTGTTTGAGTTATGCACGGAAAAGACAATGTGATTTATTATTCAGTGGGATTATTGTTAAATTAACATAGAAACACTCCACAAATTCACATAAACCAAGAACACCTATAAAGTAACAAAATATATGAGAAATAACGTGCGTACCTTTGTTTGTCATTGAAACACGTAATCGAAGACGAACTAGGCTGAGTCTTCCTCTTCTTTGCTTATGATGACTGGCAGATTATGGGAATACGTCTTATGTTAAAGCCAGGAGAGTGGACCTAGCCTTATGTTTATAGGCTTAAAAGCCTTAACCTAGTGCACCCCCCATTATGGGCTCGCAGGTCTACTACAGGCCTACACTATTGCCAGCCCACACCAATAACATAAAATGGATACAGGCCCATATGATTCTGTATGAATACACGGACTGTGTCTTGTCCACAAACTAATAACATCAACCCGTTTTACTTTAAAAAAATAAAAGATTAATGTTAAGTCTACATAAAATAAATAATTCTAATATTCTCCCACTTGGATAACGTTGACTTTTAAAGAAAAGTTTTGAAAAACTTATTTTTATGAAAATGACTCTCGGGATGAATAAACAGTGGCCACAAGTATTTAGTGGTGGAACGTCATCTCCAACATAGTTCAGTCAAGCAAAACATCATTGTTGAACTGCAACAGTACTTGCATCAATCAACGACACAAGACTAGTCCACAATTACTATCACTGAAGTTTTGTAGACATAAACCAAATGATGTGGTAGTGTAGCAAGAAATAGCCAACATGGACTCCAAATCGAGGCTATTTCATTGTTAGTCCTTCAAATAATTTTTCATATCAATATGTATGCTTAAAATCAACATGCGTACCATAAAAAATCATCACCGTAATTTTTTGTTACACAACATATGTGAGCACTAAAACAACATGTGCTCTACCAGAAAATCTTAATTTTCAAGGTTCAACATGTGCAACATATTACATGGTGCAACAATAAAAAAAATCCATAAGGTAGAATGATATACCATATATGTCTCCAAAAGAAAGATTCAATAAAACAACAATATGATCTTATGAATATGAGACATAGCCAACACGTAAGGCAAAATCCTTAAGATAATAAAACAATATTAAAGTGTGCACAATAATAATCAACAACATAAAGAGTCAGATAAACTTACTCCCCCTGATCGTAAGATAGATGCAATGATCAATCTTGTTCTCCACAAACCCCATAAAAGTGATAATTTCCTCGAGCTTCTAGTACCACTGTTGAGAATCTTGCTTCAAGCCATAGATATATTTCTTCAACTTACACACGAGATGCTCAGTGTCTTTACCAAAAAAAAAACTTTGGGGTTGTTGCATATAAACCTCTTTATTAAGATCACCATTCAAAGGGCTGTCTTTACATCCCTTTGATGTATCTCAACATCAAAGGGTCCCATTTTTTGCCTATTCTCTACGTATCTACCATAGTACTCACCCTTTCGATCAGACCTCACCTTTTTAATGACTTTTCCTAGTTGTTTCTCTACTTCAGTTTTTAACACTTTGAACATTTCAAGAGAATCTGATTTTTCTTTAATAAGAAAAACATAACCATATTGAAGAAAGTCATCAATGAAGATGATAAAATAACTTGAACCACATATTGTAGTAGAATACAGACCACTTATGACTGTGTGAATGATTTTCAACAAATCAGAACTATAAGTAGCATTCTTTTTTTTATCAACTTTAATGCAATCAGTACATGTTCCTATGTCCCCAAAATTAAGAGAAGGCAAAATATTAGACTTAACCAATTTATCAACTCTATCCTTAGAGATATGACCCAAACGCTTATGCCACCACATGCCCGATTTTTTATTTAAAATTATTGTTTAGACCCAACAATTTTAAAACTAAAAGAGTTGTATTCAAAATCATAAGCCAAGAGAATTTTAAACAAACCATCAGATAGGATTCCATGACCAACAACTTGAGAGTTCAAAAGCAAATTAAATTTTTCATTAAGAGAATCAAAACCATAACCAAATTAAATTTATTCATTAGATCTCCAGTCTCAGGCTTATTGGATACAAGATACTTTTCTTCCACTTGGAAAAGAAACCTTTTGGAATCGATAGTTTCAGGCAAGCCACTTTTGAGGTGCTCAGCAATCGATCTTCTAAAGGCAAGGATGCATAACCTATTAGATCTTTCCTACTTTGCATAAAATTCTTTTTCAGCAGCTATACTAGAATCAGTAAGAGTTGGAGGCTCATCCTCATGCAAGGCTTGATTTATGTCAGTCGCGCTCAAAGAAAATTCAATATTTTCTTTCCATCGCTTAAAGTTAGAGCCCGATAGAACCACAACCTCAACATTGTTATTGTTCAAATAAATAGTAATTTTTCACAATATAAAATGAATGAATTTATCAAAATAGCAAGGCATAAGAATAATAATCTTATCACAACAATGAGTCCCGCAGCATCAACAAGTAGCGACCCTTTGGGCAGGGCAAAAAAATATTTTCAATATTAGAAATCTATCCCCTTTGGGCAGATAAATTTACTAAAATCAAAGTATTTTCACATAATGGGGCTCATCATAATACTAATTTAAAACTCACAATAAATCTCCTTTGGGCAGATCATTGTACATTCTAACTTAGTGATATCCCTCGAAATGGATTAAACAAGTCTCGTAAAGAAAAGCAAATAGGTCACTTTGGTGTACACTATTTACCCTAATTTACAAAATAAATTCAATCTCAGGGATTCAACATGCCATTGATTTATTTGCTCATGTGACACAGTAAGTAACCACACAATTAAAATATTATAAATTTGATTTAGTTACAATTCAAATGAAACCAAACTCAAATAGAATAAATAAATAAATAAATAAATAACAATTCGACATCTTCTATAAACAATAGCTTAATTTTTTTTAAAATTTTATAAAATAAATAACTTTTTATATTAT
The DNA here is from genome assembly GCA_030864215.1 of Capsicum pubescens. Lineage (NCBI taxonomy): Eukaryota > Viridiplantae > Streptophyta > Magnoliopsida > Solanales > Solanaceae > Capsicum > Capsicum pubescens. The sequence goes on along the minus strand of CM061549.1, from coordinate 67,785,256 downwards.
TTAATCTAAGCATATAAAACTAAATAAATGAATGAATCTTTAATAACATAACTGCCAGAACACATTCTTAGGAGGACTTTAGTTTAACCGACTTTACTTCAGCCAATATAAAAAACAATTAAAATTAACACTCTGCAAATAAGAAATGCAGCGAAAAAATACGTGAATAAGGCGCACATCTTTGATAGAATCTTTCTCAAGATCATTTTTGGGACACAAGTGTAAGATTAACTTATCATCAACATAAATGATAACAAAATCTACTATAACATAAGTGTCAATTCAAAAGACAATATGTAATACCTTGCATTTTCGAGCTAGAAATCAAACCATCGTTCCTACGTGTGTAAGCTCTAATTCTATGGTTTATATTTAAATTCATGTGTCATGATCTTTCTTCATGTGTATGAAGTGATTATGAGGTGAAAAATGTTCATAGAAATCACTTAGAGCAAAAGTTGAGCTAGGAATCTTTCATTCATCCAAAATTTGATATTCGATTCTACAGGGGTCTACTTTGAATGTGCATAACTTTTTATATATGTAGAATATTTCAGCTCAATACCCATCAAATTGTAGATAATTGAATTAACTTTCCAAAGATTTCAATTTTGCCTAAATTCGATAACCGAGCGAAAAGTTATGACATTTTCCGTGTGAGGTAGTAAGCCGACGCGATAGGAACGCGTCGGACAGCGCGTTACAGGACTGTTTCACATGCTAAATCAGTTTCTAATAGGTCTAGGGGCATTTTGGTCACTTTCCCTCACCCAAATTCTGTCCATAACATAAAATTTCAATCTCAAGAAGCATCAATTGCCTCTTAAATCAATTTTCTCTCAAAAGAAAAACCCTAACCACCTCTCCAAGAACAAGATTCAATTTTTCTTCTCAAAGATCAAGAATTCAAGTCTTTCAATTCACGATTCTCAAGAAAGGTTTTAAGATTAGGCTTTCAATCTTCAAACTAATCAATATAAGGTACGTGGGATTTCCTAAAACTACATGGGCATGGTGAAATTGTTTTAATGATGAATAAATATTTAGAAATTATGAATTTACAAAGGGGTTTGAATTTACAATTACAACTATACATTATGAAACCTTATTGATAATAAACCTTATTGACAATGGGATCATTGATTGACCAAGATTCATCCTGTGTATTATAGACAGTTTTCATTTGGCTAAACACAACAGGCAAAGAGTTAAGAGCAGAGTGAACAATATAAGTAACAAGAAGAGTTATTTCAAGAGTTTTCAATTTGGACTGAATGTGAACCATCTTAAGTATGTAATCTCTATCACCCCCAGTAAAGTCATACCTCATCCCTGCAAGTTTATTCATTTCATACCATATCATATTCATAGCCCTTTTATTCAAAAGCATGATAATGACCACCCAAAATATTTAAACATTACATGAGGAGTTCTTATTTCTAAACACATGAAAACTTATACTTTATCATAGGTGGTCATCTCTTTCATCAATCACATGCACATTCTTTATTAGAAAACATGAGCATTTGTAAATCAAGGAAAAAAAATCCTCTTATTCGTTCATAAAATAATAACAATCCACCTTATTAGAAAATATGAGCATTTGTAAATCAAGGAAAAAAAATCCTCTCATTTGTTCATAAAACAATAACAATCCATAACATTGTTAGGATAATGGATTTCATAAAAAGAGAGGTAACACTCAAATCATGCTCTCATATAACTTTTCAAACTAATAACACATGTACACATGAAAATAATTCAAGTTTAAGGAAAACAACCTCATAGTTTATATAATATTTCATCATAAAACAGGCCTTACAATGCATACTCTTCAACAATTTCAAAACCCATCTCATGTAAGAAATTAAATACCTTAAATGCTTGTTTAATCGATAAATTTTTGCCCATGGAGTTTAGGATAGTCCCACATACAAGAAATTGTGTTTTTTAAGTTTCAACTATTCTGGTTCCCCTTGTAAGACAATAGAACTTGTATACTTTAGAATGAGCTGGATAACCAATGAAAAAAACAACACGAGGTTCTAGGTTCAGTTTTCTTTTCTGAAAGGTTATATATCTTTACCTCCGCAGGACATCTCCAAACTCAAAAAAGATTTAAATTGGGTTTTCTGTTGGCCCACAGAAATAGTGATTCATATATTAATCACACTATAGAACCCGAATTAAATCCTCTCATTACCTTACAGAAAGCATAACACTTTGATGTGCAATAATATTACCAAAGTCTAATTCAAAATCCCATCAAATTCCTATCAACAACCTTTTTTCTTGAAATTACAGCTCCAGATAATTTTATTTTAAAGTAACAGCACTCCGTAAATTAATTTTCATATTTCCACATCGAACAGAAACAACTGTTCCATTAAACACAACAATAACCCCCAGAACTCGAAAAACACGCCACAATTTCTAAAAACCAAATTCTATATTTGATTTCATCCACTTTTTCAAATCCAATTGATTAGGCCATCGCCTAACTCTTAATCATATGTACACCTTTTGAGATGTTCCAAGTCAGTTAGACCAAATGGAAAACTAATAGTGTCACAAAATAATTTTAGCAGTAAACTTAAGAAGAGCTTGATATCTTATGACATTGTGGAGCCTACAAATCAGTATTTTGTTTAACAACCTATGTCTAAATCAAAGATCCATAGACGTTCCAAATAATCTATCTAGTAACCATCTCAATACTAAATCAACTGTCTTTCAAATATTGCAGTCTATTAAGCAAGCGATAGTGAAGATTCATACAAATTCGATCCAAATCAATCTACGAGTTGTATCGAGTTTCAACTTTGTAGGGGGTGCGGATTAGGCGCGGTAACTTTACTAGATGATAAATAGTTATTAAGTAATAAGTATTTATTTTTAAGTAAAGTATTTCGTGTATATTATTGGTTGGTTTAATTTTCATTTTTATCTTCTTGACTTAAGATGTTTTATTAATTCATATTCTAAATTAGATATTATCGTAATTAAATTATCTAATGTTTTAGGATCTTCGTTAGTACTATGTAATCTTTTGTATTCTAGGTATAAACTATATAGTTTAGTTTCGATATCTTTTAATGATTTATTCTTTTCGTAAGATGTATTCATTAATTTGTGTAGTTTATTATTTTATCCTATTGAAATTTTAGCAATTTCTGTGTAGTATTTTATTCTAACTTTGCTATATTCAATGCGTAGGTTTATGTTCTTTATCTGATTAACTAGTATTTGTTGTTCATGTATAGGTAATTTTCCATCTGTATTAAATAATTTTTCGTATGTATTAAATAAATTATTATCTGTATCTTCTTTTTCTAAGGTTAATTTTATTTTAAGTAATTTTTCTTCTAGTTGTCTTTTTTCTATTTCAAGTTGATTTCTGTAATTAACTTCTTCATCTATCCAATTTTTCCTTTCTCTAATTTTTTTTATATATTCTAACATTTATTTATTCTGAATAATATCCATCTGAATCTAAGTAATATTGATGTTCATAATATATGTGCAAGTTTTCTATACTGTTTAATAATTCTTCCTCTTCATAATCTTGTAATTTTTCCCATATTATTTTCTTTATGTATATAATTTCTATATCTCTAAGTATATATAAAACAAGTATTTTAATTTCATCTGTCATGCTTTTTCATAATATTTTCTAGTTGTTTGTTTTAGTCTAAGTAATTCTTACATATTTTCATTAAGAAACTCTATATATTTTATATCTTTAGTTTCCATGTATTTATCTAAATTTGTTTTTCTACTAATTGTATATTTTTCATATCTTTTTTCCAAAATTCTAGATATATGTGATTTATCATAGTTGATGTGTACGTACGTATTTATAAGAGTAATTAGGTAAGTGTGGTATGTAATTTATTCTAGCTATATAATCTTTACCGAATATTTTTTCTAATATGATTTTCCTTATATCTATTATTCCTATATCCTTAATCACATACAAAATAAGTATTTTAAATTTATCTACCATTACATTAGATAAATAATTATTCATTTTCATATAATTGCTATTTTCAAAATATTCCCTTCAATCATATACATAACAAAATATGGTCATCTTAGATTTCTATATACTAGATTATTCTTAAATAACATGTTCTTCGGTCACTATTAGCATGGTAATCTGGATATTTTTCCCTTAAACAACGCCTCTATTCTGGTTACTCCCCACCACGGCTTCTTGCCTCATTGGTTTCACCTTTAGGATGACATAGTTCTTAGGGATTTTTCTCCTTTTCCACTTTGCTAATAAACTTCTTAACATATTATTCTTCGAATAATTCTACTATAAAGTAACTAACATGAATTTATTTTATCATACCATGATTGTTGGGAATTATGAATTTAGCTATTCATAATCATAAATAAATATACCTGTTCGGGTAGGTTTGATATATCTAAGCTTTGTTCCTCCATAGCTTTTTCTATTGAAATATACCTATTTTTTAATAATTAAGCAAAATATTTATTGTGGACAAGAGAGAGTATTTGTGCTTCAACTCATGAAGGCTTGCTCTGCAATGCCTTCGGTTCATCTTATTTATAGACTGAAACCTTACAAGAGTATTCCTATTTTTACACGTTTATAAAAAGTCTTTAAATTATCTAGCTAACCTACTTTACTATACTTTACAAAAGTCTCCTAATAAGACAAAAGTTATTAATTCCTAGACTAAGAATAGTCAAAAAACCTATACAAAAGATTCTAATAATTTACGTAAAGCAAATTGTGAAAGTTTACATGTCGCTTTCACAATTTATAGCTTGTCTTCTATTATTACTCCGTTGATATCTTCTCTTTGTCGTATCTGCTGCTTTTCCATATCTCCATTATTGCTTCTTATCTTGTATCTTCCAGCTGACGTTCTTATCTTCTTGGTTGATTTTTCTTTTATTCTAGCTGAACTTCTGGGATATCATTATCTCCTCCATTACATTTTGAATATTTATGATCTGGATATTTATGTCCAATTTTCTTGCAATATTTGGTTAATAATACTTCTGAAATAAATTTTTCTCTGATAGCTCTGGCGATAGGTTCCGTCTCTGGTTTGAGCAACGTCAAAGTCCATTGCCTAATAGTTTCCATATTTGTTTCTCGTAATTCCTTTGAATTTGAATATATTAGTACATGATTTCTTAAATAATAACTCCATATGGGATTTTGGTTGCGGTATGTGTTTGCTATCTCTTGCAAAATTATAGATAGTCCGATAATCCTCTTATTCGCATAAAATTTTGGTATCTCAATTCTAGGTATTTCTGTTTGTGGAATAATATCTTATGGTATAATCATATCTCGTGTCATTCCTATCTTTACAACTTGTATGGGTTTTTTAACTTCATCATATAATATCTCTGCTGGTGCCGTGTAAATTTTTATAAAAAATAGGGTACCTTTGGTTATTCTTTTAAAAATTCTAAATGCTTCATATATTTCCGGTATAGTGGATATCTCATTTCTGTCAGAGGTATATACAGTACTGAGTAGTCCATATTCATAACAAGTTTTAACTAGACTTGGTTTGGTTTTAGGTAAAACAATTAGCTTATTGTATCCGGTCAATCTTTGGGTTATATAGTTTGTATCTGGTTCTTGAATGTTTATAGCTCTGGGGTTAGTATTTAAAAAGGTTTGTACATTATAGATATTTTCTATATATGTTCGGGCTGTGTAGTTGTAAGTCTTTTTGTCTTGGTTTAAACTATCTCGGTATGTGGTAATTTGTGGGGGTATAAACATGGGATCTTTTGATGTATTTGAAATATATGGTTTATCAAATAACTTGTTTAGGTTCATATTTGTGTTTTTCCTAACTCCTTTGCTTGTACCTGCAAAAGTAGATTGATAAACGTTATGGATTTTGAGGAGTATCCCAACGTCTCCTTCTAGCTCTGGAATTTTAATGTCTTCCGATCGACATAGCTCTGCACACTGCTGAGTTATCTGATTTGTAGCTATAGACTTCAGTTTATCTTCATTAGTCTTTAGCTTTTCTATTTCATTACCCATACTGTCCACTTTAATTGAAAGCGTAGTTAGGGTTTTGAATATCTTTTTCAAAGCATCATCTTCTATTATATCAGTCTGTGTAGCTTTGTCTTGATATGTAGTCTGCAATAACATTTTTGTTAGTACTAATTACTTCAATTGTAAATGTAAAATTTAATATATTCAAGACTAGTCTCCGAATCTCTTTTGTTGTAACTGAATTTTGTATTTTCTTTGTTAACCACCAACGTACCTGTGTATTATCTGTTCGTACAATAAACTTGTTATATACAATATATGGCTCAAATGCTAATAAACATTTATATAATGAACATAATTCTTTCCTATTTATTTCCCATTTTATTTCTATTTCATTGAACGTACCTGAGTAGTATCTACAATGGTGTTCTAATTTTTCTGTTTCATATATGTATTTAAGTACTCCTCCATAACTACATTCACTAGCATCTGCTTCTACTATATATATAAATTTTCTATTTTCATCTGGAAATTGTAGTTTTGGTAATTCTTTACAAAGTAATTTTATTTTCTGAACTTGTTTTTTATCTTCTTCATTATAGTTATATTCTACATCCTTTTTTAATTTTTTCTGTACTGGTTTTAAGTTTTCTGCTAATTTTGGAATATATTCCCTTACTTGGTTTACTAATCCTAAAAATGATTGTAATTTCTTTTTTGTATCTAATTCTTCTTTCAAATTTATTATTTTTTGTACTATATGTTGTTGCATTTTTACTCCACTCTAATCTATTTGTATTCCTAAAAATTCTATCTGATTTTTCATAATTTCATCTTTCTTTTCACTTAGACTTATTCCCGATTTTTCTATTATATTTGTAAATTGTTCTAATAATTTTAAATGTTCTTCTTTAGTTTTTGTATATAATAGTATATCATCTATGTATACTATACAATTAGATAATTGTTTAAAATAACTATCCATAAAATGTTGATATCTACCTGGTGCATTTTTATATCCAAATGGTAATACGTTCCATTCATAAAATCCTTGTGGTACCGTAAATGCGGTTAATTCCTTAGATTCTTCTTCTAACTTTAAATGGTAAAATCCTGATTTACAATCGAATTTACTAAAATAATTATATCCTTGTATTTGTCTTATTTTTAATATCTTATTTGGTATTAGATAATTATATGCCATAGTCTTTGCATTTAAATTTCTATAATCAATAACCATGCTACTTTTTTCTCTTTTTTGTTCACTATGTTTATTTACTATAAATGCTGGGCTATTATGTTTACTATTACTTTTTTGTATATATTGTTTTTCTAATAATTCATCTATATGCATTTTAAATTCTTTTAAATCGTCAAAATTATATGTTAATGGTTTCTGGGTTATTATGCTATTTTTATCTATTAATTCAATTTTTATAGTAGTTTTATGTTTTCCCCATCCTTTTAATGGATCTTCACTATATAATTGTTCTAATTTTTTCTTAATTATCTCTATCTTATTTATTGAAAATATAGTTATTTCTGTTTTATTTATAAAAAATACGACTAATTCTATTGTATCTTCAGTATTTTTTATATTTTCTAACTTTTGTGTAATATTTTCACTTCCTTCTATCCAATCAGTTTTCTTTCTTATTTTATTACTAACTCTTTTTGTTCTTACTTTCTGTTTACATGGTGTTGTAAACCACCAATCTGTTCTAGTTATTATATGTGGGTATAATTTATCTAAAAACGACATTCCTAAAAGTATATCTTTTGATGTTAGTTCATAATTATAAATTTCTTCTATTGTTAATATCTTATCTCATACTTGTATTTTTACATTCCTAGCTTTATAAGTAATTAAGCGTCCTTCATTATTAAATCCTTTAACTATTATTGGTGTTTTTAATTTATCCCATTTACTTTCTGGTAAGCAATTATATCTACATAAATTAGCTTCTGCTCCTATATCTATCATAGGCGTATAATATCTACTGTAATATCCTTCTACTACTATCTTCATTAATACATATATTTTCATTTCATGTTAAGGCTCTTCTTAAGAATAATTTCTCTCTGTTATATGTTTTGGTTAATTGTGTATGTTCTATATTATATGGTTTTACTTGTTCTAGCCATTTTATTCCTAATATTATGTCTGTTTTTTGCATTTCTTCCTTTACTTCAAATTCTATTTTTATTTTTCTAATTCCTATTATTATTTTTTCTGCTATATTTTTAGTATTTATTAAACTTCTTGGTAGATCTGGGCATATATTATTATCAGTTTTTATTTCCTCATTTTTTACTAGATATTTTGCTATATAATTTTTTTCTTGTCCTGTATTTAAGAGTATTAAATATTCTTTTTCATTTACCTTTCCTGTTATGTAATATTGGTTTAAATTATCTGTTGAACTTGTTTCATAACTTGTTCTTTTTGATGAGCTTGATGATTCTGTTTTTTCATAAGCTATTCTTTTCGTTGTACTTATTCTATCATTTATTATTTCTAAATTTTCTTCTATATCTATGTCTCTATAGCTATAATCATTATTATTTATTGTTTTATTTTTAAAAATTGTTCGAATGGACTTTCTATTTGTATTTTGTTAATCTTATTTTTTCCTGTTATTTTATGTTTTGTTGTTAATACATTTAAATTTTTGCATCTTGCTGTAAATATTTTACTTCCTGGGGTTAATTCTATTCCTGATATTTTCCAATATAATACTAATGATTTATCTATATTTTTATCTGTTACTGCTACTGAATAATTCACACTTATTATAAATTTAAATTTTTGGTATATTAAATTTCCTTTTATGGCAGTTATTATACTTTTTTCTATAGGTTTTATAATTCTATCATCTGCTAAATATAATTCTATTGGTGTATCTATTCCTTCTCTAAAACATGCTTTTATTAATATCTCTGTACCTCCAAGGTGTACATATTTTATTGGGTCTCTACTTTTTATATCGTTTATCTCTTTATTAATTATTCTTTTTGTTACTAGTGGTATACTAGCTTTACCTTTTGCATATCTACAGTCTATTACATGTTCCTTTTGGCTTACTACATAATATTCTTCTTTTTTCCTAGTAAATATATTTTTTATTGTTGGTATTTTAAATATTTTTTCTACACTTAAGTCTAATTCTTTTCCTTTTATTTCATCAAATATGTTACTGTCAAATATTATTTTTTGGTCTGTTCCTTCATCATTTAAATATTCTTCCTTTGTTATTATTTTTATATCTTCTTCAGTCATTTGGTTCGTTTGTATATCTTCTTCAGTCATTTGGTTCGTTTGTATATCTTCTTCAGTCATTTGATTCATCTATTTCATTTTCTGAAATTTCATATATACTATCCTCACTCTCTAATTCATAATCTATATGATCTATCTACATATATTCTGTATTTTCTATTTTTATTTCTGATATTTATTTATTTTTTGGATTTTTAGGTAATTTACAATCTCTAGCTAAATGTCCTAATTTTTCACAATTATAACAAGTACATTCTTTTATAGATTTCTTTTTTCTATATGGTCTTTTGTGTTTATAATTTTTTACATAATATTTTTTTCTTGATTTCTTATATTTATATTTTGATTTTTTAGATTTTTTATATTTCTTATGTCTTTTTCTTTTCTTATAATATCTTTCTTCACATCCGAATTGGAGTGCTATTTTATCTTTGCAACATGTTAAGTTTCTTATCAATGTTTTTTCCATTTTTAATTCTTCTCTATATTTTTCACATAAGTTTCTATAGCATTGTTGTAAAAATTTTATTCTTGCTCCTAGAGTATCTACTATTTTTGCTTCTTCCCAACTCTTTATTATTTTTGAACTAAATAGTTCGGGTAATTTATTAAAATATAATTTCCTTATTTCTTTACTTTCTTCTATATTATATGCTCCTTTATAATAATATTCTTTAAATGCACAAGTATATTCATCTATGTAACACATATTACATATTGCTAATTTTAGCATTAAATTCCTATTTGTATCTTTTTCTTCATTTTGTTCTTCTTCTATTGCTGTCATACTACCAAATTCATCTTTTATAGCTGTTTCATATTTTTTTAATAATTCTATAGGTGTTAGTTAGTTGTTGTTGATGATGTTCCTTCTGTAGGTTTATTAGTTCTTCTTAATATTTTTTTGCTATTTTCAGTTAAATTTGAAAATCATAATTTCACTGTTCCTATTAGTGTTCTCTCTATATATTCTGGTGCATCTGTTACGTTTATATTATTATCTAATAATTGTTTTGTCATATATCCTATCCATAATTGTATTATTTTTTCTGTATCTATTACACAGTCTAAGTCTAAAAAGTTATAATTTTTATTAACTATTTGTTTTGGTGTCCATTTGTCATATTCTTTCTTTAGATTATATCTTTTAAACTTATTCTTATAATATGTAGGTTTTCTTATTTCTGATGTACTAGGTATTATATTTTGATCTTCTTTTTTATCAAGAGTATTTATTTCTGTGTTGATATTTTCTAAGTTTTCTTCATTAATTACTTCGCGTTTTTCATTGATTTCTAATTTTTTTGTATTTGTTAATATTTTTGTATATGTTTCACTATCTTCTAAATCATAATTATCTGTTTCTTCAACATCTATATTATTTATTTCTAATTTTTTCTTAAATTGATTTATTTCGTTTAGTAATTTTTGTTCTTTATCTTTTTCTTCCTTTTCTTTTTGTCTTTCTTCATACAATTTTTTTAACATTTGTAGTTCTTTTTCTAATTCAGCAATCCTACTATTTTTAGTTTCTTCTATTTTTCGTATTTCTTCTGTAGTTTTTTTTTTTTTCTATTTCCTTTTTTCTATCTATTTCTTCATTTTCCCTTTCTATTATTACCATAGCTGTCAATTTATCTTCTAATTTTAATTCTTCTTTTTCTAACATTAAATATAAATATTCACCTATTTTCTTATATCTTCTTCCTAGATTAGAAAATACTATTTTTATTTTTAATCCTTCGTGATTTTCATATATTTTTTCATCTATTATAAATTCTTCTTTGTTCATTTTATTGTAAATAGTTCATGTTGATATATATATATATATATATATATTCTAAACTATCTATTTGTGATTCTAAATTTGATATTTCATCTTTTTGTGCATTTATTGAGTTTTTACTAACTCCGGCAAATATATTATAATGTAGTCTTTCTATTCTTATTTTTAATTCTTTACGTTTTTCAGAAATAATTTATTTTAATTCTTTGTATTTTTGTACTTTATTCATTTAAACCATATTTATAATATTTTGGTGGATATCTAAATCTGATTTTATCATAATTAGGTGGTATGTGTCTCATTCTTCTAGATTTTAAATGGATTATTAATTTTGCTTCAATACTAGATATTAAGGTAATTAGGTAGACTAATCTTTGTGGGTTTTCTTTTGTTTTATTTAAACTTATATATTCTGAATAATTACTAATTAAAGATTCTTTAATTTTTCTAAAAGCTTCTCTGTTTTTAAATGGTCTTCTCATAATTAATCAATATAAATTAATCTCAAGTAAGTCCAATCTAACTTTTCAAACATATATGCTACTTCTGTGTATTTTTTAAATAACTGTGCTCTGATACCAATTGTAGGGGGGTGCGGATTAGGCGCGGTAACTTTACTCTGATATCCATTAAGAAACCAAAAATTAGAGATGCATTTTACTTTTTTATTCTTATGTCTTTTAAATTTCAATAATCATTGCAATGGTTAACATAGAAATTTGGTATAATTATTCATCCCATGCATTCATCACGTCTAGAACCGACAAATTTAGAATTGCAACTACAAATCATCAACTTTTTTTTTTTTTTTAAAAAATGTGAATGTACTTAATACTATCAAGGGTAAAATGAGAAAAAATATGTACTCTCTTCGTCCATCTTTACTTGACCACTTTTCTAATGACACGGAGATTAAAAAGTTGTAAATGATAAGGGTAATTTTACCTTAATACTCTTTGAATATAATAAATTTAATGCTTTAAAAAAGACATTAGATATTAATCGTATTTAATGTTAAGGTAAAATGAATAGATTTTGGTAAATTATCTATTAGTTTTTTAAACTAGACAAGTATTGTTGGACATTCCAAAATAGAAAAAGTGGACAAGTAAAGACGGATGAAGGGAGTACAAAATTATCTTGGTTTTACAATTTGGACAACTAAATTAAAATAAATATTTTTTGCAAGGAGGCCAGCTAATTCGAAATGGAGGGAGTATATATTTTTTTCATCGTATAAGTATTTTTAATATAGTTTTTGAATGTCGAAATTTAAAATTTAAAATATTAAACTAACATAATTTAATTTAGTTTTGAAAATTAATAAACTTGACTCTCGTGAAGTAAAACGTGACAGATAAAAGTGAATTAAGAGAGTCGTCTTAGTCCATGATTGTTTGTTAATTTCCTTTCTTCATTTTGCTATTTGATTGTCCTATTCTTTACAATCCTAGTTTGATGATACTTTTTTAACCAATAGTCCACTAAAAATAATCTCTTTACACCATAAATTAGGAATAAAATATGCCACATCCTAACCTTCGAAATTTTACTTATGAAATTATACTAGTTATATTATTATTTTGTAGTCATTAATCACTCGAATGATATAACACTCGTACTTAGGCTTGGGCAAAGAGTTGAGCTGGCTTTGAGCTCAGGCGCGATTCCTTGTATGACGTGTTTAAAATTACTATATTTGAACAATATGTGTTGCTCCTTTCTACGTTAGAGGTTTGATCCCAAAATATTAAAGAAAACAATTTAAAGAGATAAATTAAATACTACTTTTCACTATTTAACTTTTTAGTTATGCTCAAACTATTCCCTTTAAAAATGTAAAATAGTTAAAAAACTTAATAAAAAAAACGGTAAATATAAAAAATAAATCTCAGCAATTCCCTTGCACTTTCAAAAGCTCACTTCATCAGGGTAAATATCATTTTGCTGGACAAAGACTAGTCACTAGTCAGTCTATTTATTTACAAAAACTAATCCCTAACTTCATCGGATCCTCAATCCATCTTCATGTTGTTCTTCTGCAAAACAGGTTTTCAACTTGCTGGGGAGAAAAATATGAAGAAAACGTAAAACACGCCCTAAAAATCCTCATCGGAAGATTCTTTTGTCGGGCTCCAGGTCATGTCAGAGATGGAATATAAGAAGCCCGGCTAGCGGCTAATTTTATTTTAACCACATCTTTGCCGCTTTTTAGCCGGTGTATCTGTTTGATTGAGAGTAACCTCTCTTGTATCACAATGGTTCTCATTTATGCATTTCTTTGAGCTTTTGCAATCATGGAACGAAGTCAGTTCCTCCACTTTCACCTTAGTAACATCAGTCCTCACACCAATGTCAGTTGCATATCTGGTCAAACAATACATACCAGCAGTTGCTACGACTAAGCCAGCCGGACTTGACATGAATAACTTGAGAGGCGAAGAAGCAATAGCTGCCAAAGGAGCACCTATAACGGAGGCAGCTTGACCGCTCCTTCCAAGAGCTCCTTGGTCAATAACAAGAAGACCTGTTTTACAGTATAAGGCAAAATCTTCACAGTTATTCTTGAAGGCGTCATAATTTCCAAAACCATTTTGAAGCAAGTACATGGCTCTATGGATCACTGCCTCTGGAGGATCAGAATGTGCAGTAGTACAGGTCCCACCTCGAAGTTTTGTAAGAAAAACTGAAGGGCTGGCTCCATAGTCAAAGCGGTACAATAGCCCATCACCCAGGAAACAATCCAAGCAAGAGAGAACCACCCCACTTTCCTTCCGTTTAAATCCACAGTCAGGAATATTTGTACAGGCTGAAGACCCATTCGTACTTGAAGGCGATGAGCAATCTAAGGCAGCAGAGAAGAGGATTGGATCTCCTGAAAAAATATTTTGCTCACGTGTAAAATGAACAACTTTGCTCCCACCAACATAGATTCCTGTTCATGGATTTCAGACATTCAAAAATACTTTGTCAAGTGACACCAGCAACCAATCTGATACCAGAATATCACTAAATATGGTTGAATAAATCATATTCGGTTGCAACAGATATCAGCGTATATATGAATGACAGTCTCACAAGAAAAGAAATAATAGGAGATGAAGTATATAGTGGTCTGTGCCTCATTCACTAACTACTAGAAAGTGTTATCATGGTAATATATCAAGTTATCAACATCAGCTAAGTTGCTCGGACTCTTCAAAAATGTTGCACACCCGTGTCGGATACTCCAAAAATGAACTATTTTTGAAGGATCCAACACGCACACGATGACATTTTTGAAGAGTTCAAGCAACACAGAACATCAGAGATTAAGTTAGAATGATTTCCTAAAAAGATCCAGTCATGCAAGATTCAAAAGACGTGTATGTTAACACTAGGATCTAGAGTATTAACATGACATGGATTAAATATTTCCTACTATTGAATTTATCTTTTTCATCCGTAGATAATGTTATTATACAAACGTATAAAGGAGGTATTGAATATGTCAAGAGTATTTGGCTGGTTCGTTTATAATTGAAGGAGAGACCATGAGTTCCAGGATGTTTTTCCTCTGTCATTTACAAAGTTTCTCCTACATCAAAAAGTATAAATTAGATATCCAAATTTTACATGGGCAGATGTTCGTTTTTCCCCTTCAATAATCTACTATTCTTTCTCTCCAAATTGTCCACACTCTGATACGAGTACGATCGTGATTGTGGACCAATACGTAAAGAACTCGTGCTCGGGTGGCTGCCCAACTAATGGAACAAACTTTGAAGTGTAGAGAACAAGTCCCAACACTCCAAAGCCGTCCATATGGACACTCCAAGGCCGCCCCTTTGCCATGGCTCATTAAGGGCATTTTAGTCATTTTATAATAAGTTGTAACCTAGGCTATAAATAGAACATATTAGGTCATTTTCTCATAACTTTGATGATATATTTTGAGAGCTCTAGAGAGAGAGAGTCTTGCAAGGTGGATTCCTTGTAAACAAGTGTGGATATCACTTGTGTTGGTGCTAATTTTGAAACGTTGGTTGCTTGGGAATCCCGTTCCCTTGAGGTTACCGTAGAGCTTGGTGTTACTTGTATGAATTCTTGGGTCTTTGTGTTCAATATACACTTAGGTTCATAGTGTTTGTACATTTGTATGTCAAGTTACCTACCTACCTATCTATCTATCTATCTATCTATCTATCTATCTATCTATCTATCTATCTATCTATCTATCTATCTATTTCATTGTTGTTGTTGTTCATTCTCAGGTTTGGTGTCCCAAAACAGAGACTTTGTGTTCTTCTTGTTCTTGTGCTTGTGTTGTTAATCTAGTTTGTTGGCTCGCTGATTTAGAGGTGTTGAACACCTTAATATCTTGTTGTTATTGTGTTTTCATTGTTGTTGTAGTGAATCCGAGAGTGGTCACCAAAGAGGGTCTTCTGTTCTTCAAACTTGTAGTCTGTTTTAGTGTTTGTTTTGTGTCTTTCGTAGCTTGTCTTGTATCATTTGGTATCAAAGCCATCTTTGATTTTGTTTTAACAAGATCAATCTTGGGCTTGAGAGTTGAAAAATAAAAAAAAATAAAAAGAAGTGAAGTGTTCTTGAGATTGTTCTTGGCCGAAAATTGGGTCTTGTTGTTGTCTTGGCCGAGACAAGTTTCTTTGTGACTAGATCTTGTAGTCTTTTGTTTGTTTAGATTGTTTCTAGTGTTGGTTTCTTTCTCACCAACACTAAAGTGTCTAGATCTAAAGGTTTGAGCTTATGTTGTTGACCTTGTTGTTGTAAATTTGAAGTTGGCTGTGTGGTACAATTGTTGTGGACTTGGAGATGAATATTGTTGGAGTTGTCGTTCTTGAGAAATTGTTGTTGTGATCTTGTTGTTCTTGAAATGTCTTGACCAATATAAAGTATAACATAGATCCAAAAAGGTGTAAGATAAAGTTGAAAAGTTGTTGGTGAAGAGACTTGAACACATCACTTCAAAGACTTGTCAACCACTTTTTCATATTTCAAGGACCTTGTTTTGTGAGAATAATACAAGTCAAGTCTCACCTTTATGAGTGAATTTGAAAAAGTTTCTGAGACTTGAATTTTCCCACCAAAAGGCAAACTCTTCCATTCCAAATTGTATCAAGACAAAAACTTCAAGTTGGTGATTAAAATTGTGTGGGACCGTAACCAATTACGTGGATGCCATGTCATCACGTTTTACTGTTCACACAACATAATTAAGCTCAAATTTTTGATTTATTAGTTTTTAATCTTTGTCTCTTAGTTGCCTTTTGTTGATTCTATTACTAATTAACAAACAGGTAATTGTCTACTAGGTTGTAAGTTGGTTTTGGGTCCATTTATTCGTGTCTACGTATCTTTGTGTGCTTTTATCTTTTTGAAATTCGTTGTAGTTTCTTGATTCAAGTCCGTACATATTCTCTTTGAGTTGTTTCAAAAGAGAATCTATTCTGACCTCGAGCCCCAATTGGTACCAAGCAATCTCCTTGGAGTATAAACGAGTTACCAACACTTGTGAGACCATTGAGTGATACTTGACAAAGTGTGAGCTTGAGAGTTTGTGAGGGTGAATTTTTTTTTTTGGCTAACCTTTAACTTGTTATTGTTTGTGTTTTGTTTAGTCTTTCTTATTAGGTACGATGGTTTCGGGTGAAGGTAGTCCAAGGGCCTCGAGAGAGGTAACCATGGATGCTTTGTTGGCGGCCATATTGAGCGTGAAACATAATCTTAGTGGTCGAATGGAGAGGATGGACGGGGTCTTTTTCAAGGAGAATGGATACATTGGAAGTTCATTTAGATTCCACCCATTCAAGTCCCAAACACTACCATGCCTCGACTAGTGGACATGCTACCACCCCGGATACACTTTACCAATTGCTCAATCCACCTAGACCAGCCCATGAACCCATCCACCAAGTCCCTACTTATCCAAACAACCGAAGTCAAGTCCATCAAGAAGCTCCTCAAATCCAAGACCCCCTTAATATGCCGAGAGCACCACTAAACCAAAACCAACCAATCCAAATTGATGATGTGGAAGCTGAGGGTCCTTATGGAGGTGAGGGGTTAGATGAAGCAACTCTCTTTGCGGAATTTGTGCGCAATAAAAGAGGAGCTTATGGCGGGGGACATAGAGGCTGACGGGGAGGAGTT
Organism: Capsicum pubescens; assembly: GCA_030864215.1. Lineage (NCBI taxonomy): Eukaryota > Viridiplantae > Streptophyta > Magnoliopsida > Solanales > Solanaceae > Capsicum > Capsicum pubescens. Next base: position 67,768,033 of record CM061549.1, on the reverse strand, counting down.
GGACCGGCTCCTTATGGTAGGGGTAACTTGGGACACCGACCTCATGTTCAAGAAAGTTTAGTGGACCAAGGAGGCAATGTGGGTAGAGACACGGGCCTAAATTCCATTAAGATCACTCTTCCTTCTTTCAAGGGGACTAGTGATCCATCTCTCTATCTTGATTGGGAGTTACAATGTAATCGGATTTTCCAACTCATTGAGTTAACTTCCCAAAAGAAAGCCGCACATGCCATTACTCAATTTGAAGGTTATGCCTTTACTTGGTGAGAGACAAAGGGGTTGCAACGAGTAAGGAATGGTAATGTTGACCTCCCGGATTGGGATGAATTGAAAGCTCTTATGAGGGAGAGATATGTCACGGAAAGGTACAAACAAAAGCAACTAACAAAGCTCTACAACTTGCGGCAAGGAGATAGAAGTGTGGAGGAATATTATGATGAGTTCCAAAACTTGATCCTACGTCTTGATATTGTCGAACCTCCAAATCATTGCCTAGCTCGGTTCAAGGGTGGCTTATACTATGAAGTTGTTTCTCAATTAGTTGTCCACAAGTTTGACCGAATTGAGGACCCTGTAGAAGCGGCCATTGAAGTTGAAAGGAACAATCATGCTAAGAAGACCTTCGGGTGGGACAAGTCCTACAAGCTCTTAGAGCAGAAGCCATTTGATAAAACAATCCAAAGGTATCCACGGCTTGAAGGTACTAATTCTTCCACTTCTAATCCTAAGGCTATCGTTTGTTTTAAATGTCAAGGCTGGGGTCACAAAGCTAGCGAGTGCCCAAATCGAAGGAACATTGTACTAGTGGAGGGTGATCCTTATTTTGTTGGGGTTAAAGTGACCAAAAGTGATGTTAGTGAGGGAACCCCTCAAGAGGATGATGGAGATGATGGTGAACCCGAGAGGGTGGTGGAAGAAGGGGAAGTTAATGTGCCTTGCGGATTGATGAGGAGAACACCTCATGATGATGCTTGGCCCGAAGAAGGTGAGGTCTTGATTCCACTTTAACCTCTTGATGATAAAGAACCCGAGAGTACACTATGGTCCTTGCTCCAAGGAAGTACACTTTTCTTTTGTCTTGTTTCTTGTCACACTTAGGTGGATAGACAAGTATTTCTTTTGGTGCTTAGAAGGGTATCCTATTCCCTAAGTTCCCACGGCATGTGTAGAATGTACACTCGTGGTTGGATATTTTTTTTTGTTGATTATGTTAACATTAACCCTCATGTCATGAGGAATATGTGTTCTTTTGTCTCCTCTACTATTTGAAGGTTCGGATTCGAGGTCGAATCCTTTTTCAAGAAGGGGAGGATGATACAAGTACGATCGTGATTGTGGACCAATACGTAAAGAACTCGTGCTCGGGTGGCTGCCCAACTAATGGAACAATCTTTGAAGTGTAGAGAACAAGTCCCAACACTCCAAAGCCGTCCATATGGACACTCCAAGGCCGCCCCTTTGCCATGGCTCATTAAGGGCATTTTAGTCATTTTGTAATAAGTTGTAACCTAGGCTATAAATAGAACATATTAGGTCATTTTCTCATACCTTTGATGATATATTTTGAGAGCTCTAGAGAGAGAGTCTTGCAAGGTGGATTCCTTACAAACAAGTGTGGATATTACTTGTGTTGGTGCTAGTTTTGAAACGCTGGTTGCTTGGGTTCCCTTGAGGTCACCGTAGAGCTTGGTGTTACTTGTATGAATTCTTGGGTCTTTGTGTTCAATATACACTTAGGTTCATAGTGTTTGTACATTTGTATGTCAAGTTACCTATCTATCTATCTATCTATCTATCTATCTATCTATTTCATTGTTGTTGTTGTTCATTCTCAGGTTTGGTGTCCCAAAACAGAGACTTTGTGTTCTTCTTGTTCTTGTGTTGTTAATCTAGTTTGTTGGCTCGCTGATTTAGAGGTGTTGAACACCTTAATATCTTGTTGTTATTGTGTTTTCATTGTTGTTGTAGTGAATCCGAGAGTGGTCACCAAGGGGTCCTCGGTTCTTCAAACTTGTGGACTGTTTTGGAGTTTGTTTAGTGTCTTCCGTATCTTGTCTTGTATCACACTCCAACATACATAGAGGTATAGTGCTATAACAAAGTTATCACTTGAGGAAAATTAAAATAACTAGAATTTTCAAAAGCAGCTCCTGAGAAGGAAGTGCTCCTCAAGAATTGTTTGATTGCTTGTTTCTTTTTCTTATGCTTGATCCATTCCGATACAAATGAAGTTAAATACACTTGACACGATTCAAATGCAAAAGCTACAGCCCATTGAGATCATAGAACATCAAATACTCTCTAAGGCAAGTTCATCAACCTTATTTTCGGCAATGTAGGAGAACCACATGTTTGTCTAGATGAAAGCAGTATGATTTCATTTTTAACAAGCTTCATAGGTGTTGAGCTAGGGAGCAAACGAGTTTAAATGAATAACCTAACACATTAAGATTGTTTTGATATCAAGTAACATATAGGAGGCAGTGGCGAAGCTAAAGGGAACCAAGGGGGTTTAATTGAATCCCCTTTACGAAAAATTGTACTATGCAAATAGGGTAAAGACAATTCTTGTTTGATTATATATGAACTGTTGAATGCCCTTGACCTAAAGAAAAATACTAATCTACTGGTAACGGGTTTCAAAAATTGCCTTAAGTCACAACTCACTAGTTCAAATCTAAGTGTCACACTAGCATTTTTTTTGAATCCCCTTGTATGAAATTTGGCTACGTCACTGAATGTAGGCATTGTAATGTTTATGCAAAGTAAAAGCTAGAGTAAATTTTACAGATTGATGTACACTCATTTTCACAAATCCAATAAAGGTTACAAAATTGAAGAAATGTTCATCCCGTAATACAAGTGAGATCTCAATTTTCATGCACATCCACCCCAAAATGCAGCAGAACACAAGATTTGACATGTCCGTAACATCTTGTACTTCATATTACGCAAACGAAAAATGCCAACAACAGTCTTTTTTCTTTTTAAGCTTCCCTTTAACTATTTACGATTCCAAGGACACAAGAAAGAGAAATGCTTGCTACAGACAGAACAGAAGCACTTTATTATAGGAGAAATTGATTATTTATGGAGAAATTGCAATTGCTTCATCTATAAGAAACACTCAATAGGAACCAAGAAAAGCAACTCAACAAAGGGGAACAAACCACCTACAAAAAAAATGTGGATTTCCATTGTGTACATTGTCCAAATTCATCCACAAATGACTATGAAGCCCCTACCAAAGGATATGGTGCAGTGGATGGGATTGCTTCTCCCTAAATTAGAGATCTTGATTTTAAGCACTGGATATAGAAAAATCCTTGGTAGAGAAAGCTACCCCCAAATTAGCCTTACCTGGATGTGGAAATTACGCCAAGATCTCTTCGTTAGTTGGGAGAAGAACCTGTTTGAATCAGATCTTTTGAGGAACATATATAGAGAGAATTGAATTTGGTTAGACAATGTGTGGTTGGTAAACAAGGATCTATTTTTTAGCAAGGTAAAGAATGTAAAAGGCAGACTAGTGCACTAAAACTCCCATTAGTGGGATTCCACGGAAAGGCCAGACTGCAAGTAGATACGCAGCTTACCTTGCATTTCTGCAATTTGAACCCCTGACCTCCTGGTCACATAACAATAACTTTACCCGTTACAAAATCTATTGTCAAACATTCAATATAATCCAGAAGATTTAGTTCCGTTCAAGTAAGCAGATTCTAGCCAGTTGAAAGGATCTTCTAATCAATAATCCGGATTAGTTGGACTCCAATGCGAATGATTATGTTGTTAGAATAAATAAATTTACAAGTGTTCTTACCTTGACATTATGGGCACGCATAGGCGGATTCAAAATTTTAATTATATGAACTAAGATTTTGTGTTCCAACTATTGGATTTGTCATACTGTTTGAGTTGTCGTTCATATTTTAATATTCTAATGTTTTCATGCCCTAAATGCTACGTTAGTATGTGTTCTACTTTAAACAAACAAAGATATCCAAATCACAGTTAACAACAAGCCATGCTGTTTTTTGGTCATTCCAGTATTGCGGATTGAAGACCCCGCCTCTCCCCCTCTACCCCCCCCCCCAAAAAAAAAAAAAAAAAAAAAAAAAAGGAAGAAAAGAGTTGTAATGTTACATTGGGATTAGTGCGGGAAAAGGGGTGAAGACTGACCGTGGTGAGAGTAGGCGAAGACAGTTCTCCAAGTATAGATATGGTCACCTATTGTTAGTTCACTCTTTTCTACTCTGTGACTCAGAAGACCCATATCTTCCGCAGGATGGTGGTGGGATGGCTGAGCAGGGCTGATCCGAGTCCAATATCCTTTCGATCGACTAATTTGAATTTCAGGCTCCAATATACAGGCTAAGTTTGGAGAGTGCCCTAAAATGGGCTTCTCTCGGATATTTTGTCCCCTTAACAAAGTGAAAATTATCTTATACATGTATTTTACGAGGGGAAAAACATTATTTTATTCCTTGTTCTATAGCCTTGTTATAATTTTGATTCTTGTAATATTTAAAGGAAAAAGGGTCAAATATATCCCTAAACTTTGGGAAAAGATCTAAATATAACCTCCATTATAAGTTTGATTCAAATATGCCTTCGTTGTTAAAGTTTAGGAGCAAATATACCCTTAAACTTTGTGAAAAGGTCCAAATATACCCTCCGTTACAAGTTTGGTCCAAATATGCCTTCACTGTTAAAGTTTAGGAGCAAATATACCCCTCTGGATGTTAAATGATTAGCTGAAAATTTATAAGCCCATTTTCCTTTTTTTTTTTTTAAATTTAAATTGCCACATAAGCCAAATAATTGTCATATCACAAAAAATAAATCCACCAAACTCTTTTACAACTTGAACCCAACCCACCAATTTGGACCAAACCATGACCCGACCCAAAATTTGTTTACCATCTTTGAGGGCCCTTTTTCCAGCAACAAGACAATATCTCAAGTAGTTATCTAAACGACGATCATTCTTTCCGACTATCTAGCCTTCGGAGGAGACATTACGAATCTATTCCGCGAACCTAACTGTGTAACTTGAGGCATCAAATCTGTTTATTAAAGTGATTCTACTCTGCCCCTCGAGAAGTTTGTTGTAAAAATTATCGATATCATTTCCAAAGATTGAAACAAGGCCCATTTCAGATATGAAAATCCTTTTTTTGGGGTCTCTCTCTTAGGAGCTGAAACAACTGGAGAAGCCATGACCCTGATTCTTCCACATTTTACAACTATTTTAAAATATTTCAGTAGATTAGGGTCTTTCGCGATAAAATCAAACAACAAGGAAACAAACCAAAGTTTGAAAATTGCAATATCAACACAATATTTGAAGCAGAACACACTGGTAATAAGAAAAATGCAACATCAACATAATATTTGAAGAGTCATTGAACTGATGAAATATTTCGATAACATAAGATTGAAAGTTTAATAAACAAAATTTGGGTTGGGTCATGGGTTGGTCCAAATTGGTGGGTCAGGTGCAAATTGTAAAAGAGTTGGGTGAATTTATTTTTTCTTTTTAAAAAGGAAAATAGGCATGTAAATTTTAAGCTAATCATTTAACATCCAGAGGGGTATATTTGCTCCTAAACTTTAACAACGAGGGCATATTTGGACCAAACTTGTAACAGAGGGTATACTTGGACCTTTTCACAAAGTTTAGGGGTATATTTGCTTCTAAACTTTAACAACAAAGGTATATTTGGACCAAACTTGTAACAAAGGGTATATTTAGACCCTTTTGCAAAGTTTAGGGACATATTTGACCCTTTTTCCATATTTAAATTTTCACATTTAATCTTTAATTGAATAAATTGAATGATTTTAACCCTTTACTAACAGTGATTAATAATTTAAACAGACTTACAATTACTATTAAGGTTAATCAGGATATTACAAATATATTTATTATATAATAATAAATCTTTTTAATCATTATTTTTGAAAGGAAAAAAGATTAGGAAATAAATAAACATCATAAACAAAAGTGAAGAGACAGTGATAAAGAAATTATCTAGATCTTCAAAAAAAACGCGACATGTCTGAACTGAACTTTGGGAAAAGCCAAATAAAAATGTTGAGCCCTGAATCTTGATTCTTCTTCTACTATCTTCAGATCGAAAAAACTAGGTGAGCAGATGTTGAAACATTTTTATAAGTCCCAACTCTAAAGCTAAATCTCTTGTTGTTCTTGTTGAGGTGAATTGCACTACAATGGCAAAAAACACCATCTACAAACATTTGAGGTGATCCGGTGTTTCTATACCGAGGTAAATTTCCTAAGTTCAAGATCTGTTCTCAATAATTAGTATTTGATAGGTTGAACCTTGCAAAAAAAAAAATCAATACCACCATCTGAGTATAATTACTGAAAATAAAACTTTAGGGTGCTACTGCTCTTCACAAATCAGCTGGAAGAAACTTTCTATGAAGAAATGGTTTTCCAGCTTGCCACTGCACTCTATGCAAATATGCTTAGCATTTTGAATAGTTTTCATGACCTTAATCTCGAACAATCTATCGCAATTAGATACATAGAGCTCTGACAGTATCTTGTAATTGGACATGTCTAGAATTTTAACTGGACAATCTGCTAGAGCTCCATGCAAATTAGAAGAAAGTAGTGAGAGGATTTGAAGATTCTTAAAATTATCTAGGAAAAGACATTGTAGCTTAGAGAGGTTGCGAAAGTGGGATGACGGGAGACTATAAAAATCATTTCCTCCTTAATTATATGTGTTCAAATTCGTTTCATTTTGAAAATTATGTGTTCAAACATGTTATTTGTTGTATTTTTTTTATCGATTTTTATATGTAAATTGTCATTCTTCAGTTGCGAAAAAAAAGTCATCTTGTATAATTTTGATGTGTTGTTTGTTATGAATTGTATATTATTTATTTGCTTGCTATGTATGGGTGATCTATGTTTGGAAAATGTAGGTGTAAAAGATTAATATTTAGTGAATTATTTATTGATATCAAATTGAGAAATAGAACTGTGTAGCATTCGAGATAATAATCTAATAGAAATACAGATGGATTTACCTTAGACTGTCAAGCTGTGTCATGTGACGCTACTTTGCTGGATAATTTTACTAAATAAAAAGAAAAAGAAAGTTATTAAGTGAACTGTGAGGTGAATTTTCTCTGTACCGAGTAGCTCAGACTTACTTCTGAATTTTATTGCTATGATAAATTATGTGGACGTTAAGAGAACGATGATGCTTATATTTTGAAAAATGATAACTCATCGAGAAGAGTTGTAGAAATATATATGTTTCTTTATATTTTGTTTCTTTTTAATATGATGTTACAGTGATAATTTATTTGATCTAATTTTTTAGTGTGACAATACATATGATAAATCTTGTGGATGCCACTGCACAAAAATTCTTATTGATGACTCTTGGTCAAATAAAATGATAATTTTCTCTTTGAGCATAATATAAATCAATTATTAAAAAAATGTATCTTGATCCATGGTATTATTTAGAAGACCCTTAATTACTAGGATGTAAATTTTCTGATTATGGATTCCATGTTAGAGAGGCAGTAGTCTTTGTTGTTTTCTAACTTGGGTTTCTCTATTTTTATTTTTGGATTAAGGCTGAACTTGTTATCATTTCCAACAATTTTTCTCCTAGGAAGTTCGATATTGAGTTTCATGCTATGTTGGCAAAGGTTGTTTAGCACCACGAAAATGGAAATGAGTCTATGTCACTCATTACGAGTACTATGCTATGCTGGCAAAGATTGGTGTACACCACTACAACGGAAGTGAGTCCACAACACTTATTACTTTCTTTATATATCAATATATTTCTTCGTTGTCGTAGACCAGAGAAACCTGACAGATTTAAATGTTGAAGCAATTCTAACTCACAAATACTACTAAAAAGATCCTTAAGTTTTATGCAGTCTTTCACATTTAAACAAACAAGTTTCGTCAAAAAAATTATTGATGAATGAACCCCAACCAACTTTAGCAACCTTTAATCAATATTGTCTCTAGACTTTTTCAACAGATAAGTCATGAGTTCTCTTTAGTTGTGGACAGTGACTGAAATTTACATATCTCAGGCTTTTCAGGGGCTGATAAATATAAATAAATATAGGAATGAGATTGAATAATAGATAATTGTTTATGTTTCATTGAATTTTAAAAGGATAAGCACAATCATTCACATATCACTAGAGTATGATTAACTTTAAAGTCATAAAGAAAGAAATAGATCTTAACTCATATGCATAATATCATCAATTTTAGTCAACTTTATTTAAGGGGCAACTTTCTTCTTAGCCTGTAATTCACTATTACTCTCTTGCTATTTTGAGAATGCGCTTTTTGTAATCTTGACATGGATCGTATTATTTTTCCATTTTCTCGATGATAATTGACCTTGTACCTTCTCTGGAGTGATCACTAATTTCATTTAAAATGAATGCAAAACTCCTTAATTGTTCTTGACGTACCCTTGTCTGATTAAGTTGATTGACCTACAATATACAGAAGAGGCTTAAGTCAGCTAAGGTACAATATAGAAAATATTAGTAGAAAATAAGAAAGGTAATAATAGTTTGTTCTGTCACAAATGAGGAACTTCATTACGTTGATGCCACATTCTCAATGATAGTGCCTGAAACCTACAATAAAATAATATTTTAGTATTATTACTCTTGATGAAGAGAATCAAGTTATATGACTACTTACTTTTGTTGCATTACTAGGTGTCGAAGGGTTTTCCTTTTTGACTTGCTGACAAAAATATTGATGTTGGGTTTAGATTGGTTTTTTGTCATAAGAATAGGAAACTTTCTACTATTATGACTTAAGATCACACATGATCCACACTTCATTTTTCTTCCCTTTCTTGATGCTTTTAACAAGGTAAAGCTTTTCAGATTTTGATCCTTTTTGAGTTCTCTCATCAATTTCTTTATTCCTTAATTTTTTTAATCTATCTGGTTGTGCTTTGTATGTGGGTGGCAGTGGCGGTTCAATCCGTATTAGGCCATTGATCAATGCTAAAAATTGGCAAGATTGAGGGATCATAACTCTTCAAGTACTGCTTAACTATGTAGTGCTCATGAACGTATATTTTAGGGTTATCCTTCTTAACCCATATAGTTGCAATAACATGAATACATGGAATTCCTATTGATTCAATCATTGTCCAATATTATTTTCTCTTACATGTAGAAGTACATTGTTGAATGACACAAAAATTATTCAATAACACATCAGACTTTGAAAAAGAATAGGAAAAAGCCTTTTATCAGTGAATGTCATTCTTATTAATGAACCATTCTAGGGTTTTTGGATCTAATTTTGTCATTCTTATTAATGAACCATTATAGGGTTTTTGGATCTAATTTTGTATAGGGTTTTTGGATCTAATTTTGTCATTCCTTCCATACACTTGGAGAATTTAGGCTCAGTAGTTGCCTATAGCTTTTCATAGGACATCTTTCAGTATTTGTCTCCCAAAACCTTTAGTCGTGAAATTATTCTGCATATGCCTAATACAAAATACAGAGTCAATAGTCCTGTTATCCCTTTGAGTGTGACATGAATGATTATGACCTATTGTCTTGATCATGAGAGGTTCATCTTGATTAGCTTTCAATGCAAATATAACATTTACAGCTTGGCACCTTACAAGTTGTCCTGGACCCGCTACATCCATTCTTTTTAATCTTGATATCTTTTTTTGGCACATAACATGTACCTCAATTGCTCATTTAAATTCTTTGCTATTATTGAAAATCATATTAAGTGCAAACTTAAAATTTAGATCCTCTAAATCCCTAGCTGGATTGAAAACAATGAACTTTTTCTGATTTTTATCATTAGAATCTCCATCTAAAATCATTAATTCCTCATCTGATGTAGCACAATTATCTTCTTGAGTATAATTAGGGCACATATACAACATGTTTGAGGCAACTCCAAACTCCATAGTTTTTTTAAACTTTCTTTTCTCTACTTCTTCCGTTAACATCGACCCACTCTATGGTAGGGTCAGTGTGTTTATAAAAAAACATATCATCTTCTTCTAAGAAATAATCAAAATCATGACTCACATTCCTTACTTGCGGCATCACTCTCATCATCTTTCTCTATTAAATCCATGTGTACTAAGCCTTCTTCACCATGTAGTATTGGGTCACCTTTAGAATCAGCCACGTTATAGCTCCATTAATCCTTATTTATGTGCTCGATAAATATTTTCACCTCTTTACTGCTGGGTATTTTATAGACAAGGCCATATATATCCAAATAAGTAGATAAAAACCTCATATTCATCTTAAAAAAGGCTAAAATTTGAACCAAAATTTCACTTTTCTATCATTGACTTTAAACTTTTTCATACACTACCTCATCTAAATGATAGAATTTTCATCACCATTGTAATAGTCATAATAAGCTATTTGTCCATTAACATAGTTCATCTCTGGTTCAAACACCCACTGTTTTTGCGAAGAAATTTTGACTTTTTGAAAGAGAGTCGCCACTTAATTTTGAAAAGGAATTAAGAAATCTTTAGAGAGTTACTTAAAATGATTCGAAACAGGAAAATCATTTTAAGTTACAGATTTCGAGTAAGTGGTTCCTATTAACGTTTTAGGAAGGTGTTATACACCTAAAACGTCTGCTAACTTGCGGTTATCCGGACTGTTTGAAACGTCTTTGATTAGCTTCTGAAATTTGATTTGTTGAGAAGTGATTGATTTTAGAAATATTTTGAAAGTTTGCAAAGATTAGTTTTTAGAGAACTCATTAGGGGATTTGACTAGGTTCGTAAAAGGCATGCAAAACAAATAATCAAAAGAAGGGGAAAGGGAGGAGAAGTAATGATTTAGGCTTTGAAGCCAAAACCGTTAAAACTATCCTAATCTAGTTGGGTTTTCAACCTATTTTCCTCTCACCTGTCCTATTTCTATGTTTTCGGGCCCTTTGGCTCGAGTTTTCTTTTCACCTGTATTAAATACAACTTTGGCTTCGAGGCCCAAATGAATGAATAAACAAATAAAATAAGCAATAAATAATAAAAACAACACTAATTAAACAAAACAAAATAGTAAATGAGACTTTTGTCTCTTAGCCGCTTCAAATATGGGACTTTAATCCCTTCTGCTTCTTCCACCTCCTTATACCCGTATACCACGCGATGGATACTTAGAAATTCTTTCGGAACCAACTTGGGGTTTTAGGGCCTTCATGGCCCGTGATAGATATGCATAGGCAAGGGAGTCCGTATAGGACTCAATCGTATCCACATGCAAAAGAAAAATCAAAATAATTAATCTACATCCTACAGTTATCATTTAAATGATTACTAAATTATCGTTATAAAAAAATGCCAAACCAGTCTACTAAAGGCAAATTCTCATCATGCGTCGTGCATAGAAACCAACAACAATAACCACGAAATCGATGTATCCCAAGCACAGAACGTACGCGATCCATACCGCTATCTCAAATAGGGGATGAAGAGGAACGGTTCCTAATGAACCTCAGCCCACAAGAGAATAGGCTAACTTAAGGAATTATAGCAGCAGGGATATCAAGCGCATGCTATAATAAGGATAAGCGTACTCAACCCAATCAGAAGTTGCATCATGAAATATAAATCTAGTTCGATCTACTGTAAACAATCCCCTGAACTGACTACCAATAGTAAAACAGGTACACCTTATAAGCATGATAACAGAAAATACTCTTAGTAGTTTACATTGACTCTAATTCACAGACTAAGCAAACTATGACTAAGTAAATGACTTCAAACAAGTTAGAATTAGTATTGCAGACTAAGCAAACTATGACCAACCCGTACTTATTATAATGCAAGCTAAGCAAACCACCACCACTCAAATGAATTTAAACAGGATGAAATTAACATCATATAACACTCTCAAAGCAAGCTTCTAGACATATAAATCATAAACTTCATTTTCCTACCGGACCTTAGTTCGACACAACCACCTTATTTTAAATCAGGAAAAGTGTCACGTTATGCCAGACAAAGACTTCGCGTTACTTAACATGTTTGAAAATATATCTTTTGACTTGCAAATAAGAAATCGATTTGTGCAAATATAAGCATATTTAGACCTTTTACCACAGAACTTTGACACAGAGTCAGCTAGATCACACACAACCACCTGAACTATTCAATTGAGATTAAATCTTGGGACCTTGACACCAAAACCAACTATAACGACATATCATTAGCCCAAAATCATTAAGCAAACCCAAAGTTCGAATGATTATTGTGTAAACATCCTTAACAAAACTCTAGTAATCCGAAATCTATTAAACTTGCTCAAAGCACTCAGCTTTACTCCAAAAAGATAGCTACCATGACAACCATCAAACCAAAACTATTCAACAGACTCCAAGCAAGAGATTTGATTATGAAAACAGCTTAACGAAATATGAACAGCCCGAAACAAAATCAAAGTATGAATCTTTGTCACAGAACCAACTATTCATCTCAAGCAGTAGAGTCGCATAACAAATTCATCAGTAATAGCAAGAATAAGCGATAAATTTCAAATCTAAGGGAAAATCAGCAAAGATTGCATATAGGCCATCACGACAAAGGTTATCCAAATATAACGAACGCGACCAAATATTGTCTTCTCTAAAGAGAAAAGAATCCTACAACTTTTTGGGCCTCTACAGCAAACAACCCAGCCTCATTTATTTCAAACAGATAAACTACTTCTACGAAGAAAAGGGGGATGAAGCAGGAAACAATGAAATTAAAAGGGATGAGCGTACGTTTACCTCTTTCATGGCGGCAAAATAGGACGACGAGCTATCAGCACAGTTATCACCGCTGGGAGCTTGATGTTATCAACTCGGAAAGCTCCGAGCCACCCCAACCTTCCTCGAAAAGAAAAAGGTTTTATGCTTAAATAAAAATATACTAGTTTTTTGCTTAGAATGGCTTTTTCTACCTTCCGAGACTTGCTTCAAATTGCTCTACCGTTACCCCTTTTATAGGAGAAGGGAGGGGTTGCTTTTTGTGCTCCCACCAATGTGGGATAAAGAAAAATCAGGGACCAATTTGGAATTCTTTGGTGGAGATTTTGAATTTTGAATTAAGATCAAGATCCTCAAAAATCCAAAATTCTTTTCAATCCAATAAAAAATGTCCACCTCTGTACTTGCATGGTACAAAATTGAAATTGTGAGGTGGGAACAACCTTTTTTAAGGACACGTCGCCAATTTTGGGTTCTTCTAGAACCCAGAAAACTCAACAATTATAAGCAAAGAAAAAGAGATTGGGATTGACGTGGAGAGAGGGAAATCAAAATCGAGTTTCACCGGGTCGGGTTGTCGGGCATAGAGCTACTCATGAAAATTGTTGAACTGTTGAGTTCACCAAACTCGGATTGCCGGCGCCGGGCTTGGAGTCGCCGGTATCGGGTTGTCTATGGTTGACGGGTTGGGTTTGGTTCTAGTTGACGGTGGACGTCGGTATAGGGGCGTTGGATTTGGGTTGAGAGGAGTTGTTGTTTATTGATGTTGCTTTTGATGTTATGGCTAGATTTGCCATGGTTGATGTTGCTGTTACAAGGAAGAAAAGATATTGGGCTGGGTCAGGAAAATTTTGGGCTGAAATTGCTTTGTTGTTGGGCCGACTTGGTTTATTAATTGGGTTATTTAATAACCTTAATAAATCTAATTGGGTTATTAAATAATCCTAATTAAACTAGTTGAATTATTAAATAGCCCTAATTAAACTTAATTAGATTATAATAATCATAATTAAATTTAATTAGATTAAAAATAACTCTAATTAAATTTAATCGGATTAAAATAATCTCAATTAAGAAACAGTGACTTTTGGGATCAAGATTGAATTACAATTTAAACGACTTATTTAAATTATAACCAAATTGAATATCTATTGGTCAATTGCATTACAATTGGGCCAATTTGATTTCAATTAAGGTCATATATAATTCGTTCGCTAAATTGAATCTCAATCTGGCACAAATCAAGTAACAAATTAACCTTGAGTTTCTTAATTTGATAAGAATCCAACAAATATTCCTCCAAATAAAATATTTTGAGAGTAAAATATATTTAAAATCAAGATTTTATCCCTTCGAATTAACTTTCAAGTTTAATCAATAAAAATCTAATTTTAATGAACACGTTCATTTAAATAACAAAATGTATAATCGTCAATTAAATGATAAAAGTGAATTGAATAAGTAATTTAAACCAACATTTATTTGAACAAAATAATTGTTGTGATTTTATTTTAAAATTGAAGAAACTCGAAATTAAATTGGATTGTGGAGGGCAAAAATTAGGTGTCAACACCCACCAACTTTTGTAGTATAATTTAATGGTGTACATATTTGGATCTTCGTCTTCATATGCCGTGAAAAAAATAAAAATAATCGTTAGAGTTATTTTAATACTTAAAACTAACATTAAAAAATATTATGATGACCCTCTAGGTTATTTTCTTAATTTGCGTCCAATTCTGGCATTTCGAGCCATCCCACAGCTGTTACAGGTCATTTATGACTTGTCAAAACTATTATTTTGGTTATCGAATAGTTATTTGGGTTTTAGGCTCATTCCTGTTTGGAGTTTTTATTGCTAAGAATTGGTCTCGGACAAAAACTCTTAGTAGATGACCTCAGATGAGAACTCTGACAGTGCCCTTAGCTCTGAAATATTAATTTTAGGCTGCGGAGACCCTTGGTTTAGGCCCGGAGGCTTTTAAACTCATTTTGGGCTATTGGTGAATTATTTAAAAAATGAAACTATAGGTGTGGACTCCACATTTAGTGGAAACAAGCAAGGATGAAAGTTTCGATGTTTCATTGAGTCTGAAATATCAATTTTGGTATGATAACATAGTTTGTTTGCACGCACGGGGTTTCGTACGAATTTCGAGCACCCAGTTGGAGTCCATTTTGAACTTAGAAAATCTGATTCATCAAGTTGCTGGTGCAATCGCTTAAGCGATCATTTAATTGCTTAATTGGTTGCCTCTTTAGCGATGTTGGTTTGCTTTAGCGGCCTTGGCCAATTGGCCAAGGACCGCTTACGAATAATGTATGCTTTAGCAGCCTAGGCGTCGCTTTAGTGGTACCCGCACCTCGTTCCATAACGCTTTAGCAGTTGAGGTGCCACTTTAGTGGTAGTCGCTTAAGCGACTGGGTGACCACTTAAGCGGCACCAAGAGGATTTTAAATCCCCTTAGCTTCTTCACTCGATTTTCCATTATTTTCTTCACCCTTTACTCAATTTTGAGAGCTTGAAGAGAGGAAAAAAAGGGGAATCATTCATTGAAGCTAAGGTAAGCTAGTTTAATACTGCTTGTTCATTTTTCGTTAATTTCCCCATCAGTTTCCATCCCATTTCATGGTAAATTCTTAGAAATTAGGTCTTTAAATTTCTAAATCTTAGGGCCTGATTGGGCTCTGATTCATGCACTAGTTGTGCTCTACCTTTGATCGCACATTTCTTATTCTTCGAGGGACTTCATGACGGATGCAATTTTGGATTCCATTGTGTGCCCCATAGGCCTGTTCTTGACTTAAATTTTGATCTGGCCCTTTATATAGAAATATGGACCTCATTTTACTCCTAATAACATTTAGATTGCTATTTTAACAGCGTGGCGATATTCCGAGATCATGGAGCAAATACAAATAATTTATGGGCGATTCAAGAATTTGCAGTTAGACATCTAGGTAGGCTTCTGTCTACTCTTCTTTATGAGATTGCATATTATATATATATATATTGCATGTTAGATAAGAATGTTTGGATATGATGATGGGTAGACTTCCATGACTTAGCCTAATTTATGAGTTTAAAAATTAAAAGGTGAATCGAGCCTTAGGATGAAACACTTGTTATGCTCATAGGATCCTATTACCCTAGGTTGCTAGTATGTTAGACATAGTTGAGGATAAGGATATTTAGTATAAGGTATACTACTTGACTTGGTGGATTATCATGATTTCATGAATTATGGTATTATGGTTATGTCAGTTATATATTATTGGGCCTAAGATCGTGATGACGATATTAGTTGGTCTTCGAGTGAGTGATCTATCCTTGTGAAGGATGTGGTTAGCTTATGGACGTTTAGATGCTTATAATTGTATTTTTTTAAATACTGGTGATCGAATGCATAGATTTGATTCCTTCATGCTAACTTAATGGTATGATTCCAACTAAAAGCATAGTTTTACTATTGTTTTTTCTAAAAATGGATTAATTCCTACCTTTTACTTTTAAAACGATTTGTGAGATTTTGAAACTAAAAATAATGTCTTAGAAATCTTACTGAGATAGATTTCTGTCCATGATTTTACCACAACTATTTAGTCTAGTCGAGAAAGATTCTGACCCTTTCTACATTTTTAGGATGATTTAGTCCCAGAGTTGACCCCGAACAATGAATTTACAGACTTAAAATATTTTAGCCACGGTTTGAGTCTGTGCATTTACTATACTTATATCTCTCTGGCACTGGGTAGAGTAAATTGACGATGATGATGATGATTGGAGAGCGTGGATTGGGACCAGGTCAGTGTATACGGGACTCTGAACCCTCTAGGGGCCCCTTATCCATGAGCCGTCGAGTCAAAGATGAAAGGTCACCATAGGTCCTACATTATCAATTTGTCAGGCAGGAGGAGGTGTATAGACTAGGTTACCTTATGACACTTGGATCGGTTATGGTATTATGGATTTACTTTGCATTTTTTCTTGCATGCACATTTTCTATCACCTGTATATTGTTTGGTCTTTTTATCTATCAACCTTATAGGGGAGGAGGTTATGAGTGTTTTTTGTTGTGTGCTGAATGCTGATTGAACCTTACGACTTATAGGGCCCGGTTAAGGTACTGTTTGTTTGGACTAACCAGTTACTTTATTGTTATTATTATGGTTAATTTATGGCAGGTTGATTATGGACTGATACTGAGGTTAGAGGTAGGATTTTGATTCCTTTCTCTTACGATCATTATATTATGAATGATTATCTCATGTTTAGACGTCTGGATTAGGCATCCTAATTATGTCAGCACTAGTTCCTACTATGATTAGGAGGCCTTAAAATGTTAGTATGACTACCTTAGGTTATACCTTTGAGATAGTCTTGTTTTATATACATATATATGTACACACATATATATATGTATATATGTATTTAGCTATAGTATTACCGTACATCCCTTTCATCGTTCGTTTATTCATGTTGTATATTTATTTCTTGGTCTTGTATACTACTAAATATCCCTCTTCTACCCTTTATTTGTATATTGATTAGTGATATATGATATAGTACTTTAGTGCCTAATTACAGCTAGAATAGAAAGTTCATCTTTATTGCCTCCCTAGTTTTATTATGTCAGCTCCCTAGATATTTTGTTGTTGTTTACATTCTTGCTTGCATATTATTTATATTTGCATTATTTTTGGATCTCAATTGATAATTTGCTACTGAGTACCATATGTTTGGTAGTCATACTACACATCGCAGCCTGCAGATCATAATATGAATTCTCGATGTTGTTGTATGCATCATGAAAAACATCTATGGATCGAAGATTTGGGGCAAACTCCTGGCATTTGGAGTATTACCATTCTCTCTCTTATAGATTAGACTAATCTCTATGTTATATTCAGAGATGGGTTGTACCTGTTTATTTATTTAGTACTTTATTTTGTATTCTTATTATATTAAAAGATCTTGTATGGTTCTACCAGGTTTTGTGACCATCTTATATATATATGAGTGTGTGTGTGCATATAATAGTCTTTTATTATAATTATTCCACTACCTTCTTACCTTTATCTTCATAGTCCATTGCTAGTAGCTATGGACTATGGGTTGGCTTCTCTGCTGGTGGATTATAGTAGGTGCCATCATGACCTAAGAAATTGGGGCATGACAAGTTGGTATCAGAGCCTAGGTTTACTTGTGTGTAGGTACAAGAGCTTAGTGTCTAGTAGAGTCATGCGGTGCGGAGATATTTGTATCTTATCTTTGGAAGGCTACTAAGCAGTCTAAGGAAATTCTATTCTTAACTCTTGGTCGTGTGTCTGTATTTCTATGAGCCTCAATTACATTCTTTGACTTTATTTTATCCCAAATGGATGATACAAAGATGCAAATTGGACTTTGACACACATTTCTAGAGTTTCATCATAACATCAAACTAGGGATTCAGAGATTGATATCGAAGATCTTCAGCGATGGCTAGAGGATTTGGGGTTAGCCCAGGCTCCAATAGAGTTTGTGACCGCTTCAACCATTTAAGATTCAATATTTGGGATTCTGAGTCTTTTTATGGATACCTCACAACTAGGGATGAGGTCCAGTTCATTGTGTAATATTTGGGCCAGAGTTGGATTTGTTGGCATTCAGTAGAGTTCCTTGTTGGTTCCAAAAGAAAGTTGGGTTCTTTGAGTTGGCCAGACATACTTTTATGCTATATTCTTTGGAGCATGAGATAGGGGTAGGTTTATTGGACGATTAGCTTTGCTACTCTATTTGCCGTTGGAGTATTTGATAGTAGTAGGATCTTTATTCTCTTAGGTTGCTAATCATGTGAGAGCTACAAAGAACTCATGTATTGAGACTCATAATGGTAGTGGTAAGAGACCATGTCATCACTATAATGCTATTGGTGTTCCATCTAAGAGTGAGGATCCTCTTGGTGGAGATTAGCCTCACTTGCAGTCTATCAGTTCTATGTAGGTAAATTCTTAAACTATAGGTGCCTTTCATATTAGTAGTGGTGGTCACATCACACAGAGTTCTCATCGGACCTTGTGGAGTAGTCAACATAGATCTTTAGTCGCGTTTATTCTGGATTAGTGGAGGTAGTACCCTAGAGTATTTTAGGAGTCTGCCGTGGTTATGGCAAAAATGGTCATTGGTCTAGGGAGTGTTCTGGATGTGAGTTGGCTGTTCATACAAAGTTAGCATGTGTACCCCACCATCCTAGGGCTCCTAAGATGTGTTATGATTATGAGGAGAATGGTCATCTCTGTAGGGAGTGACTCCAGCGTCAATTGGTCAGCCAGTTGGGGTCAACTCATATTTTTTGTCTAGGTTAGGGCTTCAAGGGTTGTTACGACTGCAGAGAGATCGGTCACTGGTTCATAGAATGTCCCCGATGTAGAACTATTAGTCATCAGCTCGTCCAAATTAGTCTCATAGTATTATGGCACCTTTAGCTATAGACAGTGCACTTAATACCTCGTTTAGTGATTCAGATGCTCAATTCGAGTTTGGACCTGCTCAGATTCATACTCCCTTGAGCACATTAGGCATGTGACTTTGGATTACACCGCGATAGGTGCACCTTTCATTTTCTACCT
Source organism: Capsicum pubescens (assembly GCA_030864215.1). Lineage (NCBI taxonomy): Eukaryota > Viridiplantae > Streptophyta > Magnoliopsida > Solanales > Solanaceae > Capsicum > Capsicum pubescens. Next base: position 67,748,625 of record CM061549.1, on the reverse strand, counting down.
TTACCTTTTTAGTTGATTGTATTGGTGTTTTCATACCCATAAATGATTATGTTCCTTGGTAGGTTTATATTGATTGTTGTGTGCCCTAGTGTAGAGTTCATGATTATATGACTATCCCGATAGATGATTTCTTTAGTAATAGATAGAGTGAGTTTGTGTTGATATTTCTTTGAGGGGTAGCATTTGGGTTCGAGTCCCATTACCGTGGGATATTGGTCTTCTTATGTCCCTAGAGTTGTACTTGCTATTGATTTTTATTTTGGTACCACTCTTTATAATGATGTTTATATTGCTGTTATTATTACTATCAATGTTTGATATTGATCAATTCTCGCTTGATAGATGACTAGAATATCTGTATCTAGTTAAAGTTCCTTTTCTCGCGATTCTTGTTCATTAGCCTAGGTGGATAGCTCGATTGAATAATATCTCTCTTGTAGCAAGGTGAGGTTGGTCATTTTCTTTTTTTATTGGCGATACTAGACCAGTTGTTGAGTGGGGTATGACAGTGAATCTAAGTTGGACTTCTGGTTCTGTTATGGTTCTTGAGTTGGCAATTTGGTTATATTGCCCATTTTGAGAAAAGATTCTAGGACTTGCCTATTTTTGAGGTTGACTAATTTGGGATTCGTTCTTTTGATTTAGCTAGATCATCACCCTCTAATGGTCTTGATGTTGATGTCAAAAGACCTTGGGCTTGCTTTTTAGGTTCATTAGGTTCGTCTCTTGGTGATAGAATTGATGTATTAGGGTGGTGTTGGATACTCCATCCCTACCATGATGTGGTTCTTATTTTAGTGGAGTTTAGAGAGGTGGAGATATGTGATCTTTCCCATGATCTCTTTTTGTGTTGGTGATTTGTGTATTTGTTGTTGAGATGATATATTGGATTGACCAGTTTTCGGCTAAGGTTGTGTTTCTCCGAGTTGCTAAAGTTTTTCTTATCGCTAGTACGACTTATTGCCTTGGTGAGTTCTTGGGTATGATTTGATGATTCACGTCTTTCAACAGATATGAGTTGATTGCTTGTGCTTTGTGCCTGTGGTTATCCTCTATTGTGACTTTGCTCTTCAACTACATTTCTACTTTAGCCCTGATAGGATCCAGTAATGATATGCCTAATCTAGGATAGAGGGGTGAGTTTGGTTTTTGCCCTCAGTTTATACTCGTTGGATTCAGTTTGAATTTGATACATTGGAATGGTGGCTTAAGCTTTATGGTAGATTTGGAGTGTGTATGCTTACCCATCTACATGATTTGTTATGATAGTTAAAATCGGGCAATTCAACCTTGGTTTTGTGGTTTCAACTAGGAGTTGTAGAGTTTGGGTGTAGCCTTCATTTTTAGATTTGTTCCACTTAGGGTTTTTTGTATAGGTTGGCTAAGCCTTCTCCTTGTCTACTTTTTTACTCTTCTTCAATTTTGGAGTATTGAGGTGAATTGATTTTTAGTTTTCATTGAAATTTTAGATGATATAATCAGCAGGAGTAGTATGCTCGAGTTGGATTCATCCTCAATTGATAGGACATCCTGGAGTGGATTATTTGGTTATAAGAGTTTGTGCTTTAAATTCTTGATTATTAGTTTCGGGTGTCACTCGGAATAGTTGTAGCATTAGCATGGATTGTACAATTTGACCATCTTCATTGTGTACCTAGGTAGTACCTTGTGGGTTTATCTTATTCTTGGCAGTATGGATTTCTCTAGATCAGCTATAGTTCCCGAGGTTAGTATGATGGAATTGTACGAACAGGACTCGAGTGACCTTCTTCTTAGTTTGGAGTGGATAGCAGGTTTGGAAAGGCAAAAGAAGGTTATATTTGGATGTTGGAGTTGGTTGCATGATTCATTCCTTGGTTTGCCTTTGGCTTGGATGGGTTTTCACTTGGTTTTTTTGGTATCAGTATAGTATCAGTGTGTAGTGGTTTAGATTTACATGCATCAGCCTTCCTCGGTTCAGTGGGAGTCCAGTTATTTATTGAGGTTGAGTTTTGGTTGTTGGAGAAGTGAAGTAAGGAAGTTGGTTGAAAAAGGGATACCTATAAAAAAATCCCTTCGAAATATTGTTTCTTCTTAGAGTTTACCTTGGGAGTCTTACTCGAAGCAAGCGAGCCTAGTACCTCATCCCTTTGAGCTTTTGTGATCTTTTTATCCATTGACTTTTACTAACGAAAGTCCTCTAAGTAGTGGATATTGTAATGACCCTCTAGGTCATTTCCCTAATTTGTACACTTTTTTGGAATTTTGAGCCTTCCCATAACTGCTATAGGTTATTTATGAATTGCCAAAACTATCAATTTGGTTATCGGACAGTTCGTTTGGGTTTTAGGCTCATTTTCCTGTGTTGGAGCTTTCATTGTTAAGGAATTAGTCTCGGATCAAAACTCCTAATAGATGACCTCGGATGAGAATTTTGGCAATGCTATTAGCTCGGGGAACATTGATTTTAGGCTACAGGACCCTTGGTTCAGGTTTTAAACTTATTTTGGACTATTGGGTGGGTTATATGAAAAATAGAACTATAGGTGCGGCCCCATGTTTAGTCAAAACAATCTCAAATTAAAGTTTTAATGGTTCCATTGAGTTTGACATGTCGAATTTGGCATGGTAGCATAGTTTGTTTGCGCGCATGGGGTTTCAAATAAATACCGAGCACCCGATCAGAGTCTATTTTGGACTTAGAAAATCTGATGCATCATGTTGCAGTGCAACCACTTAAGCGATCGCTTAAGCGGTCGGCGGTTTAGCGGCCTTGTCCATTTGGCCAAGAGCCTCTTAAGAAAATAATATTTAATTTAGCGGAACCACTTTAGCGGCCTAGGCGTCACTTTAGTGGTACTCATGCCATATTCCTGACCACTTTAGCGGTCAAGGCTCCGCTTTAGCGGCAGTCGCTTAAGCGATTGGGTGACCGCTTAAGCGGCACCTAGGGAATTTTAAATCTCCTTCTTCACCCAATTTTCCATCATTTACTTCACCTTATTTACAAAATTTTGAGATCTTGAAGAGAGATAAAAATGGTGAATTAGCCATTGAAGCTAAGGTAAGTTAGCCCAACACTCAGTGGTCATTTTCCATTAATTTCCATCCTATTTCATGGTAAATTCTTAGAAATTAGGTCTTTAACTCCCTAAACCTTAGGGGATGATATAGGCCCCAATTCATGCACCATTGTGCTTAATTTTTAAGCACAACATTCCTTGTTCTTCGAGGGACCTCATGACGAATTCAATTTTAAATTCCGTTTGCAGGGACTACGGGCTCGTTCTTGATCCAAATTCCAACCCAACCCTTTATATAGCAATATGGGCCTTATTTTACTTCTAATGACGTGTATATTGCTATTTTGATAGCGCAATGGCATTCTAAGATTGTGGAGCAAAGACAGACAATTTTTGGCCCATTTAAGAATTTGCGGTTCAGCATCGAGGTAGGCTTCTGTCTACTCTTTTGTATTAGATTGTGTATTATATATATTGAATGTTAGATAGGGATGTTAGGATTGATTATGGGTAGACTTGTATAACTTAGCCTAATTTATGAGTTTAGGATTAAAGGTTGAATCGACCCTTAAGATGAAACACTTGTTATTCCCATAAGATTCTATTACCCTAGGTTGCTAGTATGTTAGACATAGTTGAGGCTAAAGACCTTTAGTACAAGGTCTACTTCTTTACTCAGTGTATTATTATGGTTTTCCGAATTATGATATTACAGTTATGCCGATTATATATTATTGGGCCAAAGGCCGTGATGACGATATTATTTGAACTCTGGGCGAGTGATCTATCTTTTTGAAGGATGTTATTAGTCTATGGACATTTAGATGCTTATAATTATATTTTTTGGATACTGGTCTTGGAAAGCATATATTTGGTACCTTTATGCTCAGTTAATGGTATGATTCCAACTATAAATATGATTTTACTACTGTTTTTCTAAAAATGGATTTATTTTCATTTTTCACTTTTGAAATGAATTTTTTCATAACGGAAATCGTACCACCTTAATGAATGATTTATGTGGTTTTAGAACTAAACATGATGTCTTAGAAATTTGACCAAGATAGATTTTGGTCCATGGTTTTACCGCTACTGTTTACTTCAGTCGGGAGAAACTTTTACTCTTTCTACACTTTTATGATGATTTAGTCCCGGAGTTAATCCTGGATAATGGATTTACTGACTTACATTCTTTTAGCCACGATTTGAGTCCATGCATTTATTATACTTACATCTCTCTAGTATTGGATGAAGTTGATTGATTATGATTGAAAATCCTGGATCGAGACCTGATCGGTGTATACGGGTACTCTCGACCCCCCTAGGGGCCCTTTCATCCTTGAGACATCGTGCCGAAGAAGAGAGGTTGTCGTAGGTCCTAAATTTACGAGCCATCAAACTGGAGAAGATGTATACACTGGGTTGCCTTATGGCACTTGAATTGGTTATTGTACTATGGATTTACTTTGCATTTATTCGTGCATGTGCTTTGCCTATCACCAGTATATTATTTGGTCCTTATATCTATCATCCCTATGAGGTGTTGCATATATGAGTGTTGTTTGTTGTGTGTTGTGTGCTCATTGAACCTTTCGAGTTATGGAGCTCGGTTAAGGTATTATTTTTTTGACAAGCCGATTACTTTAATGTTATTATTATGGTCAGTCCGTGGTAGGTTGATTATGGACCGGTACTGATGTTTGAGGTATGATTTTGATTCCTATCTCTTACGTTATATTATGGATGATTATCCCATGTTTAGACGTCTGGATTAGGGATCCTGATTATTTCAGTATTAGTTCCTCTCTTTTGTCATTTATTCATGTTGTATATTCATTTCTTGGCCTTGTGTACTACTATATATCCTTCTGTTACCCTTTATTTTGTATACTGGTGATTACTATACGGTATAGTGCTTTAGTCCCTAAGTACGACTAGAATAGGATAGTTCATCCTTATTGCCTCCCTAGTTGTATTATGTTAGCTCCCTGGATATTTAGCTGTAGTTTACATTCCTTCTTGCATGTTATTTATATTTGAATTATCTTTGGAGCTCAGTCGGCAATGAGTACCACATGTTTAGTAGTCATACTATACTTCCGCAACTTGCATATCATAGTACAAATCCCCGCCGTTGTGGTGTACATCGTATGGAGAAGTTATGGATAAGAGATTTGGGGTGAACTCCTGACATTCAGAGTATTATCATTCTTCCTCTTATAGATTAGACTGGTCTGTATGTTGTATTCAAAGATAGGTTTACCTTTATATTCATTTAGTACTTCATTTTATATTCTTATTATATTAGAAGATCTTGTACCGATTTCATGAGGTTTTGGAACTGTTTTTTATATACATATATATATATATATATATATTAGTCTTTTATTATTATAATTATTTCGCTATTTCATACCTTCTCTTGATAGTCCGTTGCTAGCAGCGCAGACTATAGGTTGGCTTACCTAATGGTAGATTATAGTAGGTGTCATCATGACCTGAAAAATTAGATCGTGACAAATATAACTAGTCATATTCAGAAAGTGCACCACAATATTTAATTCTTATGATTCTTATTAAAAAAATTTAGCGAAATTATTCTTTATCCAAAACATAATCAATGTTATGTGTTATCGCATCATTCAATTTATATAATTGTATTAAGTGCATCATCACAGATTGATCCCAAATACGCCTTAAAATACTTGATCACAAATTGGTTGTATCTAGTCATCATCACAAATTTAGATACAGTAACTTTAACATCGTGTGATTTCTCAATAGTAAGGCATAAATTATTTTAATTTTATTTGTAATACTAAATCATATGCATTCATTTTCAATATTACTTTATATTTTGTAGATCAAGTAAATATCCATATAAGCCATAATATACACACACAAATGTGCTTTCTTTCAAATGATGAACTATTAATGTCTTGATTGCCATATAATAAAATTTTTTGGTCCTGTTTCATCGAGCAATATGAAGATCTAGTCGAATTAAACTTGACTGAGTACTTACATATCAACGTTGATTGCAACCTGTTCTTCTAATGTAGTTTCATTGTCGAAAAGGCTAATTATCTTCTTTTCACCACGTGTAGTGAGTTCCTTTATGTGCCCTAGGAGTTGCTAAATTATTTTCACACAAAAGCGAAGTAAGTAAAGAAAAAAAGTGTTCATCAACCTAGAAACACAAAAGTTATTCATCCATGAATTAGATGAATAATCTCCATCTATATAAAAGAAGGAAGGAAAGCTGATTATGAATGAGGGGAGGATGCTATAGACGATTTGTAACACTAAGGTGTTTTTTATTTGTAAAGAAGTGTTTCTTGTTGTAATACCATAATTATCCTTAACAGTGGTTGTAAGTCTGTTTAAATTGCTAACCACAGTTAGTACAGAATTAAAATCATTCAATTTGTTTAATTAAAGGTTAAATGTGAAAAGTCAAATATCAAAGGGACCAAAATCATAATAAGGCCATAACACTGAGACTAATTTTTTTCTCCATTTTTTAGATTATTTATTGCAAGTTGTGGCAATATTTTTCTATAATTATTATATTAAAGTTTTAAGTGCAAGTTATAGCAAATTTATAAAACTGAATTGTTTTTTTTTTTAAAATTGCTTGATATATTAATTAATTAATTAATTAATTAATTAAAATTCCTCCTAACTTTTAGTGTGTATATTTTTCCCTTCTCCTCAATAACTGCTGATAATTGTTAAAGGGATAAAATTTTGAAACTCCTTTTTACGTTCCCCCACCCCACCCCACCCCATCCCTTTCTCCATCTGTATTTAAATTTTTAAAAAAGAATGATAAATATCCTGCACAATCTCTCCCAATAAAACTGATGCTCTATTTCCATTTTAAAGTTTTTTTAGTGGGTTTTAATTTTAAAATTTTGGTAGTCCATGAAATTTGTATATAATTTGATATCCTTGTAGTTTTAATTAATCGAGCTTAAATAAATCAATATTGTATATGCATTGAGTAACTTTTTATTGCTATGAAATTAGAGTTATAATCTTTCCATGGCGGTGACATCAATCGTTGTAGATACAAATTCAGTTGAAACTCGTGTCTACAATTAAAAAAATATAACGTTTGGACGATAAATTGACATATTATACACATAACATACATTACACATACACATCCTATGCCATTTATATACATATGACAAAAAAGATGATAGAAGTTAACGCCCAATTCTTACTTGTTTCATACAACTTTTTGATATATAATTGTATAAAAATATTTTTTGAAATCACATACATACAAATTTTATACTACTACCATCTATACATATTTTTCTTTTATACCATTTGATCATAGTTGATGCCTCTCCACAATTCCTTCATTAAATCTTAGGTTCCCAATACAAAAGATGGATTGATCATTATGTTCCATTTGATTCATTGTTATATCCTTCACAGTAATGTACAATGAAAATTTTATTCTCCTTTTGATCCAAATATACCTTGACTCCTGTATCATTGTGTCTGATCATTGATGGACATATATTACTTATTATGTACTTAACTTCATTTTGAACTGATTCGATGTATATCTTCAGTTAAATTACAATTGCATGTATCAATCCATTAAACTTTGTATTTAAATCATACATAATCCCTTCAACACCAAAATCTTTAGTTCTACCTATTGAAATTATATAGGATTGTCAATTTAAAAATTTCCAAAATAGAGAAAAATATAAATTATGAAATTAAGTGACTTAAAAGTTGATAAAAATTATAGGTCATTCGACTACTGAGGCCATTCACCTCGTGAGGAGATTAATGAAGCATATTAGGGAGATGAAGAAGGAATTGCACATGGTGTTCATTGATTTTGAGAAGACGTATGATAGAGTTCCCAAGAAGATCTTGTGTAGGTTCTTGGAGGATAGAGGGGTGCCTGTGGCATACACTAGGTCAATCCATGATATGTACGATGGTGCGAAGACTCGTGTAAGTACGGTAAGAGAAAATTCAGAGAACTTTCCGATTTTGATGGATTTGCAATAGGGATAAACTCTTAGCCCATTTTTATTTACCTTGGTGATGGATATTTTGATGTGACATATTCAAGGGGAGGTGCCTTGGTGTATGTTATTTGCTTATGATGTTGTACTAATTGATGAGACTCGAGGGGGAGTTATGATAAGTTAGAGGTTTAGAGATAGAACCTTGAGTCTAAATGTTTTAGATTGAGCAAAACTAAAATTGAGTACTTGGCATGTAAGATTAATGTTTTACTGCGTGAGGATAGCGTGGTTATGGAGTTGGATTCTCAGGCCATTAAAAAGAGGGAGAGTTTCAACTATCTTCGGTCTATGATTTAGGGAAATGATGAGATTGATGAGGATGTCTCATACCTTATTGGTCCAACATGGTTGAAATGGCAGCTCACCTCGAGAGTCTTGTGTGATAAGAAGGTTCCTTTAAATCTTAAAGGTAAGTTCTTCAAAGTGGCAGTCCAACAAACTATGTTGTATGGAGCGAAGTATCATCCAGTTAAGAATTTACACATCTAAAAGTTGAAGATGACAGAGATGAGGATGTTACGGTGGATGTGTGAACTTACTAGGAAAGATAAGGTTAGAAATGAGATTATTCGGAAGAAGGTGGAAGTGACTTCGGTAGAGGACAAGATGCGAGAAGTGAGGTTGCATTAGTTTGGGAATGTGAGGAGAAGGGACACGGATGCCCAGTTTGAAGGTGTGAGAGATCGGCTATAGATAGTTTTAAGTGGGGTAGATGTAGGTCGAAGAAATATTGGAGGGAGGTGATTAAGCAGGACATGGGGCAGTTATCGCTTATGAAAGACATTACCCTTGATAGAATGGTTTGGAGGGTGCAGATTAGGATAGAAGGCTAGTAGGTAGTAGTACATTCGCAATAGTAGAAAAGAGTGCTCCGTTTGTATTGGTGCATATATTGTCTTGTAGCCTCTTGTTCATGGTGTTTTGGTGATGTCTATGATTTCTTATAACAAGTATTTAATATTACTTTGTGGGTGTCTTGTTTTCTTTATTATCTAGCACTGTGCCACCCTTTGTGTGTTGTTCGATTTTTTGTTTTTTGTTATATTTGTTATCTAGCCGGTGGTCTATCGAAAACAACCTCTCTACTTCATTTGAGGTAGTGGTATGGTCTACGTACATTCTATCCTTTCCAAACCCCACTTTATGGGAATACACGTGGTATGTTGTTGTTGTTGTAAACATTAGCATAATCTTAATAAATTTATGATAGTTACTTGAACTATCAGAAATCGGATTCAACGTAAGAAAATTGAAAATATGTATAAAAAATGTTTGAATTACAATTTCTTCCCACGAATTTGAATATTTGAAAAAAAAATTGAATCTTAGTAAATTAATTATGATAGTTACTTGAACCATTAGAAATCAAATTCAGCATAAGGAAATCGAAAATATGGATAAAAAATATTTGAATTATGTTTTCTTCCCACTAGTTTGAGTAAATTCAAATGTTTTCCTGTTTTAAAAAATACATAATGTCATGTATTTCTTTAAAAGAAACATACCTTTGATATCCTATCTTCCTCCGTGTTGTATCATAATTTTTTTTGCTTAAATAAAAATGCATTAAAAACAATAGAAACATAAGGTAGTTTACAAATTTTCTGCCGAGTCAGCCTAGATTAAAAACAAAAAGCTTTGGGTCAAGCCCATCACTGTTTTGGCTATAAGTGTTAATCTATCTCTAAAAAAAAGTTCCTGCATTGTCTGCCTAGATTGCCTTTGCTGCACACACTGGTGGAGCTTTAAAAATCCTAGTTTCTTTAAAATCTAATGAGTTTGAACCTTTCTTTGCCAAGAGATCCACTATCCCATTCTGCTCCCTATAGCAGTGCACCACTTCTGGGTTTCCTAGCCTTCTTATTCTTGACCTACATTCATTAATGAAGACATCATAATGTAAATTTCATAACCTTTGTGGAATCATTGTTAATCTCAATGGGAAGGAGGTTCCTCTGTTTCACAAGTTTTAGGCCTTCGTTTAGAGCTAACATCTCCATATGATTATTTGTGGTTTTGTGATAACTCTTATAAAAACCCACTATTTGACTTTTGAAATCAGATCAGACAACTTTGCCAATTCCCTTTTTCCCTGGATTTTCCAGGCAAGATCTATCAATATTGAGTTTGAATCCCCCATTCGCTGGATGGTTCCACCTAATATTGATGTTTTTATAAGCAGGAGAAGGATTGATCTTTCCGATAGTGTGTTTAAATTCCACAACTTCAGCATGAGCTTGATTGGGAGTAGGTTTTTCCTTTCCATTGTTGAACGTGTTGCCATTTCTAGTTTTCCTAATTTTCCATAGACAAAAGTTGAAAAATTTATGCCACTTAAGGAAATTTTCGTAATCAGTGTGATGAGTGAGTTAATAGTTTTTTATCCTGTTTAGTGGATGGAAGTTCTGACAGTGATGGATTTCTTGTGGGAGCTTTTTATAAGAAGGATGCTCCAGTAGTTTTTGATGATGAGGCATTCAAATAAAATAATGGTTGATGTCTTATTTGCTATGGTTACGGATGCTATAGTTGGAGTTGTCCCTATCCCCCATTCTACACAAAGTTTGACTTGGTTGGAGCCTATTATGTTGGATATGCCACAGGAAGATTTTAATCTTTGGAAGATATTAGTTTTCCATACTTAAATAAGGTTGAGTATCACTAGTATTAGTTCTTGGGATATTATCCAGCATGTTGTAAGTTCTCTTACTAGTCAATTTTCCATTACCAGTGATACTCTAAATGTGAGTGTCTGAATTGGCTTTAGGGTTAGACAAGAAGGAGAATTTAATGATTTGGATCAAGTCATGGGGTATTTCTAAAGAGAGATTAGTGAAGTTCCATATCCCATTATTCCAAACTTGTGAGAGTTTGGTTTTGTCATGGTGTTAGGGAGGAGGACTTGAATGGTAGTTATGATGGGCTTATTGTTGGGGATCTATCTGTCAAGCCATAAATTGACTTGATCCCCCTTATTAACAATCCATAAGGAGGATCTTTTGCATATCTCCCATCCCAAATTGATGTTTTTCCAAGTCCTAGAGGGATTGCTAATAAGATTGTTTTGGCTTAGAAAAAAGTAGGGGTGGTAAATGGGCGGGGTTGGGCTGAAGTTGGGCGGGTCAAGATGGACTGAACAAATAATTGGGCTAATGCCCAACCCTGCCCAAATGTATTTGGGTCAAGATGGGCTGGGCAAGATGGGCTAACCTATGGGTCATGGGTTATAACCCAACCCACCCAAATACAAGTTTAATCAAATTAAAAACGGCAACAAGTTTTTTCTTTTTTTCTGTCTTTTTACCTTTTCCTTTTTTTTCTTTTTCATTTTTTTATTCCATTTTTTTCCTTTTTTGTTTCTTTTTTCAGTTTTATTTTTTTCTATTTTTTTTCATTTTTAATCTATTTTTCATTTTTATTACTTTTTTCGTTGCAACCTTTTTTATTTTATTTTTTCTCTGTTTTGTTTTTTTCCTTTTTTTGTCATTTTTTCTCCTTTTTCTTTCCCCCCCCCCCCATTTTTTGGTAATTCCTTTTTCTTTTCTCTCAGTTTTTTATTGTTGTTGTCGCATTTTATATTTTATATATTATTTGTATTTTATATTTATTTGTATCATATATATTTCAAATAAATTTATTATTTATATTTAAATACTTTAGCCGTGAATATAATTTATCATTTGTATTTGTATACAAATAGTTACAAGGAATAATTGTATTTACTTGAGTCTAAAATATTTAATATGCAATATGTCATTCAATCCAAATGTATCGTTAGTATTTGTATGTCAAGTTTATCATTTGCATTTCTATAAAAATAAGTGTCAATTTTACGTGTATGGTTCATGTTGTATAAACATGTATCATTTGATACAAATGTAAATGTTGTATTTGTATAGTTTAACATTTTATTTTTATAATTTATCATTTATATTTGTATTGTTCAATTTGTATTAATAAAATGCAATTCGTATCAATGAAGATAAATTGTATAAAATATAAATATTGGTGAGAACTATAAAATACAAATACAAGTGCGAACTATAAAATGAAAATATAAACAAAGCGTGAACTATAAAATACAAGTACAATTGTATCAACGAATACAAAATTATAAATGATGATGTGAACTATAAAATACAAATACAAGTAGAATTATAAAATACAAATACAAATGTCAACTATAAAATATAAATACAAATACAAGCGTGAATTATAAAATACAAATGTAATTGTATCAATAAATATAAAAATATAAATGATAGTGAGAGTATAAAAACAATAAGTCATTGTGGCATTTTCGTTATCAATCATAACTTGTGCTCCACATAGCTATATTTTTAAAAAATACAAATAAAATAAAATTAAAAAAATAAGAGATATAAAAAATTCAAAAAAAAAAAGAAAGAGAAATACAAGCTATAGATAGAATAGAGAAAATAAAACAAAAAATGAAAAAAATAAAAATTAAAAAAAAGAAGGAGAAAAACGAAAATAAGAAGAAAAAAATAAAAAAGGGGGGAAAATATGAACAAGAAAAAAAAAGAGAAAAAGTACAAGAAAATCACAAAAATAATAATAAAAAATTAAAAGAAAATAAAAAAGAGATAAAAGAAAAAAATGATGGTGAATATAGATACAATGACCGGTTATGATGTATCTGTCATCTTCGATGACTTTTACTCGACGTAACCATATTTTTCAGAAATATAAAAGAAATATAAAAGACAACAAAAACAAAAAAAATGAGAAAGAGAAAAAAAACAAAAAAGAGGAAATTAAAAAGAAAAAAAAAGTAAAAAAATGGAAAAGAAAGAGAATTAAAGGCTAGAGATAAAATAGAATAAAAAATTGAAAAAAAGAGAAAGAAATGCTATAGATTGTAATTTTGAAAGTCCGGCTAGATATACTCTTATTTTGTGGAAACCTAAACTATTTTTGTCAGTTCCCCATTAATTAAACAAGATTTTGTAAAAACTTTAAGCAATTTGATGGGTCAAGTTTGGGCATCATCATGGGTCTATTTGGGTTGCTGATTTTTAATGGGTTGACTTGGGCTAGCCTAAATTAGCCCATTATCAAAATCAATCTTGCCCAAACCCATCAAACCTTGGGGGAAAAAGGGGGTGGGGTGGCTCATTTGGGCTTGGGGTAATTTTGTCACCCCTAGAGATGGTGGAAGCTGAGATGCAGGACATGATGAGAGCTGTTAATTTGGGGCGACTATTGGAGAAGTGCAGAGTTTGTCTGATGAAGGACCATTCTATCCTATCAAAGGCATTTTCCAAATCGACCTTAAGAATCATGTTGTCCTTTTTGCCCTCCACTTTATTAAAGTGAGAGATCACTTCATGAATAGTGATAGCATTATCAGAGGTTCTTCTATTGGGGAGAAAGTTGGATTGGGTTGGGCCAATGAGCCTAACTAGGAAGGGTTTAAGCCTACTAGTTATAATCTTGTTGATTATTTTGTATTGAGTATTTCACAGACCTATAGGTTTAAAATTCCTCAGGTTAGTGGCGTTAGCACACATGGGGATGAGGCATAGGTAAGCGGAGTTAACTTTTCCTTCCATTTTTGAGGAGGTGAAGGTGTCTACTGATAAGTCATCAATTTGATGACTTGCTAGAACCTTTTAGGACTAAACTATCATGCTTTTTCATTGATTTGATGGTAATCTCTTACTTAATGATCATTTGTGTAGGTAAAAGTTCAAAAGGGAAGATGAGCAAGTCATTCAAGTTAACAAGAGGCCAAATGTGAAGGAAAAAACCATCGTCTTTGCATCCGCTTTGCATCTACTTTGGATCCGCTTTGTATCTGCTTAGGAGCTATTTTCCATCTGCTCTCTATCTGCTCTCCATTCACTTTGGATCCGCTCAAGCAAATCAAGAGCAAGGTGATAATTTTGTAATTTTGTCAAGTGTGCAAGTGAGGCTTATTTAAGGGGTCTTGTAGCTCATTTTCATCCATTGTTCTACTACTCTATCTCCCATCTTTGCTTAGATTAGGGTTTATAATTTCTTGGAGTTTGGAGCCTAATTTGTACTAATTTTGAGCTAAAAAGACATTAGAGTGACTTTTAAGTGTAGATTTGGCTTCACCCATTGAAGATTCATTGGATTCTAAAATGTGGTTTGCACTCTCTTTATTTTCTTATGGATAACTTTGATGGAAATGTTGGTTTATTTGTGTTTATTATCATTATGAGTTGCTAAATCTACTTTTTGGGATTATGCTTGATTAGGATACAATTGTGTGTGGGCAGTGATTAATTTATGTATATTCTAGTTTGTTGATGATGGGTTCTATTATTTCTTGAGTGATGTGATTGGGATTTGATGGGTGAAATCCCCAAATACCTATGTGGGTTTGATGGGTGAAAGCTTCAAACTCTAGAAAGCTCAAGGCTATCTTCGAAAGAAGGGTTTTGGATGAACTTTAGGAATCCATATCATCCTCGAAAGAGGGATGTGAAGACCAAAACAATGGTAGACAATTATGTGTGTAGTTTGCAAATCTATCACTATCTTAGATGTAAGGGTGGTTGTGAAGTTAACTATGCCTTGGGTTTCATCCAAGAAATAGGGATTCCTAATTGAGGCATTGGGTGGTTTTGATTGACACATTTGTTAGGTGCTCGAAAGAGCCAACGAGTGAAATCTTTGTGGTTTTGTCAAAAGACTAGCCTCAAAGATGTTAGACCTGCCTACCATATCATCAATAATTAGAATTTGCATCAAATTGTCATGTTCCCATACACATTTTGTCCCTAGGAAAGCATAGTCCCAATATCCGTTTTAATTGATTACACTCTAGTTGTTCTTAGTCTCAAATTAGTCCCTTAGAAGTCCAAGAATTACTTTCACATCCAACACGATTGAAAACCCCCAAACCATTTTGCACCTTCGGCTTGAATTGGGCAAGCACTCCTATTTCGAATTAACTCAATTACCACTCGCATTGTTCCTCGTGGATTCGACCCCGACTCTTATTGGGTAAATATACTGACAATGACCGCATTGCACTAAACTGACGTGTAAGTTGAGCATTATCATCCACACAAAACTTAATGGTTATAGGTCCTATAATATCCCAGTATCTCTGGTACATTAAGGGGTACAAACCATTAGGTCTTGGAGCCTTAGTAGGCTTGAAAGAGAAGACAACTCTCCTGATCTTAGTTTTATAGGAGAGTTGTCAAGAGAAGGGTGATCCTCAATCCTAATAGAGCCATGACCAAAATGGTTGCATTGGCAATTGAAGGGGGAGAATGCTTGTTCAGAGGAGAAAAGTTTAAAATAGAAGCCTAAGATCTCATATTTGATTTCCCCAGGGGTATAGCTCCAGCTACCATTATCACCTTTTAGAGCAGAGACGTTGTTTCCTCTCCTCCTATTAAGAGTAAAGGTGTTAAAGAATTTAGTGTTAGAGTCCTCTTTTGAGAGACAGTTTATCCTGGACTTAAGCCTTCAGAATTCCTGCTCCCATCTAAGGATCTCGCTTTATTCTTTGGTGAGATTCACTTTTTGGTGTTGGAGGAAGAGACTTTGAGGATAATTAGAGATTCCTGGATGCCAGCAAGTCAGGCCAGGATGCAATTCTTCCTATGGAAAATATTGCAAAAAACCTCTTTATTTCTAGATTTTAACATCAGCCTTAAAGGAGGTGATAACCTTTGTTAAACGGTATTGGGGGCAAATGAGTTTTTAACAATATTAATGAAAGTGGAATGGGAGCATCACATGGTTCATGTTGTATTATGATTGAATGTAAATTATCACAATCCATGTTTTCACGCCATCAAAATGTTACTTGTAATTTCTTTCCTTTGAATAACTTCAATTTCAATTAAAATACTTTTTTTAGTTTTTTAATTCAATTCATTACCTTAAATACCACCCTTAATTGAGAGATTTTGTGTATCAATTAGTACATGTTTTTATTTTATTGCAGAACTAAGAAGAAAGATTTTAATAGAGAAGAAGAACACAGATTTTTTTTTGTAATAAGGAAAAAAATGATTGAGAGAATTTAGGGTTGATTGACATCCTTTAGTATCTGACATCTTTTTTCAAGGATAGATTTTCTTAAAATAAATATATATATAAAAACCGTTTTTCTATTTTTTTTGGTTTTACAATTAAAATTATTTTTTATTTTTTTATTTTAAAAGTTGCTATTACTTGCAATCATAAAAGTATTGCTATGACTTGCAATTTATAATCTAAGGATGTATATTTCAATTTTTATCCATAAAAAAGTGTTACAAAAATGATTTTCATAAGGAGTGGTTTCAACTTTTTGGCCCCCTTAATAAATGTTGTGCATAACACAAATATTCTTACTGTTACCCATAATACAGACGTTCATGACATTTCTAGACAATGAACCTACACAATTAAAACACCCTGGGTTTTGGTCCTTAGAAATTTCCTGAGCTTTGAACTCTCTGGACATCATACGAATAGGGGTACTAGTCGTATGTTGGGGTACGATTTAGGGGTCATCACTCATATGTTGATCAGTGTGGCTGGGTTGGCTACTGTCTAAGGTACGACTTCTATATAAGGGTCGTATATTGGGGTGCGAGTCGTATGATGCAACTCGTATGATGTCCTATGCCTTAACCTAGGTGATTCTATTCTACCTAGGGTATGGTTTATGCGTACCAATCATATGATTGGGTATGAGTGGGATTTTAGAGTCGTAGGTTGGTCAGTATGGGGGTTGATATTCTTCTTGGGTTACGATTGGTGGGTACCACTCATACCCCAAGGTATGGATTGGGGGTGGTCGTATCCTCCAACGGGGAATTGATATAGTTTAAGTTGGGGGTAATCTGGATATTTTCCCTTATAACTCCTTGGGACCCCATGACTTAAAACACCTTTTTGGGTCTTCATTAACCTATTTGCAATCAATCAAACACTCTAAACTCTCTCAAAATCTCTTAAGTCTCTTGAGTAACGCAAAAGCTAGGGTTTCCTTTAAGGTGGTTAATTGAGGCTCATAGGAGTAATTTTTTCTCATATTCTTCTTAATCTAAGGCATATTACTCCTCCATCATTGTTATTTCCAACTAAAGGCATGTTTTATGAATTGTTTTCATGGCATGATTGTTGTATGGTCTTGGGTTTTCAAATATATGTTGGGGGTTTTGGTTATAAATGCTTGGGTATGGTTTTTCCATGTTTTAATTATGGATTTACATGTTTTTATGGTGGTTTGAACTTTTGGTTGCTTGGGAATGGTTAATTGGTACTTGGTTTTGGTTTTGGAAACATTATGCCCCCAATGTGTTTGATAAATTGCATATGAGAATGCTTTTACTATATTGTTGGACTTTTAATGAAACTATTGCATGGTACAACTTGGTAATAGAACTCTAAATGGTATAAATGATTTAAATGGTTTGGAATGGTTAAATGATAAGGTCTTGGTGGCTATGATTGGTCTAATTGAAAGACTTGTGGGGTACAAGGGAATCCCTCAAGCATACATAATAATGATCACTTGTGGCGTACATTCGATTCCCCTAAGTCAACTTAACAATGTAATCTATGGGTACATGGAAATCCCTTCTTCTTAAAAAAGATGGCTAATGACATTGTTTGCAAGATATAGTCGGCATGACGATACTACTGCTTATAGCCTTGGTAAATAACAAATGGAATGGTGGTTTGGTTGTGTGGTAATAGTTTTAATTGGTCAATAATGGCGGGGTGTGATAGCTAACTGTGAAGGTGTGAGTCCAATGGACGGACATTGGAAACTCATATTTTCCGACATGAGGATTTGGTCATGACGACCATATATGATACTTACGGGTTACATGGGAATCCCTTAAGTACACTTGTTCATATGTACCATGAGAGCAAAGGGTACTCGGGAATCCCCTACTCCTATGGTATCTCTGCTTCGTGTGTCTATATGCATCAAGGCCCGTTCAGGGGGTTACACTGGACCCATATAGCCCTCGTCCTTCGAGACATCAGCTTTGTGGATCCATATTGTTAGCCATGCATTGGTACCCCTGGCAAGGTACCATATCACTTTAGGTTTGCATAACCAAGTATTCAATTTAGCAGTTGTTCAGTTATTCAGTTTTACAGATTATCTCAATTCATGTTTTACTTGGTCTTCCATTCTTTTTACATGTTCATGCATGTAGGCCTAATATTTATATGTATCTCAATTGTCCCTATCTCACGTACCAGTACATTCAAAGTACTAATTGCATACTCTCTTTTGCGCTATATTGATTTTAGAATATAGGTTCGGACGCTCAGTTCCTCGACCATATCACTTCAGGTTTGCATGACCAAGTGTTCAGTTTAGCAGTTGTTCAGTTATTCAGTTTTACAGATTATCTCAATTTATGTTTTACTTGGTCTTCCATTCTTTTTACATGTTCATGGATGTAGGCCTAGTACTTATATGTATCTCAATTGTCCCTATCTCACATACCAGTACATTCAAAGTACTAATCGCATACTCTCTTTTGTGCTATATTGATTTTACAATATAGATCGTACGCTCAGTTCCTCGATCTCCCTTAGTGTAACGCCCTGAAACCTGGTCCTAAGATGTCACACGGTGCTCAAGATTAGGAGTATCCTTAAGCTAACCCTGTCTGCCTTCCACTAAGTCTGAATCTTATAATAGAGGAAACATAGGTATAAAATCATACTAAATGGGGAAACTATCTGAAATAACTAAGAATAATCTAAATATAATATCCGAAAACCAAATACTGTAAGTCTAAATCAAATCTAACAGTCAGACAAGCCTCTACTACTAATAACTAGAGAGTCATTAGGACAAACCCCCAACTAACTTAGACTAAACTGAAAATACTGAATCATCTAAACTGATAATTTGAATAACTAAGTCCCGAACTATGAGGACTCACCAAATGTCGGATGTAGATGGAGATGCTCGAAATCACTCTCGCTGCTGAAATTGAGCACCTGAACCTACATTATGAGACAATGTAGCACATAGACATATATGTGGATCAGTACTTTGAGAATGTACTGAGTATATGGGGGTGAAATGCATAAGTAAAACAAAGTCTTAATCATCATCATAATTTGTAAAACAATGTATGCTAAATGTAAATGACTCACATAAGCTGGAATATCTGAAATCTGAGAATCATAATCGTGAGTAGTAAATCATACTTTATAAATCTAGTGAGCCATAAAATTTAGTTTTAAAAGTTGTTCTTGTGATCTGTCTGTAAATCATGCTGTCTAAGTGTAGAAAGGACTCACCTTTATATCTAAAGTCTAAAAACTAAAATATGTAGCTAAAGGCTTATATAAAGCAGTGTTTGAATAAAATTGTGAGCCTTTACACTTAGTTTCTAAAAGCTTTTCTGTTAAGATCATTCTGTTGTCTTTTCTTTTAGGGAAATTCTATTAAAAACTGTTCTGTAAGGGTTTAGAAATCCAAAAACTACAGGGTTTGAAACATATATTTTAATCTGTAGGGAGGTTCTTCTAACTGACCTAAACCATGTGAGCTATTATGGAGTCCAACGTCTCGTTCCCCTAAGAGGAAAACCTCACGATGGGGAGAGGTGTCATACTCTTGCCAAGGAGTATAACCTAATCTAAGTGATCACATTTGTATCTGTCATCCATAAAGAAATGGGAATAATCTGATAATCTGTACCTACGTTGGCTACGTAGTTCTGTGGAAGTTAGGGTACGCTAATCCCACACTTCCCGTTCGGTGATAAATACTACTCTCTTTAATCTGTATGCTCATTCTGTTGGAAATTCACTTTAAAATCTAGCATAAGGGTTTATTCTGAAACCAATTATGCATTTATCTGATTAAATCTGTAAGTAAAGGTAATATGATTTCTGTAATCTGTAATAATTCTATAAAGTGGATTTCAAATCTTATTTGAGGATCAAAAGATTAAATCTTTACTGAAAATCTAAAAATAAACTGATCAGTTGATGCTTAAAGCATAATCGTTCTTGAAATAACAACATTAAATCTTGGGATAATAACCCATGCATCAATCTCATGTCAAAACATCATAATAATCATTCTTGATAATGAAAACAATGATAATTCATCTCAAAATCTGGAAATTACTGCAGTAGGCATGAAAATAGTCATGCAATTCAACTTCTAAAACACTTGAAATCTCATAATCTTGCAAATAGCAACATTAGGTACGAACCCTAATATAAAACTCATGTATATTCATATAAAATCATGTAAATTTTTGATTAAAAGCTAGTTTTGGGCACAAGGATGAAAGAGGATCCTTGTTCATAAACCTCACATACCTTAATTGATTAAATCTCTAAGAACGCTTGAACTTGAATCTCTATTTGTGCTTTTGAAGATGAGTTCTTGATTATCTTAATTTGAAAATCCTCAATTTTGAGTTTTTTTGGAGAAACAATGAAGGAATTTGATTTCTTAGAGAGTAAGATTTGAGCTCTAGGGTTTTTCTTTGAGAGAGAATGGATGAAAATTGGGTATAAAGTGCTTAGAATAATCTAAATCTTCTGTTTTACATGAATTGGGGGCTTGGGAATTGACCAAAGTGCCCTTTTAAAATTTTCGTCGGAACTGGAAAATTCCAACTTTGCATGCCATTGCGATGCAACACTATTGCGGTGGATCACTGGAAATAGGATAACTCGGAAATGGGCTATCAACGTGACGTGGTGAAATCGCGTTAAGCCACTTGAAAAGGGATGAGTCCCATTTTGGCCATCACCGCGACGCGCCACCATCACAGTGAGCCACTTGATTTTGAAGATTGGGACCTAGAACTTCTCCATGATGTGAGACAATTATGGTGGTCCACTGGAAAATGACAATTGCAAAATAATCCTTCACCGCGACGCGGTGCTTGTCAGAATGACACACTGTTTTACTAAAAACGCCATAACTTCTCAACCGAGTATCAGATTTGGGCGAAATTGGTATCGATGGAAAGATTACTCAATTATCTACACAATGGAGGGTCTAAATCTAGAAAATTTCATATGTAAAAAAGTTATTCATTATTGAATGTAACCTTTGACATTCTAGGAGCGAAATTAAGCTAGGAAAAGTATAGGGTATTACACTTAGTCCTCAGTACCACTCAACAACAGTTGTGGTAAGTCCTCATCCATTGAGGACAAGTATTTATAGTTATTTTCTCTATTTCCTTCATTTTAGTCAGTCAGAGTTAGTTGGGGGCTTGTCATATCAACTCCTCATGTCTTAGAGGCTTTCATATATTCATACAGTCAAACTTGTTTTCAGTTTTATCAATAGTTCCAGACCTGTTAAGTATTGTTTCAGTAGTACATCTTAAGAGAATTTTATCAGTTTAGATTTCACACATTATGTTTCATTATCATCTTATTCAATGCTCATAACAGGTACTAGATCATGGGTTAACTTGGGTCACTTATGTCCTTAAGCACCGTGTTATGACAAGGGGGTAGCCTCGGGTCATGACAAAACTTTGTATTAGCGCCTATGAAACTAGGTTTTGGAATGGTTTATGGTATTTATTATTTTTTAGACTTTCGTATTATTGTACATGTATGGTCTGACCTTACTCTATAAGTCTCATCTTGGGAATTATGTTATGATTTCTTATTATATATTAGTTTGGGCGATTGGCTTACTTGTCAAGGCTTAGCCGTGATAGGTGCCGTCATAGAAAGACTATGAGATATCTTTAGGAAACTTTCTTTTTTTGTTTCTTATCATGCAGATTATTCTATATTCTATATTATAAAATGTGATTTATTCTTTTATGTGTAGATGGTGAGGAATAGATCCTATGAGGCTAGGGATGCTGAGCTGGTATTCGGGGAGGGAGCCCAACCTAGATATGAGTCATGGATTGTAGATGGGATTGAGGCAACGTACGGGGCACGAGGATCTGCCCCTTCTAGATATAGTACTAGGGGGATCTCTCCTAAGCTCGTGGTTGAGTATGCTAGATATATAAGACCTTCTTAGATTTCACAAAGTACTTCTACCTTGGCCTTAGAGGGTTTATTGATTTATTTGCTGACTCATTTGGAGGATGTTCCTTTGAGTGCACCTAGTATTCCTCCAGCTCTAGTGTTATACCTCCATCTGTGCCAGAGACTGCTTATGGTGTTTCTACAATTTCAAGTGTGGTTACTTAATCGGTACCAACATCTACTACTTATGGTGTTCCATCGATTATGAGTATGGTTACTTTATCGATACCGATATCAGCTTATGGCATTTCATAGGCTTTAAGTATTGTTCCTTCTTCTGTGATAGTATCTGATATGGTATTTTGAGTCCAGGAGTTCAGTCTTCATCTATATTGCCCCCTCAGGTAAGATCACAACTTGTTATATTCCCTATGTCTTCTATTGCTTTAGTTCTTGTTATGTCTTCTGAGAATCTGAACAGGTTTGAGATATCTACTTGCTTGGTTATACCCAAGTTTAGTGGTTTTATGGGAGAGAATGCTTACAAGTTCTTGATTGATAGCCAGGAGAAGTTGTATAACTTTGAATCGCTCAAGTCACATGTAGTGTCTTACACCACCTATCAGTTAGATGGTGGTGTCAGAGGCATTATTTTAGAGTATGGTGGATCATGTAAAGATGACTGAGGTTATTTTTTGATCTACAAAGGGAGGCATTAAGAGAGTGCACCGTTAGGGAGAGTTCAATGGTCACACTTCTTGAGGCATAAATTTTAGAGGTTCCTGTGAATACCATAGTAGACTAGTGTAGGAGCCTTACAGGGTTTAGGTAGTGGGTCTTTTGGTTCAGTGGATTCTAGTAGTTAGCCATCGTCTCAGAGTGGTCGTTCTACCTTAGTTGTACCTTTTCAGATTGAGTTGGGTAGCATAGGTTACTATATGTTTGATGAGTTTGGCCACGTGGCCAAGGATTTCCACCATCATGTTTTTAGACCTACTCCTGCATCGAGAATGATAGGTGACCCTCAGGGTGGTAGAGGTGCGTGAGGCAAAGGTAGTGGTGCTCGTGATGGAAGTTGTAGGGATACTCAGTTCGGTAGTGGACGTGGACAGTTTTATGATATACCCTCCAAAACTGAGGTAGAGGTTTCTAATGCTATTATTGATGACACCCAAACTACCCCTCCTCAGAAAGATAAAATAGGCCATGTCAAAATATAGTAAGCCAACTAGGTTAGGGTCGATCTCACAGGGAATAGGCCAGGAATATATCTCAAACTTGTTGAAATCACCAGGCAGTGCGGGGAAGTAAAAGGGGGGGAATTTGTTGAAATAGAAAAAGGAAGAAAATTGGTTGCTCTTGGTTGTAAACAATCTAAGACGAACACTAGGCTTGTGTTCCCCCTGGATTCTCAACTCAGCAGACTTGCCATGCACTGTCAAACTATTCAATGCCTTGCATGAAAAATTTGATAAGTTATGTACCATCAACTGTCTTTTGGACTAGTTGATGGATTTCACCCTTTATATTTTGAGTCTCAGGATGTCGCCTTACTAACCCTTATCCTGGATCCCAGTTAACTATTACCTTTTGAGTCTCTAGTTATTAGATGATAGTTAACGATCTTTCTTAGATAATACCTATTAGCATGGATCGATGGTTAATCTTTAAATTACCTTGTGATCTTCTTATCATAGTCACTAGTCCTATTTTAGAGTAAGTAGAAATAATCTAGGTAGGATCTTAATGTTGGCCACCTCTAAGAAATCAATAAGAATGAAGAAAACCCAACACATGCAAAAATCTTTATCTAGAATGACTTGGCACTTCCTCTACTTTGTTAATCCGGTAGGGTTCCCACAACCCTAGCTAAGGGAATCGGTCACTCATAGTTATGAGATTAATCATGGAATCCATAGAAAAAATTACAAAATCAATCTTAATATAGTGAAAGAGTAAATCCGAAAATCTTAAATTGAATAACAAATCAATAACAACAAGATGTTTGTGAACTTGGCCCCAAAGGGCCTTTTTCTGAATGTAAGTGAATGAATAAACTAAACAAAGCCTAAAGGATATTTATAGATTACAAGAAACCCAAAAAATAAAATCCTAAATAAAATAGGAAAACTTAACTAAACGTACATTATAAGGACTAAAAACATCATAGGAGTGTATGTAAGTTACATGCAAACCCTCAAACCCTAAGAAACAAAGCCAAAAATTATTGGAAAAGTTGAGGCCGATGGCCGCTTATAAAGTCCACATACAAATAGTATGTTGAACATATGAACCATATGTATACTTTGTGTATGCCAGGCCTCTAAAACTGAAACTGCAACTCTCTGTATTTTTTCACTTCAGGGCATTTGGTGTTCACATACAGTCCGTATGTTGAAAATTTGGTCCCTATATTGAATTTTTATGTTGAAGTTCTTTCACCATCATATAGATCATTGAATTAGCTTTCTAACAATACTAATTTTGCCTTAATTCGATATCGGGGAGAAAGGTTATGACCAAATTACTGAAGCACTGCCAGAGCTGCTAGTGACCATGACTGTAACACCCCAAATTTGGTACCCAGAATGTTACATAGTGCCCATGAGCCCGAAGGACCATAAGCTAACCCATGACTGATATCTGTAAACTGAGCACTGAATAATAGTAATAATATCGTAAATGCAAAAACATGAACTGAAAGGCCATAAGGTTCAATAATAGTTCATAACTGAAAAATATGGTATAACAATACCCAAACAATTGAGATAATTATCTGAACATACTGTAGTCTAAAAGCCTCTGAACTGTCTGAATAAGGAGTTGATGGGACATGTCCCCAACTAACTTCGACTACTGAAATAAACTAAAAATTGAATTAGTAATGAAATCATCATGTCCTCTAAGGATGAGGACTCACTGCTAACTTTGATCGCTGAACTGGGATGCTACTGGTTCTCTGGAGCTCGTGCTTCTAAACCTATGACATAAGACACCATAGCACAAATGCATCAGTACTTTGAATGTACTGGTATGCAAGTGAGGTAGGCTGAATGCAATAGGTTTATATGCATGAACAATACTAACTGACTGACTAACATGAATGTGAGAATATGTGCATGCATACGTAGCTGTAACTGAGATCTTGATAGGACTAAATACTGAGTTTTGACTATTGAGTCTAATGACATTGACATTTGAGTCATTGATTAGTGAGAAACTGATATTGTATTACTAAATACTGAGGGACTGATACTATGTTACTGATACACGGATAACTGTGTCTGACAATTCTAATTTTGAAGAACTGGTCTGGTTGACTGTATCTGACAGCCCTGAAGCTGAATGCTAATAACATAAGTTGTGATAACTGATATAACTGATAACATGAGTGACTGTATCTGATAGTACTGAACCTGATGGAACTAGCTGAGTTCCGTACTATATCTGAGTAACTAAATCTGTGATCAGTCCTATCTAGCGGGTGATCTCTATATCTGATGATACTGATACTGATTGACCATAGTTGAGATCAGTCCTGTCTGGTGGGTGATCCCGGGGTCTATTTATAAGAATAAGGATTGACTGTATCTGACAGTCCTAAATCTATACTACTGAGCTGAATTGACTATATCTGACAGTCTTGATTCTATAACTGAAACTGTGGGATGTATTCATCTAACCAACATGCCCCATACTAAGCCAACTGGGGTCCAACCTGTAACCCCAGTTGGAAGGGTGTCAGTACCGCGTCACTGTTAAAGACACTTGCTGTGGAGTCAGTCCTAATCTAGCGGGTGACCCCTGGGATCAGTCCTATATATTTAAATATGCTAACGGGTGATCCCTGAGTATGTCAGTCCTATCTAATGGGTGACATCTCGTATCTACGCTGGCTAAGTAGTTCTGGAACTTAGGGATTTCTTCTAGGGATCTCAGTCCTATCTAGCGGGTGAGTCCCCATCTCTAGGGTCACTCGGTGCTGAATCCAACTCCCATCTGAAAGACACTGAACTAATTAACTGAACTGAAGTGGTTATCTGAATTGAGCTGATACTAATGATATTGTTTAGAGGAGCTAAATTGAGTTTACTAAGTTCCGTTGACTGATAAAATGTACTGAGTTTTGAGGACTGACTGAGAGTACTGAAGTTACTGAGATTTCTAGGAATATTGTGGTTACTGAGCTACTGAGATTACTAAGATTACTGAACTATTGAGATTACTGAGATTTCTGGGTTTTACTGAGTCACATGACTGAGTGAGTTTTATGGATCATAGCTTGACTGAGAGTATCTTGAAAGCATGACATGACTCTAGGAACACAGCTAAATTGTGGGGTATAAGTACCCCAAGGACTCGATGGAAAGAAACAAACATAGCATGACTTACTTGAACACACGAATAATAACACAATTCATAATTCATATGTTGAAACACTCCATCAAACATGTGGTATGCATAAACTTGAACAAACATGGGGATTTCATAATATCATGCTAGTTGGGCACTTTTCCTTCGTATAGGCATTTAGTCAAACACATGGTAGGCATAATATATGTAGATAACATTATAAAACAATCAAACATCATTATTCATATCTAATTTCATCATCCAAGTGTTTTAATCCTAGGTTTACATGAATCTACATCTTTACTAGTCAATTCCATATGAAATGTATCACCAAACATGGATTAAAACTCAATTGGTCATTATCAACATGAGCAACACACACCCAACATGGAATTCATATAAAAATCCATACACTTGAATTTGAAAAGAGATTCTTGGACTTCATGGACAAAATGAGTCCATGAATGAGCACTATGCATACATGGGATGTGATTTCTTGAGGATTGACGGTAAACCTTCTTAAATTTGAATCCCCAATAGAAACCCTAGCTTGTTCTTGAGAGACACTTGAGAGAAACTAGTATATTTTGGGTGAAGAATGACTAAATCACGTGTTATTGGGTATATATAGGGGTGGGAAATTAACCCTTTTAACCCTGGACGCATCTTTAATTTCTGAGAAAATTTCTTGATTTTCATCCTTGGCGCGACACGACGCTATTGCGCCGTGTCTCTGGAAAGTGACAAATGGGAAATTACATAGTGGTGCGACGCGGATCTATAATGTTGCCACCTTTTCTGCAACCTGGAAGTTTGGAATGATGTGCCACTATCGCGGAGCAACACTGGAAATTGACAATTGCCATTTGAGCTATCTCCGCGATGCGCTGAAGGCTTAGGTGATACACTGTCTCACTAAAAAGGCTCTAACTCTTCACCCGGGTGTCGGATTTGGGCGAATTTGGTATCGATGGAAAGCATATTTGATTACCCACATGATAAAAATTGATAATATTGAAAATACCACTTGTATAAAAATGGATTCATCTTTCAAATAAAGCTTCTAACATTCTTGGGAAACTTTTCAAGCTAGGAAAAATACGGGGTATTACAATGACCCTTTCTTATTTAATCCTTATGAGATTTTGGACTTTAGTTCTTTAATATAATTTTCTTACATACGCCAAATAAGTAGCAAATATGCCCAAAAATGCCAAAGTAGCCCAAAACTTTTACTTTTTATCCTTTTCTTTCTTTTGGCATCTGAAACCTAGTTTCCTACAAAACACTCCAAAAACACATCAAATACAATAGAATAGCTTTCAGTACATGCATATTCTCCAGGTTTAAGCATTATAAGTGCTATAAATTCATAGCACATCAATTATCAAAGGTATCATCTCATTTATTTCAGATGTGCATTTGTGTTATTTAATCTGGGGTCAACTTTATTTTATGTCTCTGTATATTATTCTTTGGTTTTTAATTTTACTTGTATGCCTTATTCCATTCCTAGCTATGTATATACCCCTGTAGGAGACTCTTTAGTTCTGGATCGGCAGCACTGATCCTGTGTAATGATCTATGCTGGGCGTAAGACTTGGGTAGATCTGATCATCCTAGATATGATAGATTTGAATATCATCTTTGGTATGGATTTGATATCTTTTTATCATGATATTATAGACTATTATGCTAAGACTGTGACTTTCGCTTCACCGGGTGTGCCAAGGATAGCTGGAAAGGGTACGCTTTATTTGGGTCCAAGGAGATATATCCTTTCTTAATGCCCGTCGGTTGGTAGAGAGGGGATGTTTGTCTTAATTGGTACATATTCATGATACTAGTGTTGTTTCACCCACTCTATTGGATTTCATCCATATTGTTCGTGAGTTCATGGATGTCTTTTCGATGAATTAGTTTTGGTATGTCTCTGAATTGTGATATCAAGTTTTCTATTGATGTTGAGTTGAGCACCAAGCCCATTTCTGTAATGCCCCAAAATCGGGTCCCGAGATGTCACACGGTGCTTAGGGTCACAAGTGACCCCAAGCTAACGCTTATACTGGCATAACTCATAAGCAACTGAATAAAAATACAAATCCATACAAATCAGCAGAAATTAACTCCTTTCTGAATCTGATCGATACAAAAATGGAATTTTGCAGGATTACAATTTTGCCTTTACAACAAAAATTGAAACAAAATACATCAACTTCTACTGACTGTCTATGAAGCCTCTACTAGTACTGACTGTAGGTAGCCGGGTCATGACTCCTGACTACCCCAACTCAATACGACTGAATAAAGAAAATACAATACTATAACTCTGCATAACTAACCCAAGCCCTTAAATCAAAATGACTCATCACCTGCTGATTGGATACCATGAACTGACTGGATCTGAAGGTGCAACTATACCTTGTACCTACATTCCTTTAAAATACAGCCCACATCCAAAGATGTGGGTCAGTACCATGGAAAGGAACCGAGTATATGGGGGTGTATGCAGTTGTATAAACATCATCATCATAAATATTTATAAGAAATATGCAGGATGTATGAAAGACTCACATAGCCCGAAGAAAATCATCATAATCATGAGAGGATGAAATAAGTATAATAACACATGTGAGTCATCATGTAATTTGTCAATAACTTTCAGTTCATCAAGAATATCAATTCTCATAATGTAAATATCATTTAAATCTTTCGAAAGAATAACTTTCACAATTCCACTTTCAAATCACTTCACCATTCACCATAGACACAAGAAACACACACACACTGGGAGATCCTATAACCAACATAAACCATGTGAGCTACATGGAGTCCAACGTACAACCCACGTTGGGGAGAGCCGTCCTATCCTTGCCATCGGAGTAGGACTTCCAGTATCAATTCAAAAACACTAGTGATCACTGTATAAATCAGCCTCAGGCTCACATCCTATGGGGGCACGTAGTTCTAGGGAAGTAAGGTCACTATATACCTCCCACTCGGTGCTAAAGATTACTCCCGGACTTAGTTCAAAAATTTAAATCAGCCTTAGGCTCACATTAAAGAAAATCCACAATGAACACTTCAACAATTTTCATCGGGAGCCAATTTGCTACCCCTTTATCATAATCAATAAAAACGTAGATTTCTTTCATAGTCGAGTTCAAAATAACTCATTAACGTCCAAAAGGTCAAATCATTCAAAACATCTCAAATTATTTAAACTCAAGGTGTTTATAACATATGATTTTCTCAAAATAATAATCTCAAATAGGGTTCCAAAACCCATACATCAATATCACCATAAAACCTTCCAAAGTTTCATACTTTATGACATAAGCACAAAAATAATCACTTAAAATTTAAAATTTCAGCTTTATAATCATACATCTTGGTAAAGAAAATTAGATTTGGGATTCAAATCTCATTGTGTTTATAGCACATAATTTCTCAAAGTACAATTCCAATTAGGACTCAAGGTATCATACATCAAAATCATATTAAATTTTCTCAAGATTCATGCTTTTCATCATAAATATATATAACTTACTTTAAAATCTGGAAAATTCAGCTTTATGTACAAAAATGTCATCATTCTCATTCAATTCAACTTTCAAAACATAGAGAGTATCATAATCTCATGTAAAATCATATAGGTTATAAATTCATGCTTCAAATTCATATCAAAACATGTAAAATCATGTATATTCAGAAAAAAAAATTAATTTCGGCACAAGAACGAAAGAGAGTTCTTGTTGAAAAACTCCACATACCTTGAATGATGAACTTTAGATTGATACTCGTTTCTGAGATGTTAATCATGCCTCTGAATGATGGTTCTTGGAGTTCTTAAACTAGGAACTTGGAATCTTGAATAAATTTGTAGAATTAATGGTGAACTTTGGAGGTTCTTGAAGTTCTTGAACTAGGAACTTGGAATCTTGAATAAATTTGCAGAATTAATGGTGAACTTTAGAGGTTCTTGAAGTTGGATGTAGGAGCTTAGGGTTTTCTTTTTGAGGGAATTTGATGAAATATAACATATAATGCTTCTAATAGGCTTTAATATAGGGTTTGGACGGATTTTGGGTGAGGGGGAATGACCAAAACACCCCTAAAAATCAAATAATTCTCGCATCTGTCCTTTGGTGGACTGTTTTAATAGTCTGAAGTAGATCAACCATAACGTTTTACTTCGATATCTAAATTGGATGAAACCAATTTCATTAGAAAGAGAACTCTCATATATTTTCGTTGATATATAGTATCTCACTCAGATAATTATGTATGAGGAGTTATGATCATTTGAAGTTGACCCAAAAATTCACTTTTGTTAGGCTGAAGTAGATCGACCATAACTTTTTGCTCCGATAGAAAAATTGGATCAAACCAATTTCATCGGAAAGAGGACTCGCAGAGCTTTCCGTTGATATATAGATATCACCCAGATCATTATGTACAAGGAGTTATGATCATTTAAAGTTGGAGAAAAAATACGACAGGCCTCAGTACTTTTTTTCCTGCACGTTTTACTGTTCACTACTATTCACAGTTCGATCGGAATGTTCATAAATCGTCGCTCGGGTGTCCATTTTAGATGATCCACATATTGTTGGAAAGATTATTCGATACTCTTCGTAATGGTGGGTCATAATCTAAGACATTCTACACGGAAATTTTATAATTCATTCTAGAAGATAGAACCCAACACGTTTACGCACAAAATTTCAATGAAAAATTTCTCGGGGTATTACAATTTCTATTCCTCTTTATAGGATGGTCACAACAGAGTTAAAGGAATTAAATGATTAGTTGAAGGAATTATTAGATAAGGAATTTATCTAACCTAGTGTATTACCTTGGGGTGTGCTTGTCTTGTTTATGAAGAAAAAGTGTAGGTCTATGTCTATGTGTATTAATTATTTACAGTTGAATAAGGTGGAGATTAGGAATAAGTATTATCTTTGTCGTATTGATGATTTGTTCGATTAGCTTCAGGGTGCTTTGGTATTTTCAAAGATTAATTTGAGGCCAGGGTATCACCAGTTGAGGATTAGGGCTTTGGATATTTCAAAGATAGATTTACGTACTCGGTATAATCATTATGAGTTCTTGGTCATCTCCTTCGGATTGACCAATTCCCCAACCACATTCATAAAGTTGATGAATCAAGTGTTTTGACTGTATTAGAATCTTTGGTCATTGTATTTATAGATGATATCATGGTTTACTCCAAGAGTGAAGCCAACCATGAGGAGCATTTGCAAATTATACTTTAGTGGTTGAGAGATGAGAGGTTAGAGGTTGAGAGATGATAAGTTGCATGCTAAGTTCTCTAAGTGTGAGTTTTGGTTAGAGTCTGTCTCTTTCTTTGGTCATGTTGTGACCAAGGATGGTATCATGGTCGATTCGGCCAAGATTGTGATGGTTCGTAATAGGACTAGACCAACTTCACCTACTGAGATTCAGAGTTTTATTGGTTTAGCAGGATACTATCGACACTTTGTTGAGGGTTTTCATCTATTATAGCTCCTTTTAACAATTTGACTTAGAAAAAGGTTTCTTTTTAGTGGTTCGATGCATGTGAGACATTCTTTCAAAAAGTTAAGAATTTATTCACATCAGCTCCTAGTTTGACTTTGTCCAAGGAGGGCGTGGGATTTACTATCTTTTGTAATGCTTCTGGTGTTTATTGGTGTCGTGTTGATGCAAGAGGGTAAGGTGATTACGTATGTGATCTTAGGTGGATTTATGCACCTAAATATTGTTATTTAGCCTGAATTAGCTTAGTTTTGATGACTTCTTGTGTGCATAATGAGTTAATTTTTATATAAATGAGAATCAAACTATAAAGTTATGTGTTTAAAATGTTGAAGGTGCATTAAAATAAAGTTTTAAAGCAAAACGTTCAATTAGAATTTAAACGAGAAAACTAGTATCTTAGCTTGAGCTATGTTTTATTCTAGACCATCTTGTTGGATTCTAACATGTTGTGACCTCTAATTCGTGGTGTTTTATAATATAGGAATCTTGGTGAGATGATAAACATGATAAATGAATAATGTGAAAGATGGAGTTGAAGAATAAAAGCAACCACAAAGCAAGGAATGAAAGGCCAAGCGCATGGGATGAACTATGATCAAATATGGAATTTTTGGGCTGAGAGGCATGCCACACTGCCTAGACACCACTTTAAGGGCATGGTACTACTTTGGTTGCAAAGAAAAATGTTCAATTCCAGTATCTCACCATGATAATGGCCTGTCACACCCTTATGTGCCAATGTCATAGTGTGGCACTCTAGTGTGTCAAAATCGACCATTGTTCTCCTACCATAAATAGAACACTCCAACTCTTTTTTAATCATATTGGATGACTTGAGCTTGAGGAGGCTTCAATAAGGTTTTTTATTTTTTTTACTTTAGTTTAATTTTGGATTCTTACATTGATTTCATCACTTTGATTCATTGTAAGTCCATGACTGGCTAAACATCCTCATCCGGGGTTAAGGCCGAGAGCATGATTGATTTTGATTAATTTGAGTTGCTAATTGTGTATTATCACTATTGGTTGTTCATGTATTCTTGTTATTTACTATTCTATGAATTTTCAACCCTTAGGATAAAAGCATAATTCCATCGGGTGCTCGGAAGGAGCAACAATAGAATTGAATGTGGGATGCATGGGACGGGATTGTAATGTAATACCCGTACTTCTACCTAGCTTAAATTCGTCCCAAAAATGTTAAAGACTTTTTTCAAAGATGAATCCACTTTTATACATGTGGTCTTTTCAAGATTTTCACTTTTTGTCATATGGGAAATTCAATAAGCTTTTCATCGATACAAAATTCGCCCAAATCCGACACCCGGGCGAAGAGTTTGAGCCTTTTTAGGGAGACAATGTATCATCTGAGCCATCAACACATCGTGGAGCAGGTCAAAATGGCAATCGTCAAAATCCAGTGAGCCTCCGCTCTTATGGCCGTCGAGCTAGGGATCAAATTCAGAATTATTTTTTTTCAGTGTCTCAGCGCAATACCACCACGTCGCGGTGGACTTCCAGGTCCCATTTAGTATTGCAATGCGATTTCACCGTGTCGTTCCATAAGCCCCATTACCAATTGGCAATTTCTAGTGACACGGCGCGATAGCGCCGCATCACGCCAGCCTGCCAAATCAGGAAATTTTCTCAGAAATAAAATACGCATCCAAGGGTTAAAAGGGTCAATTTATCAACCCTATATAAACCCAATAACACGTGATTTAGCCATTATTTACCCAAAATATACTAGTTTCTCTCAAGAACAAGCTAGGGTTTTTATTGGGATTCAAATTCAAGAAGGTTTCACCGTCAATCTTCACAAAATCACGAACTAAGGTATGCGTAATGTTCATCCATGGATTCCTTTCATCCATGGAGCTCAAGAATCAAGTTCTAAATAATAAATTATGATTATCTTGTTGTGGTATGATTAAGTTCATGTTGATGGTTGTTATTTGGGTTTCAAGGTAGTTTCTTAAAGTATTTTCATGAAGTATGTGAGCATGTTAGTTGAAATGCATGAGTTTGGATGACTTGAGATTGTTAAATTGATAAGTATACCTATGCCCAAAGTTGTGCATGTAAGGTGTTTGGTAAAATGCCTAGAATGATAAAAACCATGTTTTCATGACTCAATAGTGCTTAAATAACAAGTCCATGCTTTATCCCTTATGATTCAACATGAAGTCCATGCCATTGTTGTGTATTGATTGTTGTGATGCGGAATGCCCATGACATTGAAGTTATGCAAGTATTTACATGTTATATGCATTCCCTTCCATGTATATGATGTTGAGAACCATGTGTAGTATGAATCCCCTACTTATGGCATTATGAATTGTGAACTTTATTCCTATGATCAAGAAGTGTCATGTTGTGTCAGTTTCCTTCTATTGAGTCCTGGGGTTACTTGTACCTAAAAATATAGTTGTGTACCTAGATCCAGTGTCATGTCTTCATGATATCCTCAGTCAATCCATGCTCTATAGAATTCAGTCAGTCATGTAACTCAGGAAAGTTCAGTAACTCAGAAAATCTCAGTAGTTCAGTAATCTCAATGATTTCAGTACTAAGTGATCTCGGGAACTTCAGAAATCCTAGTACTCTCAGTAACTTCAGTACTCTCAGTCAGTCCTCAGATCTCAATAGTATTCCATCAGTCCCCAGAACTCAGTGAACTCAGCTCAGCTCAGCTAAGCAATACCATCAGTATCAGTTCAGTTCAGTTAATCAGTTCATTTAATCATGATCAGTCTATTCAGATGTGAGTAGGAGTTAGCACCGAGTGAGCCCAAGGATGGGAACTCACCTGTTATTTTGAGGGTGTGATTCTTAGAAGTCATCCTTGCATTCCAGAACTACTTATCCAGCATAGGTTGAGACATCATAGCCTGTTATATGAGGGTAGATGAGGTGTCCTAACCTGCTATATAAGGGTTCCCACAGTTCTCATTAGAGTAACCTGTTATATGAGGGTCACTCACAGTTGTCTTTACTAGTGGTGCGGTATTGACACCCTTTTAGTCAGGGTAGAGATTGGACCCCATCTTAGCTATAATGGCATATATGGGGCATATCGGTTAGATGACTACTTCCCACAGTTACAGTTTTAGTCTTAGTCTCAACCTCAATAAAAGAACTCAGATAGTTCTTTAGATTTCAGGACTGTCAGATACAGTTAACTCAGATATAGAACGGAACTTAAATAGTTCTTTAGATTTTAGGACTATCAGATACAGTAAACTCAGATATAGAATGGAACTTAGATAGCTCCATCAGATTTAGGACTATCAGATACAGTCATTCATGTTATCAGTTATATCAGTTATCAAAACTCATGTCATCAATATTCATCTTCAGGATTGTCAGATACAGTCAACCAGACCAGTTCTTCATAATCAGAACTATTAGACATAGTTATTCATGTATCAGTAACATAGTATCAGTCCCTCAGATATCAGTAATTCTATGTTATTAGTAAAACTCAGTAGTCAGAACTCAGTATTCAGTCCTAGCACAATCTCAATTACAGTTACGTATGCATGCATGTATTCTCACGTTCATGTTAGTCAGTCAGTTAGTATTGTTCATGCATATAAACCTATTGCATTCAGCCTACCTCACTTGCATACCAGTATATTTAAAGTACTGACGTATTTGCGCTATGGTGTCTTATACCATAGGTTTAGAAGCACGAGCTCCAAAGAACCAGTAGCATCCCAGTTCAGCGATCAGAGTTAGCAATGAGTCCTCATCCTTCGAGGACATGATGATCACATTAATATTTCAGTTTTCAGTTTATTTCAGTAGTTGGAGTTAGTTAGGGACTTGTCCTATCAACTCCTTATTCAAACAGTTTAGAGGCTTTCAGACTACAGTATGTTCAGATAATTATCTCAGTTGTTTTGGTATTGTTATACCATACTTTTCAGTTATGTACTAGTATTAAACTTTATGGCCTTTTAGTTCATGTTTCTGCATTTACGATATTATTACTATTATTCAGTGCTCAGTTTACAAATATCAATCATGGGTTAGCTTATGGTCCTTCGGGGTCATGGGTATCGTGTAGCATTTCGAGTACTATATTTGAGGCGTTACACATAATCATTCAATGAATTGATTCTATGATTTGTATTTAGGATAGAAAAATACCTAATTCACCTTATTTGGTTCATAGATGGGCAAAAATACAAATGTATTTAGCTTAGTTCTTGCATCGCTACTCAACGATATAGCTGTAACGCTAAGGTAGATAGTTGATTAGAGGTTTGAAAGACTGTAATCATATTATCAATCCCGTGAACCAACAACTAAGATACATAACTAAACAAATGAAGTTATATAGTTAAGTAGGATTTTCGTAGTGCCTTAACTGGATTTCTCCCCATTATTGTTCAAGACCTTTATATTATTGTATTGTTAAGTTTACTTTTAAATGTTAACACTTAATTACTCTTTGTTACTTTAGCACTAGATTCATCATAATTGTGAAGTAGAATTAGATAGCTGTTTAATACAAGTCCTTGTGGAATAGATACTTGGCTTTTAAAAACCATTTTACTGCTTGGACGAAAACGTGTGAGAAGATGGTGTTTGATTAGGAGGAAGAGGATAGAAGAATATGGTTGAGATATAGTGATGTGGGTCATGCCTTGACACTAAATTATGCGCTTCTTGGGAGGCAACCCATGTTAAGGTTGGTATTTTATTTTTGTAGTTTAGTTTTATTTCATGTAGTTTTTGTTTTTATTGAGTCACAAGTTGATGGAAAGTCTGAGTACCGGAGTCCCGAGCTAAGGAGCATGGAAAAAATTGGGTGTGGGGTCCTTCCGACCTTACTGATGTTTAAAGATGCTGCTAGCTATTCCTAGAGGCCCCAGAGAGTATTTCTATCCTTACTTTTGAGTATACTTTGGGGACAAAGTATGTTTTTAAATATGGGATGGAAAAATTCCCATGGCTTCGGGTGAAGTGATACTTTAGGATTTTAATTCTTTGTTGAGTTTTTTAGTTTTTGGACTAAATTAAAAAAATTACTAAAAAATGTTCCCCTTGTTTGTTTTGAGTTTTAGTTGTTGGTGTAAGCCTAGTAGGTGCAAACTTTCTCCACCCCTTGGTTGTTCTTCTTGATTTTTTTCCAAGAGGGGCACCCATTAAACCCATTATCCCTGTTTTATTATTTTAGGAGTAATTTTAATTTTTTTTTGTGTGTTAGGTATAAGTGGGATGTTTTTGCTAGCTACTATATGTGATTACATGATGCAAGTAATTTTGAAGTTACAAGCATGTTGATGTGTTGAATGACTAGTTTTGAGTCTCTTAGGCTCATGTTTATGACTATTGAGCGATGTTGGCTTAATTCTGAATTCACGATATTGCTTAGTTGAGAGTCTATAATGATCCTACTTGATTTGAGCATGTGTTAGGTGTGATGTGAGGTTTTTTTTGTAGTCCTTATTGCATAATAATGTTTGAAACTTGCCTGGTGTGTGTGCAAATTAAAATAAAATATGGGTTTAGGAGATGATATAGGTATTTCTTTGATAGCCATATTTCATATCTTTTTTATCCACCCTTGTGCATAATTGTTGTTGAGCCTTAGCCAATTTCTTTGGTAGCCTTATATGTAGCCTACTTTCCTTCTTTGATTTACCCGAATTTGATCCAAAGCCCCTAAGCGCTTAATTGAAAAATTTAATGAGGGTAAGGAGTGTAAAGTGGAAGAAGATAAAAGTGAAAGTGAAGCTCCAAATTAGTAGCTATTGATATTGAAAACATTTATATTTTATGGATGGGAGTAATGTACTCAAAAAGAGAGAAATTGATCAATATTGAATCATGCGTTGATGGAGAATACTCCCAACTGAATATATGTAAACTAACTTAAAGAGATGGGGAAAAATAAAAGAAGATATGTGAAGGTAGATATGGAGAGAGTTTGGTTGTTTTATGTCTAATGTGATGTATTAAAGTGATTAGGGGAGATAGTCAATATTACTGGCTAGAATAATTCCTACCCATCCCACATCCTACATTACAACCCATAAAGTCCTCCTTGATCCTAAAACTTAATATTCTGATATTAGTGGAGCACTACACTAAGGGAAAGCCTATGGTTCATCTTATGTGACATGAAAATTCTTTGTGAGAGTGAGCATAATTTGATTCTTACACCCATTTCTATGATAAATTGCATCTGTGTGAGTGAATATGGATAAATCTCTTGTGGTAAGGGCACATGTTTGATGATAGTTAGGTGACTTATATGATCTCTTTGATTGAGTAATAAGAATGATTTTTCCAACTCGGTGAGTCACATCTTGAGGTTAGAATGTGTTGAAGTAGTATTCATGAGCTTTCAAGTGTATACAACATGCTTAGTGTTCAACTTACTATTCATGTAGTCATTGTAGTACTAGCTTGCATCTCTTGCTTGGAGTAGTAATATTGGAGTCTACCTTGGTTATGACGCTTAAGGTAAAGAGTTGTTTGAGGATGAATAAGGCTTTAAGTATGAGGTGATTATCTTCGGTAGATTTATGCACATAAGTGTTGTTATCTAACCTTAATTAGCTAAGTTTTGAGGAATTTTTGTGCATAATGAGTTAATATTCTTATAAATGAGCATCTAAGTGTAAAGTTATGTGTTTAGAATGTTGAAGGTATGTTCAAATAAAGTTTGGAAGAAAAAAGTTCAATTAGAATTTAAATGAGAAAACTAGTATTCTTAGCTTGAGCTATGTATTATTCTAGTCCATCTTATTGGATTCTAACATGGTGTGAGCTCTAATTCGTGGTGTTTTATGGTATAGGAATCTTTGTGATATGATTAACATAATAAATGTATGATTTCAAGCTGGATTTGAAGAAGAAAACAACCATGAAGCGAGGAATGAAAGGCCAAACGCATAGGATGAACTATGTTCAAAGCTGGAATTTTTGGGCTTAGGGGCGTGCCATGCTGCCTAGCGACTGCTTTTAGGGTGTGACACACCCTTGGTTGTAAAGAAAAATGTTTAGTTTTAGTAGTTTCCCTCTATAAGGGTGTGCCACACCCTTATCATGCTAATGTCATAGCATGGCACGCTAGTGTGTCAAAATCGACCATTGTTCTCCTACTATAAATAGGACACTCCAAATCTTTTGTAATTATCTTGGATGACTTTTTCGGATTGGAATACACTTTAGGATGCTTTAATTAGGGTTTTTATTCTCTTACTTTAGTATACTTTAGTATTATTACATGGATTTCATCACTTTGATTCTTTGTAAGTCCATGAATGGCTAAACACCCTCGTCCGGGGTTAAGGCCAAGAATATGATTGCTTTAAATTATATTGAGTTGTTCATTGTTTATTATCATTATTATCTGTTCATGTATTCTTGTTATTTACTATTTTATGGATTTGTAACCCTTAGGATCAATGCATAATTCTATTGGAAGCTCGGAAGGAGGAACAATAGAATAAAATGTGGGATACATGTGGTAAGATCATAATCATTCAATGAATTAATGCTATAATTTACATGTAGGATAGGATTATATCTAATTCTCCTAATTTGGTTTATAGACGGGCAAAAATACAAATGTGTCTATCTTAGTTCTTGCATTCCCCTCTCAACGATGTATTTATAAGAATAAGTTAGATAGTTCATTAGAGGCTTAAAAGACTGTAATCATGTTATTAATCTCGGGAACCAATAACTAAGATATTAACTTAACCAACAAAGTTATATAGCTACATCGGATTGTTTGTAGTGCCTTAACCCTGGGTTTCTCCCCATTTTTGTTTAAGACCTTTATATTGTAGTATTGATAATCTTACTTTTAATTGTTAACACTTAATTACAATTGGTTACTTTCGGACTAGATTCATCTTATTAGTGACTAGAATTGGATAGTTGTTTAATAAAAGTCCCTGTAGGATATATACTTGGCTTTTAAAGGCCATTTTACTGCTTGGTGGACCATGTACACTTGGGTGTGTGCTTGGGCGCAACAATATGTTTTTCTTCAGTTGAAGCCTCATGAGAAGAATTATCCTACACACGATTAGGAGTTATGCATAATCATATTTGCTTTGAAATTGTCGAGAAACTATTCGTATGGAGTTTGTTGTAAGATTTTTTTATATCACTATACCCTTCAGTATTTCTTCGCCCAATGAGATCTTAATATGAGGCAACATCATTAGCTTGAGTTACTTAAGGATTATGATCTTACTATTCTTTACAACTCGGGCAAGGCTAATGTAGTTGTAGATGCCTTGAGCTGGAAGTTGATGGGTATGGGTAGCTTGGTGCATCTTTTGACCCAGGAAAGTCCTTTGGACTTAGATGTTTAGTCTTTGGCTAACCAGATAGTTAGGCTTAATATTTTAATAGTTGGGTGTGATATGGAATTTATGAAGGCTATATATTCTTTAGTAGAGCAGATTTGAACTTATCAGTATGATGATATTGGTTTAAGAGTGATTTAAGATAAGGTGTTGAGTAGCAAGTCCAAGGAAGCTTCACTTGACTTTGATGGTGTATTAAGGATTGGAGGTCGAGTTTGTGTGCCTAGAGTGGGGATTAGGTGAGATTGATCTTGGAAAAGGTTTATTTTTCTCGATATTCTATTCATCTAGGAGTGACTAAGATGTATTATGATTTGTGATAGCCCTACTGGTGGGGTGGGGTGAGGAAGGATATAGCAGATTTTATAGCTCATTGCCTATGTTGCTAGTAGGTAAAGAATGGGCATTTGAGGTCTGCTGTTTTGCTTCAAAGATTACCAATTCTTGAGTGGACGTAGGAGCAAATCACTATGGACTTCATGACTGGGTTGCTTGTATTTGTTGTGGTTTTGATAGTGTTTGGGTCATCATGGATGGTTGACCAAATCTGTTTATTTCATCCTTATTTAGGTTTTCTTCAGTGTGGGGAGGTTGGCTCGTATCTATCTTTGTGAGATAGTTCATCTCTATGGTGTAATAGTGTATATTATCTCAAATAGAGGTCCAATTTTCACTTCTAACTTCTGGAAGGCATTTTAAGAGGAGTTAGGTACTCGTGTTGATCTTAGCACCACTTTTCACCCATCGACTGATGGTCCGTCGGAGTGGACTATTCTAGTTTTGGAGGATATGTGTAGACACCTAATTTTGTCCCTCCCGAAGTCTAATTTTATTCATTTTTAGTTCACCTTACCATGTGTCCACCCCCATGTAATTATATCCCACAAAAATATAAAAATAAACAAAAACATACCTCTAACTAATTTATCTTATCCTAACAACATACCCAATCAAAAGCTTCCACCTACCCTAACTACCCATGTGATTCCCCCCCTCCTTTTTCTTGTCCACAAAGAAAGAATATATGG
This sequence comes from Capsicum pubescens, assembly GCA_030864215.1. Lineage (NCBI taxonomy): Eukaryota > Viridiplantae > Streptophyta > Magnoliopsida > Solanales > Solanaceae > Capsicum > Capsicum pubescens. Next base: position 67,707,340 of record CM061549.1, on the reverse strand, counting down.
GGGACCCACCAAAATTCCCACATCATAACAAATCCATGCTCATTATAAAAGAAAAATTCTAAGAAGAAAAAGGGGGCTCATTCTTTGATCATCATCTTCTCCACAATAACAAGAATCACCAAATAATCTTCCTCACAAGAACAAGAACAACAACGAAAAAAAAAAAAAAAAAGTAACCGGTGAACAGTGATCGGTGAACAGTACCGGTGAACAGTGACGGCGTGAAAAGTGACGGTGAACGGGTCATTATTTGTCGAGTTGGATTATTGGTGTTAAGGTTCAGCTCGAGGTTTCCGGGTGCGGACTCTCTTTATTCGAATAATATTGAGTTTGAAAGCTTCAAATTTAAGGTCCAATTCTTTCTTCTCTTTTATTTAATTCTTATGTGATTGTGATTGCGTGTGATTCGATATCGTGGTTTGTTTGTTGATGTGAACTATTGGTGACATTTGGGTGTGTGATGTGCTAAGCATGATTGGTGAATTTTCGTTATTCTCGATTGGTGGATTGTGTATTGAAATGGGTTAATCACGTGGTTAAAAATGAATTAAGGTGGGGATTAAAAATGGAGGAAAATGAATATTGATTAATTTTGATGTATTGATAATGTTAAACATGATAGAATTGTGATATGTTGAACTTGGTAGGCAAACGTAGGCCGGTTAGGCAAATTTAGGAATAACGATTTATTGGAGTGTTTGAATATGTGCGTGAATGGTACTTTCTACTTTATTGCACGAAAAGTTTAAATTGTACTCATTTGGCCGGGGAATGCCCCGAAGGATTTGTATTGATTTATCCGGGGAATGCCCTGAAGTAGCATGTACGCAAAGGAGGCTCGTGATCAAGGCCCAGAACGTCGGGTGGAGTTTAGTTTAGGATTAGTTTAGAATAGAATAGGTTTTATATTTCAGCACCTCTTTTATTTTGGATTGTATAATTTGGGCTGAACATTATTTTTGTTTGTTTTGAATTTTCTGTGATTTATTTGTTTGCTTGTTTTGTGTGTTTATGTGGTTTGTACATTTGTAATGTCAAATTAGCCGATACGCTCCACCAAGAGACCGTGGTCGAACCATGGGATCGAGGGGTGCCTAACACCTTCCCCTCGGTCAACAGAATTCCTTAGCCGGAATCTCTGTTCGTAAACCGGTTTAAAGAGTCAAATGGTTTCGAAAAGGATTTTCCAATGGTGACTTGGCACACCAGATTATGCCAAGTGGCGACTCTGATTTTGAATGTAAAAACAATCTTTTTTCGGAACCAATCTTCATTTTTTCACTTTAATAAAAAACCCTTTCAAACCTTAAAATACATATCTTTTTTGGAGTCGAAAAAAGGGTGTGACAGCTCTGGCGACTCTGCTGGGGACTATTTCAGAATTCGAGCTTTTTTTGGAGTCGTATAGGCTTTGTTTGGCATTACGAGTGTATAAGCATTGTTTGTGATTTTTGTTTGTGTTTTCACTTTTGTGCATTTTCATGCTCTTTGTTTACAGTATTTATCCTATGTGTTACCGCTTTATATCTGACATCATTTGCATAACCCGAGTCAATTCTTTCCGCAACAAGTCTCGAAGCGCACGTCGTGCGCACGAACTCTAGTTGAGTCACCTTTATTTTAGGGGGGAGCCGTTGGATGTATGGAGTAGGTGGAAAGCAAAACAACCACTATCGACCATATGCTCCCCCGAACGGCCTTGTTAGTAAACCACAACGTAGGTCATCCTTTAGGTTATGCTTATGTGCATCATATTAAGACCTAGCGGGGCCCACTTGGTCCTTTGTAGGAGACTCACCTCTAACGCATCCCTACGTGCTAAATGTTGCATCTTTGAGGGTAATGGGGTCATTTGACGGACTGATTTGGTGAAAACATGTGTTAGAAGTAAGGTGCGTAGGCAAGAACTGTTGAAAAAAATAGAGAAAAGAAGTGAGTCGAAAAGAATGAATCAAAAGGAGTGTCGTAGTTTATTTTAGAGTTCTTTATGACTCTTGTTCTTCACGATCCAAACTCAAAAAGATTTTTTTTTACGTTTTGCATTTAGCTTCTCAAAGTACCGTAAGTTCAACAAAAAAAAATGAAAAAAAGAGGGTTTTGTTTGCCTTTTCTACTTATTTGTCAAAAACAAAATACCAAAAAGATTTTTTTTTATAATTGGTGGTGTCAGTCTTAGTTGAAAAACAAAAAAGTTTACATTCGTTTGTTTTTGGTTGTCTCTTAAGTTAGGGTCAATTTATTAGCTAATCGTTATGTGTCCAATCTGGATGAACTACGCACCCCTGATTCTCCTCTTTCGGGAGTGAGATACGTAGGCAACCTATTGTGGGTTCGGGGATCTTATTTTGAAAAATCCAAAAATATTTTTCTTCACTCTTCATTTAGAGCAGGTGTCATATACATCAATAAAAGAAAACTACAAAAAGATTTTCCTTTAATAGGTTCAAGTTTCATTTTCGTATGAAAAGCAAAATTGAAAATCCAAAAAGAGTTTTCTTTGGTAATCATAGATTCCATTTTTGTATAGGGAGTTTAAACCTAAAAAAAAATGCAAAAAGATTTTCGTCAATTCTTTTGATAATTTGTTATTTTCTTTTCTTTTTAAAGTTTCAAGAGAAAAAAAATATTTTAATTGGCCATTTTGACAAAACTTCAAGAACTACGCACACCTGATTCTCCCCTTTCGGGGGTGAGATACGTAGGCGCCCTTATTGGGTTCGGTGATCTTTTCAAGAGAAAAAAAAGAGGTTTTGAAAAACTGTTGAACTCTAACCATTTGCTATTTCTTGTCCAGCTAGTTTAAGGTGATTGGTTGGTGGCATTTTGGCTGGTCCTCCATATTGCTCCAAGTCACAGAGGACGTTATGGCCAACAAGGAGACCGAGTTAGTTGTCACTAATCAGATAGGGAGTTCGGGGAATGAGAATGTAGGAGATAATGAAGAGATTCGGAAATTAAGGCGGCAAATAATAGAACTGCATCGAGCTTGGTCTAATGGGTTGCCGCCTCCTCCAGTTCCCATGGATAATCTGGAATATCTTTCTAGCTTGCCTCCCGTGTCACATGCACAATTTCCCATTTTTATTGATATGGCACAACATGCATCAGGATCGACTCCGGGGCAACAATATCCAACCACTTCCAATGTTCATTTCCTCACTCCCCAATCCAAGACTACCACATACTCGGCTCCAGCTGTTGTTCATGCTTTTGCGACGCCACCCCCACCTCCTACTTTTGATGTTCATCCACAAGTTGTGCCTTCCTACACTACAAGAGAGCCTGCATTGAATATTTTTAGTGATCAGCATTATGCTCTCGAGCCTACATTTAAGTCGACTGGTCCTAACGATTTCCCTCAACCGCCTGAATTTCCTCGTAACACTGAGAAACCTGTTATGACAGAAGAACAAGAGGAAATAGCCAGAAAATTGAGAAGGTTGGAACTGACTATGAAAAACTTACAAGGACTTAGGGGGTACAAAAGTGTCTCTTATAAAGATCTATGCATGTTTCCTGGTGTACATCTTCCTCTTGGTTTTAAAATGCCGAAGTTTGAGAAGTATGATGGACATGGCGATCCTGTAGCACATTTGAGACGCTATTGCAACCAGCTAAGGGGCGCTGGAGGGAAGGAAGAATTACTCATGGCATATTTCGGTAAGAGTCTTTCAGGTCTAGCTTCAGAATGGTTTGTTGACCAAGACATTGACAAATGGATTAGTTGGGATGACCTAGCTAACGAATTTGTGCAACAATTTCAATTCAATGTGGAGTTCATCCTTGATGAAAAATCCCTAACTAGTATAACAAAGAAAAATACTGAGAGTTTTAGGGAGTATGCAATTAGATGGCGCGGACAAGCTGCTAGAGTAAAACCGTCAATAAAAGAAAGCAAAATAGTAGAGGTGTTTATTCAAGCACAGGACGAAACATATTATCAACACTTGTTACCTGCATTAGGCAAGCCATTCATTGAGGTCCTTAAAATGGGGGAGATGATAGAAGAGGGAATTAAGACTGGTCGCATTGTGAGTTTGGCAACATTGAAAGCGACTACTCAAGTAATTGAAAAGGGTTCAGGAAGTGTTGGGGAGGAAAAGAATGAGGAAGATGCATCTGCAATTATAGTTGGACAGCAAGAAAGGTCAAGAAGACCACGTCGTCGTCGATCTTAGGCTCAAGTTCAAGTTTATGCCCAGGCTCCACATAATCACTCCCAAAATCCATTATACTCTGTTCCTCCACATCCATATCCAGTGTATAATGCACAACCACATGATCAACCCTCATCTTACCCACAATGGCATACCCCAACGCCCCAGAGTCATCCTCTAACTCCACAAACATACCAAAACCCTTCTAAGCCAGATTTTCTATCCAAGCCAAACAATGAAATGAGGCAGAAGTCGAGAGATAGCTTCACACCAATTGGAGAGTCATATGCCAGTTTATTTCAGATATTGGTACAGGAAGGAATGATCACTCCTCTCCTTGGGCACGCCCTTAATCGGCGTTCAAGAAATTTTGATCCTAAGGCACGATGTGCGTATCATTCTGAGGTTCAGGGTCATAGTATTGAAGATTGTCGAGATTTGAAAAGAGAAATTGAAAAGATGATTCATGATGGATCAATTATGGTGCAGAACATTGATAGTGAGGGAAACTCTAGTCATGCTGATATGCAAACCAGTGGCTAAGATGTCAGGCTGAGCAATGGAGAAGTCACCCCTCTCCTTACCTGGAAGGGGTTTGGTAGCTTGTTTTGTTTTATTTTCTGTTCTCCGAATTATTTCAGGGTTGTAGTTTAGGATTTATCTTGTTTTGTCCCTTTGTCGTTTATGTTCAAACCCTTCTATATTTCATTTTTATTAAATGGAGTGTCCCCTTTTTCTTTGTGTTTTAAATATGTTTTTTTTTACATAGTACATTTTATGTTGACTCTAGTGATATGATATGCTCGTGAAATTTACAGCTAGATCTTAACATCCAGTTTAAGAATGAACATTAAATCAGAGGGTTAAAGTTAGAAAAAGAGAGCATCTGAGGAAATAGATAGAGTGCTGGGGCATTTGGTGATCAAGTTGAAACCTTCTTTGAAAATTAAGGCACTTATTTTGAGAATCACAAGAATAACTTGGTCATCAATTAAAAGACATGTCTCAATTAGATCAAATAGTGGCCGCGTGAATAGAAAGAAAATCAGCTTCACAAAATCACGAGTCATTCAATGTGAGGAATGTGCAACAAAAGTGGAGTTGTATGCCATATAAACGCAGAAGAAATAGTGATGCACAGACTCAGTCAAAGTTAATGCTGTAAAAGATGTCAAAAGATCTTCATCTTTCACTTTCATATTGCATGATATGTACTTGCATTTTCAAAGATTGATATGACGAAGGCATTTCATTCTGCCATCCAAACATCGTGTCATCCTTTGTATACCCCATTTGAGCTTTAGTCTTATTTTCTTTCATACACCTCTTTTGGAATCAATATAGTCAGCAAATCTCGAAAGAACAATGTCGAGCAAAACAATAGTCAGAAAAGTTCAAAAAAAAAAAGAGAAAAAATGTGTCAAAAAAAAGAGAAAAAAGAGTGTGAAGAAAAATAGAGTCAGAAAAATCCCCAAAAGAAAAATAAATAAAGAAATCAGAATCAAGCAAAATAAGCTGCCAGAACTATGCATGACCTGATTCTCCTCTCTCAAGGGTGAGATACGTAGGCTGCCCCACTCAGGGCTCGGTCCAACCAAATAAACAATTTAGTGTCACCCAGTCAAAAGAAACTGGGGCATGAGTTAATCCTCATTGTTTGAGTCGATTCCAAAAGTTGTAAGTCCTACCCCACTTCAAGTGTCGTTTGGGCCTCATGCCATCCTTTCTTTCTAACCTTATCCAAAAGCCATGTTACAACCAAAGAAAGACCTTCAGATCAATCTTTGAGGATGTTAAGGCGGAGCATGCAAGGGATATGATAATGCATTTGGGAACTATTTATCTTCCTCAGCATAGGGAATCAAGAGAGAAATAAAAATGAGAGAGTCTTATTGGTGAAAAACCTTACGGGCACCATAAGGCGATGGTAAGTTGAGAGAAATAAAAATGAGAGAGTCTTATTGGTGAAAACCCTCACGGGCACCATAAGGCGATAGTGAGCCGAGAGAAAATAAAAAAAGCTTGTTGGAGAAAACCCTTCAAGGCGCCACTAGCCGAATGGGGTCTTAAATGCAATTGACCTAAGAAAGCAACTCAGTTTCAAGGTCATTAACTCAACAACAATGGGTAGAAAGTTTGGATGAAAAGATCAAGCTGCTTAATCCAAAATGCATGGCATAATCATTAGTGTTGACTGTCATTTTTAGATGAATTTTTCGTTTCGTTGTTTTAAAAGGGCATATTCATTGTCTTTTCTTTCTTCTTTTTATTTTAATTTTATCTTTCTTAAGTCAGTTATCAAAACAAAAATTGTCTTTTTTTTATGTTTTGTTTGTTTGTTGTTTTTGTTGTTTCTTGTCTTTGAGTCAAGTCCGTGTCAAAACAAGTGAGAAAAGATTTCAAAACTGGCTACCAGCTTCTTTAATTGCACAAAGCAAGAAAAAAGCTAGCACATGAAAGAGACATGATTGTAAGCCCAAAAAAAAGGCATACAGGAAGTTTTGTCAACAGAGAAGTCGGGGAACTCATGGAAATACCAAGGTTCAAAGGGTTTATTTGAGAAACACGACAAAGCAGAAATACTGTGTTTGTTTTAAAGTCACTCTTAATAAGCTGAGTTTGAGTCAATGATACAACAAGTCAATGACATATTCTAATGGTTGAAAGCAAAGCTAAATGTGACGGGGGCAGGAGCAATTGCCTCAAAAGCCAAAGCCACAAACTAGCCACCATGTTTTTAAACTCACAAGTTTTCTTTGTATGTAATAGGAATACATGTTGCATTCAGATCAAGGATTTCAGAGCCTAAACATCAAAGGCCGTAATTTCTCACCCCAACAAATGTAAGAGGCAAGGTTACTGCACAGGTTTGGTAATTAAAACCATGGTAAAATTCATAATTCAAGATCTCTAGGAGACGCATTTTCTTGTTTTGGTAATTCAAGCAGCTTTGGTAAGGAGACGCACTTCATTTTTTTGATAATTCAAACAACATTGATAAGGAAACACACTTCCTTGATTGGGTAATTCAAATTTTGCTTCTTAGGTAATGCACTTCCTAACTTAAGTCTTGATTCCTAGAAGACGTACCTTTTAGTCGAGTCATCCCCTTTGATTTCTATAAGACGTACCTTTTAGTCGAGTCATTCCCTTTGATTCCTATAAGACGTACCTTTTAGTCGAGTCATCCCCTTTGACCCCTAGAAGACGTACCTTTTAGTTGAGTCATTCCCTTTGATTCCTATAAGACGTACCTTTTAGTCGAGTCATCCCCTTTGACCCCTAAAAGACGTACCTTTTAGTCGAGTCATCCCCTTGGATTCCTATAAGACGTACCTTTTAGTCGAGTCATCCCCTTTGATTCCTATAAGATGTACCTTTTAGTTGAGTCATCCCCTTTGATTCCTAGAAGACGTACCTTTTAGTCGAGTCATTTTCCTTGATTCCTATAAGCGTACCTTTTAGTCGAGTCATCCCTTTTGATTCCTATAAGACGTACCTTTTAGTTGAGTCATCCCCTTTGACCCCTAGAAGACATACCTTTTAGTCGAGTCATCCCCTTTGACCCCTAGAAGATGTACCTTTTAGTCGAGTCATTTCCCTTGATTCTTATAAGACGTACCTTTTAGTCGAGTCATCCCCTTTGATTCCTATAAGACGTACCTTTTAGTCGAGTCATCCCCTTTGATTCCTATAAGACGTACCTTTTAGTCGAGTCATCCCCTTTGATTCCTATAAGACGTACCTTTTAGTCGAGTCATCCCCTTTGATTCCTATAAGACGTACCTTTTAGTCGAGTCATTTCCCTTGATTCCTATAAGACGTACCTTTTAGTCGAGTCATCCCCTTTGATTCCTATAAGACGTACCTTTTAGTCGAGTCTTCCCCTTTGATTCCTATAAGACGTACCTTTTAGTCGAGTCATCCCCTTTGACCCCTAGAAGACGTACCTTTTAGTCGAGTCATCCCCTTTGATTCCTAGAAGACGTACCTTTTAGTCGAGTCATTTCTCTTGATTCCTAGAAGACGTACCTTTTAGTCGAGTCATCCCTTTTGATTCCTATAAGACGTACCTTTTAGTCGAGTCATCCCCTTTGATTCCTAGAAGACGTACCTTTTAGTCGAGTCATTTCCCTTGATTCCTATAAGACGTACCTTTTAGTCGAGTCATTCCCTTTGATTCCTATAAGACGTACCTTTTAGTCGAGTCATCCCCTTTGATTCCTATAAGACGTACCTTTTAGTCGAGTCATCCCCTTTGATTCCTATAAGACGTACCTTTTAGTCGAGTCATCCCCTTTAATTCCTATAAGACGTACCTTTTTAGTCGAGTCATCCCCCTAGATTCCTATAAGACGTACCATTTAGTCGAGTCATTCCAATTAACTCATAGAAATTGCATTTCTTTATTTGGGATAATTTTCTTTTCAGTTTTGATGTGATTTCAGGAGCATGCCCGAAGCACAGGGCGAATAAATGGAAAACCAAGCAACAAGGTGAAGAAATTGAAAGTTAAACAGATTGAAAAATAACAAGTCAGGAGCCCTCCTGCAGAACAGGGTGCAGAAGTTGAAAGCATGCAACAAGTTGATGAAATAGCAAGTCAGGAACCCGCCTGGAGAACAGGGTGACGAAATTGAAAGGCAAGCAAAAGGTTGAAAGAAATTGCAAATCAGGAGCCCGCCTGAAGAATAGGGTGATAAAAGTCGGGTCAAGAGCCAACAGAAGTTGTATAGATAGGATTTTTGTAATTTCATTTATGTTTTAACTTGTAATTTTTATTTTTTGATGTAATGACAGAGCCGCGGACCGAAACCTCGATGGAACCTCACTCGACTCTCCAACTCGGTATAGTCCACTTCTCTTCCAATCCTTTGAAATACCCGTGAATTGATTCTCTCATAATTTGGGTAGGAAGGATGTCTTAAGTCAAGACCCGGTTGTCCTTCTTCCTTCTGTTTCTTTCTTTGAATAATGGTCGGGTCAAAATTTGGTCTCGCTGTCTACTTCTTTGTCTGAAAATACTTCGTGTTTACATTCAAAGGGGGCATGATGTAGACACCTAATTTTGTCCCTCCCGAAGTCTAATTTTATTCATTTTTAGTTCACCTTACCATGTGTCCAACCCCATGTAATTATATCCCACAAAAATACAAAAATAAACAAAAAAATACCTCTAACTAATTTATCTTATCCTAACAACCTACCCAATCAAAAGCTTCCATCTACCCTAACTACCCATGTGATTCCCCCCTCATTTTTCTTGTCCACAAAGAAAGAATATATGGGGGACCCACCAAAATTCCCACATCATAACAAATTCATGCTCATTATAAAAGAAAAATTCTAAGAAGAAAAAGGGGGCTCATTCTTTGATCATCATCTTCTCCACAATAACAAGAATCACCAAATAATCTTCCTCACAAGAACAAGAACAACAACGGAAAAAAAAAAAGTAACCGGTGAACAGTAACCGATGAACAGTGCCAGTGAACAGTGATGGCGTGAAAAGTGACGGTGAACGGGTCATTATTTATCGAGTTGGATTGTTGGTGTTAAGGTTCGGCTCGAGGTTTCCGGGTGCGGAATCTCTTTATTCGAATAATATTGAGTTTGAAAGCTTCAAATTTAAGGTCCAATTCTTTCTTCTTTTTTATTTAATTCTTATGTGATTGTGATTGCGTGTGATTCGATACCGTGGTTTGTTTGTTGATGTGAACTGTTGGTGACATTTGGGTGTGTGATGTGCTAAGCATGATTGGTGAATTTTCGTTATTCTCGATTGGTGGATTGTGTATTAAAATGGGTTAATCACGTGGTTAAAAATGAATTAAGGTGGGGATTAAAAATGGAGAAAAATGAATATTGATTAATTTTGATATATTGATAATTTTAAACATGATAGAATTGTGATATGTTGAACTTGGTAGGCAAACGTAGGCCGGTTAGGCAAATTTAGGAATAACGATTTATTGGAGTGTTTGAATATGTGTGTGAATGGTAATTTCTACTTTATTGCACGAAAAGTTTAAATTGTACTCATTTGGCCGAGGAATGCCCCGAAGGATTTGTATTGATTTATCCGGGGAATGCCCTGAAGTAGCATGTACGCAAAGGAGGCTCATGATCAAGGCCCGGAACGTCGGGTGGAGTTTAGTTTAGGATTAGTTTAGAATAGAATAGGTTTTATATTTCAGTACCTCTTTTTTTTTCGATTGTATAATTTGGACTGAACATTATTTTTGTTTGTTTTGAATTTTGTGTGATTTATTTGTTTGTTTATTTTGTGTGTTTATGTGGTTTGTACATTTGTAATGTAAAATTAGCCGATACGCTCCACCAAGCGACCGTGGTCGAACCACGGGATCGGGGGGTGCCTAACACCTTCCCCTCGGTCAACAGAATTTCTTAGCCGGAATCTCTGTTCGTAAACCGGTTTAAAGAGTCAAATGGTTTCGAAAAGGATTTTCCAATGGTGACTTGGCACACCATATTATGCCAAGTGGCGACTCTGATTTTGAATGTAAAAACAATCTTTTTTCGGAACCAATCTTCATTTTTTCACTTTAATAAAAAACCCTTTCAAACCTTAAAATACATATCTTTTTTGGAGTCGAAAAAGGGGTGTGACAATATGCTATGTTCTTGGGTTTTGGAATTTAGAGGTTAGTGGGAGCAACATTTAGCCTTGATAGATTTTTCATATAATAATAACTTCCATTTTAGTATTAAGATGACATCTTTCGAGGGTTTATATGGTAGTTGTTGTCACTCTCTAGTTGGTTGGTTTGAGGTTTTGAGATTGGAACTTGAGGTAGGGACTTGCTTCGTGAGTCCTTGAATAGAGTTTAGGTCATTCAAGATAGACTTCGAGTGGCTCAAAGTAGGCAGTAATGCTATGAAGATCATAGACTTCATGCCTTGAGATTTCATGTTGGTGATTGAGTCTTCCTCCATGTATCACCTAGAAGGGCACGATGAAATTTGGGAAGAGTAAGCTTAGCCCCAGGTATATCAAATCATTTGAGATTAATCAAACTATTGGAGATGTAGCTTATGAGTTAGCTGTGAGACCCCATAAAATTTCAATGTATTTATTATTGACCCTCCGTATGCGTAATGTTAATTTTTGACTTGAATTGTGTTAAGGGGTATTAAAAGGGTGTTTTAGGAAAGTTTTGAAATTTTCGAAAGGGGTTTGGGGTTATTTTGGGACCCCAAGGTAGTAAGCCTCCGCAATAGTGGTGTGCCACGGAGGTTAGCCTCCACGATTACGACATGGCATGGAGGCTAAGCTCCATAATAGTGGTGTGCCATGCTTCTATATTAAATTCATCCATTTTTTCACTTAGGTTGAGGGACTTTTGGTCTTTTTACCTCTTGCAGAACTTCTAAACATAAAATTGACCCTTTTCTTTCAGTTTTCAAAGATCAAAGTCCATCCTTTTCTTCTCTAACTCTATACCCAAGAAAGTTCAAGGGTTTTACAAAGGATTCAGCATTCAAGCTAAAAACTTTGAATTCTCTTCAAATTTTTCTATATTTCAGGCATGTTGCTCATTCCTAACTTGTATTTTTACATTGTGGCATTAATTTATTAAATATTCATGTGATTTAAATGATGGGTTTGAAATTGGGGGTTGCGAGATTTTGATTGTTATTGCCTAAATTACTTGTTCCATATTTTAAATGGAATACTCATGCTTTAATTTATGGTTTTTAGTACTAAATTGGTGCATTGTTTTAATGGTTGGAATGAGGGACATGGCTTTCCCAAATTGATGGAAGTTTGACTTGATAATGGCATTAACCTCAACCCACTTTGTAAACTTTATTTTAAATATAGATAATTGCATGGTTTAACATGTCTTTTGAACCCATTACATTGCATTAAAGGATATATGAATGAATAAAGTTTTGGATGGTATTGATGGCCTTGGTTTTGGGTTTTAAATAGAACTTGGGAGTCAATTTGGTTATATGGACTGGTTTGGCATAATTGAATTAGCTTGAAAGCATATTGGTATGATGATACCAAGTTGGTAAATGCCTTAATGAATGAATCTTGGGTTAATAGTTGATTTATGTGCAACTATTTCAATTTGGGCTTAAAGGGAATTGTGTATCCACCGTAAAGGTATAGGTCCCGAGGGGATCAACTATGGAAACCACGTTTGTCGGCGTTGGGGGTCCATGTGACCATGTGATTGGTGTGCACTTTATATATATATATTGGGAGGGCTATAGCCTTGGTGTTTGTAGCCTTTTCTTGGGTTCTCTTCGATTCATGCAGCTAACATCCACTAGGGCCCTTCCAATTGGGGAGTTGGACCCATATAGCTCATGGGTGCCTTTTGGATGGAGCGAGCTACATATTTTAGATTAAATCTTTAGACTCTCATGTTCATGACCCTTGTCCCTACCTCAGCATCCTATATATATGTACATGAGCGTGGTGAATATGGTTTATGACTGAATTTTGGTAATTGCATTATTTTCTCCCTATCCCCTGAGTTACATGTTAGTGCTCGCCTCACTGACCGTCCCTGGCGCTGCATCGTATCATAATGTACGGTCCGAGGACTTTTCTGTTACTCTTGTGCAAAATTAAGCGATTGGTACTCATGTGGAACTGCTGTGAAGCTGTGAGCCTCCATCTTTTAGAAGGCTCAATCATTTCATTATCTTTTATTATTGATCTTAGTATTTTATTTTGGATTTTTTTGGTCATAGTTGGGGGCATGTCTGACTTAGTTGATATTTTGGTTTTAGAGGCTTTTGTGGACAGTATTGGGATAATTGGTTGTTTTATTTAGACTCTTAGATTTCATTTGGTTTATCTATCTTTCTTTTGTTATTTTGGTTGACTTTCGCTGTTTATTATTATTGTGCTCTTGAGGTGAGGCAAAGGGGGTGGTCTCCAGCCCATGGTGGGCTTGAGATACTTATCTTGGCCAGGACTGGGTTCAGGTCGTGACAAGCTTAGTGTCAGATCACAGTTCAGGGTCGTTGGGTGTCCACAAAGCCGTGTTGAGTAGAGTTCCATTTATGGGTGTGTAGTGTGATGGGAGGCTATAAGGCATTTAGGAATGTTTCTCTTTCTTGTGTTCGATTTTGTGCTATAGAGTCTAGTTGCTATTAAACTCCTATAACTCCTGGATTAATTGCATTTCAGATCATGCCTCTTCGAAGATCTGACGGTCATAGAAACTCTGCTAGAAACTTGTCCTACTTGATGAGAATGTCAAAGGAACTTACCCTACTTATGGAGTGCAGACCCGGTCTAGGGTCCCTGCTCCTGACTGTGCCACTCTATGTGGGGTTTTATCGGTCCTTACTAGTACTCCTCGGGATTCCTAAGCTGGTGATACTCATGCCCAGATGCCCTAGGGAGATATCTCTAATGTGGAGTCTCTTCAGTCTATTCATATGCTTGCTCAATTGATGGCATCGTAGTCTCATCGACCTGATTATGTTAGTTCTACTGTTAGTTCATCTAAGGTCACCCGGATTTAATGTCGTGATCAATGTCTACTTTAAAGGTAGGGGATTGCTTTAGCAGCCTCCTACATATAGGCTGGACCACTAAAGCGGTCAACCCACACTTAATCGATGACCGCTTTAGCGATCATAGCTGGACAAGTATAAGAAAATCATTTTTCTTCTATATTTGAGACTTTAAGCTTCGGTTTAAGAGCTTTTTTGATGAGTTCTTCCATTTTTATCTTGGGTAAGCTCAAAAACACTATTTTAATTATTGTCATTTAAAATTCATTAAATTATTATTTCAAAATAAGAATTTGGGGGTTTTCGCTCTAAAGGCCTAAAAAGGGATTTTTTTCGATCTAAACCCCGCTTTTAACCCTTTTTTCACTTGGATTTTCTCCTGTGGCTTCCTTTAATCATGGGTAAGGTTTTTATGAACAAAGTTTTGATTATACCCTTTTGTTTTAGAAACCTGTTTTGGGGGTCCATTTTGACCACGACTTAAAAGTGGACAATATGGATATCTTTGACTTTTTTTTATGCGTAGATTCTATATTTGGATGTTTTAGTTGATTCTGAGGCCGTTCGAGAGAGGAAAGCTATGCGTTGAAGGGTTTTAGACTTTGATGTTGTCATCACGAGATAAGTTATGACTTCACTTTCTTCAGACTTGTCTGGGTAGTTAATATGTATATAAAAGTATGCTATAGGTATGGGTAATCAATCACGGAAATAATATTATTACTATTGAGTGATGGTGTAGGGGTTTATATTATTGTTATTGGTAGTTTGAGATGATATTTTTTACGTGTTGCGGTGTGGGGATTTAGTTGATCTTATTTGTACCGTTTATGCATAAAATGCTTCTTTCATGATAGAAATTCCAAGTTGGGGTTAATGTGATAGTAATGGTGCCTTACATGCATATTTATTCCTATGGTACATTGTTTATATGAAATCATGAAAGATTAATATATTGAGTAGATTACGAGCTCACTTGTGCATTTATTAATTGTATTTGATATCTTCATACTTTTGATTGTGAGCATTTACATCCTCATATCACACATAGCTTTATGAGACATTAGTACCATTGAGGAAACACTGATTTTGAAATAAATGAGACATTTTTAAGAAACCTTCTGTCGTAACTCACGAGTCAGAGAGAAGATATCGATATTGAGATTAGGATTGAGTATTAAGAAAGTATATAGATTACAAACCCCCCATGGGTCTTACTTAAAAGCGTTCATGCTCAGTTGGTGTATACGGAGGTTATGCAATAACCATGATCACATCGCATCATCATTATTATCATCATCATTGCATTTCATCCATTTATGCATCCTTAGTGTTGTGTTCTTGTATTTCATCTGATGTATATCTATTATGTTTTTTTTACATACCTATTCATGTTTATGTGCTATATTAGTGTAAGATCGTGCAAAATTTTAATGATTTCATTTTTTACCCTTTCGCGTGTGTAATGTTGATTTTGAACTTGAATTATGTTTAGAGATGGTAAAAGGGTGTTTTGGGAAAGTTTTGGAATTTTTGAAAGAATTTTATGATTATTTTGGGACCTCGAGGTAGTGAGCCTTTGAGATATTGGTGTGCCATAAATGTTAGCCTCCGCTATAATGGTGTGGCGTGGAGGCTACCTTCGCGATAGCGGCGTGCCACATTGTTGTTTTAATTTTATCCAATTATTTTCACTTGGGGTGAGGGGATTTTGGACTTCTTACCCCTTACATGACTTATAAACATAAAATAACCCTTGTCTTTCAGTTTTTAAAGATCAAAACACCACTCATTCTCTCTTAAACTCAAAACCCAAGAAAGCTTAAGGGTTTTTCAAGAAATCACTACACCAGGCTCCAAACTTTGAATTGTCTTCAATTTCTTGTGTACTTCAGGCATGTTGCTCATCCCTAACTTATAATTTTAAATTATGGCATTAATTTATTGGATATTCATGTGATTTAAATTATGGGTTTGAAATTGGGTTGAAGGGTTTTGGTTATTACTAACTAGATTACTTGTCCCGAGTTTTAAATTGATTATTCATACTTTAAATTGATGTGTTGGGGACTGAATTGGTGTATTATTTTAATGGTTGAAATGGAGGACATGGGTTTCCCCAAATTGATGGAATTTTGGCTTGGAAATTACATCAATCTCAACCCTTTTATAATCTTGATTTTGAATATGGATAATTGTATGGTTTAACTTATTTTTGAACCCATTCATTTCATTAAAGGATAAACGAATGAATATGATTTTAGAATGGCCTTGGTGGTCATGGATTGGATTTTAAATGAAACTTGTGAGTCAATTTGGTTATATGGATTGGTTTGGCATAATTGAATTACCTTGCAAGCATATTGATATAATAATACCAAGTGGTACATGCCTTAATGAATGACTCCTGGGTTAATGGGTTGTTTATGTGTATCTGTTTTTAATTCAGGCTTAAAGAGAATTGTGTATCTCACCATGAAGGTGTAGGTCCCGGGGGGATCAACACTGGAAACTATGTTTGTCGGTGTTGGGGGTCCATGTGACCGTGGAAACCATATTTGTTGGTGTTGGGGGTCCATATGATTGTATGCTTGGTGCACACTTTATATATATATTTAGGGAGGGCTATAACCTTGATGTCTTTAGCCTTTCTGTAGTTTTTCCTCGATTTGTGCAACTAACAGGCACTAGGGCCCTTCCAGCAAGGGAAACTGGACCCATATAGTCCATGGGTGCCTTTAGGATGGATCAAGCAACATAGTTCAGGTTAAATCTTTAAACTCTTATATTCATGGTCCTTCTCCCTATACCGACATCTTATATATGTATATAAATATATTGCATGTGCGTTTGACTAGTTTGCTTACAATGACATTATTTTATCCCTTTCCCCTGAGTTACTCGTCAGTGCTCGCCTCACTGATCGTCCCTAGATGCTACATCATTTTATGATGTAGGGTTAGAGGGTCTTTATATTGATCCTGTGCAACACTAGGTGGTTGAGTACTTTTGTTGAGTTGTTGTGAGGTAGTGAGCTTCCATCTTTCGGAAGGACCTATTATGTCATTAGGTTTCTTTTTATATTTTGGAAATTGTGGACTTATTTTATCATAGTCAGGGGCATGTCCCAATTTAATTAGTATTCTGGTTTAGAGGTTTTTGTGGATAAGTATGGGTTGGATGTTGCTTTGACTCTTAGAATTTATTTTCTCTATCTTTCTTTTATTATTCGGTTGACTTCCATGGTTTATTATTTATTATGCTCTTGAGGTAAGGCTAAGGGGGTGGTCTTTAGCCCTTGGTGGGCTTAAGATACCTGTCACGACTAGGCCCAAGTTCGGATCGTGATAATCTTGGTATAAGAGAACGGTTCAGGGTCATTGGGTGTCCACAAAACCGTGTTGAAAAGAGTCCCTGTTATGGGTATGTAGCATGCCACATTTATAAAGTGGAGGCTACGAGGCATTTAGGAATGTTTCCCTTTCTTGTGTTCTATTTTTGAGCTATAGAGTTTAGTGCTATGAAACTTCTCTAACTCCTAGCTTAATCGCATTTTAGATCAGGCTTCCTTGAAGATATGATAGTTGTAGAAACTCTGTCCAACCTGAGGAGAATGTGGAGGGGACTCGTGTTATTTATGAAGAGAAGACCTAGTTTAGGATCCCTGCTCCTGACTGTATTGCTCCATGTGGTGTTCCATCGGTCCCTACTAGTCCTCTTTGGGATTCCCAGGCTAGTGATACTCATGCTCAGTCACCCCAAGGAGATATCTCTAGTGCGGATTTCTATCAGTCTATTCATATTCTTGCTCAATTGGTGGCATCGCAGTCCTGTTGGTGTAACTAGGTTGTTCTTATTTCTAATTCGTCTGAGATCACCAAGGTTGGCCAGTTTATGAGGTTAAATCCCCAACCTTTATAGGCTCTATGGTTGAGGAGGATCCTCAATGGTTTATTGATAAGATAGAGAAGATTATCCGGGTTATGCATGCTACTAATTTAGATGGTGTGGAGTTTGTTTCTTAGCAATTGAATGATATGGCTTATTAATCATATGAGGAGTGGGAAGTGATGAGGGGTGATGATGTTGAACAGGTAGTGAAGGGTGGCTTTTTATGTACTTTTCTTGATTACTTCTTTCCCTAGGAGTTGAGAGAGGTTGTGGCTGAAGATTTTGTGAACTTGAAATAGTGTAAGATGAATGTTAAGGAGTATGCTCTGAAGTTCCATCAGTTATCTTGATATTCTCCTAAATAGGTGTCTAATATAAGGTCCCGAATGAGAAAGTTTGCTTCTGGTTTATCTCATGATTTGGTGTTAAAGTATAAGACTGCTATGTTGAATAATGATACGAATATCTCCAGTCTTATGGCTTACATACAGCAAGTAGAGGATGAGAAAAAGAAACATGCAGAGCTGGGATAGAGACAGATCAAGAAGTTTAGATATTTAGAGTAGGGTGCAAATCAGTATGACAGTGGGAGAGATACAAGGTAGTGTACTAAGAAAAAGAATTAGGGAAATTCATATTCGTCTGCTAGTGCTCATTATCCTAAGCCTTCAGGTGATCATTGTTTTCATACTAGCAGTAGTCCTAAGGCATAGGATGCCCTACCTCAAGATAGTGGAGCTCAGTCAGCCCCATATTATTGTAATTGTCATTTTTATCGGTAGCTTCATCGTGGATATTATGAGGAGGGGAGAAATTAGTGCTATAATTATGGTTAGATGCAATGAGATTGTCCTTCATCCAGGGTTGCCACTAGGGCTAATAAGGTCCCGATCACCACTTTAAGTACCAACACTGGTCGAAATAGTCTCAACGCTCTTGCTACTCATCAGGAATATTAGGCATCCCTCGATGTGGTCATTGCTATGCTACTACTCTTCTCTCGTGATGTTTATTGTTTGCTTGATCTGGGTGTTAGCCTATCTTATGTGACCCGGAATAATATTGGTTTTGGTCCTGAAAGTATTTTTCACCCCGGTGGGTAATTCTATTATTGCTAGAAAAATCTATAGGGGTTGTGTGGTGTCTAACTTCCTTAGAGAGACATTGGTAGATTTTATATAACTTGATATAGTGCATTTTGATGTAATCTTGGAGATGAATTAAATTCATTCGTGCTATGCTTCTCTGAATTGTTGGACCCGAAAGGTCAGTTTCTATTTTTCTAATGCACTTGTGATTGAATGGGAGGGGAGTTCCTTAGTAGCCAAAGAGGGGTTTATCTCATAGCTTAAAGCTCAAAGATTGATTTCTAGAGGGTGTTTATATCACCTAGTTCGGATTAAAGATTCTAACTCTGAAAGTCTTTCTTTCCAATTTATCCCTGTGGTTAATAAATTTCCTAAAATTTTCTTGAAGATGTTCTTGGGATCCCTCCTTATAGGGAAATAAATTTTTGGATTGATCTTCTACTGAATACTTATCCTATTTCCATTCATCCTTATAGAATGGCTCCAATTGAATTGAAGGTGCTAAAGGAGCAGTTGAAAGATCTACTTGATAAGGGTTTCATTCGTTCTAGTATTTCCCCGTGGGGTGCTCCTATACTTTTCGAATGAAAAAAAGATGGGTATCTTCGGATGTGTATAGGCTATCGTCAACTGAACAAGGTTATGGTAAAAAATAAATACCCTCTTCCTAAGATAGATGACCTTTTTTATCAGCTTCAGGGTGCTAGGTGTTTCTCTAAGATTGATCTTCGTTCGAGCTATCATCTGCTGAAAATTAGGCAGGTTGATATTCCCAAGACTACTTTCCAAATTCGGTATGGTTACTATGAATTTTTGGTTATGTCATTTGGGTTGACTAATGATCCGACTGCTTTCATGGATCTTATGAATCGAGTTTTCATGCAGTTTTTGGATTTGTTTGTTATAGTCTTCAGTTACGATATCTTGGTGTAATATAAGAGTGAGGAGGATCATGTCGATCACCTTTGAATTATGTTGCAAACTCTTAAGGACCAAAAATTATTTGTAAAATTTTCTAAGTGTGAATTTTGTCTGTGCTGTGACTTTTTTCGAGCATGTTATTTCTAGCAAAGGGATCAAAGTGGATCCATAGAAAGTTGAGGTAGTTAATAAATGGACAAAACCTATGACTCCAACTGACATTAGGAACTTCTTAGGTTTGGATGGGTATTATTGAAGGTTTGTGGAGAGTTCTTCTTTTACTGCTACTCCGCTGATGAAGTTGACTCAGAAAAAGGTAAAGTTTTTGTGGTCCGATTCTTGTGAGGGAAGTTTTGAGAAGTTGAAGGATAAGTTGACTTTTGTGCACGTCTTAACCCTACCTGAGGGTACTAATCATTTTGTTGTGTATTGTGATGCATCCTGTGCTGGACTGGGTTGTGTTTTGATGTATCATGACAATGTTGTAGCTTATGCTTCTAGGCAGCTTAAGGCTTATTAGCGGAACTATCTGACTCAAGATCTATAGTTAGCAGTTGTGGTTTATCCTTAGATGATTTAGTGCCATTATCTGGGTACATATGGAAATTTATTCAAACCATAAGAGCTTGCAGTATGTATTTACACATAAAGAATTAAATATTAGGCAACAGTGGTGGCTCAAGTTGCTTAAGGATTATGACATGAGTTTGCACTACCATCCAAGTAAAGCTAATATTATTGTTGATGCTCGTACTACGTTGTCTATGGGGAGCATGTCTCATGTTAATAAGGAGAAAAGAGGATTGCTGAAGGATATTCACAGGTTAGCTAATTTAGGGGTTAATCTTTTGAACTCTAAGGATGGATGAGTGATCGTACAAGAAGTGGTTAAGTCATCTTGGTGCTGAGGTGAAGGAGAAACAGGTTATGGACCCCATAGTTATACAAATTAGGAAAATGTGGGTTAGTAAAAGGTTATGCCTTTCGATATTGGGGGAAATCATATCTTAATTAAGGTATTAAGGAAGGTTGTGTGTTCCTGATTTTGTTGGGCTGTGAGAAAGAATCTTAGCTGAGGCTTCATGATTCTAGATATACAGTTCATCCAGGTTTGACTAAAATGTATCATGACATAATGGAAATTTACTGGTGGAATAATATAAAGAGGGATATGACAAACTTTGTGGGTAAGTGTATGGTTTGTCAGCAAATTAAGGTTGAACAATTTGAGGCCTGGTGGCATGTCTCAAGAGATAGAGTTGCCAATGTGGAAGTGAGAGATGATTAGTAGGGATTTTGTTATAAGTCTTCCGTAGTCTCATAATCAATATGATTCTATTTGGGTCATTATGGATAGCATGACTAAGTTATTTATTAAGGAAATAGTAAAGTTGCATGGAGTGTCGGTGTCCATCATTTTAGATCGAGGTATAAAGTTTTCTTCTCACTTCTGGCTATCGTTTTAGAAAGGCTTGGGTACTCAGCTAAACCTTAGCACTGCTTTCCACTCTCAAATGGATGGGCAAGCGGAAGACTATTCAAATTTTGAAGGATGCTAAGGGCCTGTGTGATTAATTTTAAAGGTAGTTTGGTTGACCATTTTCCTCTGATTGAGTTTGCTTATAACAACAGTTATCATTCTAGCATTCAAATGTCTACTTTTAAGGCTCTTTATCGTACAAGGTGCAGGTCTCCTATTGGGTGGTTTAAGGTAAGTGATACTAGATTGTTTGGTCCTGAATTGGTTCACCCAGCAATGGAGAAGGTGAAGGTGATTAGAGAAAAATTTAAGATTGCTCAAAGTCATCAAAAGTTTTATACGGATGTGAGGTGAAGGAAGTTGAAGTTTAAGGTTAGTGATTGGGTGTTTTTGAAGGTATCTCCTATGAAAAGAGTCAAGAGGTTCGGGAAGAAGGGGAAGCTCAATCCCCATACGTTGGTACATATTAGATTGTGAGAAGAATTAGGAATGTCGCTTATGAGTTAGAGTTACCAGCAAATTTGGCTTCGATTCACCCTGTTTTCTATGTGTTTATATTGAAAAAATGTATGGGTGACCTTCCATTGATAGTTCCTGTTAAGGATGTTGGTGTTACATATTATTTATCGTATGAGGAAGTCCCTGTGGAGATATAGGATAGGCAAGTTCGTAGATTAAGGACCAAGGATGTAGCTTTGGTGAAGGTTCTTTGGAGAAATCAAAAGATCGAAGACGCTACATGGGAAGCTAAAGAAGATATGAGAGACAAATACCCGTTCTTGTTTCATGTGTTGAATGAAAGTGCATAAGGTATGAGTCTTGTTTCACTCTTGTTGCAATTAAATTTGTCATTTGATTCTTATATATTATTTCTATTCTTATGCTAAAAGTGTCTTAACTCATCATTTGGGGATGAATGATCCAGGGGGGAAGTGAGACCCCACAAAATATTAATGATTTTATTTTTGACCCTCCCGCATGTGTAACATTGATTTTTGACTTGACTTATGTTTAGGGATGTTAAAAGGGTGGGTGTTTTGGGAAAGTTTCAGAATTTTTGGCATGCTATTGGCATGCCATAAAGGTTAGCCTCTGAAATAATGGCGTGGGACGGTGCCTTCCGTAATAGCAGCGTGTCATGTTGCTTTTTAATTTCGCCCAGTTTTGTTTTTTTACTTGGGGTGAGGGGATTTTGGTCTTTTTACCCCTTGCACGACTTATAAACATAAAATATCCCTTTTCTTTCAGTTTTTAAAGATCAAAACACCATTCATTCTATCTTAAACTCAAAACCCAAGAAAGCTTAAGGGTTTTTCAAGAAATCACTACTCCGGGTTCCAAAATTTGAATTATCTTCAATTCTTTGAGTATTTTTGGCTTGTTCTTCATCCCTAACTTGCAATTTTACATTGTTGCTTTAATTGAATGGATATTCATGTGATTTAAATTGTGGGTTTGAGATTGGGTTGAGGAGTTTTGGTTGTTACTAATTGGATTACTTGTTCCATGTTTTAAATTGATTATTTATGCTTTAAATTTATGTTTTTGGGATTGAATTGGTGCATCATTTTAATGGTTGGAATGGGAGACATGGGTTTTCCCAAATTTGTGAAATTTGGCTCAGTAATTGCATTAACCTTAACCCACTTTATAATCTTGATTTTGAATATGGATAATTGCAAGGTTTAACTTATTTTTGAACCCCTTGCATTGCATTAAAGAATAAATGAATGAATATGTTTTGGAATGGCATTGGTGGCCATAGGTTGAAGTTTGAATGGAACTTGGGAGTCAAATTGGTTATATGGATTGGTTTGGCATAACTGAATTATCTTGCAAGCATACTGGTATAACGATACCAAGAGGTAAATGTCTTAATGAAGGACTCATAGGTTAATGGTTGGTTTATTTGAAACTGTTTTTAATTTGGGTTTAAAAGGAATTGTGTAGTGATGTTCTATGGATTTATATCACTTTCGACACTTACAATGATGAAAATATGTAAGTTTCTTAGGCTGTATTATGAAATATAATGTGTTTTGGGTAAGTTTTACAAGAAATCAGGTTTTGGATGCTAAACGGAAGAAAATAATGAATAAAATTTTGGGCTACTTATCGAGGCATTTTTGGGCGTAAGTGCCACTTACTGGGCATAAGTGACCAAAGTAGGTGTCAGAAATTGAAGTCTAGAGGCTCAGAAGCAGGGAAACAAGACTATGTCACTTACCAAAGGTACCTACAGTTCGTAGGTGGCCTAAGTAAGTGCCAGAGGTCCAAGTCCAAAGAGTTTTGAAGAGCTGTGCAGAAGGTCTGGCACTTACCAAGGACCACCTACGGTCCGTAGGTAGTACCTATGGTCCATAGGTGGCCTAACTAAGTGGCCACCTACCTCAATTTTCCTTTTTTATTTGGTTTTTTATTTTCAGGGTTTCTTTGTAACCTATAAATATCCTTTTGGCATTTTGTAGTTAGTTTACACAATCTTAACACTTACAAACATATATCTAATTCCAATATTCGAATTTGATTTTGGGATTACTTTGTTCTTGATTTTGGTGGATAATTCAGTTACAAACTTTGGGTTTTATTTTTCGATCATTGTGATATTGTTTAATGCTTTTCATTATGAATTGTGTTGATCATTTCACAAGCATGAGTGACTAAAGCCCTTAGCTAGGGTTGTGGGAACCTTGGCTTATTGACGAAGTAGGGGAAATGTCAAATTATTCTTAACTAGTATTCTTGCATGTGTTATATTATCTTCAGTTTAATCGATGTCTTATCGGTTGAAAATGGTAAGATCCTGCCCAGAATATCACTAATTACTCCACAAGAGGAGTAGTGACTAGGAAAAGATAATCACAATAGTAATTTGAAGATTAATTATTGGTCTAGGCTTATCAGTATCATCTTTGTATGATGGTTATCTATCATCTAATAACTTGAGACTCAAAAGGTAATAGTTAACTGGGATCTACGATAAGGTTTAGTAATGCGACATCTTGAGACTCAAAAGGTAAAGGATGAAATCCGTCAATGAGTCCACAAGACAGTTGATGGTACATAACTTATCACATTTTGCATGCAAGGTACTGGGTTGGTTCAATAAAGCATGATAAGCCTACTGAGTTGAGAAGCCAGGATGAACACCATCCTAGTGTTTGTCTTCAACTAATTACAACCAAAGTTGAATTCTGTTACTTGTTTGAGATTGTTACTACAAACCCAGCATTTACTTTCAGTTCTTCCCATTGAGTTCAACAAGTTATAAATACATATACATGACTTCCCTGTGGGTTCAACCCCAACCTAATTGGGTTATTTTACTTGACAACGACTGATTTATCCTTCAGTTGGAGGTGTAGTTTGGGCATTGTTCAAAATTTTGGCGTTGGTGCTAGGAAAGACGGTATAACTGTTGATTGAAGGCAATCCCTTACTCCACTGCATCCTAACCTAGAGACACTATTACAGCCTAATCGAATGATGACGGAATGAGTATGTACAGGCTATTTAGAAAGGGTTTGGTATAATCCCAATGCGGTACCTATCCCTGCTCTAGATGATCCACCGAATATTGCTGATAGTAAGGGTGTCAAGTGGGCCAGGTCGGGTCAACTCAAAACCGGCCCGTGAGATTTAGCCAGGTTGTGGTTCGATCCAGATCCGGGCCTGGTTAAATGGTTCAGGCCGGTTCCGGGACCAACAGTAAAAATTTTAAATCAACCCTGAACCGGCCCACTTAACCCAACCCGGTCTGACCCACCTAAACCCGATCAAACCCGATTAAAAATCTGGTCAAAATCGGTCAAAAATAATTCTCCAATATACACTATATATACCCACCTATATACATTTTAAATACGTTAAACAATATCTATACACTATATATATAGTATATACTACATTAAAATTTAAAAAATATATATAAAATTACACATGTAATCGTGTATACGACTATACGTAGTTAAATATATATACTACTCTAAATAAAACATATACTACAAGATATATACTATAATTAAATGATATATGTAATAATTTATAAAACATATACACATGTATACGTTAAATATATACTACTTTAGAGTCTATAGAAAATATTCCAACATATATACGTACCATTCAATATATGTACTACTTTAAATAAAACATATATTATAATATATATATACTACAATATATACACACTTTATTTATATAGTTATATACAAATTTATAAAACATATACACGTGTATATGTTAAATATATACGTCTATAGAAAATATATACACATATATACGTACCATTCAATATATGTACTACTTTAAATAAAACATATACTACAATACACACACACACTATATATATAGTTATATACTAATTTATAAAACATATACACATGTATACGTTAAATATATACGTCTATAGAAGATATAAACACATATATACGTATCATTCAATATATACATACTACTTTAAATAAAACATATACTACAATATATACACACACTAAATATATAGTTATATACTAATTTTAAAAACATATACACATGTATACATTAAATATATACTCCCTCCATTTCAAAAAGAATGACCAACTTTGACTTGGCACAAAGTTTAAGAAAATAAAGAAGACTTTTGAATTTGTGGCCTTAGATTAAAGTTGTGTCAAATGTACCAAAATGCCCTTTAATCCTGTGGTCCTAAACATGCCATGTAGAAAGTTAAAATTAAAGTATTGCCAAAAAAAAAGAGGTCATTCTTTTTTAAACGGATTAAAAAGAAAAATAGGTCATTCTTTTTTAAACGGAGGGAGTATTACTTTAGAAAATATACACACATATATACGTATCATTCAATATATACGTACTACTTTAAATAAAATATACTATTATATATACACACACTATATATATAGTTATATACTAATTTATATAATATGTAAATTAAAAACTCCATTTAAAAAAAAAAAAAAAGAACTTAACCGGGTCGGTTAACCGACGGGCCTGGACCGGTCTTGGTTCGAGCTGGGTTAATCGGGTCCAAAAAAATTAACCCAGCCCGAAACCCTGTACACTACAGCCCATGGGCTGACCGGTCTGGGTCAAACCGGGCCAGGTTTGCTTAGTGGGTCGGGTCGGCCCGGGTCAACCCGACCCGTTTGACAAGCTTAGTTGATAGGCAGATAGAGCAGTTGTTAGCAGATGCTGCTAACTAGATAAGGGACGAGGAGGACCGATTTGCTTAGTAGGCAGAGCTAGCCAGGCCAGTACCAGTAGTTGATCGTCGATCATCACTCGATGGTAATCGAGATAGAGTTTGAGGTGTTCAGGCTCAAGTGATCCTAACATTCTAGTACTTTAAGCCGTATAATGATGATGAGGATATGGGATACGTAGAGCCAACAAAAATAGAAGCTATCATTCCTCTTTCACTACCCCCATTATGAAATTTGAAATAACTAGTGTCATGATCAAGCTTCTAAATTTGAAAGGTATATTTTTTGTCTCGGTTACAGATGATGCAATTTTTTGGGATCTACACTTCGTATAATATTCTGGGGGTTGACTAGGAGGCACTCAAATTGAGGTTGTTCCCTTTTTTGTTGACTGAAAAAGCTTTCTTGTGGTTAGGGGAACTTTGAGAAGATCTATTACCACTTGGAATGAGTTGTACAGGCAATTCTTAAACCGTTTCTTTCCTCTGGCCAGGATGTTGCAGCTTAACGATGAGATATACAATTTTAGACAGCTAAATTCTGAGTCTATGTATAAGGCTTGGTTTCAATTTAAGAATAAATTATGCATGGTCCCCATTCATTGTATTTAAGTGACGAGCTTACTGGAGATATTCTATAGAGCCCTGAACATCAGTTCACAAGCCATGGCAGACACAATCACTAAAGGAGAGTTCATGATATTATGTTGGGAAGAAGGTTCTGAGGCTCTAGACAAGATCTCTTTTACTAACCGAGGGTGGCATACTCAGGAGGCTGAGGGGGGTACTGGCACTTATTCCATTAGAGCTTTCGGCGACCCTAGAGCAGTGGATAATTCTATAGCATAAGAAATTACGTAGATGAGGACTTATATTGGGTTACTTGCTAAGCAGTTTGCAATAATGAACTTCAAGAAGGTAAACGCAGTAGGTGCATAAAGTTCAGCCTCCAGAGCCTATGAGTCTGATTTAGAAGAGGAGGCGAGGTATCTTGATCGTTAATTGGCGGGTTTTTGAGACAAAGAGCACGAAAACCAAGTTTGGAACTATTATAGAGATAGATATAGAGATCACGGTAGGAAACTTTATAGTGACTGGAGATGGAAAGATAAATTTAAGGAGAAGACAGAAAGATATGTTCAGCTGGGCAGTCATGATACAAAATTGAGAAGCTATGCTGACCAAACTAGTAAAGGGGCAAGAGAGTCTGGAGGCTAGTCTTTTGGTGAGCAAGGCTGATATTTTAAGTTTGACCCAAAAGGTTGAGTCTTATACAACTATCAAGCAATTAGAGCATCAGTTTGGGCAGATACGACTACTTTAAAACAGAGATAGCTAGGCACCCCTCCAAGTAACATGGTCCAGAATCCAAAGAATGATGGTCACTGTGTTGCTATCATTGCTTGGAGTAGTAAGTGTACTATTGATCCCTCATTGCCTACTTTGGATGTGATGAAAAATAATAGTTCTGTGGTTAATGAGATATATGTCATGGAGTCAGACAAGGCGACAAATATTGATGTTAGTGTTGGTATGGATAAAGGTAAGGGCAAGGTCTATGAGCCCATAGTGAATCAAACTCCACGACCGCCCCTACTTTTTCCTCAAAGACTGAAATAAAAGAAAGAAAAAGGAAAGTTCAAAAGATTCATTGAGATGTTGAAAGATCTAAGTTTTAATTTCCCTCTCCTTAAGGCTTTAGAGAAGATGTCTGGATATGCCAAGTTTATCAAATAATAGTGAAAAAGAAGTGAGCAACTAGTTTTGAGGACGTTGGTGATCGCATCATTGCAGTGCAGTCACATCTAAGACTCTGGCCCAGAAGTAGGGTGATCTCAGTGTATTCACGATCCCATGTACTATAGGGACATCCAGATTCGCCAGAGCATTATATGATCTGGGAGCTAGTATCAATTTGACGACGTTGGTTGTATTTAAGCAATTGGGATTGAGCCCTCCAGATCCAACTATTATGCAGTTATTGATAGCAGACCGCACAGTAAAGAAACTCGTGGGCATTTTATTTGATGTGTTGGTGAAAGTTTATATCTTCATTTTTCCTACTGACTTTGCCATTTTGGATTGTGAGGTTGACTTCGAGATGGCCATCATATTTGGAAGACCACTCATGGACATGGGTAGAGTTATGGTTGATATGGAAAAGAGGGAGCTCAAGTTCAGAGTCAATAACAAAGAAGTCACCTCCAACGTCCGAAGAACTATGAAGCAGCCTACCGATATGATGGTGGTGTCGGTTATCCATTGTATTGTTGATCATGGAGGTTATTCCTTTAGGTACCTTGATGAATTCTGAGTAATCAAGGTACCCACGTCATGCCACGATGTTAAATCAAGAAATACATGAGAGGAAACCCATGGGATTGTTGGTGAAGTCTGAACAACCAACATAGCCACGTCATGCCATGACATTAAATCAAGTGTTGGGTGCGAGGCAACCCACTATTTTAGTGTTCATGTTTTTTTTTCTTTTTTTGTAGGTAAAATAGAATAAGGAATGGTCTGGAATGTGGTAAAAATTTCTCACTTAATAATCTTCCAGGTAAGGGGACTTTGTGACCAACTCACAAAGGTCATTAAGTCACACATGGGTCAGGTAAGTTGCGTATTAACTAAAAAGATAGAATTTTGAGCATTTTTTGAGGGAAATTTCTGGATTTTAACTTACGAAATTACTTACAGGGTAATAAATACCACTTATGACCTCATAAGTAGTAAAGTAAGTATCAAAATACAAAGTCCAAAGATCAATAAATTTGGCCAAATAGTAGGGGCCACCTACTATACGTAGGTGGCTGCCGTAAGAAGCTAAGTTCTGGGCCCATTTTTATCTAAAATTTTGGGCCCGCCCACCTTTTCTTATAATAACCCTAAACCGACCACCCATGCCTTTTTAAGAACTCTTAATCCATTTTTAACTTATAAAACTTCAAAATTCCATTTTCCCTCTTAAAATTCAAACTACCCCACTCCCTACACTAGAGAAAAGGCTAAAAGGGTACATATTCTTGGTACCAACTTGTACAAAATTACTAAGAATGTGTTCAAGCTTTGATTTTTCTTCACTTTTTCATAGTTCACTTCCGGTTCTTTGAATAAAAGGTAACATTCTTGGATCCTAATAGCAGTATCTTATACTAAACATGAAATAAGTAAGTTGGTATATCTATTATCATGAAGAATATGTAGAAACCATCATTCTTATGTGTAGGAGCCTTGAATTAGCCTAAAATCTCAATCTGGGGAATTGTTCTCTAATTAAACCTTAAGATCATGCCCTAAATGAAAGTTGGATTTGAAAAGGTAGAGGAATACCAAAAGTTTTGAATGCTAGTTTGTATTGAAAAGTTGATTCTATTTGAAAGTATGCATATTGGACTTGTAGGTATTGAGTATAAGTTATAGGGATGCCAAAACTGAGGAAAATTTTGAAGTTTTCAAATTTTGAGTTTTTCTTCAAGTTTTGCACTCTCTCGTTATCTTTCGGATACAATATTTGATTTTTCAGGTACACATGGCACCTAAGGCTTCAAAGAACAAGGTTGAACCTTCTAGGTGATGGGATGACTCTTTCAAGAGCAGTAGCTCAGAGGAGGCATACCCATTTGTCTGGATTAGAGCAGCCCCAACGAGGGTGATACGACCAATAACTAAAGGCCAGAAGCATGCTGCAGTTGAGGCTATTATTAGGGAAAATTTGGGATTGCCACTTGCAGAGAAATTATAGTGCGGTAGAAAACCTACTTTTAATCGTCCTAGGACCCAGGCTGAGGCTATCTTGTTAATGTATAGGTCGAGGATAAAATCAGCTAGGAGATCACCACTACATTCTCCCTAGATTATTGAGGGTGGTAATGATGATGATGAAGAGACAGAGTCGAAGCTGGTACCAGAGGTAGATGCATATAACCCTCAATCTAAGGAGGGATTAAAGGATGAGGATGAGTATAAGGCCGCAGTATATGAGGAGTCATCAGCAATACCCCAGTCTGAGGAGGGTACAAACTAGGATACACAACAAGTACCGCCACCACATACGAAGGCACCAGCTCAACATGATTCGACGCCCGACCCTAAACATATTTTGTGGAACCTATTAATGGGGTGAACTTGAGATGGTGCACGGAGGGTCTTCAGGTTATTTTTTAGCAGGACGGCCATATTACTGAGATAGACCGGTGCAAAAGGGGTATTTATGAGGTGTGTAGAATAGAGTTG
Source organism: Capsicum pubescens (assembly GCA_030864215.1). NCBI lineage: Eukaryota > Viridiplantae > Streptophyta > Magnoliopsida > Solanales > Solanaceae > Capsicum > Capsicum pubescens. The sequence goes on along the minus strand of CM061549.1, from coordinate 67,676,860 downwards.
TCTGGGTTGAGCAGAGCACCACAGTTACGGGTCGGCTTTGAATGTTATTAGTTGGGGTGGATGACTAGACCCCTAGGTTCTTATAGCCCGACATTGGTGTGGGAATTTTATCCCTCATATCATACCACAATATCTTTGACTACGCCTAAATGTAGGGGGGTTTGAGGCATACTGAATAGACCTAGCTTGAGCAGACATTTGTGAGAGGGGTTATTATTGATATTTTAGCGGTGGACATCTATCGAGTTCTCTTAGGACTAGATTATGTTGCTCCAATGTCCACAGTAGAGTATGATTATAAATTTAGAGTTGTGTGAGAAAGATATATTATGTACGATGCTAAGTATAAGAGAGAGAGAGAGATTTGAGATAGTGAGATATATCGCTAGCTATATTCACTTCTATGTGATGATACCCCTTGGGTCGAGGGGCATGGTGTGATTAAGAGATGGCATTGACCTTTGTCGTAAAGTTTTGTTAATTGATTATTCGATATAGATTATGTCCAACTGTTGTCGATAATTTATTGACTTGAGATGGAGCTGCATTGATCGTAAGCATGATGGTTAGGTATGATATTTACTTTACAGCTATTATTCGGCATGAGATTCATGAGAGCTTTAGTGAGACTACAACTTTGTCGTTACCTTGTCTTGTCTAGAGGTTATGTGATGAGGTCAGTGTGCCAGAGGTACCAGGTGTTGATGAGAGAGTAGAGGCACCGACAGTGGAACATACTAAAACAATGAAGGATCCGACACATCCTGGCCTTCCCAAGAGAACCTGTGCGCCCAATACAGTTCTCTAGCCTAGTTTAAGGGCCCATCAGCTCTTACAGAGCCTAGTGATATATATGGAGGTGATGTGGGGGTTAGTATGGAGTTTGAGATGGGGAAGCAGAGAGAGGCCCCCGAGTTAAGTACATAGGGTAAGGGGACCCCAACTACATTTACATCAGCCTCGACTTCTACTTCAGAGCCGGTGGGTGCATCTTCAATGCCCCATCGCCCATCCACTTTAGTTGCTACTTCAGGTATGATGTTAGTTTCACGTGAGTTTTTGCAGATCCTGGTGGACAGTCAAAGAATCACCAACACTCGACTAAGAAATGTTGAGGCTAGATGGTGACTTTATATAGACAGATCTAGCCATGGGTCAAGACTACACTAAAGAAGATAGAGGCTAGATTGGAGTCTGAACATAGGACTGCTATGTCAGACCTACGAGCTGAGTTACATGCACGCATAGACTCTTTTAAGGGTTGAGTATCATCCCGGTTCAGCATCATGTAGATTTCAGATCTTGGAGATATTAGGGAAGAGGTGGATGTACTTAGAGCAGAGGTATGCTCTCTTACTGAAAGCTACAATTCAGTCATCCCTCCAGTTATGCCCTCATTTTTTCAGTTGGCACCTCCGTCTGGACCCATACACTTTATTTTAATTGCAGAGGATGTTGGATCGGTCCCCATAGTTTGGACCAAAAGGGGCCGAGAGGGGGGCCTATAAGATCTTAGTATACTATTTAACTAGCCCCTAAATGGATCAGACACGATTCACAGGTGACTGCAGTGATTGATAGGCGAATCCAGGCTAAGATAGCAGCGGGTACATTTTCCAGTAGTTCATCACCACCACCAATGCCTCTTCTAGTACAGATACCCTCACCTAGGTATGATCATAAAAGGTATGCCTAGTGCATCCTAGGTATGTCCTCATTACCTTGTGATAACGCTCAACTTACACGTCAATCTAGTGCAAGGCGGTCATCGTCAATATATTTATCTAACTTTTAGAGCCGGGGTTAAATCCACAGGGAACAATGTGAGTGGCGATTAAACTAATTTGAAACTATAGCTACAAGTTAAATTCAAACAAATGATACGAAAAGATAAAATGGTGGTTTTTAATGATCAAACAAATAATTTTGGTTACGTTAGTTTCAGTGTTCGTAATCAAAAGTTTATGAAAAACCAGAATTATGTTCACTAGGGATATTGGTACTTGGCGGAAGCTACTAGTGGTTCAGGATTCTCACGGTAGGTAGGACAACAAGTTATCTTTATCGAAGTTATGCTTAAATGTCTCTCGACCTACTTAAGTATTTAATTACCTAATCCTCTCAGACTTAGGGAATTTATATTCACTGCCCAAATTTTTACCTCAGGTTAACCAACCTTGGTATAGTGCTGATTATTAAATGGAGTATTTCCAAGTCCCTGCTGATAATTCACTTCCTACTATATTTGATTTCTTTCTCAAGCAAATCAAAGTAGGTTTTATCTATTGTTTACAACCAACAGACGTTAACTAAAACCTCAGAATTATCAATAAGTCCTACCACCTTTCGAATCCTAATCACTCAGCACCTTATCAAGACCTAACCCAAGATCCCATAATTTAGGTTAAAGGAAATTTAGCCACTCATAATGCTAAAATCAAAATAACAAGTTGTATTTATGCTTTGAAAGTTAAACTTACCACAAGAAGAATAATAACTAGTGAATTGCATATTAGATCACAAAAGAAAATCCCAGAATTATGATAATAATATCTTCAAAGTATTTGCTTTTTCAAGCCAAGAAATTAGAGAGAAAATATCAAAAGTATTGTCAAAACTCAATGTGCCGACCCTCTCCAAGAAAACCCTAAACAAGGCTTTAAATAGTTCACCCTAAATAAGAAAGCAAAATAATAAAATTTCAGAAATCCCTCGGATTAGGTGATGACATTTGTGATAACCTATCAGGAGGATAAAGACTTATCATAAATGTCGTCAACTCCTTCTTCAGTTTTGGCTCATCCTGCTTAAGGCTGACGATAATCTTTATGACTTATCATCTCCTTGTCGACCTATCATAAAATATCGTCAAGGCTCTGCTTCAGTTCTCCAATGCTGCCTTAGGCTGATGACATTCTTGACAGCTTATCAGACCCTTGACGACCTATCACAAATGTCGTCACAACTTTCAACTTAGGCTAATTCTTTGTCTACTGTTGACGATGAAGCTGATAGCTTATCACGAGGCTGACGACTTATCACAAATGTCGTCAGCCACACTTTTCTTCAAATTTCTTCAGATTTCAACTTCTTTGCTTCCATTTTTGTTGGTTCTCTATCATATCAGCTTCTACTGCAAAATCAAACATAAAACAATCAAAAACGACAAAAGGTTCTTAAGACTTTGCAATTATTCTTAGTTAAAAGCCTTAAATGTGTTAGCATCTGCTCACACATCACCTTGCTTTGTATTATTTATATGTATTAGGGATAGTACATAGACTTTTTATTGGGGGTGGGGTACTATAACCACCATAAGTTTTTGTTGTCATGCTTCTTTTCCTGTTGGCTATGGTATGATTGTGAAACTGACATGTCTAGGTTAAAATTGTATCGTATTGTATTTTGTTTTGTATTGCGTTTGTCATTGTGAAACTAGGAGATTTTTTAGCATTTAGGTCAGTTTTCATGTTTTTTATTTTGAGAAAAGTAATACCCCTCCAAAATTTTATTTTTGAACTATGTGAATGTATATATGTATGTCCATTATGGAATTTGTTATGGTATTAGATTAGGGACATGATAATCATAGCTAACTTATACATGAACCAGATAGGTAGCTCACTTGTGATGTGACTCTATGCCATGTGTGAGTAAGATGCTACTTAGTTCCCTTTGTGTGTTAAATCCAAAACTTGTCCGTTTAGTCTTGCCTAGGTTGTAGGATAGTTGGTTAGGAAATGATCATAGTCCATTTTTATGTTAGTCCACTTTTAGCCTAAATAACTATCCAAATGTGCATAAGTATCCCTTGATCCTGATTTTGAGCCTAGTAGCCTATTATTCTTGTTACACCTTTCACCTTCCCATTAGTGTTATAATGAACCCATTTTGGCCTTGGTCCTCCTTGCATATTGTGCACCTCAACTATGATAAATCTCCTAAGTTGAGGGTGGCTATTATAGGAGTGCATAATGTAAAATGGGTATCAAAAAGGGTTAATTAAGAGAAAAATGATAGTAGGGCTGGGTGCGGTATAAAAATAAAAGAAAAATATGAAAAAGAAAGTGAAAAAAAATGAATAAAAGAAATCACACCCAACCTAAATGTGCATTAAAGAATAAAAGGGAGTAATGATGGTGGAATAAAAGAAAATTGGTTAAAGTATGGACCTCAAAGTTAGTGTAGTGCCAAGGAGGCTTAGTCACTTGATATATCCAAATGTACTATACCAATCCCCCAAGCCTACATTACAAGCTGAATAAATTCCTAAAGTGATCCCAACTTGACTGTCTGAAAGCTAAGGGAAAGAAAATAAGGGCAAACCTATAGTATATGAGTGAGTGAAACTTCTTTGTTGTAAGGGCACATGGTTTGTATTGTGAGTTGCTTAAGTATCTAGGTAGTGTAACTTGTATATATGCATGTTTGTCACACTATTGTGCTTCATGTATACACACAATTAGTTTTGGATTGTTAAAATAAGAGGGAGTAATGTGTTTAACCTTAAAGTGATGATTGACTGGCATGGATAGCTTAGATTCTCCTAGTTAAGCATCGTATTTTTGTTTTGTTTTATTGTATTGTCTGAGGATATTTAAATGTTCTAGTTGAGGGTGTTGATGTGCTATAGATCTATAGCACTTTTGACACATAAAATGACAAAAATATACAAGTTTCTTAGGTTGTTTTATGAGTTATGATGTGCTTTGGGTATGTTTTGCAGGAAATCAGGTTTTGGATTGTAAATGGAAGAAAAAGTTGAAGATTGAAGTTTTGGGCTACTTACCAAGGCATTTTTTGGTGTAAGGTCCACTTATAACGCGTAGGTGACCAAAGTAGGTGCCAGAACTTGAAGTCCAGAGGCTCAAAAGCAGGAAAAAGAAGACTCTGTCACTTATCAATGGCACCTATGATCTGTAGGTGTAATACCCCAAAAATCCAAACCAATCATAGAGCCATGTTTCAAGATCATGCATAGTATATTATAGTTCTTTTTTAGTAATATGCATGAGTTTGATGTATATTAAGGCCTCAAATAACTCCCAACTATTAGACGAATCAAAATAACCCTTACCGATTGAATTTTTTATAAGAATGTTGCTTTAGTCAACTTCAAACGAGCATATCTTTTGCTCTATTGAGAACTTCCCATCTCAAGGCCCACCAAATGATAGGAAATTGAATTATCTTTCCAACGATACCAATTTCGCCCAAATTTGATACTCATTAAGAAGTTATGGCACTTTTAGTGCAAAACAGTAGCCCAACGCGATAAGGCCGCATCGCCGTGATGGACGAAATCACGTTCGTCCTTTTCCAGTATGTCATCGTGATTTCCACCACGTTGCACCAAGGGGCTATTTTGCAATTGTTATTTTTCCAGTGGGGCACCGCGACTGGCACCGCGTCGCGCCAAGCTTCCAGTTGGGGATCGTCCATTTCCAGAGGCGCAATGCGATAGCACGACATTGCGCGTTGGGAAAAATAGGAATTGACTCAGTTTTCCAGTGGCGCAACGCGATAGCACCGCATCGCGCCAAAATCCAAAATCATGATTTTCCAGTTTCGCAATTTAATTTCCAGAGATCGTTTGTTCTTTTTCCCATAGCTCCAAATCCATCCAAACACGGGATTTAAGTCCCAATAGAGCATTATTGGCTCATTATTTCAAAATTCTCTCAAAAATTAAAGTAGCCCTCTTTCAAGAACGAAAACTCTGGCCTTCAAAGTTTAAGATCAAAACTTAAGAATTCACCATCAATTCTCACAAATTCATCAACCCAGGTATGTTAAGTGTTCATCTATGGGTTCTTTTCACCTATGGAGTCCAAATATCCGATTCTAAATTCAAAGGTTGGATCTTTACAAGTTTTCATGATTTTAATTATGATTTTAATTATGATTTTAACCATGAATTCCCATGAATTGTAATTCTACACCATGTTTACATGCAATTGTTGTTGATAACGAACCCCACACATTTGAAAAATGCTATTCGCTGATTTAAATCATACTTGGTGATGTCGATGTTGAAATCATGTTATTTATACAAGCTTTAAACTATTCCCATGCTTAATTTGAACTATGAATATCAAGTGTTTGATGAAATGCCTACAAGAATGAAATTTTGATAAATTCTTTCATATTAGTCCTCCAAGTTTAGTACTATTTTACTACTATTGCTATCGAGTCCTGGGGTTATGAATACCCAAAAAACTTAGTTGTTTACTTAGCCTCAGTATCTTTAGATTAGTTTCAGACATATTATGAGCAATATCAGTTCGGTCAGTTATCATGATCAACTAACCTAAAACAGTTCAGTATTCCGAGTCAGTTCAGTTGGGAGTAGGATTTAGCACCTAAAAAGTACCGGGATGATGACTTCACCATCAGTTAGGAAGACTCATTAATAGCAGTCCCTGTACTCCAGAACTACGTAGCCAGCGTAGGATTTGAGGAGTCACCCATCAATTTACGCTTGACTACCTCGCAGGGGTCACCCGTAAGTTTAGGCTTGACACTCTTAGTTCTTCAAGACAATACTTTAGTGGATCCACAAAGCCAGTGTCAGTACCCGTGGCACGGTACTGACATCCTTCCAACTGGGGTCACTGGTTGGACCCCAAATTTGCTCATTAGGGCATGTCGGTTAGATGATAGCTCCTACAGTCTCAGTTCAGTAATCAGTATACTTCAGTCCAGGCTTGCATTGCCCATAGCATATAGACATCAGTTATTCAGTTGTCAGATTTCAACATTTCAGTTTACAGATTATATACAGAACATGTTTTATTCTTGGTCATAAATTCTCAGTATTTACAAATTTCATGCATTCTATTTAGTACTTCATGCTATTCATCCAGTCATTTATTACTCTTGTACATGAAACCATGCATATCAACTTACCTCATTTAGCATACCGGTACATTCAAAGTACTGATCGTATACTCTTTTTTTGCACTATGATGTATCATATCATAAGTTCGAATGCTCAGTTCCTGGATTATGTATAGACCTTCCAGATTATCAGTCGTAGCAGTGGTGAGTCCTCATATTTTGAGGACAAACTATATTTATTTTCATACTTTTATTTTAGTAGTTAGATGGAGTTAGTTGGGGCCTGTCCCATCAACTCTTATTCAGTCAGTAGAGGCTTTTCAGACTAGTACAAACATTCAGTCAGTTTTGTTATTATTTCATTAGTCTCAGACAGATATTTCTAGATTTTGATTCAGTATTGATTTTAGTTGCTAAAAACTTATGGCTTATCAGTTGTTCCTCCACATATATTATTATTTTATTCAGTGCTCACAGCAGGTACCAGCTCATGGGTTAGCTTATGGTCCCTTGAGACTGTAAGCACCGAGTGTGTACTCTCGGGGCATTACAAACTTGGTATCAAAGCCTAAGGTTTTAAAGTATCCTAGAAAGTCTGAAAGCCATGTCAAGTAGAGTCTTGTGCATGGGTGTGAAGCGCACCACACTTATGGACAAGAGGCTATGATGCGTTTTAGGAAAAGTTCCCTTCTTTCAGTGTTTATGTCATGCTTCTGAGCATGAGCTCATGTTAAACTCTGTCTAATCTATTCTCTCTTCTATTTATAGAACATGTCTCCCAGAAGGACAATCAAAAGAAGAAATATGAACCAGCCAATGCCTCCGCCCATTCATGAAGATCCCCTGAACGAGCATTTTTCTCATGCAGAGTTCAGAGATGAATTCACTACTCTAGCTCACTTTGTGGAAGCTTAGAATGTTCAGCCAACCATTGTTCCAGCCTACCCAGTGTCCAATATTTCCCATCTAGGATTTGGGACTTTACCCAAATGAATCCTCCTCTGGTTTTGGGATCTAAATTAGAAGAGAATCCGTAGAAATTCTTAGACATGGTCTAGAAGGTAACAAATATTATGGGGGTGACTTCTAGTGAGAGTGCTGAATTGAATACTTACTAGTTTCAGGATGTAGCCCATACCTGGTTCAACCAATGGAAGGTAGATAAAGGTGCAGATGCAGGGCCTATAGAATGGGAGGAGTTTGTTATAGCCTGCTTAGATAGATTTTTCTCGTTGGAGCTAAGGGAGGCCAAAGTGTTAGAATTTATCAACTTGAGGCAGGAAAACATGAGTGTGAAAGAGTATTCCCTTAAGTTTACTCAGTTAGCTAGGTATGCTTCTCATTTAGTGGCTGATAGTAGATCTAGGATGAGCAAGTTCATGTCTGGTGTATCTGATAGTGTGGTCAAGGAGTGTAGGACCGCGATACTGATTAAAAAGATAGACTTGTATAGGTTGACGGTCCATGCTCAACAGATTGAGAAGTAGAAGAATAAGGAGAATGAAAGAGATAACAAGAGGGCTAGAACAGGTAGCTTTAATTTTACTTAGCAAAAGTCAGAAGGCGGTAACCATCCCTAGTTCCATCAGAAATCTTCAGCTCCTGCCCCATCTTCAGCAAGTACCCCAGTACCCAAATTCCAAAATGATAATCGAGATAGAACGCCAGGCTCTAAGTCCCAAGGTAGTGTAAACAATGGTCGTACAAATCCTCTTTGCCAGAAATATGATAGAAACCATCAGAGTGAGTGTAGAGCTAGATGTGATGTATGTTTTGGGTATGTCAAGCCAGGCCACCGAATTCAAGAGTGTCGGGTAGTTTCTCATAAAATAAGGGATTTACGCCAACAGGGCCAGTCCCATCAGTCATTAGTTCCAGCCGGCCACCCAACTCAGCAGGGCGTCGCTTCCAGTGCTACTTGTGGTCAATGTCAGTACAGGATCTATGCACTTCAGTCCTGATAAGATTAGGAAAGTTCTCATGATATGGTTATTGGTACGTTACAGGTCTTTTATTTACATATTTATGCTTTATTAGACCCTGGAGCATCTCTATCTTTTGTAACCCCTTATATAGCTATTGATTTTGATGTCAATCCTGATATTTTAGCAGAACCCTTTTCAGCGTCTACCCCAGTAGGTATCTCTATTATAACCCTATGGGTATACAAGAACTGCCCAGTTACAGTGTCTCAGAAAGTTACTTCAGTAGACATTGTAGAGTTAGAGATGATGGATTTTGATGTCATTCTCGGCATGTATTGGCTCTATTTATGTTATACTTCAGTTGATTATAGAAATAGAGTAGTTCATTTTCAATTTCCAAATAAACCAGTCTTTGAATGGAGGGGTAGTACTACAGCGCTTAGGGTCAGCTTGTTTCGTACCTTAGAGCGAGGAAAATGATATCCAAAGGGTGTGTTTATCATCTTGTCCGAGTCAAAGACTCTAATTCTGAGACTCTAAATCTTGAGTTGGTTTCAGTAGTGAGGGAATTTCTAGATGTGTTCTTTGAAGATCTTCTCAGAGTTTTCTCCCAAAAGGGAAATTAACTTCGGAATAGACCTTCTTCCAGATACCCAGCCTATCTCTATTCCGAAAAATAGAATGGCTCTAGACAAACTCAAAGAGTTAAAAAAATAGTTGAAAGATCTCCTAGATAAGGGATTCATCAGGCCCAGCTCTTCCCCATGGGGAGAACCAGTTCTGTTCGTGCGTAAGAAAGATGGTTCTCTTAGAATGTGTATTGACTACCGTCAGTTGAACAAATTCACAATCAAAAATAAATACCCACTTCCCAAAATTAATGACTTGTTCGACCAACTTCAGGGTATTCGTTATTTTTCTAAGATAGACCTCAGATCCGGCTATCATCAGCTCAGAGTCAGAGAATATGACATTCCCAAAAATAGCTTTCAAAACTCGGTATGGTCACTTTGAGTTTCTAGTCATGTCCTTTGGTCTCACAAATACCCCGGCAGCCTTCATGGACTTGATGAACCGAGTGTTTAAGTAGTACTTAAACATGTTCGCCATAGTCTTCATTGATTACATTCTTGTCTACCCCCGTAATAAAAATGATCATTCAGACCAGCTCAGAATAGTGTTGCAGACTCTTAGAGCCTATCAATTGTTCGCTAAATTCAATAAGTGTGAATTTTGGCTAAGATCGGTAGCTTTCCTTGGTCATATTATTTCCGGTAATGGCATAAGAGTTGATCCTCAAAAGACCGAAGTGGTGAAAAACTGGACCAGACCCATCTCTCTGTTAGATATCAGGAGTTTCTTGGGTTTGGCTGGCTATTACCAGTGGTTTGTTGAAGGGTTTTTGTATATTGCATCCCCCATGTCAAGATTGCCTCAGAATAAAGTTAAGTTTCAGTGGTCTAATTATTGTAAGAAGAGTTTTTAGGAGTTGAAGACTCGACTCACCATAGCCCTAGTTTTGACATTACTAGATGGTTCAGATGAATTTGTTGTGTATTATGATGCTTCCAAAGTTGGTTTGGGTGTGTTTTGATGTAGAGGGGTAAAGTTGTGGCCTATGCCTCCAGACAACTTAATCGCCATGAAAAGAATTACCTTACCCATGATATTGAGTTAGCAGTTGTTGTTTTTGCCTTGAAAATTTGGAGGCACTATTTGTATGGGGTGCATGTTGATGTGTTCACAGATCACAAAAGCTTGCAGTATGTGTTTTTGCAGAAGGATTTAAATCTGCATCAGAGAAGATGGTTAGAATTATTGAAAGATTATGATTTGAGTATTTTGTATCACCCGAGCAAGGCCAATGTAGTGGTAGATGCCCTAAGTAGATTGTCTATTTGTAATGCCCCAAGTCTGTACCCAAGACGCTACACGATGCTCATAATCTCGAGGGACCACAAGCTAACCCATGATTGGTACCTGTTGTAATAATTGAATAATAAAACTGTATTATGTGGAAATTAGGCGGAAACTTGCCATAAGGTTTAAAACTGTAAATAAATACTGAGTACTGAATACTGATACATCTGTCTGAAATACTATAATCTGATAAGCCTCTACTATCTAAATAAGGGATTGATGGGACAAAACCCCAACTAACCCCGACTACTGAAAATGAGATACTGAAGTAATAATTATGTCCTCAAACTATGAGGACTCACCACTAGTTTTCTACTAATGGATCGAGCTGCAAAGTATGATCGGAAGCCCGTGCGTCTGAACTTATGATATAAAATATCATAGCGAAAAAAAAGGTATACGTCAATACTTTGAATATACTTGTATGCTAAGTGAGGTAGGCTGAGATGCATAGGTACTTATGCATAAACAATACTGACTGAATAACATGAGTATAACTGAATGAAAGTACATGCAAGAATACGTAAACTATAACTGAGGTCGTGATAACACTGGATACTAAGTTCTGAATTACTGATTTACTGATATCTGAGTTTACTGATGTTGTATTACTGATAGTTGAATGATTGTATCTGACAGTCCTGATTTTGTGAAACTGTACTGAGTTTCGTACTAAACTGAGTGACTGTATCTGACAATCCTGATTCTATAGAACTAAACTGAGTTCTATACTGAAATTGGAACTGAAATTCAGACTGTGGGAGGTAATCATCTAACCGACATGCCCCTTTCTGGATAGATTGGGGGCTAACTTATAAACCCAGTTGGAAGGGTGTCAGTACCGTGCCACGGGTAAAGACAACTATGAGTTAACCCTCTCTGACAGAAAGCTCTTTCGTCAACCCTCGCTGGCGAAAAAACTCGTATGAGATGTATCAATATTAGTCTAGAAGGAAGATATCTCAGCCTACGTTGGCAACATAGTTCTGTAATGTAGGGATTGTTACAAAAAGTCAAACCCTACGCTGGCAGAAATGCCCCTATCCCTGGGTTTGCTCGATGTTGAATCCTTCTCCCAACTGAATAGACACTGAACTGATTCCTAGTTCATACTAGGCTTGACTGAATTGTTACTAATTTTACTATTTAACTGAACTGAACAGAGTTCACTGAATTCCGTTGACAGATGGAATACTACTGAATGTTGTTACCTGATTGAATCTACTGAGGTCTGAACTAAATATTAAACTGGACTGGACTGATACTGAGTCTTCATAGTTTTTCCAGAGTTCTGAACTGACTGAGAGTACTACTGATCGTGACATGACTGAGATTATTCCATAACTGACATAGGCTCTAGTTAAATAGCTAAATTATAGGGTATTAAATACCCCCAGGACTCGATAGCATAAAAAGTAAAGCCTCACATGACCTTGCATAGCATAGAAATGCACACTTGTTCATAATGCATCTATAGAGACATTTTATCAAACACTTGAATGGAATGAACTAGTATACATGCTAACATAATATAATCTCACTATTTAATTCACATGAACAACTCATCAAACACTTGGAAGGCATTGTATATGCACTAGTACCAATCAACACATGAGCATCACAATTTCAAGGCTTTAACAAGAATTCACATGATACTACATACATAAAAAAAATTTTGTACATAAATCTTGCACCTAATCATGGAATAGAAACCCAATCAAAATTATAATCACGAATACACTTGAATCCAAATTATGGAAATCATGAAATCAATTTATTTAAAGTTTAAAAGAGCTTCTTGGACTCTAAGGGTGGAAGGGACCCTTGGATGAACACTTGTCATACCTTAAAGTTTGAATTCTGAAAGATTGATGGATTTTCTTGGAACTTAGATTCTTAAACGTGATGAACTAGGGTTTGTTCTTGAAAAATTCTGGAGAGAATGAGTAAATTTGGACGGCTTAATTACATGTTTTGGGGGATGATACAAGATGGGAAAAGACCCATTTACCCCTCTGGATACAGGTTTTAATTACTGAAAACTGGACTAGCGACACACAGACCGACACACTACGTTGTTGGCGATGGCTAACGCACCGTATTGAGTCTTTATTGATTCACTTGAATTTGCACTGAGAACTGGAGGAAAATCTTCATCGACGTGATAGGCGATGTGGCGCGGCGAGAACGCATCGATCCACTGGTTTTTGCTTTCAAATATGATCTAAACAAAATCCAAAAATCTAAAACTTATCCTGGAACACCCACTGACATTCCTGATCATGATTCAACCTAAAAATCATTACTTTAAGATAATAAGGGTCGTGAAATAGAGTCGCCAACCTACGAAGGCTAAAATAACACTAATTCTAAATACATAGCTAAAATTTTCTAATTCTGCGACCCCTTAACAAGCTTTAAGGGACTGAGCAAAGCTTAGGATTTTGCGGGGTCTTACAATATCTCCCTGTTGGGAACATTCATCCTAGAATGAGGCTGACTGGCTTGAGAAAACTGATAGACTAAATTTAGATACAAGACATGCACAACTGTAACATGATTTCATGACTGACACTACTAATATGCTAAAATTTTATATTGAACATACATATCTGATGCATGAGTACATGGCTGGGATTGCTTATAAGATGAGTCTCTTATACTGAACATGCATATATGATGCATGAATATCTGACTGAACGGACTCATGAATGTATGATTGGATATGCAATGGTAACTGATACCATGTTTATAAAGAAAATCTGAGCATGAAATTGAGTAAGTTTAAAGAGAACTATTACCTTAGGCTGAGTCTGAGTTTGCGGAGAAGAGGTGAGGATACTTGCTTCGCATTTCTGCTTCTTCTTCCCAAGTAGCTCCCTCAATAGACTGGTTTTGCCAAAGATCTTTGACTAGAGGGACTTTTTTTTTCCTCGGTCTACGAATCTGATAGTCAAGGATTTCGACTGGGACCTCTTCGTAACAAAGACTATTCTGAACACTATTCCCTCTATAGGGACTACAATTGTGGGGTCACCTATGCACTTCTTTAGCAAGGGGACGTGAAACACTTGATGTACAGAAGCTATGTCTGAAGGTAACTCGAGCTCGTAAGCTACCTTTCCAAAATGGCTGAGAATTTGGTAAGGACCGACATATCGGGGACTGATCTTCCCCTTTTTGCCAAACCTCTTCACTCCTTTCATAGGAGATATTTTTAAGAATACAAAATCACCGATATCCAACTCAAAATCATTTACTGAATACGTATGAATAGGAATATGAGAACATAACTGAGCCTGAAACATAATACAGGAACTGAATATCATGAATGAAACTGAGCCCCTGAATACATGGCTTACGGTTGAGATTGAAACTTGAGGGTCCTCCTATGAGTACCCACTACTCCAACTGGATTTGTTATGTGAAGAGAAAATGGAAGGTTTAGGTCATGAAAGCTCGGGGATTATAGTGCATCTTCCCCTTGGGACATTATGTCCCCTGAAGAATGCTGACTTGGCTGAGATACTGAGGAAAAACTAAGATGATGCACACGAAACCTATGAATAGAATCGTGACTGCATATTGGGGTTCTGAAACTGAGGCATGACACCTTAACTGAGCTGAACTAACAACCACATGGTTGCTCGATCTTGGAATAGTTACATTCATGAGATTTTAGATAGTGCGACAAGATAAGAGGATGGGAAACCCAACCATACGAACATTATTCGCCTAACTGCTAAACTGAATTGCTAGTTTTGTGTACTAACTTATGCTGAAAACTTATATTCGTCAGGAGCCTTTATTTGACACTCTTTCTATAGAGTTCTAGTGGCATTAGGGAGCAAAGAATCTTGGCATGATTGAATAAAATAGCCGAATAAGAAAATCACATCCTGGCTAAAATTCTGTAATATGAGTCGGGGCCTACGAAACATCATCTAAGATGAAGTGACTAAGCCTTATGCACTGCGACCACAAATTTTCAAGCTTAGACTTAAACCTTGAATACTTTCTCAACTATACTCTCCACCTTAGTACAGCACATCACCTGAGACTACTAAAAATATTCACATGGGTGTTGAGCATGAGTGCATGAACTTATTAACTTATCTGATTCTCTAAATGGCTGATAGCTGAATACTTGATCATGTAATATTGAATTGTACTTAATCTGAATAACTGAACTGGAACTATAGAGTATTATGCATACGAGGTAAGGACTGGTTGGGTAACTTGAGATAACTGAGCATGAATTCATGAAAATTGTATTATTTGAGAAGGCAAGACTAAGCGTATAACATGACTCTGAAATAGTCTGTAAACTAAGGTACTAAAATACTGATAACTGAATAACTGATAATTGTATGCTATGGTCAAGCAAATCTGAAACTGAACTGAGTTACTGATCTGATTACTGGACTGGGACAAGGACTAAGACTGTAACTAACACTGTAACTGAGACTGTACTGGAACTGAATATTGGGTTCTGATAACTCTACCTACTGAGGTCTGATCTGTACTGAATTCTCCCTCTATGTTCAAGCCTACTCAAATCTCCGAAATACATTTAGCCACTTACACATCAACATGACATTCAAGCCTATCTTCGTAACTACAGCCTCATGTAAAACTAGCATGTAATAATCTTTTCATAACATAAAACATTTAATCTCTCCCTTCTAAGAAACTGTTTATTGCTACATCATTTCATAAGGAGAGTTCACTGAAGGGTTAAAACATAAGGACTTTATGTATGCATGAATATTATACCAAACTCGACACTTAACTGAGGTCTGAGGAATAGAATATCAACACCATGAATTTATCAAAAGATCTAAACTAAGGATATGCATGACAAAATCTGAATTTAGCCGATCATTAGGAGTGTAGCATGGGTCATGGGAACTGAGCATACTGTAAAGCATTACATGGGTACCTGAGTCATGAGTTGCATAACCTGACTCTGGAGTTTCTGTATTCATGGAACATGATTTATAACACTGAGTGTACTGGAAATCCTTATACTAGGAACTATAAGCATGCATGATTGTTAACGTGCATGAGTATGGGCTATGATCATAGAGCTGACATGTAAGAGATGAATAGATATCATGATAACTGATGGGTTTGGAGAGTCTGGAATACGATTCTGAGTTGATCTGCGTGATCATTCTTGCTATGAGAATAGGCAAGAATGTCATCTATGAAGACTATGATGAATATGTCCAAGTACTGCTTGAACACATGGTTCATCAAGTCCATGAAAGCTGTTGGGGCATTGGTAAGACCAAATTACATGACTAAGAATTTGAAGTGACCATACCGAGTTCTGAAAGATGTTTTCAGAATACCCCATTCTCTGACTCTGAGCTAATAATAGCCTGATCTAAGGTCTATCTTAGAGAAGTAACTGGCACCCTGAAGTTGGTCAAACAAGTCACCAATTCTGAGAAGTGGATACTTATTTATTGATCGTGACTTTATTTAGCTGATAGTAGTCCATACACATTCTGAGAGAACCGTCTTTCTTATGCACGAATAGAACTCGTGCACCCCACGGGATATACTGGGTCTAATAAATCCCTTATCTAGGAGATCCTTTAACTATTCTTTTAATTCTTTGAGTTCTGCCGGAGCCATTGTGTATGGCAGAATAGATATGGGTTGAGTATCTGGAAGAAGGTTTATTCCTAAGTCGATTTCCCTTTTGGGAGGAACTTCGGGAAAATCTTTGGGAAACACGTCTGAGAATTCATATGCTACTGATACTTACTCAAGAGTAAGGGTTTCTAATCTAGAGTCCTGGACTCAAACGAGATGGTAGACACATCCCTTAGTTATTATTTTCCCTGCCCTAAGGTAGGAAAAAAGCTGACCCCTAAGTGCTGAAGTACTACCCCTCCACTCTAGGACGAGCTCATTCGGGAATTGAAAAATTTTATTTCTGCAGTCGACTAAGGCATAGCAAGAATAATGCCAATCCATGTCGAGAATGACATTAAAATCGGTTATCTCTAATTCGACTAAGTCTGCTGAAGTGCCTTTCTGAGATACCATAACTGGACAGTTCCTGTATACCCGCCAAGCTATGATAGATTTACCCACTGGGTAGAGACTGAGAAAGGCTCTATTAAAATTTTGGGACTGAATCCAAAGTCAACAGCTACATCAGGAGTCACAAAAGACAAAGAAGCTCATGGATCTAGCAAAGCATAAACATGCAAATGATAAACTTGTAACGTACTAATGACCACATCAGGAGAACTTTCCTGATCCTGTCGGGACTGAAGTACATAAAGCTTATTTAGGTGTTGCCCACTGGTGGAACTTGAAGCGGCACCCAGCTGATTCGGGCGAGCGGACTGAGCTGGGGAATGATTTTTGCTGACCCTGGGAACCTGGACAATCTCTGACTCTGTGACCTAGCTTGACATACCCAAAACATACATAACTGCCAGCTCTATAGATTCCCTGGTGGTTTTTACCACATTTCAGACAAAGGGGATTGTTCGACCACTCTTTGGCCTAGACGTTCTGGCCCTTTTATTCTTTCTCCTCTTTTTCCTACGTCTCTCCTCCTTACTCTGTGGATCGTGAGCCATAAGAATAGATAGGATAATATCCAATTGATTATTCTGAGCAACTATTGAATGAGCTAAGGCGGTGAAAGCATCTCTAAACTCAGCATGAGAAACATGCTCATTCAGGGGATCTGCCTGACCGTGCGGAGGGGCTGACTGGTTTTCGTTACTTCTTTCGTTAGCTTCTCTGGAAGACATGTTCTGGAAGCATAAGGAAGAGATGAATTAGACTGAGATTTTAACTTGAGCTCATGCTCACTTGCATGACACGAATACTGAAATAAGGGAAACTTTTCCTATAACATCTCGTAGCCTCTTGTCCATAAGTGTGACGTGCAACACACCCATGCACAAGACTCTACTAGATACGGCTTTCAGACTTCCTAGGACTCTATTAAACCTTAGGCTCTGATGCCAAGTTTGTAATGCCCCGAGTCTGTACTCGGATGCTACACGGTTCTCATAATCTTGAGGGATCACAAGTTAACTCATGACTGGTACCTGCTGTAATAACTGAATAATAATATTGTATTTTGCAAAAATTAGGCAAAACTTTTCATAAGGTTCAAAACTATAAATAAATACAAAGTACTAAAAACTGAATACTGATACATCTATCTGAAATACTATAATATGATAAGCCTCTACTATCTAAATAAGGGATTGATGGGACAAAACCCCAACTAACCCCGACTACTAAAATCTGATAATCTGAGATACTGAAGTAATAATTATCTCCTCAAACTATGAGGACTCACCACTAGTTTGCTACTGATGGATCGGGATGCTATGTATGATCGGGAGTTCGTGCGTCTGAACCTATGATATAAAACATCATAGCATAAAAAAAGGTATACGTCAGTACTTTAATGTACTAGTATGCTAAGTGAGGTAGGATGAGATACATGAGTTCATATGTATGAACAATACTGACTGAATAACATGAGTATAACTGAATGAAAGTACATGCATGAATACATAAACTGTAACTGAGGTCGTGCTAACACTAGATATTGTGTTCTGAATTACTGATTTACTAATATTTGAGTTTACTGATGTTGTATTCCAGATAGCTGAATGACGGTATCTAACATTCCTGATTCTGTGGAATTATACTGAGTTCCATACTGAACTGAGTAACTATATCTGACAGTCCTAATTCTGTAGAACTAAACTGAGTTCTATACTGAAACTGGAACTGAAACTGAGACTGTGAAAAGTAATCATCTAACCAACATGCCCCTTTCTGGATAGATTGGGGTCCAACTTGTAATCCCAGTTGGAAGGGTGTCAGTACCGTGCCATGGGTAAAGACAACTATGAGGTAATCCTCTCTGACAGAAAGCTTTTTCGTCAACCCTCGCTGGCAGAAAAACTCGTATGAGATGTATCAACCCTAGTCTTACAGGAAGATATCTCAACCTACGCTGGCTACATAGTTCTGTAATGCAGGGATTGATACTAAGGGTCAAACCCTCTGCTGGCAGGAATGCCCTCATCCCTGGGTTCGTTCGGTACTGAATCCTACTCTCAACTGAAGAAACACTGAACTGATTCCTAGTTCATACTAGGCTTAACTGAACTGTTACTGATTTTACAGTCTAACTGAACTGAACTGAGTTCACTGAATTTCGTTGACTGACGAAATACTACTAAATTCTGTTAACTAACTGAATCTACTAAGGTCTGAACTGAATACTGAACTAGACTGGACTGATACTGAGTCTTCTGAGTTTTTCCTGAGTTCTGAACTGACTGAGAGGACTACTGATCGTGACATGACTGAGATTATTCCGTAACTGACACTGGCTCTAGTTAAATAGCTAAATTATTGGGTATTAAATACCCTCGGGACTCAAAAGCATGAAAAGTAAAGCATCACATGACTTTGCATAGCATAGAAATCCACACTTGTTCATAATGCATCTATAGAGGCATTTTATCAAACACTTGAATAGCATGAACTAGTTTACATGCTAACATGATATAATCTCACTATTTAATTCACATTAACAACTCATCAAATACTTGGAAGGCATTGTATATGCACATAGTACTAATCAACACATGAGCATTACAATTTCAAGGCTTTAACATGAATTCACATGATACTACATACATAAAAAATTGTTTTGTACATAAATCTTGCACCTAATCATGGAATAGAAACCCAATCAACGTTATAATCATGAATACACTTGAATCCAAATCATGTAAATCATGAAATCAATTTATTTAAAGTTTAAAAGAGTTTCTTGGACTCCAAGGGTGGAAGGGGGCCTTGGAAGAACACTTGTCATAACTTAAAGCTTAAATTCTGAAAGATTGATGGATTTCCTTGGAACTATTCTTAAATGTGATTAACTAGGGTTTGTTCTTGAAAAATTCTATAGAGAATAAGTAAATTTAGTCTTTTGGACGGCTTAATTACATGTTTTGGGGGTTGATATAAGATGGGAAAAGACCCATTTACTCCTTTGGACGTGGATTTTAATTACTGAAAACTGGACTAGCGACGCGCAGACCAACGCACCGCATCGAGTCCGCATTGGTTCACTGAAATTTGCACTGGGAGCTGGAGAAAAATCTTCATCGATACGATGGGCGATGCGGCGCATCGAGATTGCATCGATCCACTAGTTTGAGCTTTCAAATATGATTCAAACGAAGTTTGAAAAATCCAAAACTTATCCGAGAATACCCACTGATATTCCTAATCATGATTCAACCTAAAAGTCATTAATTTAAGGTCATGAGGGTTGTGATTCAACCTACGAAGGCTAAAATAACACTAAGTCTGAATACTTAGCTAAATTTTCTAAGTCTGGGACCCCTTAACAAGCTCTAAGGGACTGAGTTAAGCTTAGGGTTTTGTGAGGTCTTACACTATGGGTAGTGTTGCTCATGTTGAGGGTGATAAGAAAAAGTTAGTTTGAGAAGTTCATCAGTTTGCCAGATTAGGTGTTCGTTTGGTTGATTCAGCTGAGGGTAGTGTTTGGGTTCAGAATAGTTCGGAATCTTCTTTGGTTGCCAAAATGAAAGAAAAGCATGATAGGGACCCTAGTCTGGTGAAGTTGAAGGAGTCAGTCAAGGATAAAAAAGTAGAGGTTTTGTCCCAAGGGGGAGATAGTGAATTACGTTGCCATGGTAGACTGTGTGTGTCATGTGTTGATGAGTTGAGACAGGGAATCCTTGTAGAATCACATGGTGCGCGCTACTCTATTCATCCAAGAGCCATGAAAATGTACCGCGATCTGCAGGAAATCTGTTGGTGGAGTGGGATGAAAAGGGATATTGCAGAGTTTGTAGTAAGCCTGTCAAAATCGGCTCGTTTAATAAAACCGGCCCGGTTTGACCCGACCCGGTCAGCCCATGGCCTGTAGGGTACCGGGTCCCGAGCCAGTTTAATTTTTTAGTTGGGCCCGGTTAACCTGGCTCGGACCAAGCCCGGACCAGGCCCGCCGTTTAACCGGCCCGACCCGGTTGTCTTTTTTAAAATAAAAAAATTTGGAGATTTGGGCCAAAGTAGTCGTTGGTCCAACAGTTATATAGCCATTTTTGGGTCCAAACGGCTAGTTTGGGCCCTTTTATTTTAAAAAAAATCATTTAAAATATTTTTTAATCCCAAAAAAAATTCTATAAATACCCTACACCTTCAAATAATTTTTCACATAATTTTTCATTCTCTCAAATCTCATTCTCTCTCAAATCTCAATTCTCAATTCTCAAATATTCTATATATTTAATTTCCTAAAGTGCTCACTTTAATTTTTAAATTTTGCGATTACAAAGTACGAGTGGAAGTTTCTAAAGTCGCAACCTTCGGATACTTTCAAAATTTGGTATTGTCGCTCCATCTCTTACATTTAATTTTTATTTAGTGAATTAATTATTGAATATTTAATTTTATTATATTTGTGTATTTTGAATTTTTTTAGTTTAATTTATATTATGGATAAATTAAGAAACCTCGCTGCTAAAGATGTTAAAAAAATTTATTCCGAAAGCGGTAGTGGTAGTAAAAAGTGAATTACTAGCGATAGAGGTACTTCAAGTAGTAGATATACCCGTGTGTCTTTGTCTCCGGTACCACTTGGTACACCTTTTGAGGAAGAAATAGGTGTAGGTGCTCACGATATGGATTATGTAGAAGCTCAAAAAAATTACGGTATAGAAGAAGAAAATGAAGTAGATGTGGTTAATTTAGACGAAGATGATGAAAATATTGGTGAGACACCCGCAGTAGAAAATGCTAACGTTAGATCTGAACCGGTTAATCTCTCTCCCCGTCCTCCCCGTGCCCCAAGAGCTCGTAAAACAACTTGTATTGCATGGAAATTTTTTGAACGTATATCAGATACTGAGGTGCAATGCAATATTTGTTAACAAATATATAAGCATAAAAGCGGAGGCAAGCAAGGGGGTACGGGTACGTTGATGAGACATATAGGTGATGCTCACGAAAGAGAGTTAAATATTGCACGAGGTGGTGGGGATATTGGTGGACCAACACAAACTAGAATGGACCCAGTAACCGGTCAGATAATGAAGAAGTATAATAAATTGAGGGACCGGGAAGAAATAGCTAAAATGGTAGTTGTGGGTTGTTTGCCTTTTAGTTTTCCTTCTTCTGGTGTCTTTATTCATTATATTCAAGCAATTTATAATCCTATGTTTAATGGTATTCCTAGAAGTACTTGTCGGTCTGATATTTTTAGACTTCATTCATAATATTATTTTTATTTATCAACATTGTTAAAAAATATTTAATGTAG
Source organism: Capsicum pubescens (assembly GCA_030864215.1). Lineage (NCBI taxonomy): Eukaryota > Viridiplantae > Streptophyta > Magnoliopsida > Solanales > Solanaceae > Capsicum > Capsicum pubescens. The sequence goes on along the minus strand of CM061549.1, from coordinate 67,654,813 downwards.
ATTACCCCTAACTTCTGATTTTGGTCGTGCTGTAAATAAAAATGATTATTTAACCATTACTTATCACTGGATGGATAGTAATTTTGTGATGCAAAAACGTATTCTTGCTTTTTTATATGATGAAGATCGTAAACATACTGGAGATTTTATTGTTGATTCTATTGTTAAAGTTGCCAAATTTTATGGTATCGAAAATAAAATCTTACGTATTGCTTTTGATAATGCTTCTAACAACAAGACTTCTTAACAAAGTTAAAATCTAAGCTATCTCCGTCGTTGCCTGAAATTTTTCATATTAAGTGTGCACGTCATATATATAATTTAATTTTTAAAGATGGTCTTGAGTTTTTTGAGTTTTATATTAAAAAAAATTGTCTTGCTTTTGGTTTTATTCAAGGAAATAATCGAAGAAAAAGAATTAGAGAATTTAAAGTTAAATGTCAAGAAAATGGACTTGCACCGATATTGATGCTTGAAGAAATTGATATTAGATGGAATTCTACATATGATTTTTTAAAAACTTGTTATAAATATAGAGTTCCTATTACACTAGCTTTTAACCAATATTGTAGTTCATTTGTTGATTCTGCTGATTGCATACTACATGATTTTGATTGGGTTGTAATTAATGATCTTGTTAAGTTTTTAGAAAAAATTTATGTAGCTACGGTTTAATTTTCTGGTGCTTATTATCCTACTGTTTGTAATATTTTGGCATATATAGCCAATATTTTTGGTTTGCTCAAAGAATATAAAAATAAAGAAGGTTATAAAGAAGTTGTTGGTGCCATGTTTACTAAATTTAAAAAATATTTTTTTTCGATTTCCCCAATTTATTTGGTTGATGCTGTGCTAAATCCGTGCATGAAATATAATACTATATGCCACTTTAGTACTATTATTTGTGCTAACTTAGAAATAAATACTAGCAATGATTCTGAACAAGTACAACCTAATTTGTGGACGGCTATAGGTGATGCGAATGAATACATAGAAAAATTATATAATCACTATGCTGATTTAGTTGATTTAGTCGTACCTACAAATATCACTCCAACTGTCGCTCCTCATCCTCCCAAGGAGCCATCATTTTCTAAAAGGCCGGCACATAGTAGTTTTCAGATTCCTTTTATGTTTTACCTTGTTGAAATAGTGTTGATGAGAGAGCTTACACATCAACTATCAGGAAGAGCTTAATTATTATCTTCGGTCGCCACCAGAGGATCGCAGACGACGGATCAACACGTTGGATTGGTGGAGGAGTAATGAAATACAATATCCTGTGCTTTCAAGATTAGATAGAGATATCTTGAATATTCCAATGTCAACTATTGCATCAGAGAGTGCCTTTAGTCAGGGACGACAGCAGCTTGGAGACAACCGACACTCATTGGGAAGCAATGCAATGAATGTTCTAGTTTGCCTCAGATATTGGATTAGAAAGGAAAGAAGAAACCAAGGAGTGGAACTGGAGCCGAACAACGAGTAGAAACTTGAAGAAATTATGTCTTCACGGGAGAACTCAGCAGAATCAAGTCCAATGCATGGTTTTGCCCCCGTTGACTTTGACTATCCTATGCAAGTTCCCGTTAATATTAACATGAATGAGTTGAAAAAAATGATGCATAATTTGTAGATTTTTTATTCATGTAAATTATAAATTTTGGATCATTTCGCAATCAATAAAATTCAAGATTCATTCACTCCTTAGTCCTTACTTTGTAATTTTTTTCATTTAATGATTTAAATTGAATTTCTAGTTTAAATTAAAAACTTACTTCTAATATATTACTAATTTACTATCAAGTATTATTAATTTATTATATTAAGTAGCATCTGTTTTGTATATTTGTGTATATATCTTCTATAGAAGTGTATATTTAATGTATACATGTGTATATGTTTTATAAATTGTATATATATTGTAGTATATATATATATATATTGTAGTATATGTTTTATTTAAAGTAGTACATATATATTGAATGGTGCGTATATATATGTATATATCTTCTATAGACGTGTATATTTAACGTATACATGTGTATATATTTTATAAATTAGTATATAAATATATATATATATATATATATATATATATATTGTAATGTATATATATTGTAGTATATTTTATTTAAAGTAGTACATAGATATTGAATGGTGCGTATATATGTGTATATATCTTCTATAGACGTATATATTTAACGTATACATGTGTATATGTTTTATAAATTAGTATATAACTATATATATATATATATATATATATATATATATATATATATATATATATATATATATATATATTGTAATGTATATATATTATAGTATATGTTTTATTTAAAGTAGTACATATATATTGAATGGTGTGTATATATGTGTATATATCTTCTATAGACGTGTATATTTAACGTATACATGTGTATATGTTTTATAAATTAGGATATAACTATATATATATATATATATATTGTTGTAGTATATTTTATTTAAAGTAATACATATACATTGAATGGTGCGTATATATGTGTATATATCTTCTATAGACGTGTATATTTAACGTATACATATGTATATGTTTTATAAATTAGTATATAACTATGTATATATATATTGTAATGTATATATATTGTAGTATATTTTATTTAAAGTAGTACATATACATTGAATGGTGTGTATATATGTGTATATATCTTCTATAGACGTGTATATTTAACGTATACATGCGTATATGTTTTGTAAATTAGTATATAACTATATATATATATATTGTAATGTATATATATTGTTGTATATTTTATTTAAAGTAGTACATATACATTGAATGGTGCGTACATATGTGTAATTATGTATATGTGTATATTTTTTAAATTCTAATGTAGTATATACTATATATAGTGTATATATATTGTTTAACGTATTTAAAATGTATTTAGGTGGGTATATATAGTGTATATTGAAAAAAATATTTTTTTTTATTTTTGACCGGGTTTGACCGTATTTTTAATCGGGTTTGATCGGGTTTAGGTGGGTTTGACCGAGTTGGGTTAAGTGGGCCAGGCTAGGGCTATTTTTAAAAATTTTACTGTTGAACCCGGACCGGCCCGTCCCACTTAACCCCAACCCGAACCCGGCCCGACCCACAACCTGGCTAAATTTATTGGATCGGTTTCGGGTTGACTCAGCCCGGCCCACTTAACACCCTTAGTTTGTAGCTAAGTGCTCCACTTATTAGAAGGTTAAGATTGAACATCAGAAGCCCAGTGGGTCTATGGAGGAGTTCAGTATTCCCACTTGGAAGTGAGAGGTAGTGAACATAGATTTTTTGACAGGTTTGCCTCGTACTTATCGTCAGCATGATTCGATTTGGGTCACTGTGGACAGGATGACCAAATCAGCCCATTTCTTGCCAGTCCATACTTCTTATTCAGTCGAGGACTATGCCAAGCTCTATATTAGAGAGTTGGTCAGGTTACACGGTGTTCCATTATCTATCATCTCAGATAGAGGTATGTCATACCCCATTTTGACACAGGTCAAATTAAGGTACAGCATATTGGAAAACTTCTAATTAAAATCAGGAAGTCGCTATCTAATTAATTCTATGGTGAATCAGGACACCTATTATAAACGATGTGATTAAGAGAAATTAAAGACTTCATTTTAAGGTCTACTTGTCTTGGGATACTAGGTAAGGGTTCTAATTATCCTAAAGGGAAGGGATTAGGCACCTTAAAGGATCCGCTAACTACGGGTAACCGACCAAACTTAGGTTAGATAAGGAAATCAAAAGCTATGTTAGGAAAGATAGAAATAAGATATTAAAATATATCTTATTAAAGTAAAACATGCTAATTATTTATAAGAAAAGATTAGAGAAAACTCATAATAAAATCTACTTTTCAAAAATTACCGAAGATAGATAAAATATAGTTGTTTAAAAATAAATTAATAACTAAACAAAATATTTTTGGTCATTTGAAATCCTAAAAAGACCTTGAGAAGTCGGTTTGGCAAAGTTGCCATTTTTTTAGAATTAATGAAAAAAAGACATTGATTTACCATATCTAAAATTATTAAAGTTGATTCCCTAGTTCAACAATAATAAACCCGTTTACTATAAAATTTACATCTTTTAACTATTTCAATACTATTAATTAGTGAAAAATTAACTTGATTCTAAGTATAGGCTACTATTTCGTATTAAAGAAGTATTAATGGCCATGAAAATATAAGAGATAAGTTTACCTATCAAATTTCAACCATTTAACATCTAAAGCCAGCAATAATGGCAAATTTAATATCTAAGAAGTAAAAAAGAAACAGATAGATTTGTTATATATTCAAAGGAACTAAACAATTTCAAATAAACAAATATAAATTCCTAATGAAATTGTGCAATATTTTAATAAAGAGAGGACAACATGTGCAATAATACAAAGGAAAATAAAAGTTTAGAAAGGGAAAGAGGCACTAGACTGCTAGACGGGAATGCATGTGTTATGCGATATTTGTTCACTTCTCTGATTTGGACAGAGATGGAGTCAAGCCATGAGACTCCAAACGCGCTCCCAAGTGTACATGTGAAGCAAAGAAATAAGGATTAGTACTTATTCATGACAACAGTGAAACATGAGGGAGCAAATTAATTAAAGAACATGATTTTAATGCTTAATCGTACAAGGCCATATCTGGCCAAGCTTTGCTTGCGAAGGATGATTCTTGTACGAAAAAATTGGTCTATGATGATCCATAGAAACAAATTTAAGGAATATTACTACTAGTGTAAATTAAATAATATTACTACTCGAACATTTTCCAAGTTATCACTTAAACACACATTTGTATACCACAATCAGTTAATTAGATCAAACAAGGGAGGGACAAATTAGAGAATTAATCAAATAATTGTAAAGTGAAATCAGATTAGTAAAGTACGTAATAAAAACTGTGTTAGTAAGAATTCATTAACCTGAAACTTAGACAACAAAGGACGAGTCATACCACAGTCACAAGTGCACATCGTCTAATTATTGGGATGTCCAAATTTAACTATTATTCATGTTTTCAAATGACACCAAACAAACTAGCACAAGACCTGTGTCATAGTTAAGAGTGAATGTTAAAAAATATTTTTCTTGCAAAAGTGATTAGATATACAGAAAAATATGCTCGATGTAAGTTGGAACAGAGAAGTAACATGACGAAAAAAGTTTGTTGTATGCTCAAAGTAAGCTAGCCATGATGAACCACTTGCCCCGAGTTACAGAAGAGTAACCGAAGAGTTGTCCAAAGGCCATATAATTAATCTACAATCAAGAACTGAATGTAACCAACCCCATACGGCAACACCTAGCACCTAGTTGGATGACTTCAAAATAGCACATATGTTATTTTTCACATCAAGAAAAATCGATTGTCCCCATACTTCAGAGTAAAATGGTTTAATGGTTCATCATGTAGTGAACTCCAACTAAATGGTAAGGATACTAAAATTTAAACTGCAAATTTCAGTTACAGTTACAGAAACTTTGATTTAGTTGGTTATAAGAGTAACAACTTTAGCAAATAGGACCATAAGGGTTCTTAACAAAGAAGTAATAGTAATATAGGACCATAAGGATTCTTAACAGAGAAGTAATCGTAATATCTTGATATTATCAGGATAACATATCTTCTTTCATGCTTACTACGTCAAAGTCACACTTTTATATGTTCTTTTTTAGACTCGATTTCATATGGGATATTCATTAGCTAAGTTGCAGCCCAATAAAGTTAAGCTAAAACAGAATTTTTAACAAATCTTTAAGCACCCACATACACAAAATTCAAAATAGGAACAGAGACGACTATCATTTAGCCTTTAAATCAAGTTTAAGGTCAGAATGAAACTTCATGCTTAATTTAACACTTCTAGACTCAAATTACTATTTCTAAATTCATGTTGTATGAATAAGCAAAACAGTGACCTACAAGAAGAGTGTCTAGACAGTTACAGAGATGTAAAAATGAGTCTTTTCATTCTAATTTGGAAAGCTAAAAACACTTTACAGGTGCACAATTGATTAAAGACATAACCACCTACCTGCCACGATATTCAAATATACAAAACCAAATTTAGAATTCTTTTAGATCTTTTTCCATGATAAACCGAAGGTTGCGAACATCTTATAAACACGTTATTATACACGCAATAAGCTAGACAGACAGTGCGACGTCAAAAGACATCCATAATGATATAACAGTTATCCCGTAATAGGCAGCCAAACTAAAACAACTATTACACTTAGTAGAATTTTCTCAGACTAAATAGAAAGTTGCGAGCACTTTTATAAACACATAACACATAACTTAATGTAAATTAAAAATCAAACTAATTTCATTTTGCTTTTTTCACGCCCAAAATTAGTTAGCTAAAATAAACAACATCCCAACAAGTCGCACAATTAAGCATTTACGAAAAAACTAAGCATGAACAGTTGAGACGAGATAGAATTTACCTTGTGTGAGGCAGCGAAGCTGAGGCTTCCTCATAGAAGATATGAAATCAAACTCAAACTTCGAATGCAAATGACAAAAAGCAATGAAAGTAAAGGAAGTGTAATCGGAAATTATAAAATAAAACAAACTTAGTGAGTAAAAGAGTATGGTGCCCCAAGAAATTCCCCAATTTTTTACCACTTGAACCCCCTCAAGATGAAAAAGATCCCCCCTTATATAGGCAAAAATGGAACGACTCCTTGGAGGCGCCTTGAGAATTCGAAATTTAAATTTGAAAAAATGATAGTTTAGTCAAGGAAAATTATATTTTCAGAAGGGATTTGAAAGATTGAGACTTTGATTGAAATTTTGATATAGTATTCTTGAGGTTTTCAAGAACGGCAAGATCTTTGTCTGTCAAGCATGGACCAAAGACCATTGAACCTCCAGTTACCCCCTTTTCAGAGGTTTGTAGTGGAGGAGGAAAGAAACTCACTGATTTTTGCCATTGTTCGGTGGTCTGAGGGTAGTTCGATGTTGTTGGTTGATGTTGTTCGATAGAAATTAGGTTGTTGATGCTTGTATTGCTGATGTTGCTATATTTTACGGGTAAAAAGAAAAGGTTATAATATGGGCCGAGTCAGATTGTTGTAATTGGGCCAGGGTGGTTTTGGTTGTTGGGCTGGACAAGGTTGGTTTTAAATATGTTATAAGAAATGAAAATTGAAGGAATCGGCCCAAGTGAATTAATCTAATTCTCCCAAAGTTATTTCACTTAACTAATACAGCGATGCTTATTTTATTCTAATTAATTTTTCCAAAGGCGTACATATACACGCGTGCGTGATTGTACATACGTTTAGCTATAATTCAAAAATAAAATAAAATAAAATAAATTTGTAAATATATAATCTTAATACATTAATATGTATTTATATCATTATTACTTTATTTTTTCCCCGAGAAAATTTATAAGATGTGTTATTAGTATTTTTAAAAGCAAAAATAAGAAAAATATCATTTTCAAATTATTAATGAAAAAAATATGAAAAAAAAATATTGGAAAAATATTCAAGAATCCTAAGCATCGAGAAATTAATTTTATGAAAAAGGAGAGCTAAAATTGGGTGTCAACAAGGTACTCAGTTTACCTCTCAATTTTGGAAAGCTTTTCAGAAGGGTCTTGGTACCCAAGTTCACCTCTGTATAGTCAGACAGATGGTCAGGCAAAGAGGACCATTCAAACCCTTGAGGATATGTTGAAAACATGTGAAGTTGACTTTAATGGTAGTTGAGATGACCACTTGTCTTTGATTGAGTTCGCGTATAATAACAGCTATCATTTCAGTATTCAGATAACTCCATTTGAGGCTCTATATGGAAGGAGATGTAGATCTCCGATTGGTTGGTTTGAGATAGGTGAAACCGCTTTGATAGGGCCTGACTTAGTGTTTGATGCTTTGGAGAAAGTTCAGCTAATCCGGAAAAGGCTTAAGGCAGTTCAAAGCAGACAGAAATCTTATGCAGATATGATGAGAAAGGATCTTGAGTTTGAGATTACTGATTTCGTATATCTAAAGATCTCTCCCGTGAAGGAAGTAAAGAGGTTTGGTAAGAGGGGGAATCTTAGTCCCCGATATGTTGGCCCTTACATGATTTTGAGCCATTTCAGAAAGGTGGCTTATGAGCTTGAGTTTCCTGCAGACTTAGCATCAGTGCACCCAGTATTCTATATCTCATTGTTAAAGAAGTGTATTGGTGACCCAGTTGTAGTTGTTCCCTTAGAAAGCGCAGATGTTTAGAACGGCCTTTTTTACGAAAAATTTCCAATTGAGATCCTTGATCGATAAATTCATAGACTAAGGAACAAAGAAGTTCCCCTAGTCAAGGTTTTTTGGCAGAATTAGTCCGTTGAGGGAGACACTTGGGAAGAAGAAGCAGATACGCGAACTAAGTGCCCTCATCTTTTCTCCGCAAACTCAGATTCAGCTTAAGATAAATATTTTCTTAAAATTTCTCTTTTCCATGCTCAGTTTCAGCTACATATCATTCTCGTGGCAGTCATGCATTCACAGAACCAGTTCAATTATGTGTCATATTTCAGACTTAGTCATGCAATCACGTTTTCATCACGTATATACAACACGTAATCTTAGTTCCTCAGTGTTTTCATCTTAACCAGTCTCATTCGAGGACGAATGTTTTCAAAGGGGAGATATTGTAATACCCCAAAAAATCCAAACCAATGTTAAAGCCATATTTCAAGATCATGCATAGTACATTATAGTTCTTTGATAGTTATATGCATGATTTTGATGTATATTAAGGCCTCAAATAACTCTCAGCTATTAGAAGAATCAAAATAATCCTTACCAATTGAATTTTTTATAAGAATGTTGCTTTAGTCAACTTCAAATGATTATATCTTTTGCTCTATTGAGAATTTTCCAGTTCAAGACCTACCAAATGATAGAAAATTGAATTATCTTTCCAACGATACCAATTTTACCTAAATCTGATACTCGGGTAAGAAGTTATAACACTTTTAGTGTAAAATAGTAGCCCAACGCGATAAGACCGCATCGCGGTGATGGCCAAAATCACGTTCATTCTTTTCCAGTGTGTCACCGCGATTTCCACCATGTCGCGCCAAGGGGCCATTTTGCAATTATTTTTTTTCAAGTGGGGCACCGCGACTGGCACCACGTCACGCCAATCGTCCAGTTGGGGATCTTCCGTTTCTAGAGACGCAACGTGATAGCACCGTGTCGCGCCGTTGGGCAAAATGGGAATTGACTCAGTTTTCCAGTGGCTCAACACGATAGCATCGCGTCGCGCCGAAGGCCAAATCAGGATTTTCCAGTTTCGCAATTTAATTTCCAGGAAATGTTTAGTCTTTTCCCATAGCTCCAAATCCGTCCAAACACGGAATTTAAGTCCCAATAGAGCATTATTGGCTCATTATTTCACAATTCTCTCAAAAATTAAAGTAGCCCTCTTTCAAGAACGAAAACCCTGGCCTTCAAAGTTCAAGATCAAAACTCAAGAATTCACCGTCAATTCTCATGAATTCATCAACCCAGGTATGTTAAGTGTTCATCTATGGGTTCCTTTCACCCATGGAGTCCAAATATCCAATTCTAAATTCAAAGTTAGGATCTTTACAAGTTTTAATGATTTTAATTGTGATTTTAACCATGAATTCCAATGAATTATAATTCTACACCATGTTTACATGCAGTTGTTGTTGATATCGAACCCCACACATTTGAACAATGTTATTCGCTGATTTAAATCATACTTGATGATGTCGATGTTGAAATCATACTATTTCTACAAGCTTTAAACTATTCCCATGCTTAATTTGAACTATGAATATCAAGTGTGTGATCAAATGCCTACAAGAATGAAATTTTGACAAATGCTTTCATATTATGTCCTCCAAGTTTAGTACTATTTTACTATTATTGCTATCGAGTCCTGGGGTTATGAATACCCAAAAATCTTAGTTGTTTACTTAGCCTCAGTATCTTCAGATTAGTTTCAGACATGTTATGAGCAATATCAGTTCGGTTAGTTATTATGATCAGTTAAACCTAGAACAATTCAGTATTTTGAGTCAATTCAGTTGGGAGTAGGATTTAGCACCGAGCGAGTGCCGGAATGACGAATTCCCCGCCAGTTAGGTAGAGTCGTTAGTAGCAGTCCCTTTACTCCAGAACTACGTAGCCAGCGTAGGATTTGAGGAGTCACCTGTCAGTTTAGGCTTGACTACCTCGCAAGGGTCACCCGTCAGTTTAGGCTTGACATCTTTAGTTCTTTGGGATAACACTTTAGTGGATCCACACAGCCAGTGTTAGTACCCGTAGCATGATACTGACACCCTTCCAACTGGGGTCACAAGTTGGACCCTAAATTTGCTCATTGGGGCATGTCGAATAGATGATAGCTCCCACAATCTCAGTTCAGTATTTAGTGTACTTCAGTCCAGGCTTGCATTGACCATAGCATACATACATCAGTTATTCAGTTATGAGGTTTCTGCATTTCAGTTTACAGATTATATACAAAATATATTTTATTCTCGATCATGCATTTCAGTATTTACAAAATTCATGCATTCTATTCAGTACTTCATGTTATTCATCTAGTCAATTATTACTCTTGTACATGAAACTATGCATATCAGCTTACCTCATTTAGCATACCAGTACATTCAAAGTACTGATCGCGTACTCTTTTTTTGCGCTATGATGTATCATATCATAGGTTCAGACGCTCAGTTCCCGAATCGCGCATAGACCTTCTAGATTATCAGTCGTAGCAGTGGTGAGTCCTCATATTTCGAGGACAGACTATATTTATTTTCATACTTTCAGTTCAGTAATTAGATGGAGTTAGTTGGTCCCTGTCCTATCAACTCTTATTCAGTCAGTAGAGGTTTTTCAGACTAGTACAAATATTCAATCAGTTTTGTTATTATTTTATTAGTCTCAGACAGTTGTTTCCAGATTTATGATTCAGCATTGATTTCAGTTGCTAAAATCTTATGGCTTATCAGTTATTCTTTTGCATATGTTATTATTTTATTCAGTGCTCACAGCAGGTACCTGCTCATGGGTTAGCTTATGGTTCCTTGGGACTGTAACCACCGTGTAGTGCCCAGGGTGTACCCTCGGGGCATTATAGTAGGTGCCACCTACGGTCCGTAGGTGACCTAAGTAAGTGCCAGTGGTCTATGTAAAGAGTGTTTCAGGAGTGTGTAGGAACACTTACCAAAGACCACCTATGGTCCGTTTTTAAAAGGATGCGCCTAAGTGCCTCAGAAACTTTCTTAGGGCATTAATTGAACCCTTACTCAGTCTCTCTAATTTCAAGGATTTATTTCTATTTTTGAATCTTTGAAATTCCTTTAAGTTTTCTTGATAATTTTCATAAAAATCAAGTGGCGACTCTGTGAAAATTATTTCAAAGTTTATTGAAGTTTTTTGAAATAGTTTGAAAAAGTCAAAACCATTTTCTTAAAAACAAAACCCGAAAAGGGATAAAACAACTAGGGCAGAATTTTTGAAAGGATTTCAAAAATTCTATGATTCTATAAGTTTAAGACGGACGAGACATGCAACTGGGGAAGAATATTTGAGAGTGTCTCAAAAATTCTATCAAGGAGAATTTCAACAAATTCAAGGCTAACAAGATTGAGGCCATGAAACTGGGGCAGAAATTTTTGAGGAATCCTCAAAAATTTCATCAAGGATTGCATCTCAAGAAAGCGATATAAAGACAATGGACTCAAAAATTGAATAAAAGAGCTGGCAGAGACACGAATCAATCCTTCCCCTTTTTTAAAACTAACAATTTTTCTTTAAGTTCAGGAATAGAGTGACAGTACAAATCTTGAGTACGCTATACACCGTCAGAAGATATAAGGTTAAGTATTTTCGTTCTGTATTCTGAGCAGGTTAAGCACTACCCTCGAGAGAGAAACTGCTTGAGGCTAAGCATTGCCCTTGAAAAGTTAATTGGATTAAGCACTACCCTCTCTCAACAAATTATCCAAACTAAGCATTGTCTCGAAAACTCGATGAAGCTAAGCACTACCCTATGAAAAACTCTCCAAGCCTAAGCATTGTACGTGGAAAGTTAAGTGGGTTAAGCATTACCCTCTTTCGAGAAACTGACTAAGGCTAAGCATTGTCCTTGAAAGTTAGTTGGGTTAAGCACTACCATCTCTCGAGAAATCATCCGAACTAAGCATTATTTTGGAAACTCGATGGAGTTAAGCACTACTCTATCAAAAACTCTCTAAGGCTAAGCATTGTCCTTGGAAAGTTAAGTAGGTTAAGCACTACCCTCTTTCGAGAAATTGACTAAGGCTAAGCATTGTCCTTGAAAGTTAGTTGGGTTAAGCATTACCCTCTCTCAAGAAACCATCCAAACTAAGAATTATTTGGGAAACTCGATGGAGTTAAGCACTACTCTATCAAAAGCTATCTAAGGCTAAGCATTGTCTTTGGAAAGTTAAGTAGGTTAAGCACTACCCTCTTTCGAGAAACTGACTGAGGCTAAGCATTGTCCTAGAAAGTTAGTTAGGTTAAGCACTACCCTCTCTCGAGAAATCATCCGAACTAAGCATTATTTTGGAAACTCGATGGAGTTAAGCACTGCTCTATCAAAAACTCTCTAAGGCTAAGCATTGTCCTTAGAAAGTTAAGTGGGTTAAGCACTACCCTCTTTCGAGAAACTGACTGAGGCTAAGCATTGTCCTTGAAAGTTAGTTGGGTTAAGCACTACCCTCTTTCGAGAAATCATCTGAACTAAGCATTAGTTCAAAAACTTGGTGGAGTTAAGCACTACTCTATCAAAAACTCCCTAAGGCTAAGCATTGTTCTTGGAAAGTTAAGTGGGTTAAGCACTACCCTCTTTCGAGAAATAGACTAAGGATAAGCAGTGTCCTTAGAAAGGGTTAAGCTCTACCCTCTCTCGAGGAATTATCCGAGGCTAAGCATTATTCTTTTGAAGTTGATCGATTTACTCAAAGCCGAACACTGTTTTCTAATACTGAACATTCTAAGCATAACTTCCTCGGCGTTATTAAATGCTACTTCTTTACTGGACATAGTGTGGATTAAGCACAACCTTTTCAAATCTATATGAATAAAACATTGCTCTCTTATGACTATCTCTCTTGCCATTATTGTTATGGTTGTTTTCACTACATTGTTCAATCTTTTATACATACATATATATTTGTGCTAACCATTTTATCCAGTTGAGCTAAAAATGGCAGGACTAACAGGTACAAATTACTCCATCACGAGCAGCCAAACAGCTGATCCCACGATTCTATAGTGCATCTAAAAGCCAAACAGCTAATCCCACGATTTCATAGTGCATCGAGAAGTGCAAAAGCTAATCCCACGATGAGAAGCCAAACGGCTAATCCCACGATTCCACAGTGCATCGAGAAGCCCAAAAAGCTGATCCCACAATGAGAAACCAAACAGTTGATCCCACAGTGCATCGAGAAGCCAAATCAATGATCCCACGATACAACAGATATGTTTTCTTATTATCACACCCACTTTATGTTTATCAATTGCTTATCTTTTTACATGCCCTAACCTTTGTTATCTAGTATATGGTAAAGTATGCAGGTAACAGAGAAGGAATAACAAACAGAAATAATGTTCCTTTCTATTTTTGAGATATCACCGTATTTATCTATCAGTCGCATATACCCAACTCGAAACTCACCTACCTTTCATTTTCACGTCTCTTCTCCTGTCATTATTTCCAAATCATGTTCATCTCACCGACCTATAATATCTTTGTTGAATGCCCGTCCTTTATCATTTACACTTTTTAGGAATATTGTTTATTCCTAAATCTAGAACTATAAATGGCCCGATTCTCGTAAAATCAGAGATATGTAGGCGATTTGAAACTCAAGTCTCAACCACGCTATTTTTAAGACCACCTCCTATTGCTTTAACCCCGATGAATCTTTATCGGTCAGACAAAATTGGCTACTACGTCAACTTTCATTGCTTGACAGTTCTTTGATCATTCCCAAGCAACGAAGGGGCAGCTGTTGACACCCAATTTTGATCGGCCTATACTCTTTTTAGTCTGCTATTTTAGCAAAATTATTTAATTTTAAATATTAATATTTTTACACATTATTCTTATATTAAATAGATATTGGCGTGTCACATTCATGATTTAAAAAATACACAAATTATTTTATTATTTTTTAATATCATTTTTATAATTTTTTAACTCAAATATGATATTTTACCTAATTTTATTAATATTTATTAAAAAAAAATCACATAATTATGCACATTCACATTTTGCAAATATATTGTCTAGTTTTTAATTATTATTACTATTATTATTATTATTAAAATAGCAATTTAATTCAAATTGATCTTCTTAATTTATTTAAATTGTGGCCAATTTGTGTTAAATCAATATCAATCTTAGCCAAATTGATGACATTTTTAATTAAATTAACCTCTTTTTAAATATTTTTAATCTCAGTCGTTGATCCAAACTGATCCAACGGCTGAGATCGATCTTTCACCCCCTTTCCCTTTTTAACTCAAAACCCAAACCCCAATTCATTCAACCAAACAACAGCCGCAAACTCACCTCCTCTTTCTCTCTCCTCTCTCTAACCTCTTGCTACTCTCTCTCTTTCTCAAAAAAGAAGAGCCGACCAAGCCGTCACCAGCCGCCAGCCACCATGGCTGGTGAGCGTACCAGCCACCAACAGTGACCCCATCTCTATTTCTCTCTTCAACCAGCAATCACCAGCCACTAGCCACCACTTCTCCATAGCGGACCACCCTTTTCTCCCTCTCTTTCTCTTTGAAAACCACTAGAAAAACCCATGCTCCGGCGAGCAGTGTCTGCTGGCGTCGGAGCCCTTCACCATCTTCCTCCGTCTATCTCTCTCAAGCTTCCTCCGTTTGGCATCTTTTTTACGGAACCAGCCGACGACAACGCTGCCCACCAAGCCTTCACCGCCTTCGATCCGCCGTTGCTGCCGCCGGTGGACAGCAATAGCTACACCAACAACCCCCGCGCCACCAGCCTCCAAACCCCATCACCGCCGGAGAAGACAGCAAAACCAGCAGTTCTCCACGCGCCAACAGCAATCAAAGGATTAGCCGCCGCTGCCGCTCCATTCCCCTCTCCCCACCAGTCACCCATTGGAGACTCCCATCCCTCGCTGGTCGTCTCTTCTCCGACCAACGGCAACGTAACTATTAAGTATGGCGGATTCGAATAGGTGAATCCGTCTGAGGTTTGTTTTGCATGTTTAAGTTTTGCCTACAACCTCTACTACCTTTCTTTTGCTTTGTCGTTGACAGATTTTTCTTTTCTTTATTATTATCCGGGATTGGTAAGTTATGTTGCGATTTGCTTTCATCTCTTGGGGATTTGGTGTATATTTGAACGTCTATGCAATCATGTCAATTATATGAGCTTCTACTGACCTTAGACTTTAACTGGGATTTGTTCAACTTCAAAGAACCCTCGGACCTTCTTTTGAATGCTTATTCATATTTTTTTGAAGCCTTATAACTGTAAAATGAAATATGGTTTGGTTGAGGGAATCGCTAGCATAATTACAACAGTTTTGATTCTTTTTGGTGGTTTGTGATTATTTTGTTACCTTAATGATCATCCTTTGATTATGGCATAACTTGTTTGATCGGACAGTTTTGGTGACCTTTTTTACACCCTTAATTGTGGTTTAATTTATATGTTTAAATTAGAATCAAATTGAATATTATGTGATTAATGGATTATCCGATTTTCTTCTATGGTAAAACCTTGACAATTTATTTTTCTTTAATCTGCTCCTTCCCTTTGTTGCTTATGTTATATGTCTCTCTAATAAAATAATTTTAGCATCTAATTATGTTGGAATTTAAAGTTGATTGACGATGATATTCTTGATCATGTTTCTTTTAAATTAGTTGTTATATAAGGTAATAAATGTTAATTGCTTGGTGTTCTATTTTATTTACTCTCCTTTTAATTATTAACACATATTCTTTTACTTGCTCATTTATGGTAAATGTGTTGTTAATTGATTTACTCTACCTAATTAAGGAGAAAAAATTATTGATTGATTCTTTCAAGTATTTATTTTTTCTTTTATTTCTCTGGCGAATTTTTACATGATTGATTGATTTGTTTATTTAGAGAAACAATCTCCTTAATTGACACAGAAAATATTTCTTCCTTTTATCCTCTAGCCCCCTTTACTATATAAACAACCCTCTTTCTCTTATTTTAAGGACATAACTTACAACTTACACAATACATACACTCCCGGATACGAAAAACTTTAAGCAAACAAAAGTTTTACTTTATTTCTCGTCTTAGTTGTACTTATTTTTCGGAGCATTGGTCTTGATCGATCTTTATTCTTCCGTGGGAATTTGCTTGAACTTTGCTCTTACCTGATTTTCTTATTATTACTTATTATCGTCAACCGGTAAGTCCTTATTGCCGCACTTTCATTTACACTTAAGTGATGATAGAAAGCATGTCCATAGGAATTGTTCTGTATTTTGTTTGCTATGTCATTGCTTGGTTATTTTTATCCATGGAATAATGCCACAATACTCTCGTTTGTCCCTTTGTATTTGCCATGCTGTTTTTATTGTGTTTAACAGGTTGGTATTTGAAGAGTCACCCGAGGGGTTTGGGAGGGACTATATTACTCCCTTCTAGTTTAGTTGTTTCTTTCTCTTTATATTGGTCTGTACTATTGTATAAACGCTATTTTATTGTAATAATAATAATTGGGGACTGCATGGGGGCAGGGATTTACGTGCTCTATGAATCACTCAAGCAAATTCTTAGGATTAATAACAAATTTGTTTTACCACTTGGAAATCGCATCTTTAATAGACTTTCGACATGACAAAATTGTTTTGGACATTAATTCAAATTATGTAAAATCAACTTTCAGCTTTTTTTTATTCTTCTTTTCTCTGTGTTTTCGGCATAATAAATTTTTCAGCATATAAGTATTAATTTCTAGCATGTTAATATCATTTTTTTTAGCATATAATAATAATTTTTAGCATGTTAAATTAACTTTCAGCATATTCAAGCAGTTTTTAGCATCTAAAATAATGACTTTGGCATATTAAATGAGTTTTCAACACGTAAATGAATTTTCAGCATATTGGTATATTTTCCAACACCTGAATGTTGACTTTAGTATGCTAGTGTCGTTTTCAGCATGTTAATATATTTTAAGCGTGTTAACATTAAATTTCAACATGTTAATACATTTTCAGCACGTCGACATTAGAGTTAAGCATGTTTATATAATTTTAGCGTTATTAATTGAATTGCGGCATCTTAATTACTTTCAGCATGTTAGTGGACTCTTCCACATTAAAAACGAATGTCACTAATAGTTTTCAACATGTGAACTTTTAATTTCCAACATTGTCATTGGTCGGTCCCATGTCTTGAACAAATAACATCAATAAATATAACTATACATTTACTCTACTTTGACGTGTCTTTTATTCTTAACAAATTTACATTATTTTAAAATGATTTACCTTGACGAGTGATCATGTAACATCTAGATACCATGCTTATAGGCTTAACTATCATTTACATAATAAATTAACGTTTTATCCTTTCACGTTTGCTTAACTTTGACATGTCTTTTATTCTCAACGATTTTTTACAACATTGTTTAAATATGTTGACAGTTACTTTTCAATAAATAATTGTGTGACACTTAGATATCATGCCTATAGGTTAATGACACAAAATAAGTTATTAGTTGTCGTTGTTTGTCAATCACATTAGTCAACTTCTTTAATAATCAAGAGGCTAACTTGGGATAACTATGTGCTACGTGACATCCTATTTGTTTCGCGCTTCGAGTCTTAGGAAAACATAGCTTTTGTTTGTCTAGACCAAAAATTCAAATTAGTAAAGTTCAATGCCTCTTGGGCGATCAGTGGGATGATAGGTACTTTAAATATGCTAGTTTTATCCTTTCTTTAGAACGTTCTAGGATTGACAACCAGCCTGGGTGGGGTGGGGCGGGTAGTCATTCGGAAGTGATGATCTCCAGAGACATTACACGACATTTGACATTGTTACTTGTTTAAGAATTCGGACAGTGGATCGGATAAGGATTAAACAAGTTGGGGTTCTTATCCGAATGAGATAAAAAATATTTCTTTGGTTGATTTGACAAATTCTTTCTTTTCTTTACATTTATTTACTTTACATGCTTGTTTGCTTGGGGTAGTTTAGGTCTTTAAAATTAATAAATATTTTGTTATAAATTGATTTTCCTTCTTTCTCCTCGCTTCTCTACTTTACATTATTTGTTATCTTTTTTATCACCACCTAGTCGATGATTAGAAATAATAAGATAACATATTTGTTTATTCGTTGCTTTATCACTTAGCTAACATTAAGTTAATAATAATTAAGTGACCTTTATTTGATCACGTAGAATCTCCACGTAAAATACGAATTCGACCGGGAACCATCTTTGTGGACCTCGAAAGGTGCCTAACACCTTCCTTTTGAAGTAATTTGAACCCTTATCCAAATTTCTGGTGAACTGGGACTAAATAACAAAATAGGTTAGTAGTTAGCCTAGATTGGTGCCCTAACGCACCTTAATACGTTAGGTGGCGACTCTTCACATTCTATCTCAAAATAATCCCAAAAAGAGTGATCACGTCGAATCCCGCTTTTCGCGAGGAAAATGAAGCGCGACAGATGTATCTGAAAATAAGCGTTTTTAGTGATTCAGAAGAAATTCTTGTAATTAGTTTAGTGGGGTGAAATTTTAAGTAATATTGAAAACTTAAGGTGTTGTTTTAGGTAAAAAAAATTTTGAAATATTTAATGTTTTTTATTTTTGCTCCAACTTTTTGTTGGGCTAAAAAATTGATTTTCTTTTAAAGATTCAATACAATTGTATAGAAACTCTACAATTATTGTGTAGAAGTATGTATCTGCATAATATATAAGTTTAAAATTATATAGGTTGTGTGTAGAAATTGTATAACTATTGTATAATATGTATTTGAATAATTATTGTAACTAAGGTTGTATATGATGTGTATAAATACTGTATAATTATTGTATAGAATATATATTATTTGTATATAATGTGTATAGAGACAACAATGGAATATGTATCAGTATATGATATGCATATAAATTGTATCATTATTGTATAGAATTATATCTATAACGATTGTATATGTATAAAATAAGAAATATATCATTATTGTATAAAATGTATGTGCTTCTTATATATTTCAACTGAACTTGCACATAACATTTGGATGTTTTTAAATATACAAAATGTGTGATAATTATATACATTCTATAAATGTACATTTTTTTAATATATTGATTACACATTTATTATACACAAATTATATAAAAAATAGAAGTGAAAATTTAGGAGGAAAAAGCTACAAAATCAAATTTGATTATTAAGAAAAATAAAAGAGCAGATTTATAGTATTATAAAGTAGAGGAGCAGCAAAAAATATGAAAAATAATAGCCAAAAAAAAAAGGAGGAAGAAGTAGCGAGAAAAAGTCCCAAAGGGCTATAATGAAAATGCAAAATTAGTGGTCACTAGGTTGACAATTCTTTTGGCCAGTCGCCATTTGTGTCCGTTCCCCGTTTTATATTGCAAGAGGACAAGAAATTTTATTTCTTCTTATCACAAATTTAAGTACCGATTTTATTTAGGCTTAATACATAATTAGTCTCTTAAAATTATCGAGATATTCTGCTAACACTCAAACTAATTAAGTTTTGTTTCAATTGAACAACTTAACTACGGATAAAGTGTTCTAGCTAGATACTTTTGGTTCAAAATTTGAAAATTATTGTGAGTGTGTTCTCATTCATCGATTAGGTAGTTAAGTGCTTATTTGGATGGTGGTTTCCCATAGTATGGTATGGTATGATTATCAAGAGAATCATGTTTATTTTAATTGTTTTCTAAAAGGCATGATATGGTATTTTGTATCTTTTTATGGTTTGATAATCATGAAATTCCTCAATTTACAGAACCACAGATTTGGTGGTATCCCATAATTTTGTTATTTTTTTTTCAATTATGCCCCTATATAATATTTTTAATCTTATTTTACCCTTTACCTTATATTACCTCCAACCCTATTTTATTTTTATTTTTACGTTTTTCTGCTCAATCTCTCCTCTGCGTTGTTGCTTTGTTCTCCTCTGGGTTCTTCTTCGTTCTTTCTACGCTCAATATAGATAAGGTCCGTCAATCCTCTATAAAATGCATTTGAGAAAGGAAGTATCTCCAATTCAGTGATGGAAACAATAAGTCACCATACCAACAAAATGGGATCTCAATGTAGGAGCTTAAGTATCGGTACCTGCCGATTTAGTTTAAAATCTGCCATTGCATGAACATATTGCAACATGTTCTCTTGTGTTACAGAAATATCCTTGCCACCAGATTTAAGCTCAATCACAATATGTTTTCCCAATGATTCTTCAGTCGCTATAAAATCCGTGCAAGGTCCTTGACATCACCATCATAGTGCTGCATAGACCAAAACAAAGTATTAAGTCTCATGCATAGTTCCATTAAATTTAGATATGGATAAATAGAGGTGTGGGGTTGTTGATCAGTTGATTATGTTCAATTGAAACTTTATTTTTGTCCTCATTAGATAACTTTTGTTTGTTTTTGAGAATGGTAACATTATTGTCCTTGTTAGATAATAATCAGTAGTACACTTACAAATAGGTTATTCATATTTCATATTAATCAAATCACTAATACATTTTTATCCTTTTAAAAATACCAGAGCCATAACAATCTTAGAAGAGACTTCTTTGATTGGTAAACGATCTTATAATAAAGGGAGAATACTCACAAAAATACCTGAAGTTTGACCGGATTACCAGTTGAGCATATTGAACTTTGCGGGGGTCCTATTACTCCCAAATTATTTTTTTTGTATTTTAATGGCATATATCTGCCATTTGACCCATTGCGTGTTAGTCACGCGCATTGAGCGCATGAAAAGTATTAAAAACGTTATAAACTCTTTTTTTTTGCCAAACAACCCCTTAATTTTCTAATTTTTAAAAATTTTATATTTTTGATTTATTTTTTCATTCTTTTTCTTCTCTCTTCTCTCTTCTTACGTTCTTCTCTTCAACAATGGAGTCTTCAACAATGGTTGCTCCATTGTTGAATTGAAATTGAACAATGTATTACACTTTAATTTCAACTTTATTCTGGAAGTGACTTCAATAAAATTTCTTCCGGAAGTCTTCAATTGTTCAATGTCTTTCGAAAGTTTATAACATATTTTCATTGTTGAAGTCAATTATTGAAGACTCCATTTCTTCAAATTTTATTTATTTTTTTCGATTTGAATAAAATTATTGAAGAAAGTTTTCAATTTGAATTTGAAATTTGGGGAAAAATTTTCTTAAAATTATTGAAGAAACTTTCTCGAATAAAATTTGAATAAAATTATTGAAGAAACTTTCTCGAATCTCTCTTTCAATTTTTCACTCTACTCTCACGATCTCTCAATTTCTCCGATCACCCTCACTCTCTCCATTTTTTTTCCGATCTGCGTGTGTGTGCGCTAGTGAGTATATCAGTGAGTGTGTGAGAATTGAGAGTATGTGTTTATGGTTCTGAAGAGTATGTGTGTGCTGGTGAGTATATCAGTGAGTGTGTGAGAATTGAGAGTGTGTTTTGGGGAAAATTTTTCTTAAAAATGATGAAAAGTGATAATAATGGACTTGGAATTTGAAATTGACTCAATAGAATCATTTGAAATTTGATTTGTAGGAGAAATTTGAGTCGTGAAATCTTTAATATGGTTGTAATGGTGAAAAAATATTGAAAAGTGATAAAATGGAGAAGAAACGGCGCGTGTACTATACTTCCTACCGTAAAAACTGATTATAACATTTTGGGTGGAAATTAATTCCACTTTAAAAAGGTCCGAGGGGAATTAATTCCACTTTAAAAAGTATAGGTGTGTAATAGGACCCCCAAAAAATTCAATATGCTCAACTGATAAGCCGATCAAACTTCAGATATTTTTGTGAGTATTTTCCCTATAATAAACCTAAGTAACTTCAGCTATTGACTGTATCCCTCTTATTTTCCGCAATAGTTCCAGCAACACCATACATCTTAATTTCCAATGTCTTCTTCGACAAGTGCTCTGGAAACACCACTCCTCTTTTCAATTACGAATTCCGTAAGTAAGATATGTATCATGCCAAGAGCATTTCAGTTAGGCTTATGGGTCATTTTGTTAAGTTCAACAACTAGTTACTTGAAACAAGGTACTCTGCAATTTACATGATTATTTCATGAATTTGAAGTTTTAATTTTGTTAGAATTTTTATGAATTTAACAACTTAATATATTTACAAGGCATGATTTGTTAAAAAATTGTAGAAAGAAAATTATTTTACTAATAAGTATTGATAAATTTAAAATTTATAATAATTAGGGGCATTTTAGTAAACTTACTCATTACGATACATTATCATACCATCAAACCAAACAACAAAATTGTTACTCCCTCCGTTTAAAAAGGAATGACCTACTTTGACTTGGCACAAAATTTAAAAAAATAAAGAAGACTTTTGAATCTTGTGGCCTTAAATTAAAATTGTATCAAATGTATCAAAATGCCCTTTAATCTTGTGGTCCTAAACATGTCATATGAAAAGTTGAAATTAAAGTATAGCCAAAAAGGAAAGGGATCATTCTTTTTTAAATAGACTAAAAAGAAAAGTATGTCAATCTTTTTTAAACGGAGGGAGTATTAAACAGCTGTGAACGATACAGTCCATCCAAACATTGTAATGTACTATACTATACAGTACCATACCATACCATACACCGTGTAAGTCAACCACAGAAGATATGTCATTTCCTTTAATTATATACATTTACCACGATAAGTCGTAAAACTTCAGACATTTTCTACTTGAGATTGATGCACATAATTACGAAGATGGCATATTTTATATGTGTAACTTAACTATCTAAGAGACAGACGAAAATACTTACAAAGATGTTTTAAAAAGTTTGAATAAAAAATGTCTAATTGAAAAACTTTATTAAGAGTTGAGGTGTTCAATTGAAATAAAAGTTAGTTCGAGTGTCTACGCTGGACATCTTAACAAATTTAAAGGGTTAACTACTACTATGTCATAAGACTGTAATTTATTTGGCATCATGTTTCTATTTCGTGCTCATATCGACCATATTTAGTATTCCCTTCGTTTAAAAAAGAATGACTTACTTTGATTTGACACAAAATTTAAGAAAATAAAGAAAACTTTTGAATCTTGTGACCTTGAATTAAAGTTTTGTCAAATGCACCAAAATGTCTTTTAATCTTATGGTCCTAAACATGTCATGTAGAAAGTTGAAGTTAAAGTATTGCAAAAAAAAATAAAAAATAAAAAATTTAACGAATTAAAAAAAAATAAAAATCATTCATTTTTAAACAGGAAAAATATATTACTTATCTTACAGTTAGTCAAATGCGTTGGATTCTCTGTGTGCTGATTGTGTTAGAATTTTTAAAACAGTCCTTTATTCATTTTCCTTCCCTCACCTCCCTTATTGACTTTGAGATTAAAAAAGAGAAAGTTCTACATTTGATCATTGTTGTCTAAAAATGATTACTTTCTCTTTATCATCTTTTGAATTTGATCGTAATTATTTCTTATTTTATTTAATTATTTTAAATTGTTAATTATTTTGACTTATAGTATTATTTTACGTAGTTTTAGATAAATAGGTTTGTTTCAAAAAGTTTGAAGGTTCTATGTCCCAATTTACGATTAAAATTAAAATATTTCACTTTCAAAATTAGAATTGTATTACATATACTGAGATAGGGGGGAATACAATTATTAATTATATGTATACAATGCAAAAATATATTTAATGAATATTATTTTGCAGGTAACTATAGGTATCTCAGTAGCCCAGTTGTTTGGCTACCTGAACTCTCACCTTATTAGAAGGGCCTGAGAGTTTGGCTTTTCATAGTGTAATTCCCTCCCCATTTTCTCCATCCCTAATTTAAAAATAAAAACAAAAAGGGGATAAATATACCTTCGAATTATTATAAATGATATGCATATACCCTCCATCATATTTTGGGTACACATATGTTTGTATTGTTAATGAAATGGTATGTATATAGGCCTCACACTAATGATAGGGGCATATGCGTATCCAAAGTATGACGGCGGTACGTACCATTTATCATATTTCAGGGGTATATTTATCCCTTTTCAGTTTTAATTTTCTTAATTTAAATTATTAACCCAAATTCTCTACTTCACCCATTAAACCCACTATCCTATTGATCTCAGTTAACGTATAAGAGACGCCTATCTAACAGACGTATTTTTCCCATGTTTATAACGATATAGACAAATAATACAGTAACACTTGCTGGTATTGATTTTAAAAAAAAATCATTAACCCACAACACCCAAAAACAACACCTAATAAATGAAACCTCTCACGTTTTAATTTTCAGCGAAATTTCCTCGGGAAAACATTACCAACCATCGGTCAACACCACATAGCCACCGTCTCTGTCGAATTGAAAACACCCTACCGGCGAACCATCATCGACTCGTCGCATCCCTAGCTCCAGCCACATTCGGTCTAATCTCCACCTTCTCCAACCAGTGAACACCAACTAGTAGCATCGATCAATTACTGCAATTTGATGAAATTCACATTTAAGAGAAATATAAAGGGAGTATCGGGTTTGAAACAAAAAATAGAAGTCTGATCGACTTGGTTTGAAATCAGGTTCGATGGTTTTATTGTGTCAGATAGTAAGTTTGGGATAATTATTTGGGATAAAAAAATTAAAACGAAAAAAGGAATAAATATATTCTTGAACTATGATAATGATACGTGTATACCCTCCATCATATTTCGGGGTACACATATGCCCCTTCCGTTAGTGTGAGAGACATATATGTACCATTTCATTAGCGGTAGGGATATATGTATATTCAAAGTATGACGGAGGGTATATATGTACCATTTATCATAGTTCCAATGTATATTTGTCACTTTTTCGTAAAAAAAATTATAGGCAACTATATAATATAAAATAGTGTTAGGAAAAAATATATTTTTTATGGATATTGTAGGGGAGCCTTGTAGTAACTGGTAAAGTTGTTGTAATGTGACTAGGAGATCACAGATTTAAGCCTTGAAAACAGCCCTTAAAAAAATATATGATAAAATTGTGCACAATAGATCCTTGCGATAGGCTCTTTCCACAAACCTTACTCTATGGGAGTTTACTTCATCGCGTTGTCCTTTTATGATTGGCTTCTAGATGGTTGATGTAATAGGGTGATGACCGATGGGAATGACCCTTGACGGCCTAAGACAGCTCTGCAAGAAGATGGTAGACAGAAATAATAAAGTGCCAAAAAATTTTACTATGAATGAGGAGTACCATGTCATACTTGTGAGAGGGCATTTCTTAATGAGGAAAAAAATTAGCGGACTCCACATTTTTTATTTTTAATCAATTTTATATTCACATTCACCTACCCCACCCCCCTCTCGTTCACTTTCTCTGTTTTATTTTCCCCCTTTTTTACACCAATTTTCAGAAAATATCCAACTTCACAATTTTATTCAAACTCAAATTTAACATCAACTCTATTGAAATAAAATCTCTAGCAAATAATTATACTTGTAAAAAAATATTTTTCATAGCATATAGCTGAGTCATCTAACTGAATAATTTTATTTAAATAAAGGAGCAGTATAAGATTACTTAGCAATAATTAGCATGAAGCATAGATTTGAATGCAAAACGTATCAAGGCGGCACATGATTTTTTTTTTTTTTAAAAACTAAGAATATCATAAGAAAGTAGAACTAGTTCTTTCTCTAATTTCATCAAGAGAAATTAGTCAAAAATGTAAAGTTTTTTTTTATTTTTATATTTGACCTCTGTTTATTTTTCAACACTGTTGATGGGTTCCCTCTTCATCTATTTTTGTTTATGTTTCTTCTTATTTGGCGGACTAAAGATGCAATCTTTCTTGTAAAGTGATCTTGCCATTGTCGTGCTTTAGTATAGTAATAACTATTACAAAATACGTGTCGAATCAAAATTTCTGCTGAAGGATTCAAAATTTGAAAAAAAAAACTCATCGAAGAAATTCAAACTACCTAAAAAATTATTCATTTAAATTTTACATCAATTGCAACCATGAGTTGAGTGTTGAAAAAATGTTTCAAAGATTTAAAGAATTAAGATATTAGTGGCGTCGTGAATCTACACTAATAATAAAGAAATGAGTGAAAAATGAGAGAGGAGAAGAAGAAATAGTAAAAGGGAAAGAAAGAAAGTGACGGGTGGGGTGAGGTGGCGTGGGTGAATGTAAATATAAAATTGCTTGGGAATTAAAACTGTAGGACCACTAATTTTTTCTTCACTAAAAAATATCCTCTCACAAATATGATATGGTACTCCTCATCGTAAAATTTTCCATAAAGGATGTGTTTGGTATGAAGGAAAAGAAAATGTTTTCAATTTTCATTTTCTCTTGTTTGGTTGGCTTAAAGATTTTGGAAAATATTTTCCAAATCAACTTATTTTCCTCAAATCTAAGGAAAATGACTTCCCTTGAAAAAGTAAGGAAAACATTTTCCAAAATTCTCTTTCAACCTCACTTTAAATTGAAATATTCACACAACTCTCAAAATTACCCATCCCTCCTCCTACCCTCAATCCCCCACCCCCTCCCCCACCCCCACCATCCCTATTAAAAAAGATAATTTTTTTTTCTTATTTCACCCCTACCCTACTCCCTTCCCCTTTTCAATTTTTTTTTAATTTTTTTAAAAAATTTAAACTTTTTTCTTACCTCTCCTACCCGACTACCCTACCAACTTCCTCCCCACCCCCCAAAAAAAAAAAATTAAATTTATTTTTTGAAAAATTTTAATTTTTTCCTTACCCCACCCTCATTCCCCTACCCCGACCCTCACCCCATTCAAAAAAAAATATTTAAATTTTTTTTTCTTACTCCACTCTTACTCCCCTACCTCTACCCCCACCTCGTACTAGGCCCCTCCCTCCCCCCCTCCAAAAAAAAATTATTTTTTAAAAAATCAAAACTATTTTCTTAACTGTCCTTACTAACTATTTTGACAACCCCACCTCCCACCTATCAACCCCCTCTTCAAAAAAAAATAATATTTTTAATTTATTTTCTAAAAAAAAATCAAAACTTTTTTCTTATACCATCTTTTTTATCATTTTCGTTCTTATTGTTTTTGTTAAATATATACAAATATATTTTAAAAACATATATTTATCCAATTTGCATAACGAACACACGCATATAAGTAAGAAATAACTTATTTTTCTAGAAAATATTTTTCCTTCTTCATATCGAACACACCCTAAAAAAAAATTTTGGAGATCAAAAATTATTTTTTTAAAATGTATTTTAACGCTTTAGCTAAATACTAAAATGTATTTTTTAAAATATATTTTTTTATTCACCAACCAAATATAAAAAAACAAGTAAGAAATCAACTTATTTTTCAAGAAAACATTTTCTAGGACGAAAAATATTTTCCTTCGTACCAAACACACCCAAAGTGCCATCTCATTGGACTGACAAGAATTTAATATATACACATGTTGTCCTATGGTTGGTTTGGAAGATTATGATCCATATCATTTTCATTGAATTGGAAGTTTCGATTCTAGCAATGGAGATATTTATATAAAAAATGTTCAATTTGACACCATTTTAAAACAAAAAAAAAAAAAAGTGTAATTCAAAATAAATTGTAATAGATTTTGTGATTATGAATCATTTTATTAAAGTAAAATAAAAGATTAAAATAAAAATTATTTAACAAATATAAAATTTATTTATTTTTTAAACTGATCAAAAAGAAAAAATATAACATAAATTAAGATAGAAAAAATATATTGTACTCTCTAACGCAAATACGTACTTTAAAATTAATTATAGCTTGTTTCATAAATTCGAACAACTTCGTGATGATATAATGCTTGAATCAGTGAAGATTTTCGTCAATTTGTCAGTAAGAAAAAATAGTGGATAGTTTTCCCGATAAGCGATCTAAAAAAGCTTAACAATTTATATTGAGGTTCTTTGTAGCACTTCCATTAAACTTCAATAAGTTCAAACAAGAATATTCATGCTTCGCTGCATGACATATATGAATAATGTTAATTAATAAAGAATATGCATGATGTCATACAGAATATTTGGTCAAGTTTCTAAAGATTGGCATGTCTTTTATATGTTTTATTTATATAAAATATTATTGAATATTATATTTTTATATTTGGTTTTATAATGCCAAAGTTATAGCTAATGCTTTAAAGATGAGATTCTTGAAAAATGATAATTTGAACATGTTTTTGCCCATTAACTTTTATAGAAAAAATAACTGCTACACAAAAAAAAAAAACTGATTGTATAAGCTTGGAAGGAAGAAACGGGAAGAGAAGAAAAAAGAGTAAATAAAAGCAAACAAAGGGATGTAATGAAACATAAAAGAAAATCTTCCCAATAATATGAATGAAAAGGTGGTGGGAAATCTTTTTAATAGCTCAATTAATTAATTAATTTAATGATGAGGTTTGATTTCTCACATTGTATACTCTTCTTCGGCCTTCCCCAATTTTTCTTGCCCCATTTTTTTCTTTTAAAGAAGTGGTGGGGCTAGGGAAAATTCAGGACGATGCCATAGAGGTCCATATTAATTAAATAATAAATATAGATAATAATTGTTTGGTGTTATAATTACTATGATTGTTTGTGGCAAATCAATCATGGATCTTATTTATCTGCATTGTATTGTAATCTATATATATATATATATAAGAGAGAATTAAGATCATGCTGATGTGGCATGTCTAAGAAGTTAGCATTTGTATTTATCCTTTTTCTTATTTTTTGGGGATTTTTTTACTCATTCTTTTGATGAAAAAATTAAGATAATACACATATTTATTAGGCAGACAGTCCCATTAATTAAAACGTTACAATCTTTCACGCAAGAGTGATGAAGCCAAAGGCGGAAGCGGAAGTGGAGGAGTATCAAGAACCTCCTGAGAATGCGAAATTATCCGTTGGGAATTTACCTTATGATGTAGATAGTGAAGGGTTGACTCAACTTTTCCAACAGGCTGGTGTTGTTGATATTGCTGAGGTAATAATGTCTCAAGTTTTGATCTTTTTTTACAAAAGATTGAAAAATTAGAGCTTTATTATTTGTGGAACTGAATTTAATTTTTTTGTAGGTTATTTACAATAGGTAGACTGATCGGAGTTGTGGATTTGGGTTTGTGATGATGAGCACTGTCGATGAAGCTGAGAAAGTTGTAGTGTTGTACAACAATTATGTGAGTTATATTTGTCCCTTTTCTTTGATAGAACAATGATGAAATTAGCCGATTGCTATTGTTTTGATGTAATTTAATTTATTGAAAGTAGATAAAGAACAATTATGTTGAATCTGTGGGTTTTATTGTTCGATCCGTTCTATTACTAGCTGCCTGCTATTGTTGTTAGTTTGTTGTTTCTATACTGCTATTACTTTCTTTATTAGGATTGCTTTGGACTGTCTATTTTTGTTGAGGGTCTATCGGAAACAAGCTCTCAACATCAGAGCTAGAAGAGGTAAGGTCTGCGTATACTCTGCCCTCCATATACTACACTTTGTGGGACTACACCGGGATGTTGTTGTTAGTGACTTAGTGTTGTTGCTGAAAATAAGAACCCTCTTCCTTTTTTGTATGGTAATATGTGAGAAATGAGAGTTTGTAGGGCTAGGTAATTGACTAGAAGAGGCCACTGTAATATTGTTGTTTTGTTCATTTTTTTTGTTTTGATAGTTTTTGTTGTTTTTGGTTGGGGTCAGGGAATTTTGGAGAAGGCATAAGAGGAAGGTATATGTTACATTTGGAGTTCTTGGAAGTGGTTACCTTTGTATAAGTTGTATGAAGGACACAGTCGGCGACTCTCTGATCTTGAGAGGGAACTCGTGGATGAGAAGAGAAATGAGGAACTCATTGGAACCCAGTTAAGATTTTCTCCTTTATTGTTTATTTTTCTGAAAAGGAAAACGTAGTGTTAGAGTTATATTATGCTCAGAGTTATTTGTCTCGTCTGTAGGATCAAGGAACATTTTGAGAAAATCCAGACAATAGATAATTCAACGACATTGCCCCATGTAATGCGATATTTAAGTAGCCGAATAGATGAAGAATTGGACCTTATGCACTTGATGGAGAGGCTGGTGAAAGGGAAAGGCGAGCCAAATTCTCTGACTGCTGCAGAGAAACTGGAGCTATGGAACAGACTCAAAATTTTAAGTATGGGCATGTGCACCTGTATAGTTTGCTATAAATATTTATGTACAGTTGTTAGCTGATGATGTTGTATCTTGTGCCCATCCAGATTTTACCAGAATAGTGTTGTCTCTTTGGGCGACCATAATACTGATCTTATACATTAGCGTTCAGGTCAACATATTAGGGAGGCATCTTTATATCGATACTGCACGTGGCCTTGAAAGCTCTATTCAACTTGTAAGAACTGCTTCTTCTTACTCGACATGACTATGATTCTATCTTGCAGTTATACAGATTGTCGTATGTAGAATGTCTTACCATTAGAAGCATTGCATCTAGATAGCTATGATTCTCCACAGCTACGTAGTTGTACATAGCATATTCCGTGGGTATGTGACGATGGAGGTAGTCAGATAGTCAATAAGATAAAATCACTTTACATGCATTGATAATGTACCTTTTGGAGCTCTAATAATGTCTGCTTCAGATTTTTCACAACAATCTCAACTTTTTTTTAGTTATTCTCCCTTCACTAATCATCGATAAATTCTAGCTAGGGTGAAAATTTAATAACATACAAATGTAGTCCACGATGTGAGGTCTGGAGAGGATAGATTGTATGCAGACCTTACCTCAGAGGTTGGGAGACGTTGTAACTTGGCCAATATGGTTAGCAATTAAGGATAATGAGTTTGAGGTAGTATTGATTTCACAATGAGGATGATAGAATTTTTTAAGTAGATTCTTGTCATATATTTATGATGTGTCTAGGCAACAATACTCATAAAAATTAGAAACAAAGAGATGTGTAGTGACACTTTCTATAAAATTTTAGTTTTTTGGATGCAATCTTTTTCAGGATATTGAGTCCAATAATCGAAAAGTAAACGTATACACTGACAATAATACTTTCCAAGAGACTTTGCGAGTTGGTGATCTCATTAAGGTGTTCAAAGATGAATATTTCTTTGCTGATCTGCTATTACTTTCATCAAGCTATGAGGATGGGATATGTTATGTTGAAACCTCCAATCTTGATGGAGTGACTAACCTTAAAGTGAAGCATGCATTGAATATCACATCCTCCTTGAACGATGATAGTTTTTTTCAAAATTGTAAGGTTGTTGTCAAGTGTGAAGATCCAAATGAAGATCTTTATACATTCATTGGAACTCTGTATTATGATAAACAGCAGGACCCTATTTCAGTTCAACAGATACTTCTGCGAGGTTCGAAGCTACGGAATACTGATTATGTTTATGGTGTGATCATTTTTACTGGTCATGACACAAAAGTCATGCAAAATTCTACAGATCCTCCTTCTAAGAAGAGTGGCATTGAGAAAAGGATAGATAGAATAATATATGTTCTTTTTGGCACCTTGATTACAATAGCTTTTATTGGATCGATTTTTTTCGGGATTGAGACTAAGAATGACATTTCTGATGGTAAACTAAGAAGGTGGTATCTTCGACCAGACAAGACAAGTGTATTTTATGATCCTAAATGAGTTTCACTGGCTGTATTTTTTCATTTCCTGACAGCCTTATGTTGTATGAGTACTTGATTCCTATTTTGTTTTATCTGTCTATTGAAATTGTGAAGATTTTATAGAGCATATTCATCAATCAAGATATGGAGATGTACTACGAGGAAACTGATAAGCCAGCTCGTGCAAGAACATCTTATTTCAATGAGGAACTTGGACAGGTTGACACTATACTCTCTGATAAAACATGCACCTTAACATGCAACTCCATGGAGTTTGTTAAATGTTCGATAGCAAGTGTTACGTATGGACGTGTTGTGACAGAGGTTGAAGAGAGGGCCTTGTTTTCTTCAACATGAGAAAAGTGGTAGAGTTGGTGAAAGTGATGTTATATAGTTACACATCCTCTTCGATGTTAAAAATCAAAGTAAATTAGAGAGTAACACAAATT
Organism: Capsicum pubescens; assembly: GCA_030864215.1. Lineage (NCBI taxonomy): Eukaryota > Viridiplantae > Streptophyta > Magnoliopsida > Solanales > Solanaceae > Capsicum > Capsicum pubescens. The sequence goes on along the minus strand of CM061549.1, from coordinate 67,622,422 downwards.
TTCTTTCTATTTTCTGTGTGGTTAGATCTTCATAGTACAATGCGATGATATTTATATTGGTAATTGTACCCGGTCAAGAGATAATGTCTTTAAGAGATAATATTAGAAGATTTATTTTTAAATTGATACCCGAATACCACCAATTGGTCAGAGTTTTACTATCAATTGCATAAATTTCCATCTAGAGGAAATTTTGAACTTTCAGGAATGTGATTAAAGGAATTTGGGTGCTTCATTTTGTTAAACATGTGATAATGGTTATTGTGATCATCGATATAAATATGATTGTAGATATTTATCTAAACGTCTTTGAGGAGGGTGATGATCTTGACATCACGAGTTCAAAGTACTACCAAAAAATTAATATAACCAATAGTAAAACGTAACCTCCCTGAATGTAATTTTATTTGAGTTCTATCTAATTTAATACTATTTCTAAATCTGTATTTTCTTTCTTTCTAAATCTTTGTTAACACTCACATTGTTAAATGAATTCAAATGGAGAAAAAAAATGAATTCAAATGTATGTTGTTTGTAAGTGTTTTTATTTTCTTTAAAAGAGAGGTCAATAATTTTAAATGTGTTATAAGACCGCGCGAAGCGCGAACATGTTACCTAGTTTAAAATAAAGCGTACATGCTTAAAGAAAATAATTCCCCCAATAACGTTCTTAATACAATAATATCACCAACATACTTAATATATTTTTATAAATGAACCATTAGAATGATGGAGTTAATGCCGATCTTACTTGCATCTTTATGAAGCAAAAAGATTATTTCTAATAAATATTATATTATTTATGATAGACTTTCAGCCAAATATATGTGAAACTTATAAGTATATGAATATCTATTTTATCTTGCTATGTATCATTCCAAAATAATGTCATGAGTGAAGCTCTTTTATGTACTCACTTGTTGAAGGTAAGCCTGTGAAACGGGCTGGTTTGACCCAGCCCAGTTTGATCCGGTCCGATCAGCCCACGGACTGTAGGGTATCGGGTCTCGAGCTGGATTAATTTTTATTGGACCCGGTTAACTCATTTCGGACCAAAATCGGTTCAGATCCGCCGATTAACTGGCCCGACCCGATTAAATTTTTTTTTTTTTTTTTTGAATGGATTTTTTAATTTATGTATTATATAAATTAGTATATAACTATATATAGCGTGTGTGTATATATTGTAGTATATTTTATTTAAAGTAGTACGTATATATTGAATGATACATATATATGTGTGTATATTTTCTAAAGTAGTATATATTTAACGTATACGTATGTATATGTTTTATAAATTAGTATATAACTATATAATTAGTATGTGTATATATTGTAGTATATGTTTTATTTAAAGAAGAACATATATTGAATGGTACGTAATATGTGTATATATTTTTTAAAGTAGTATATATAACATATACATGTGTATATGTTTTATAAATTAGTATATAACTATATATTTAATGTGTGTATATATTATAGTATATATATTGTAGTATATTTTATTTAAACTAGTACGTATATATTGAATGGTACGTATATATGTGTATATATCTTCTATAGACGTATATATTTAACGTATACATGTGTATATGTTTTATAAATTAGTATATATATCATTATATTGTGGTATATATATAGTAGTATATGTTTTATTTAAAGTAGTACATATATATTGAATGGTACGTATATATGTGTATATATCTTCTATAGATGTATATATTTAATGTATACATGTGTATATGTTTTATAAATTAATATATAACTATATATATAGTGTGTGTATCTATTGTAGTATACGTTTTATTTAAAGTAGTACATATATTGAATGGTACGTATATATGTGTATATATCTTCTATTAGACGTATATATTTAACGTATACATGTGTATATGTTTTATAAATTAGTATATAACTATATATATAGTGTGTGTATATTTTAGTATATATATTGTAGTATACGTTTTATTTAAAGTAGTATGTATATATTGAATGGTATGTATATATGTGTATATATCTTCTATAGACGTATATATTTAACGTATACATGTGTATATGTTTTATAAATTTGTATATAACTATATATATAGTGTGTGTATATATTGTAGTATATGTTTTATTTAAAGTAGTACATATATTGAATGGTACATATATATGTGTATATATCTTTTATAGACTCTAAAGTAGTATATATTTAACATATACATGTGTATATGTTTTATAAATTATTATATATATCATTACATTGTAGTATATATCTTGTAGTATATGTTTTATTTAGAGTAGTATATATATTTAACTACATACAGTCATATACATGACTACATGTGTAATTGTGTCTATATTTTTTAAATTTTAATGTAGTATATACTATATATATAGTGTATATATATTGTTTAACGTATTTAAAATGTATATAGGTGGGTATATATAGTGTATATTGGAGAATTTTTATTTTTTTATTTTTGACCCATTTTGACCGGATTTTTAACCTGATTTGACCGGGTTTAGGTGGGTCGGATCGGGTTGGATTAAGTGGGCCAGTTCTGGGTTGTTTTTAAAATTTTTACTGTTGGGCCCGGAACCAAACCGGCCCGTTAACCAAGCCCGGATTCAGACCGGACCACAACTTGACTAAATCTCACGTACCGTTTTCGAGTTGACCCGACCCGGACCACTTGACACCCTTAATTGAAGGTCGAACGAATTTGATGTTTTGAAAACGATCTATGAGCAGAAACACTGTACTAAATTGGAAGTATCATGCAGGAAAGTTACAAGCACTAAGTAAAAATCGAGACACTCAGCAAAATTTAATTAGACCGAAAAAATTGTATTTCGAAAGAATTTGTTTTGTATGTCACTTGCAACTCTTTTTTTTTTAAGGTTTAATGAATTTCATGTAATAAGATCTTTATTTTTAGGCATAAAAGATTTGAAAAAACTATTTTTTTTCCATTTCATTTCCTACGCTTCTCCGTACAATTTTTTTTTTAATTGTGTTGTTTTTATCCTTCTCAAGAAGCTTTCATCATTTTTATTTTCTTGATGAGTGAACTCGCAATCTCAAAAAAGAAAGCGAAAATTGCTTACAATTCGAGCCAACTACGTCAGAGGCGGACCTACGTATAGAATAGGGGGTGCACGTGCACCCGCTAGCCTTGAGAAAAACTCTGTATATATAGGTTGTATATTTGTATATATACAAGTGAATTTAACTAAATATATGTTGTGCACCCTAAAAGATAACTGATTGTGCTGGTTTAGTGGTTGAACTTGTAGCATAAAATGTTCTTTTTGGGTGGAGGACTTGGGTTCGAAACCCACCCAGCTACAATTGTTTTATTGCTCATTTTTCCAAGTACAATTTGTTGCACCATTATTGCTGCTCTCTCCCCAGACAACATTGACACACACATTATTTATGTATTTTAAATTTTATTCCAAAAATACCAGCTCTTCTCCAATTTCAAAAGGTAAATTCCCCCTATCGTATACTATATAATGTTTATTTTACTTTTATTTTTTAATCATTGACTTATTTTCTATTTAAAAATTAGCAATTTAAAGTTTGAAATAGGCTTAAATCCAACGTTTTCTCATAGCAATCATTTAGCAAACAAATCTCTCAGATTTTCTATTTTTCAAAAACTCTCTATTATTATTGAAAATATAAAAGTGCATCGAATTCAAGTACGGTGAATAACACTCTTGTCATATTAAACCAAATTAATGATATTTAATAATATTAAATTTTCAAAGAACTATATGTCGAACTTTGACACTATTAATTATTATGTTTAAATATAAAGATGCACCCGTCAAGCTCAAATCCTGAGTTCGCGTCTGAACTCCGTCATTCTCGGTATAACTTATGATATTATTGTAGTGGCTTTTTACGTAGGCACGGATGAAAAACTATTTAGTGAAAAGCATTGAAGGCTGAAAATGGCCAGCACTAGGAGTGCAACCCAACATTTCCCACTCCTTTTGTCCTGACATAAGACATAAGAAGCAAAATAGCATCATATTCTCTCGTGGGCTCCAACCATAAGATAGTTTTTTTTTAAAAAAACAAATGTGAAAGGGCAAAATCCACCTCAATTCCAAGCATCTCCCTCTCCCTGTCTCATTTTTTCCTCTTCCAATCAAAACATCTAAATCTTTGACAAATCTACAAGGGGTTGTTTGGCAGAAGATATAAGAAAAATAATGCATGCAATAATTAATTTTGGTATTACTAATTCTTTTAATAAAAAATTTCTAACTTATGTATAACTATAACTAATAGCAATATTCCCTATTATCTTATGTATAACTATTTAGCTATTACATATCAAATCATGAAACTAATCATACCATCAAAGGGTGTGGTGCAGTAGATAAGACTGTTTTTTTTTAACCAGAGGTCTCGAGTTTGAGTCCTGGGTATTTTTTGGTAGGGAGCGCTACCCCTCGAATGGGGCTCCCTATCCGACGCGAATTCAGATTAGTCGGACTTCAGTACGGGCTACCGAACACCGAATGAAAACCAAAAAAAAAAATTAAGCATAGGGATTTTTTATATATGTACAAGCATGGCTAAAGATAGTCCTTGAAAGTGTACAAAGCAAAAACATATGGATGGTATTTTTTGTAAATAAACAATTATTTTAGAAATTATATATGTAATACATGTTATTTTTAATTCATTAAATTAAACAATGGATAAGAAATAATATCATTACATAACTAATTTCTGCATTACTATATATCATATTCAATAATATTCTTATACATAATGACAAACGAATCCTAATGCACCCTTTGATTCATTTTACTTGACTCTTTTACTAAAAGTAGTTATTTCAATTAATTTGTTTAATTTATAAAATCAAGAGAAATCTATCATTTTCTTCTAATACTACCTCTATTATTAGATGACTACATATACTCCATTCATATCATTTTACTCGTCCCAAATTTTCTAATTTAATTTCTCATTTTACTTGTCATTTTTCATTAATTAAGAATTGACGGAATATTCATCGGTTTAAGTAAGTTCCTTGTTAAACGTACAAAATCTATAGGAGAATCAAAGAGGGCGTTGGCATGCCGACTGGGTAGGAGCAATCTTTAATGTGAATAAGGAGTAATATTAAATGTGACTAATAAATGGACACCTACCATGAAAAGTTGCAGACTTGCAGTAGAGTACTAAGTATTCTTTAATTCTTAATCAGGTTTCGAGTTCAATCTTGAGTATGAAGTCGGTTTGAGTAAGAAGCCCATCATAGTTACTTTTTGAAGGAAATTCGGATTAATGAGGCTCCAACGAGGATTCTGGATATTGAAAATGGGAAACAAAAATAAAAAGAAAGGATCATCTAAATCCGTCAACATGCATTAACGCCGTTACTTCTAGCAAGTAGCAAGTAGTCCCCCCACTCAATTCCCACTCCTTGCTTCACTCACTTCATTTGCTTCTTTCTACTACCACACTTGCCATTCTTCCTCATCCAATGTCTACTATGGAATCCATCATCCATATCCACTACTTATCTTCAACATTGCTTATAATTCTAGTGTTTCTGAGCCCGGTTATGGCGACTTCTATTGGCGTAAACTATGGTCAGATAGCGGATAATCTTCCTCCACCAGAAAAAGTGGTTCCCTTAGTCAAATCCATGGGAGCTACCAGAGTGAAGCTATATGATGCTGATCCACATGTGCTCAAAGCCTTTGCGAACAGCGGTGTTGAATTCATTGTCAGCCTTGGCAATGAATACCTCTCCGATATGAAGGATCCTGCTAAAGCTCAAGCTTGGGTTAAAACCAATGTGCAAGCCTATTTACCTGCGACTAAAATCACGTGTATAGCAGTTGGAAATGAAGTACTTACGTCCAACGACACTTCACTATCCGTCAATCTCATGCCTGCTATGGAAAATGTTTACGCTGCGCTAGTCAATTGCAACTTGGACAAGCAAGTCAGTGTCACCACTGCTCATTCTGTTGCGATTCTAGAGACTTCCTACCCGCCTTCTGCAGGCGCTTTTCGTAAAGATCTTGTGACCTGTGTTACACAGGTGTTGGACTTTCATTGTAAAACTGGTTCTCCTTTTTTGATCAATGCATATCCTTATTTTGCATATCAGGCGGATCCAAAACAGGTGCCACTCGATTTCGTGCTCTTTCAACCTAATCAGGGAATTATTGATCCTGTAACCAATCTTCATTACGATAACATGCTTTACGCTCAAATTGATGCGGTTCACTCTGCTTTAGCTTCAATTGGCTACAAAAACATGTGCGTTCAGATCTCAGAAACAGGATGGCCATCCAAAGGTGACGCCAATGAGCTCGGGGCAACGATGGATAATGCTAGGAAATACAATTGCAATCTCATCAAACTTGTGAGTCAGAAAAAGGGAACTCCATTGAGGCCTAATTCCAATTTGAATGTATACGTATTTGCCCTGTTTAACGAGAACTTGAAGCCTGGCCCAACATCAGAGCGGAACTACGGCCTTTTCAAGCCTGATGGAACACCGTCTTACCCCTTAGGATTCTCCGGCATCACCAACACCGTCAGTACTAATAGTAGCTCAGGTAGTAGTTCAAGATCTGGCAGTGGTGGTTCTTCAACACCGACGTCGTGGTCACCGCAGGACGGGAGTTCCTCATCTGGCTATATGTCCATTACTTCTGATTCGGTGAGTTGGAACTTGGAGTCGATCTAACTATATATATATCAACAGCTATATTACATTCTATTCAATTTGATGTTGCACCTGTGTCAAACTTGTAAAATGCACTATTTTTGAAGAATTCGACAGACACACTGCTTTGCGAGTCTGAGCAACATAACTTAAATTAGTATTAGCATTTTAATAATATTTCAAATTAGTTAAAACCGCCTCTGCTGCCGCCGTCGCTACTGCCACTAACACTTTTGAGTTATTTATTTCAGGGAAGAGTTCTATTTTGCTGGAAATCCTTGATTCTCCGACTCCACATTGTATGTTGTTTAATGTCACTTCTTTTTTCCCAACTGTAATTTCTATTGGCTGAATTATTGTCAGGTCCGAGGAAAGGTATGCATACACGTTATCCTTTCCGACTTCACTTGTAAAATTATAGTAGATATATTATTATTGTCTGCCATTGTTGAAAACGGTTGTAAAAGCCATTTTGGCTCTTTCGCCTTGGCTAGTTGCTCCATTTTTATTCTTTGATTATTGGGTAATTCTTCTCTTTTCCTTAAAATTAACTAATAATTGGTGCTTGATTTTTTCTTGATGATTGGATCCGTTGGTACGCCGGAAAGTCCAAAAGATGACAGTTGTTCTCCACTTATTAGCTGGCTTGATGTTACCTTATTTTCTTGATAAGATTAGATTGCAACTATTGATCAATTTGTAATTTGTTAACAATAGTTTGTACTATATCCTACTTATGTACATTAATGTGTACAATTGCATTCGGCCAAAGACATCGATAGACATTCAAACTTGTTGTGAAAATTCACTTAGATCAACTAAAGTCGGTTTCTATCAGACCCTTAAACCCTCGAATTTTGTTCCAATTGGGCATTTTTTGCCTATGTGGCAATGCGCGCGCAGTGCCATCGTGGGAGGCGCGTGAGGAGCATTTTTTTTTACTAATTTACGGTTAAAAAGTTGCCAAGTGGCATTGAGGGCCCAAAATTTTTTTAATAACAATTTTTTTTTTTAAACACTAAAGGCCTCAAAGAGCATTAGAGGGCCCCAATTTTTTTTTTTAAATAGAACTGAATTTTAAAAAATCTGTTTTTTATTTTCAACTTTTAAAATATTTTATAATTTCTTTTTAATAATTAATTTTTTATTTTTATTTTTTAAATAATTTTATAATTATTTTTTCATAATTTGGATCCTCAATGCCATTTTTTATTTTCATTTTAAAAAGTTTTATAATTTTTTAATAATTAATTTTTAATTTAATAAATAATTTTTTCATAATCTATTTCATTTTTTAAAAATTTTTATAATTTTTTTAAATAATTAGTTTTTTATTTTTTAAATAATTTTATAATTATTTATTCATAATTTTTATCCTCAATGCCATTTTATGTTTTCATTTTTCTAAAAAATTTTATAATTTTTTTTAATAATTATTTTTTTAAAAAATAATTTTTTAATAATTTATTTCTTTTTTTTTTAAATAATCAGTTTTTTATTTTTATTTTTCAAATAATTTTTTAAATAATTTTTTAATAATTTATTTCATTTTTTTAAAAAATTTATATATTTTTTTAATAATCAGTTTTTTATTTTTATTTTTTAAATAATTTTATAATTATTTTTTCATAATTTATATCCTCAATGCCATTTTTTAAATTTTTTATAATCTTTTTAATAATTTTTTTTTTAAAATAATTTTTTAATAATTTATTTCATTTTAATTTTTTTAAAATAATCTATTTTTTATTTTTATTTTTTAAATAATTTTAGAATTATTTTTTAATAATTTGGATCCTCAATGCCATTTTTTAATTTTCATTTAAAAAAGTTTTATAATTTTTTTTAATAATTAATGTTTTATTTTTTTACATATTTTTTAATAATTTATTTCATTTTTTAAAAAACTTTATAATTTTTTTTAAATAATCAGTTTTTTATTTTTATTTTTTAAATAATCTTATAATTATTTTTACATAATTTATATCCTCAATGCCATTTTTTATTTTCATTTTTTAAAAAAAATTATAATTTTTTTAAATAATTAATTTTTTTAAAAAATAAATTTTTAATAATTTATTTCATTTTTAAAAGTTTTTTATAATTTTTTTTAAAATAATCAGTTTTTTATTTTTATTTTTTAATAATTTCCTCAATGCCATTTTTATATATTTTTTTTTAAAAAATTATAATTATTTTTTAATAATTATTGGACCCACAATGCCACGTGTCAACTTCCAATTAGCTTGTTTTGCCACGTCATCGCGTGTGTGCAACACACACTTTGATCTTTTTATTGATAGGAAAAAAATGTCCAATTGGAACAAAATTCGGGGGGTTTAGGGGTTTGATAGGAACAGGCCTTAGTTTAGGGGCCTAAGTGAATTTTCGCAACAAGTTTGAGTGTCTGTCGATGACTTTGACCATTGCATTCCATGTATCATTAAAATTAAAGCTTCATTTCATGAAGGGAGAATATATCGTTTCCACCTCAAACTATACAAGAGAAATCGAAGCCACACCTAAACTATACTAGTGACTTATTACACACCTAAATTATAAAAAAATGATATTTTTTACACCTTGTAAAACATTATACTACTTGCATGTGGTGTTGTGTTGCACACACGCCTGCCACTTCAGCTCCACGTCAGCATGATACGAAAAAATAATAAATTTATTATTTTCATAAATTTTTCTTTTTACTTTTTAATTTAAATTCTTTTTCTATCTTCTTCATTTTTTTTTTCTTTTTCTTCAATATCCAAAATCCCCATTATTGTCCAAAACCTCCATTGTTATGAGTTCAATTTTTTTTTCTTCAATATCCAAAACCTCCGTTGTTGTTCAAAATCTCCATTGTTATGAAGTCAATTTTTTTTCTTTTTCTTCAATATCCAAAACCTCCATTGTTGTCCAAAACCTCCAGTGTTACGAGCTCAATTTTTTTTCTTTTTCTTCAATGTCCAAAATCATATTCTTTTTTTTTTCTTCAATAAATTCTTCAATGTCCAAAACCATCTTCTTCTTTTTCTTCAATTTTCAAAAAGAAAAAAAAATAACGGGATGATATTCTTAACCGGAAGATGATATAAAATCAATACACCCAAGCAATAACTTCTTTCAAATTCAATATCATCTTCTTTTTTTTTTCTTTAATTTCTTCAATATCCAAAACCATCTTCTTTTTTTTCTTCAATTTTCCAACGACCATAATGTCATCTTCTTCTTCCATTGTTGATATAAAATCAATACACCCAAGCAATAACTTCATTCAATTCAATCTTCTTTATTATACGACACCAAAAGTTACAACACTATCACCACCTAATTGCACCACTCATCATCAAATTCACATACAATTACAGTCACAAAAAATCAACATGCCTCACCACTAATTCACCTCCCGACATCAAAATAAATTTTGAGCAATTTTAATATATTATTAATTGAGCAAAATTAAAAGAAGATTTTTATAGAGACAAGATAGATCTACAAAAAAAGTGTTAAAAAATCAACTTTTGTGCAAAATTCATAAAAGTTTACAGAGAAAGAACAAAAATACAAAAAAAATTTGAAAAATTGATGTTCAACATGGGAGCAATAATATTTGGTTAATTTCAAACGTCTCATCGAATTTTTTTTCGATTGGCGATGATTTCATCCTCAATCTTTTCTATTTTTTTCTTTGAAAACTATCATGAAAAAATTATTCTCATCAACCATAGCAAAGGAGGAGTGATTGTGATGAAGAAAAAAGGAAGATTGAGAAAGAAAAAAAAATTAAAGATGGGTGAGAAGAGAGAGTGTGCGCAGGGATGAGGTTAGGGGTTTAAAGATTTTTTGTTTTTTTTCTCCAGATGTGCCTTTTTTTTTTAAAAATTAATGTTATTTCCACGTCAGATTCAGGGTGGAATTAAATTCATTTTTGAGAAGAATAGATGTGTAATAGGTCATCACGTTAGTTTAGGTGTGTAAGTGACTTTTTATGTATAGTTCAGGATCATTTTAATGCCTTTTCCCTTTCATGAATTGTATCTTTTCTTGTTTCCAAAAGCACAGAAGTAAACCTTCATATTGCATTTAACTTCGTTTGAAGTATGATTAAGTATAGATCAAAATACAGCTCAGCAAGAGTGACATAGAATAGTGCCTGATGGAGACTGAACATATATAATATAAGTGTCTATCATTCAAGATGGGGAAAAAACTATCTTTTATTTGAATAATTTTTCATATAACCTAATATTTATTAGACAAAAAAATATACATCTATAAATTTTTCATACAACTTATTAGTTTTTGGTTAAATATTATAGTGTCAAACCTCTTTATCATAAACTGATGCAACATTGAAACTAAAATGAAACTGTAGTGGTCCTAGCTGTTCTTTCTCCAGCGTGCCACAACTTTTCTCAACTTTTGCCCCATTCCACGTCGGAGGGGTTTTGCCGATGACTCTTCTGCAATCGTCTTCAATCCAAATCTTGGACTATTAGTGTTTGTGAACATCCGCTACTTCGTAGACTCTAACTCCTTAAGACTTTCTTTAAACTTGAACGAGGAGACAAAACTCATGAGATTTAATCACTTAGTAAATGCTTCGGCAGTCCACTCGTCTGGTACTATCATGAAAGATTACAAAAATAAAAGAGAGATTGTTGCTGAAAGTTTTATCTGTCTATTCATCTGGTACAATACATGTATATATAGAAGAAACCAGTAAAAAGAAACTGCCTAGTAGTGCCCTAACTATTAGCTACCATTATCTAAAGTGAGTAAGTAGTGGAAAACTTAACAACATTTACAAAGCAGTAAAAAAAAAAAACTGAACCTGTGTTCTAATTGTTAGCTATCACTAATAGTTAAAGTTCCACCAAGTCTCATGTTTCCAGCTCTATTTGTGCACTTTGTCTCAATTTTTGTCATTCTTCTTTAATACAAAATCAACTTTCTTCTCCGACGACAACTTGTCCGATGAGTCTTCAATAACTCCAACACACCCCTCAAGTTGGAGGGGAAGGAACGCATACCCAACTTGTTCAATAAAAGATGATGAGAATCACCATGTAGAGGCTTAGTAAACAAATCTTCTATCTGGGATGAAGATGGAAGAAAAGAAATAGAAATCAAGCCATTGAGGTATTGTTGACGGACGAAGTGACAATCTAAATCAACATGTTTCGTTCGCTCATGAAAAATAATATTTTTAGCAATATGAATTGCTGCTTGGCTGTCGAAATGAAGAGAAATTGGTAATGAAGAAGGCAACGACAAATCGGAGAGGAGTCAAACTAACCAAGTCAACTCCGCAACAACCCTCCTCATAGATCGGTACTCAGCTTCAGCGGATGAAAGAGAAATAAAAGGTTGTTTCTTTGACTTCCATGAAATAGGACTATCACCGAGACTAATAAAAAAACCACTAACAGATCGTCTAGAATCCAGACAAGAAACCCAATCAGAATCACAAAAAGGTAAGAGAGTGAAAGAAGGAGAAAAATTGAGAAATATCCCTAATCCAGGATCGAAAAGAATATTCCAAAGAACATGGTGCGCAGCTACTAAATTTGCTTGATGTGGAGATTGCATATATTGGCTAAGGTGTTGGACCAAAAAAGAGATGTCTGGCCTCGTATGAGTTAGAAAGTTTAATTGCCCAATTAGTCGTCTGTAAATAGTGGGATCTGGTAGAGGAGAACCCATGTCTACTTGCAATTTTAGAGTGGGATCAAGAGGTGAAGAAGCAGGTTTAAGTTCAAGACAATTATACTCAGATAAGAGCTCCAGAATAAATTTCCTTTGGTTGAGGATCAATCTTGAGGCTCTCGAATAACTTCAATTCCCAAAAAATAGTGTAAGTTACCTAAATCCTTGATCTTGAATTCTTAATCTAAGAAAGATTTTAATGCTTCTTGTTCTGCCTCATCATTACCTGTTAGTAAAATATCATCCACGTACACTGCTAATATAGAAATAGAGGTACCATTGCATTTGTAAAACAGTGAATAATCATTTAATGAGTGTTGAAAACCTTTGCAACTCAATGCTGCAGTTAGACTTGCGTACCATTGTCGCGAAGCTTGCTTAAGACCATATAAAGATTTCTTTAGGCGACAAACTTGAGTAGGATCAGTAACCTTTAAACCTGCTGGGAATTTCATATACACTTCTTCATTCAATTCACCATGTAAAAAAGCATTGTTTGCATCTAACTGATAAAGACCCCATCCCTTTTTAATAGCAATTGCCAAGGCACACCTTATAGTAGTAATCTTCACAACCGGACTGAAAGTCTCAGTAAAATCAATACCTTCCTTTTGAACATTTCCCCTAACAACCAATCGAGCTTTAAGTCTCTCTATAGAACCATTGGAGTTGAGTTTGACCTTATAAACCCATTTATTGGGTAAAGCCTTCTTGCCGGGAGGTAATGATACTACTTCCCAGGTGTCAATTGTGATAAGAGCCTCTAATTCTCTTGTCATAGCCTCCTGCCAGCCTGGGTATAAAATAGCTTGGGAAAAACTGGTGGATTCTTGAATTTGTGAAAAAGAATTGGTGTAGTGTTGATTAGAAGTGGATAAAGAAGTAAAAGAAAAAGGCATGGTAGAAATAGAAGAAGAAAAACAATTATCAGACACATTAGAGAAATGCACAACGTTACAAATGTAATCTTCTAAGTGTGCAGGTGTCTTAGTTGATCTGGTAGATTTTCTCAAGGTGATAGAATTGATAGGAGGGGTAGGAGCGGAAGATTGTGAAGGAGAAGTGAATGATGTAGATATCGGAGAAGGTACAATAAAATCAAGGTCGGATGTAACTAGTGAATCTGTAAGAGGAAAAAGAGGAAAAAGAGGAATAATAGGCTGAACAGAAGAAAAAAGATATACATCTTCATAGAAAATAACATTTCTGGAAACAAAATTTTTTTGAGAATGTAAACTAAGTAAATTATACCCCTTTTCCCAAAAGGATACCCAAGAAACACGCAGGGCTCGGCTCTAGGATCCAATTTAGACCTTCCATGAGAAAGAGTAGAAGCAAAACCAAGGCAACCAAAGCATTTTAGATTAGAGTAATTTGGAGGGTGACCAAAAAGTCTCTCATATGGTGTTTGAAAAGATAATAGTTTAGTAGGACACCTATTGATTAAATAAGTGGCTGTCATAAGACAATCCCCCCAAAATTTTGGTGGAAGATGAGATTGAAAGAGCAAAGCACGACAAACTTCTAAAAGATGTCTATGTTTCCTCTCAACCACACCATTTTGTTGTGGTGTGGCAACACAAGAAGTTTGATGAATGATGCCTTGTGAAGACAAAAAATTAGAGGTTTCTAAACTTGAACCTAATTCCCAAGAATTATCAGATCTAACGACCTTAACCTTCTTATTGAATTATCTTTCTACCATTGCACGAAAAGATTTGAGAATAGAAAATGCATTACTTTTTGTGGCTAATAAAAAAGTCCAAGTTCCTCTACTAAAATCATCCCTAATAGTTAAAAAGCATTTGTAACCATCATAGGTAGGAGTTTTATAAGGCCCCCATGTATCAATGTGGATTAAATAAAAAATTTGTTGAGATAAGATGTGACTAACGGGAAAAAGAAGCTTGGATTGCTTTGCTAATGGACAAATAGAACAAGGAACAAAAAATTTTGAACAAACTGAAATGGGAATTCTATTAATATTCTGCATATTTGACAAAGGCATATTCCCCAACCTTACATGCCATAATTTGTTTAATAACAGAAACAAAACTACATGACAAATTGGATTTATCATCCTTTAAGGAATGTAAACTAGAACTAGACCTAAAGTAGGATTGACATAACAAGAAGCAACTGGATGCCTATTCTTCAAGATGTAGATACCATTTTGATTTTCACCAAGGAGCATTGGGCTCTTCATTGAAGCGCCCTGCATGAAACAATGAGAAGTTGTGAAAAATAATAGACTAGAAAGTTATTTGCACAACTTGTTTACAAATAACAGATTGAAATGGAAACTAGGAACATATAACACATTGTGAATGGTTAAATTTGAGAATAGTCTGACAGATCCGAAATGAGAAACCTTAACCCTTTGGGCATTATGAAGACTAACAGAAGTGATTCTATGCAATGGTTTAAGATTGATAAAAAACTTTTTGTTGTAACTCATATGTTCAGTCGCACCTGAGTGTATTATCCAAGTATTTTTAGTGAAGACTTTAGAATCAATATTTGAGTTTAGAGATAAACGGTAAAGGGTTGGTGTTATACCTGCACAATTGACAGAAGCTATGACATCAGAATTATTGCCCTGATCCTTATTTTTCACCTTTTGAAGCATCTGCATGACTTGTGCGAGTTGCACCTCTGTGAGGAGTTTCTCATGCTCCTCTGGTTCTGTGCTAGTCATGATAGAATCTCCAGAAAATTCATTAGAAGTCACAACATTACTCTTAAGAGAATTCTGAAAATTTCTTTATTTAGTAAACTTGAAATCAGGTGGAAAACCATGTATTTTGTAACATTGGTCAATGGTGTGTCCTATTTTCTTGCAATATCTGCAAACAAGATTAGACTTCTTGTTATCATAGTTTCCTTTTTATCCCTTGAAATCAGTAGAAAATGATCTCTGTCCATTATTTTCCTGACTGACAGCAATGAATGAAGAAAATTCACCAGGAAATTTTGGTGTATTCTGGACCTCCCTTTGCTTCTCTTCTTGCATCAACAATGCATAGGCATTAGGAATAGAAGGGAGTGGTGAAATCATAAGTATATTACCTCTAGGGGCACAATAAGAGTCATTGAGTCCCATTAAAAATTAAACCAATCGTTCATCTTGCTTGGACTTAATGTTCTTTTCCTTTGCACCGAAGGAACAAGCACAATCGCATGGAATGAAGAAATCTAAAGTGTCCAGTTCATCCTAAAGACGTTTCATCTTAGTGTAATAAGTAGCAATGTCAGATGAACCTTGCACAAGATCACTGAGTTCCTTTTAAAGTTGGAAAAACTTGGCACCTGGACACTGTCCAAACCTTGCTTCTAATTCTGTCCACAGATCTTTAGAAGTGGAAGAATATATAACACTTTCAGAAATTTCTCTAGAAAGAGAGTTCAAGAGCCAGGAAATTACCATATTATTTACTTTGGACCAGGCACTATGGAGATCTGTACCAGTAGGAGGCTCTTGCGTTGATCCATCAATAAAGACAGACTTGTTTTTAGCAGTCAAGGATATGAGCATGGCTCTCTTCCATCCCCCAAAACTCTTTCCATCAAAAGCTGTATTAACCAGTAACATACCAGGAGAATTAGAAGGCGAAATGAAGAAAGAATGACAAGGTTTTATGAGTTCAGTGGCTGCATTAGTTCCAGAAACAAGGGGAACTTGAGTCTTAGAAGATGTGTTAACATCAACATCTCCCATTCTAACAAATTACAGAGAGAAATAAATGAAAATAGATGCAGAGAAAAACAAGGATTAAAACTCTAGCTCTGATACCATGAAAGATTACAAAAATAAAAGAGAGATTGTTGCTGAAATTTTTATCTGTCTATTCATCTGGTACAATACATGTATATATAGAAGAAACCAGTAAAAAAAAACTGCCTAGTAGTGCCCTAACTATTAGCTACCATTATCTAAAGTGAGTAAGTAGTGGAAAATTTAACAACATTTACAAAACAGTAAAAAAAAATTTGAACTTGTGTCCTAATTGTTAGCTATCACTAATATTTAAAGTTCCACCAAGTCTCACGTTTCCAACTCTATTTGTACACTTTGTATCAATCCTTGTCATTCTTCTTTAATACAAAATCAAATTTCTTCTCTGACGACAACTTGTTCGATGAGTCTCCAATAACTTCAACATATCGACAGTTGCATCCTTTCCTTCAGGAATCTCACGACAAACTCTCAAAGTAGTTTCGTGTTGTCTCTCTTCTAGAACTGTACCTTCTTGACTCCAACATGAGCCCTAATAAAACTGTTTTCCAATATATTAATTAAGTTAGAATTTTTGGGTAAAAAGAAATACCACACCAAAGCTGCTTCGATCTTGACAGGGTCACTCCAAATTTCTTCACCATCACTGATTCATCTTCCTCAATCGTCAGGTCATTTCTATTCATGACTACCGTGAAGAATAAAAAATATTTTTGAGGGTTCGAAGTCCCATCATACTTGGAGATATCTAGCATCTTGAACCTCTTTGGGATAGGTCTAATCACTGTGCTAGCCATGTAAGGTGCCTTGACATAACTCTTCAAGTTCGATCCTTTGATAATGAGAGGAACTCTAGAAATGCGACTTACACGAGACTAAATTTCTGCATACTGAGACTTCATCTCCTCCCTCAGAGTAACTCCATCATTACTGTCATCGAGGAAGCTAAGGTTTCGAGCCCGTCTTCTGCTACCTCTGTTTCACGTTCTTCTGACCTGTCATCAAGTTCCACATAATCATTTTGCTCGTTTCCTCTTAAAGAGTTTGGAGTCTCTTGAGCTAGACCTCTTCAAATTTCATCCATTCTCCTATCCCGAGCCTCTTCTTTTGAGTTTCAACAAAACTTTTGATGACCTTCTAGAGGCCTTTTAAGATGACTCTTCTTTCCTCTTCTTTCTTATCCTCGTCGAGGGGCCAACAATTTATTTTTTAAGGTTCACGTTCCTCATAGTTATATTAACGGGTAGGTCCCTCTCATCCTGGTGAGTTATCTGTTAGCTAGAATTAGTCAAGCCAGAAAGCAAAGTTCTCATCACTTCCTTAGTCGTGGTCGCATCCTTAATCCGTTCTTCATTATTTGCCATACAATGTTGCCTACCAAACAAAACACAACTAAGCTAGCAGAGAAGAAATAAAAGTAAACCCACACAATTGCTCAGGATCTACAATGGGAGACAAGTTATTTATCGTAAACTTGGTACAGTTGAATTTATAGGTGAGTCAAGCACGCATTGTGATGTAACCTTATTTTAGGTTTGATTTACTAGTATAGTTTGACTACTACGTGACAACGAGAACAAGCAAAATATAATGTAAGAAAAATAAACAGGGTAAACAGGATAATTTAAGTGTGTTCAGAGTGAATATGAACGTTCCTGAGATCAGCTCACAACTATCCAAGCTACTACCAAAGCAAGACAAATAGTGAAACAACAAAACTAAAAATACAAATGCTTGGAGATCAAGAAAGTTATTATATTCGGAGTCAGGTTACCTTAAAAGTGAAGAAGAGCGACTATTTATAGGTTACAACATCAAGCCTTGGGCAATTAGAATATGTCACTAAATCTCTAAAGTACTAAAACCTATGCCTTTGTGCCACACATTTGATCCGGTGGAGCCAACTAACATTCCTGCGTTGCTTAGATCTATACAAGCTCGTTCGTGCACCTGAGCAATCTAACAAGCTTGTTCATTGTTTGTCCTTACTAACCTATCCTGTACGAGAATGCATTTCTACCGCTACGGGGAGGCTTCTCGTAGCTTTTACATTCCTTGTTGTGACGGATCCTCACAACTGTCCCTCTATTGGTGCCACATATTTTTAGGCCGATTTTACCCCATACAATCACAGATCTAATTTTTCAAAATACTAAGTGCCAGAATTTTTTATACTTAAATTGAGTTGAATTAAAATTTATTAGAAATTTCTATAGATATAAAAGAAAAAACTGATAAAACGTCCCTATAAAATAGACTTCTGCCACTTTGTCACGACCCAAAAACTAAGGTCATGATGATGCTTATCGCGGCTAAGCCTTGACAACTAAGCCAATCAACCGAACTGATATGTAATTAGAAACAAAACACATTTTCAAGGCGAGAATTCTAGAGCAAAGTCAGACAATACATGTACAATAATAACGAAAGTCAAAGTAATAATAGATTTCATAAACCATCTCAAAACATGGTGTCACAGTGTAAGAACAATCTAAATATAGCTCAAAAACTGGAAATACAACTAAAAATCCATAAACTAAAAGTCTGTCTCTGAATACAAATAAAGATATCAACTGGATAGGAGGAGGTCAAAGATCGACTCTAAAAGTATAGAGCGTCCACTACCTCAAAAGTGTAAAAGTTCAATGCACAATCTCAACTTTTGCACGACACACTCGTACCTAATCAACATCAAAAGGGCACAATTGTCACGCCTCAACTCCTATTGGGGCAGATAGGCACCCGTAGCCGTAAAGGCCCGAGAGAACTAATTCACAACCTTGTACTTCTCATGCATGTAAATATGACAACCAAAGGTTCTAACCAACATGATATAACGTATCGATGAGAATAATTACATAGGCAAGCACAAACTTATATATACAACACTTGGCCATTGGGGCCACCACGTCTAAAGACAAACACTACCATAACTTTACATTAGTCTACAAAGCCTCTAAAATATACATAGACATAGTTAGGGTCGGGAAAACCCCCCTCCCTAGTCTTGACTCACTGCATAATACCAAAATATATGGAACAGACTCGGAAATCCCCGAATCAACCTGGAGCTCACCAATAGTTACTAAAAAGCCTGCGCTCATACTAGTGAGGTGTATGAGCTGAAGTACCTGTGCTTGTAGCATGAAATGCAGGTCCCACGTGAGGGACGTCAGTACGAAAATATGTACTGAATATGTAAGGCTGAAGGTAACAACACACGATACGAGTTCTCAATAGAAATCAGATACAAATGTATAAGTAGTACTAGTAGACCACCTTTATATATACTTATGGGACTACATACATTACGTTCCTTTCTTCATTTTTACCTTTCTTACTTCATAATCTTTGTAATCCATATATAATACAAATGACCAGCTGACCAGAGTTAGATAGATAAATTAGGATCGACCCATGCTAGGCTTACGCCCCTGAGCTGCCACCTACATATAAAGATTGGGATTGGCCAATGCTAGGCTTATGACCTTGAGCTGCCACCCACATATAAAGGTATCGATATCGGCCAATGCTAGGATTACGTCCCTGAGCTGCCACTTATTTTATAGATTTGCGTTGCTTAGTTTATTTAGCCTTTGAGATTGTTACTTTGGTGGTCATCACATTACGGTACCTTGAATCAATAATCTGCTAATAAGAGACATATAAATGGATACTTAATGCAACAACAATGAGGTATGGAGCTTTTGCAACACAAAATGAAGTGTTTAGAAGCTGAAAATACACATTGGTCTTATTTGAGTAAACAGAGAACTTCTGAAATTTTCTAGTGAAAATAGATGTGTAGGTCAAATAATAAGCATGTATCGAGGTGTTTTAACACATTAGAGAGTGGGAAAAAGGTCATTGGCTACATAGAATATAATGTGTTGCTATTATGTATCACTTGTTATAGGATAACCTTGAAAGCTTACCTGATGGAACAAGTGTTCGATTTCATACCAAAGAGTACATAATGGAGTATTCCTTATATACCTGGTTGTACAACTCCAATACCAACCCAACTCAAATTCCCGCCCTTTTAGATTACTTATCTACAATAAAATATATGGTAAACTAATATTAGCAACCAACCATCACATTTTGGCTATCTAACCTCACCAAAACAACAATTGGGCAGTAAGCCTTTACTCTATCAATCAAGGGTGTTATATTAACCTTTTTTTCTCCTCTAATTACACCCACATACCATACATGTTCTTATAAGATTCACTGAAACCACTTCAGCTTCATTACACATTCCAAACAATACGCAAAACAGATTGCAGTAACAAATGCAATAATTAGTTCGGTGGTGTACCAACACACCTTTCTTCTATATTTCAATACAAATTAGTCACACCTTTCTTCAACAAAAACCTGGAAGCCCATAACATATACCCACAAAACATTCCACAAAATAGCCCTAAATTCCTTTTATTGTAGCAATCAATTATTAAACTCATCATCTCTTGAGTTCTCAATAATAGCACATCTATAATTTTCTATCAAATTCATATACACGGAGAACAAAATGGAGAAGTCACCTTACCTCAATTCTGCAACTTATTCTTTTAAATTTGAACTCCTTAAGAACTTCAACTTTCACTTTCCTACACACTTTAAACCAAAGAAAAAAAGAGATCTCTTAATAACTAAGAAAAATGAGCAAGTAGTTTGTTCCATATTCTGCCATGTATTTATAATTAGGCACCTGTAGCATGTTTTCCTAAGCTTCCATGAGATAATTAAGCTAAAACATAAGTGTTTTCACTTACCTTGGGCTGCAAAGGTTGGGGTTTCTTCAAGAACCCTAGAAAGGAAAATAGGGCTGCTCCTAGTTTCTTAAAAGGAAGTAGAGAGAGTTTGTGAAGTGTAACCTTTTTTTATGACTTAATAATGAGGGAAATGACCAGCAACTTCTTCTTATAAAGCCTCTATTTTTGGCCATCCACCTAGCTGATTTTAGAGCACAAATTTAATCAAATTAGTCTAAGTAGGTGATGCACCTACTTAAGGAGTTCAAGCATCTCAAAATGTCAAAGTCGGTGATGCACCTACTTGCTTAATTTCTTAGTTGGGCTCAATTATATTTGGGCCTTGGCAGATTTGAGCATTGGGCCTTTTTCCGTTTTTCTTCTTCTTTTACTTAATTTGGTCCCAAATAAGTATTCTAATAAGGGCCCAAATCTGATTCATGGACTTGGTCTATTAACTTGGCTCATATAGCTCAAGTAGGTGACTCACCTACTAGCTTAATTAAGTCAAGCAAGCACCTCAATATTTTATTCTATTTTTAGCTCCTAACCCCTTTAATCTAACCTTAAACTTATACACACTTGGTCACTTTAAAATTCAGATTCAAATACAAACTAACGATCCCAAGTTTAAATAGTTGTATCGACGTTAACTTGGTCGCATTACATTAAACTGCACGGGCAACATCTATAATTCTATCTACACCATTAATACATGCATAACAAATCTTATCTGTTACCTATACCACAAGGCTATATCAGATTCCATATAATTGGAACAAATACAAGAAAAATACCGGATGTTACATCCTTCTCCCCTTAGGAACATTCGTCCTCGAATGTTAGCATAACTATCCAACCAAAATAAGTTCAAGCCTAAGTTTGATATCCCTATTATCACATAGTATTTATATATTACACTTACTTGTTATTGCTCTAATTCAGCATCTTGGACTTTCTCTTCGTATTTTAACAAATGGGGGTACTTAGATTTCATCACTTCTTCTGCTTCCCATGTTATCTCTTCTACTTGTTGGTTCCTCCAAAGCACTTTTACAGAAGCTATTTCTTTATTCCTTAACTTCTTAACTTGTAGATCTAGGATAGCAATAGGTATTTATTCATAGGTAAGATTTTCCATAACTTGTACATCTTCAGTAGGAGTTATATGAGATGGATCTCCCATGCACTTTCGAAGCATTGAGACGTGAAATACTGGATGAACTGTTGAGAGCTCTTAGGGTAGCTCTAATTCATAAGCAACTTGGCCAAACCTTCGAGTAATCCTGTATGGGCCTATATAACATGGACTTAGTTTTCCTTTCTTACCAAATCTTATAACCCCTTTCATTGGTGACACCTTCAAGAATACCCAATAATCTATAGAAAACTCTAGCCCCCTCCTTCTAATATCTACATATGACTTGTGTCGACTTTGGGCTGTTTCTAGACGCTGTTGGATCACTTTAACCTTTTCCATAGCTTGATGAACAAGATCTGGTCCGAATAAGGTAGTTTCACCCGCTTCAAACCATCCAATTGGTGATCTACACTTTCTTTCATACAAAGCTTCATATGGTGCCATTTTGATACTTGAATGATAGCTATTGCTGTAGGTGATCTCTATGAGAGGTAAATGATCATACCAACTACCATTAAAGTATAATATATAAGCTCATAGCATATCTTCAAGTGTTTGAATGGTACGTTCTGCTTGTCCATCTGTTTGAGGGTGAAAAATTGTACTTAGATTCACTTGTGTTCCCAAGTTTCTCTGGAAATACTTCCAAAAATTTGCAGTAAATTGAGCTCCTCGATCTGATATAATAGAGATTGGAACTCCGTGCAACCGAACTATCTCTTTAATATATAATTTGGCATATTCTTCAACTGTGTAAGTGGTCCTAACCAATAGAAAGTATGCTGATTTGGTAAGACTATCAACTATCACCCATATGGAATCAAACCTTCAAGATGTACGAGGCAAACCAGTGACAAAATCCATGTTGATCATGTCCACTTCCAGATTGGAAGATCTATACATTACATATAACCCTCAGGCTTTTGGTGCTCAATTTATCTCTGACAATTTGGACATTTGGCTACAAACTCTGCAATGTTCTTCTTCATGTCACCCCACCAATACATTCCTTTCAAATCATGGTACATTTTTACTGACCCTGGATGGATAGAATACCTTGAATGACATGCTTCTGTCATGATCCTCTTTCTTAGCCCATCTACATTAGGCACACACAATCTATTTTGGCACCGAAGTACTCCTTCTTGCGTAAGCTCAAATCCCATTGTCATACCATATTTTACATTTTGCTTAAGCTTTAATAGAATGGGATCTGCATATTGCTTCTCTTTTACTTTAGCTACTAGGGAAGATTTTTCAGCATTATAAATAATAAGCCCTTCATCTGGAGTTTCAAGAAGGCGAACTCCAAAATTAGCTAGTTGGTATAGATCTTTAGTCATCCCTTGTCTTTCTATAGATGGTGCCATGGTCTTCCGGCTTAACGCATCTGCTAATAAATTGGCTTTCCCTGGATGATACAAGATATCAATGTCATGGTATTTTAATAATTCAAGCCATCTTAGCTGCCTCAAATTTAGGTCCTTCTGATTAAAGGTATATTACAAACTCTTGTAGTCGGTATATATGTCAACATGAATTCTATACAAGTAATGATACCATATCTTTAAGGCAAATATAACCGTTGCTAGTTCCAGATCATGCGTCGGATAATTCTTCTCATGTGGCCGCAATTGTCTTGAGGCATATGCTATGACTTTACTATGCTGCATCAATACATACCTTAAGCCAATTCTTGAAGAATCGCAATACACTGCATACCCTTCTGTGCCATCTGGAAGTACCAATAGTCATTAAATGCTTGGGATGAAAATTTTGCAGCATTATCAAGGAGAATAAACATAATTTGATTATCGAGAAACTTTGCCCGTAATAGTATTATTTGTACCAATAATTTTGCAAATGCTAAGTTGCGAGAAGACAAAAGGCACACATGAGACCGTCTAGAAGAAGCATCTATTAGGACCATGAAGTATCTAAACGACCTACTTGGTGGGTGAATTGGTCTACAAATGTCCCCATGTATACATTTCAAGAACGCGGGGGACTCAATCCCAATTTTTGTTGGTGATGGCCTCACAATAAGCTTGCCTTGATAACAAGCATTACATGAAAATTCACCATTCGAAAGAACCTTCAAGTTCTTTAATGGGATCCCACTTGAATTTTCTATGATTCGTCTCATCATTATTGATCCTAGATGTCCCAGATGATCATGCCAAAGTATGAAAGTATTAGAATTAGTAAACTTCTGGTTTACTATAGAATGTGCCTCAATTGCACAAATCTTTGTGCAATACAGGCCAGAAGATAAAGCAGAGAACTTTTCAATAACACATGTCTGCCTAGAGATATTCTGGGTGATACCAAGATATTCAACATTCATCTCATCAATTGTCTTGATATGATAACCATTTTCACGGATATCTTTAAAACTCATCAAGTTTCTCCGAGACTTAGGAGAAAACATGACATTATTTATGATGAGTTTAGTTCCCTTGGGCAAGATTATAATGGCTTTTCCGAAGCCTTCAATCAAATTAGCACTATCAGAAATTATAGTAACATTAATCTTGTCCATGTTTAGATGAGAGAAATATTTCTTGTCTTTGAATATCGTATGTGTAGTGCCTGAATCAATCAAACAAATATCTTCTTAAAAATTATCCATATCTTCAACCAAATAAAATATATATTAAATTTTTGTACAAAGTGAAAGCATATACTATCAAAAAGTGTTAATCACACTTTATTAAGCAAAAAAATATATTCAATTAATACGTGATTAGATAAGCTTAGCATTTTATTTTTCAATAGTTGTAAACAGTCAATACGTGCTTCGGTGCTTAGTTAGCTTTTCCAGAAATAATAATTAAAAGAAATACAAGAAGTGAACATGCAGATCTTTTATTAACAACTAAACAATTAGTACGTGCATTTTGGTCAAATCATGTAACTATTATTATTATATTATAAAATAATATAAAACTTACACTTTTAGTATTCCCAGAAATCCATGCAGCCTTTTTTTTTTTTTCATTCTCTGTTTTCGTTCCCTTTTTTTTCGTTTCTATTTTCGTTCCTTTTTTTTCAATAAATAATGGCAAATTGAAATTCAATTCAATCAATAATAAATTACAATAATATAATTCAATACTAATAAAAAAATTATTACTCATGCAAACAACTACTTTTACCTGATTCTTTCTTCACTAACTTTTATTAATAAAAATAAAATAAAATTAAAAATCATTCATTCTTCCATGTTTACGGAACCATCACCAATCAAGTGATCAATCTTTCCTTGAGGGTGCTCAAAAAAATTTACTACATCCAAGCATGTGATGTCAACATTGTTTTCAGAGAGAAAGTTAGCCTCGGGTTTTCTCTCTTTCTTCTTTAGTGATGCTTGATAAAGATCAACCAAGTGCTTGAGAGCATGATAATCATGTGAATTATGTCCTTTTACACCACATCGGAAACAAGTAATTGCTTCACGTTTCTCATCTTTTCTCTTTTTGTTTGATGAATGATTAACACCCGAAATATAGTTTCTTTCTTAGTCATCATGACCACGACCAGGGCCGCGACCTTTTCCACGCCTAGCATGGTGAGAATGCACATCATTCACCTCAGGGAATGGTGCAGATCCAGTTGGTCGGTTCTCGTGATTTTTCATCAACAAATTATTATTTTGTTCAGCCACAAGAAGATGAGAACTCAATTCAGTATACTTCTTGAAACCTTTTTCTCAATATTGCTGCTGTAATAGCACATTCGAGGCATAAAAAATGGAGAGCATCTTTTCCATCATTTCATTATCATTGACCGTCTCTCCACATAGTTTCAATTGAGAAAAACTTCTGAACATGGTAGAATTGTACTCATGAATAGACTTATAGTTTTGAAATCTTAGATGCATCCACTCATATCGTGATTTCGGGAGGATGACCATCTTTAAGTGGTCAAACCTTTCTTTTAGGCTATTCCACAATACGAGTGGATCCTTAGTAGTAAGGTACTCAATTTTTAGTACTTCATCAAGATGATGACGCAAGAAAATCATAGCCTTAGCATGATTTTGACTAGATGCTGTATTTTTATTCTGTATGGAGTCTCCAAGACCCATTGCATCTAGGTGGATTTCAGCATCCAACACCCATGAAATATAGTTTTTGCACGAACTTTGAAGGGCAACGAACTCACACTTTGTAAGATTATTAGCCATATGGAAAAAAGGAAGAAAAATAATAATACCTTAGCCTTAGCCATCAAATTTGAAATGGTAGAGTCTCATGCTGATAGCGTGTTATAAAATAAGAAAGAACAAGAAGAAGAGTAGAGAGAGTAATTTTTATTTCTTCTTATCACGCCCCAAAATCCCATCGGGCCGGACTGGCACCCAAAGCCGAGAAGGCCCGGGAGAACCCGTTCAAATACCTGTACTTTCACTTACATGTCACCAAAAATTTGGACAGCACTTCGTTGCATATAGAAGGGTCTAATTACCTGTATCAGCACAACACACACAAATATATATATATATAATACTTGGCCGTCGGGGCCACCACATATACAAATATAACATCACTATATAAACTTCCATGACTTTACCCTTCCTTATGTCTACAAAGCCTCTAGGATATACATGACATAACTAGGGTCGGGACAAACCTCCCGCCCACACATGACTCCTGTACAATAACAAAACATAAGGAACCGACTCGGAAAGCTCCGAATCAAACCGGAGCTCACCAACAATAGCTGTATGACCTGGCTCCTATCTATGCTGTGTATGAGCTGAAGCACCTGTGCTTGCAGCATGAAATGCAGGTCCCTCGTGAGGGACGTCAGTACGAAATATGTACTGAGTATGTAAAGCTGTAAATAATCATATGTGATATGGGGGGTCAAGAAAATCAGACACAAGTCAATAAATCATAATAGAAGTGAACCACACTTCATAAACACTTTTAGGATCATGTACATTATCATTAATCTGAATTGGGTTCTTGAATTCAAACACATCTGTGGAACGGTATACCTTCGTTCATTTCATTCTTTACAATTATCATTCGCCATTACCTCCTCCTCCCGAACCTCCAACCACCTAACAATAATCAATACTGTACCGTACTGTGACCATTAGGCTGCCCCCAGTACATATCAACTATAATCATATCAAGTATCGGGATCGGCCCATGCTAGGCTTAAGCCCCTAAGCTACCACCCACACGTATATCAAGTAACACACATAAGAGATCTTTCCAATAACTTAGTTCAAAAGCTTTTGAGATTATTACATTAGTGTTCATGCCAATATAGTACCTTTGGAACAATGATACATCAATAGGAACCAAGTAATAGACCTTCTATACAATAACGATGTAATAAAGACTCATTGGTACATCAACAATGTATTTCAGAATCATCAATATCACAACAATGAAATAGGAGCCTTTTTGTATATCAATGAAATATTTTGACACTTTATAGAATGGAAACAACTTCGTTGGTAACGTAGAACAATACATGTTTTTTTTGGACAACCTCAGAATCTTACTTGATGGAACATTGGTGTTTTCATGCCAAAGAACATCGTTAGAGTATGATTTACATACCTCGTTGTAGATTCGGATACCAATTCAACATAACTTCCCGCCTTTATAAATCACTTATCTACAATGAAATGTTTGGCATCTAGTATTAGCAACCTAACACCACAATTCTCTTCCATAATTCCATACAACCAATATTTGCAAAGCATTCCAAAAACCAACTGAACAATAGGTTTATATGTATATATATATATAATCATTTCAATACCACATCATCACACCAAATCCCTTCACAATTCAACATAATCCAACCATGCACAAGAATAATCCAACATCATTTCCAATCATCTTTCAACAACAATCAAATAACATACTTCTTATGCTCACATGCATATATATATACATATCCATATAAATAACACCAACATAATTTACATCCTTACCATAAAATAGCCCTTTTGATTTCGAAGTCCTGTTGGCACAAATAAGGGGTGCTTCTCGAAGCCCTCGAGACGGTGAACACAACTACATAATCAATTTGGATTTTCTACGGTTGAATCACAAGATAATTGGAGTTGAAATTAGGCTAGAGTTTCTTATTCTTCAATAATTTTGATGATAAATGATGGATATGAGGCTAAGTATATGTATATAATGACCAATTTTCGTCCATGAGGTGATGGAAAATGATCTTATTGCCCTTAAAATTTAAGTAAATCCGAATCTGTCCATGGTGGACTGTTTTGGTAGGCTAAAGTAAATAGACCATAACTCTTTGCTCCGATAATGGATTTGGGTGAAACCAATTTCATTAGAAAGAAGACTCTCGAGGATTCTCATCGATATATAGCAGCTCACACAGTTCATTTTGTACAAGGAGTTATGATCATTTAAAGTCGACCCAAAAATCTGTTTGGCTGCAGTACTTTTGTGTGCAGAAAATTTCTGCACATTTACTGTTCATTGCGTCCACCGTTTTCAAGTTTCGAACATGCTCGCTTATATCCGATACTCATCTGTTTTCAGAAATCTTTATATCGTTGGAAATCTAACTCGATAAAATTCGCATAGAAACTTCGACGAGCAAATTCCGGTATAAATAAAGTCGATTCCTATACTCATATAATCAAACTATACAGTTGAAACCATCTCAAAATAATCAATACTCATACTTAAACTCATATATACCTAAATTATGATCAATACATATACTCCAACACATATAACCATGGATAATGCACGTAATTAAGTATGGGGTGTTACATCCTTCCCCTCTTAAGGACATTCATCCTCGAATGTGAATGTAGTTATTTAGCCGAAACAAGTTCGAATTCATAATTGATATTCACATCATCATATAGATATTATGCATATGTAAAAACTTACTTGTTAGTGTCCCATTCCACTCCTTGCACTTCTTTTTCACCTTTGAACAAATAAGGGTATTTGGATTTCATTGCTTCCTCCGCTTCCCATGTAATCTCTTCCCTTTGTTGATTTCTCCAAAGTAATTTCACCGATGCTACTTCTTTATTTCTCATCTTCTTAACTTGACGATCTAATATAGCAACAGGCATCTCCTCATAGGTAAGATCTTCTGTTACTTGCACATCTTCAGTAGAAGTAATAAGGGACGGATCTCCGATGCACTTTCGAAGCATCGATATATGAAATACTGGATGCACTGATGAGATTTCCTGGGGTAGCTCTAATTCGTAAGCAACTTGCCCACATCTTTGAATAATCTTATACGTGCCTATATATCGTGGACTCAACTTTCCTTTCTTGCCAAATCTCATCACCCCTTTCATTGGCGATACCTTCAAAAATACCCAATCGCCTAACGAAAACTCTAGCCCTCTTCTTCTACTATCCGCATATGACTTATGTCGACTTTGGGCTGTTTTCAACCGTTGCTGAATCACCTTGACTTTTTCTATGGCTTGATACACAAGATCCGGTCCGAACATAAGAGTTTCACTCGCTTCGAACCATCCTATTGGTGATCTACACTTCCTCCCATATAAAGCTTCATATGGTGCCATTTTGATACTTGAATGATAGCTATTATTGTAGGCAAACTCAATAAGAGGTAAATGATCATCCCAGCTGCCTTTAAAATCTATAACACATGCTCGTAGCATATCTTCAAGTGTTTGAATGGTGCGCTCTGCTTGTCCATCCGTCTGAGGGTGAAAAGCTGTACTCAGATTCACTTGTGTTCCCAAACTCCGTTGGAAAGACTTCCAAAAGTTTGCGGTAAATTGAGTTCCCCGATCCGATATAATAGAAGTTGGCACTCCATGTAATCGGACTATTTCTTTAACATACAGCTTCGAATATTCTTCAACTGTGTAAGTGGTCTTAACGGGTAAGAAATGTGCGGATTTAGTAAGCCTATCCACAATCACCCATATAGAATCAAATTTCCAAGCTGTACGAGGCAAACCTGTAACAAAATCCATGTTGATCATGTACCACTTCCAAATTGGAAGATCTATGCATTGCATATAGCCTCCGGGCTTTTGATGTTCCACTTTAACTCGTTGGAAATTTGGACATTCAGCTACAAATTCTGCGATGTTCCTTTTCATGTCATTCCACCAATATACATCCTTCAAATCTTGATACATTTTGGTTGACCCTGGATGAATAGAATACCTTGAGAAATGTGCCTCAGTCATAGTTCTTTTTCTTAGCTCATCAACAATAGGCACACATAGCCGATTTTGGCATAGAAGTACTCCTTCTTGCGAAAGCTCAAATACCTTCGTCGCACCATTTTGAACATTCTCCTTGAGTTGCAATAAAATAGGATCTGCATCTTGCTTCTCTTTCACCTCAGCTACTAATGAGGATTCCGCGGCATTATGCACAATAAGCTCCTCGTCCGGAGTTTTGAGAAGACGAACTCCTAGACTAGCTAATTGATGAAGATCTTTAATTATCCCTTGCCTTTCTATAGGTGCCATCATAGCCTTACGACTCAACGCATCAACTACTATATTTGCTTTCCCTGGGTGATACAAAATATCAACATCATAATCTTTTAATAGTTCCATCCACCTTCGCTGCCTCAGATTTAGATCCTTCTGACTGAAAATATATTGTAAGCTTTTGTGATCAGTATATATATCAACATGAACCCCATATAAATAGTGGTGCCATATTTTTAAAGCAAAGATAACCGCTGCCAGCTCAAGATCATGTGTGGGGTAATTTTTCTCATGTGGCCTCAATTGCCTTGAGGCATATGCTATCACCTTACCATGCTGCATTAATACACATCCTAAATCAATTCTCTAAGCATCACAATACACTGTATACCCTTATGTACCTTCTGGAAGTACCAACACAGGTGTAGAAGTCAACTTATTCTTCAATTCTTGGAAACTCTCCTCACACGCATCATTTCATTGGAACTTGGATGCTTTATGCGTTAACTTAGTTAAGGGTGCTGAAATAGAAGAAAAACCCTCAACAAACTTTCTATAATAACCAGCCAACCCAAGAAAACTACGAATCTCCGTAGGCGTTGTGGGCCTTGGCCAATTCTTCACAGCTTTTATCTTTTGAGTATAAACCTTTATGCCTTCATTTGATACAATATGGCCCAGAAATGCCACCGACTTTAGCCAAAATTCACATTTAGAAAATTTTGCATACAACTTGCAATCACGAAGAGTTTGCAACGCCTGTCACAAATGATTAACATGATTCTCTTCTGATCTAGAATAAACTAGAATAGCATCAATGAAAACTATCTCGGATACATCTAGAAATGGATTAAACACCCTATTCATTAAATCCATGAAAGCTGCAGGTGCATTAGTTAGCCCAAATGACATAACTAGAAACTCATAATGACCATACCTTGTTTGGAAAGCTGTCTTGGGTATATATTTTTCTTTGACTCTCACTTGATGATAACCTGACCTCAAATCAATCTTAGAAAAATATTTGGCACCCTGTAACTGATCAAATAAATCATCAATTCTTGGAAGAGGATATTTATTTTTAAGAGTCACTTTATTCAGCTGCCTATAATCAATACACATTCTCAATGTGCCATCTTTCTTGCGCATAAACAACACTAGTGCTCCTCAAGGGGAAATACTAGGCCTAATGAACCCCTTTTCTAGCAAATCTTTCAATTACCCTTTCAATTCTCGTAATTCTGCTGGGGCCATTCTATACGGAGGAATTAAGATTGGATTAGTGCCTGGTATCACATCAATACCAAATTCTACTTCTCGTTCAGGAGGTAAACCTGGAAGATCTTCAGGGAATACATCAAGAAATTCACTTACTACTGGTACAGTGTGAAGATCTGGTGATTCCGATTCTGTATCCTTGATAACGCTCAATCTACAGCTCTCGTAGGAGTGTAAAGCGGTCGTTAGCAAATATAGAACCCAACTGGGTTGGGTATCGATCCCACAGGGAATAGCTTGGTCAACAAGTAAGTAAAGATTACTAGACTTTTAGTGCAAGTCTCGTAAAAAAGGGGGATTCTTTTCTTGCAAGTAATGTGAACAAAATAAGATCTAAAAACGGCAATAGCAAAGTAAAAAGAGAAAGAGTGTTATGTTGGTTGTAAACAATGAGAATTGAAGCGTTGGGGTTATGTCCACCTTCTGAGGTATACGTCTCTGTTGGCTATGATTGTGTAGAATTCTGACATGCAATTGCTTATAGAGGATTGTAGTTGATGGTAAATCCAAGCGTCTCTCGACCTAAACAAGGACTATTTCACTTTAACTCTCTCGAGCTTAAAGCGTATCTAACGGTACGAATTCTCCAAGAGGTTAGTCCAGTTACGGCACTAGCTTTTTAATAGGAAAGGATGTCC
This sequence comes from Capsicum pubescens, assembly GCA_030864215.1. Lineage (NCBI taxonomy): Eukaryota > Viridiplantae > Streptophyta > Magnoliopsida > Solanales > Solanaceae > Capsicum > Capsicum pubescens. The sequence continues at coordinate 67,590,004 of CM061549.1, read as the reverse complement.
TACTACCTTGACATTATCTCTTTTCCAGATAAATAACTTTTCTCTCGAACAAGTTAAATGTTAGACTGGCGTATTCTTGCGTTTGCAACCGCAAAGAATGTAGATTAAGATGAAGAGAATAATGATATAAGCAATATACGTGCCTCGAACTCACAAACTCACAGCAATAGATAGTAACTCATTCGGCTTCCATAACCCCAACAGAGAAGTTTAGTTACCCATGAATGCGAAGGAGATCACGATTGACATTGTTGTTATACCACAAGATTGAGTAATTTCGTGTAGCTTAGGTGGTAGGCGTGAGGCGTGAATTCCTAGGCAAAGTAACAATTCTCTTGTTGTGGAATTTAAGAATAGAAGAGTAGAAGAAGAAGAATAGAATTGAATTGTAAGATAGAATAAGAGAGAAGTAGAAGATGTGAGGGATGGAAGGAAGTATTGTGTTCTCCCTCCTTCCTCCCTCCTTATTCTCTAAAAATCTCTAGCATGATAGGGTATTTATAATACCCATATCCTACTCCTACTAAGCTAATGAAATAAATAACTAAATCCTATTAGACTAATGAAATCCTTAACCCAAATGTACTAGGTTAAGGTAACATTATCATAATCCACTTAAAATAATGAAATACATAACCTAATTGTACTAGGTTAATGTATCATTGTCAAAATCCAGCTTTGTGTCTGTAAGTCCCCAAAGTCTTCAGAAATGCTGTTTTAGCCCGGGACAGATTTTCCATGCAGCAGTTTTGGTCCTTAGGCGTGTAAACTCCCTTCCCTTCCTTCGTGAGCTTTCTTTAGCGTCAAGTAAGCCATAAAATGCTGAATTATGCATCATTTATACCTGAAACCTTACTAATCATGTTCGTTAGCTCATTTACAGGAAAAAGGACTAAAAGTGCATGAAATATATAATTTGTTCTCAAAACTAGGCTAAAATATGGGCAAAATATATTGATATAGGTGCGTAAATTCGCCTATCATCAACACCCCACACTTAGAGCTTTGTTCGTCCTCGAACAAACTATCATGTCCTTCTAAACGTCAACTTAGGGTTTTACAGCAACAACACAAAATATTCGTCAAGACAAGCACAACAATTATCAACAAAGAGTAGCTTTTCGATTATAGGTAGAAACAATTTAACCTCTAGCATAGACTCGTGATGGTGATCAACTCGCATGCAAACGTTAAGGTACAAAGAATCATATATAACTACCCAAAACTCATCAACCATGTGTGTCTCACACTATAGTAACTATAATCACTCACAAGTATAGCACATTTTTCAAACATGGGTATCAAAATATCCTTGCTCTCGCTCTCACAAAGAATTCATATGAAGCAACTGATGACCATAGGCTTGCCCTTAATGTAATACTCTACTAAATGTCAGAATGCTAAGCTTAGGATCAAGTAGGTCTTTTGATGGTTGTAATGTAGGCTAAGGGACGGGTAGGACTATTTTGGCCAGGAATAGTGACTAAGTTCCTAAGCGCTTTAATACATCACTTTGTATCATTGACACTTTTTTCTTTCAACCTTTCTTCTTTCTTTTGTTATACCACCCTTGTTCTCCTCTTTTGTTTTTCAATTTTAAACATAACTCACTTTTCAGCTTTCTTTTCCTTTTTCTTTTCATAACATACCTCTTATGATAGCACTTTTTTTTTCATAACACATTCAAGCACCCTTACAATTTAAAGCATCATACTTACCCAATTTCCTCTTATGTTGTCACATGACTTTTTCACTTTAAAGCACTTAGGAATTTGGATCAAATTACGGTCTTGAACAAAATGGATTAGGCTTACATACAAGGTTGTCAAAGAAATAGGCTAAAGGCTCAAAAGGGGTTAACTAGGATGATGTCCATGGGTAGGTAAAACTGAAGGTAAATAAACATAGGTTGTCAAAGAAATGCCTAAATCATATCCTAAACTTACACTCCTTATTTTCGCTTTGCATACATACCAGGCAAGTTCTAGCATCAGCCACACACATAGAATATACTATTATCTCACACACACAAGGCACATGGTCGACTTTATTGGAGGTAATATAGACTCTTGACCCAACAAGTGAAGGAATTGAACCACACAATATCACATAATGAGTCACAACTAGAGCCTAAACGTCTCAATAGTCACAATTGTAGCACATACTCTTGTTATAATCTCATGCTGCCTATCAAAATAATTTCATGCGAAGCTAGAAAAATTTTTCTACTAAAAAAAATGAAACAAAAACAATGCAAGCAAACATAGATACGATAGAGAAGTATAGCATACGATACCGCCACCCCACACTTAGTCGGGACACTGTCCTCAGTGGAAAATAAATATGAGGAACCTGGTTGGTCGGACTTATCCTCTATGTCAGGGGTCATACCCCTTGCATTGGAATCATCATCAGAGTCGTCATCCTCAGAAGTTCTTCATAAGTATCCCACTTAATTCCAAGCATGAGTCGAGGTATTTGCAGCGAGGAGGGTTCTCCTTGGTCCTTGCGACTTCTCTTTTTGCCCTTTTGGGAGGTGGTAGCCTTCTCCTTGCCTTGTCTCGCTTTAGGTGCCATTGTACCTGAGACTAGAAATAGTGTTAGTGGTAGCACAATATCAATGGATACAATCTATGCACAAGCAGTAGGGGTACCACCCCACACTTAGTTTTGTTGACACAAATCAGTGAAGTGAAAGTGGTCAATTACTCAGATTTCGTCGACATACGTTTTAGGAGTTGTATTCCGGCAAGAAAATCAGTGATGTATCACTACTTGCAGCCATTGCATTACTTTCATGTTAGATATAACAACACTACTACATAGGGGTTACCACATAATATAGTTACTTTCAACAATCACAACCTCCTATGTCGGCAGGCACTATAAGTCTTATCCCGATGAACGGGATAGCCTAACATGTAAGTATCCAAGTAGCAATTTTAAACAATGTTCAATACTATAGAAATTCCGCAAATAGTATGACAATGCTATTAAAACCAAATTCAAGTCGGAAACAAGTCAAGATGATTCTAACGTATACGTTCACTCACATGATTTTGCATTAACATTCCAAACACATGAACTTCACCAACAATCTTTCAATATGTAGAAATTTATAATAGACATAGCAACGTAGTACTTACGAGAAATAAATGAAGAATAAGAGAGTACTTACTTGCTTGAAGCTTTTGGAGGTGGTTTTGTGAATTGGAAGAGCAAAAAAGAAAATTTTGAGAGGATTTGGATGAATATGCGGCACATTTAGGTCACTTTGCAATGTGTTGTGTTATAAAACTAAGTCCCCTTTATATAGGAAGAGAATGGGTCGGGTTATGACCCATTTACAATCGGTTTTGGAGACAAAAATCCCACATATGCGGCGCATAATGCTTGGCATAGATATGACATATGCGGCGCATTGTCTATAGCATAATGGGATATATGCGCCGCATAGTCTATGGCATTTGTAGACATATGCGCCTCATAGTCTATGGAATATGAGATACTGAGACCAAATGCCATAGCATAGGCGGCGCATAGTCAAAAGCATACCTAGGAATAGGCGGCGCATAGTGTATAGCACACTAGATTCCGATACCTTTGGCTATAGGATAGGTTGTGCATCATTCGTGGCCTAGTCTTACCAAGGCCTAGCCTTCCTCGAAGCCTATTTTGGCGTGAGAAAGGCTCAATCCATAGCCTTATGCATCACCCTTCCTAACTTACCAACTTTACCATACAATGCGTCCAAATCGTCAATTGAAATCAATCTCCTCGTTGACTACTTCTTACACCTATATTCGCTCAAACAAATGAAAACGATTAGTACGATGGGTTGCCTCCCACCAAGCGCCTTAGTTTTGGTCGTGGCACGACTCTTATTTTTGGATTTTTTTATTTATCAAAATCAAATAAAGTACTAGAATGAAAGAAAACGATAAAAGATAAATGAAAAATGATAAACGATGGGTTGCCTCCCATCTAGCGCCTTATTTATTGTCGTGGCACGACATGGTTACCTCGAGTACTCAGACTTCGTCGAGATAGATGGTGGATCGTTTTCTGAATGGATTCAGACGACAATGAGGCTTACTTGTAGGAGGGGTACCAATTATATCATCAATAGTCCAACCCATAGCTCTCATGTATCTCTTCAGAGTAGAGATGAGAGCTTCTACGTGCTGTTCACTTAAATCATTTGCACTCTCCGGAAGTATATTTCTACTTTCCAAGAACACATACCTTAGATAATCGGGGAGCTCTTTCGATTCTAGCATTGGTGGCTCTTCAAGGGAAGTCTTCGCTGTAGGTGAAGGTTGATTCTTAAGATCACGGTCCGGTTGCTTAGGAGTATGGGAATAGGACTCTATTTCTGTTAGAGCACCCATAAGTTCTTCATAATCTTCATCGTCCTCATGCTCAACCTTCAGCAGCACAACAGACAATGGCTCAACAGTAAGCTGTTTCTCTACAGATAATGCTTTCTTATCTTCACAATGAACATCATCTACAGAGAACACATCCATATCTTTTGGCTGCTTCATCGCTTTGCATATATCAAAGCGGACCACTTCGTCATTAATTCGAAACAAAAGCTCATTATCTTTCATGTCAATAAGCACACTTCCAGTTGCGAGGAAGGGGCGTCCCAAGATTATGGGAACGTCAGAATCCACCTCACAATCCAGAATAACGAAGTCTGCAGGAAAGATAAATGAAGATACCTTCACCAACACATCATTCAAGATACCCACAGGTCGTTTTACCGTCCTATCAGCCATCACGAGCCTCATATTGGTTGGTGTTGGATCTCCTAGCCCCAACTTCTTGTAGACGGATAGTGGCATCAAATTGATGCTAGCACCCAGATCGCACAATGCCTTAGCAAAATTCATAGATCCAACCGTGCAAGGAATAGTGAAAGCACCAGGGTCTGCCTTCTTCTGTACTAAGGACCTTGTGGCAATTGCACTGCAATGATGAATATTATCTGCCGGCTCATAGCTTACTACCCACTTCTTTGTCAACAGGTCCTTCATGAATTTAGCATACCCAGGCATTTTTTCTAGTGCCTCTACCAACGGAACATTAATGGTCAGCTGCTTCAACATGGTCATGAATTTGCTGAACTTTGTATCATCCGCCACCTTCTTCAATCTTTGAGGAAAAGGTGGTGGTGGGTATGGAATTATTCTTTCCACGGATTTCTTCTCCTCTTGCTTCCGTTTTTCAGTTTTTCCAGGCTGCAAATCGTGAGGGGTGACGTTATGGACGTCAGGATCAGCTGCTATGGCATCTTCCCCTTTCGCCTTATCATCAATTTCCACTTCTTCGTCAACCACTTGCTTGCCTTTTTCTGAAGTTTCCAGCACCTTACCACTTCGGGTAGTGATGGCCATGCATGACCCATCATTCCTTGGGTTTTGCACAGTATCGCTAGGTAAAGTGCCAGCCTTTTTTTGATTGAGTGCTGCTGAAAGTTGGCTCAGTTGCTGCTCTATTTGCTTGATTGAAGTGGAATGAGAATCAACTAGTTGTTTCATGGAGGACAAATCATTGATTACCTCAGTAACTACCGCGCTTGTTGCTTCCACTCTTTTCAATAATTTAGCCATCATGTCTTCCATACTTCCAGAATTAGATGTGGTGATATCACGTCTACCAGGGGGAACATATACACCACTCTTTTCATTGTTTTTTCTCCAACTACCTTGGTCCTTGTTTCCAGAATTATCATAATAGTTCCGACCTTGGTTTCCTTGGGTATTCCCACGGAAACCCCCCTGATTATTTAAGTAGTTGGCTTCTTCTTCCGAATCAGATTCGTCTCTTCCTTTTAGCGCCACAGCTTTCACTTTGTCGGTCTTCCCTGATAATAAATGCTTTGTAAGAAGATCCATCTGTGTTTTCATGTGCGCCATATCTTGATCACGTTCTTCTTGTCTTCTTCTTTGGTCTGCAGTCATGCCTATAGATAAAGTGGGGCTTGCTACCTCAGAATCCCTGGTATGCCAAGCTCTACTTTGTTTCATCATGCGATCTAGCATATTGCATGCTTGACCAAAGGTGAGGTCCATAAAAGATCCTCCAGCTGCGTTGTCCACCACTGGCTTAGTTATTGAATTCAAGGCTCTATACAATATCTCCATGAGGTGAACATTAGTCATGTGATGGTTTGGGCATCTCGCTAGCTTTGTCTTGAACCTCTCCCATGTTTCATGAAGAGCTTCAGTGGGAAGCTGACGAAAGTTGCTGATTTCATCTCTCAATTGTGATCTTTTGGATGGCGGAAAGAATCTTTCTAGGAAAGCGTCTCTCAATTGCCTCCAATTTGTAATAGAATCAGGAGTCAGCCCATTCAACCATAGAGTTGCCTCCCCAGATAGAGACAATGGAAATAAGCGTAACCGAATTGCATTCTGACCAACTCCAGGATTGTCAAATGACTTGCATGTAGAAATAAAGTTGATGAGATGCATATTCGGATCATCGCCTGCTAGTCCACCAAATAATCCCTTGAGTTGCAATAACTGAATCATGGTGCTTGTGATGTTGAACTTGGCTCCGGGCGCTAATGGTGGGGGAATAATAGCTCCTGTGGCTCCGGCTCCATCAAGATCATCATCATCATCATCGAACGGTATCTCACGTTGTGCATCCATTGATGCACTGAACAAAAAACCTGCAGTAAACAAAAACAAAAACTAAAACTAAAAGTACAAGAGTCTTTGACCAAAGGGTCTAGTAATTATTACGAACTTAATTGACACTTGTATTCCCCGGCAACGGCGCCAATTTTTGATAACGCTCAATCTACAGCTCTCGTAGGAGTGTAAAGCGGTCGTTAGCAAATATAGAACCCAACTGGGTTGGGTATCGATCCCACAGGGAATAGCTTGGTCAACAAGTAAGTAAAGATTACTAGACTTTTAGTGCAAGTCTCGTAAAAAGGGGGGATTCTTTTCTTGCAAGTAATGTGAACAAAATAAGATCTAAAAACGGCAATAGCAAAGTAAAAAGAGAAAGAGTGTTACGTTGGTTGTAAACAATGAGAATTGAAGCGTTGGGGTTATGTCCACCTTCTGAGGTATACGTCTCTGTTGGCTATGAGTGTGTAGAATTCTGACATGCAATTGCTTATAGAGGATTGTAGTTGATGGTAAATCCAAGCGTCTCTCGACCTAAACAAGGACTATTTCACTTTAACTCTCTCGAGCTTAAAGCGTATCTAACGGTACGAATTCTCCAAGAGGTTAGTCCAGTTACGGCACTAGCTTTTTAATAGGAAAGGGTGTCCTACTACCTTGACATTATCTCTTTTCCAGATAAATAACTTTTCTCTCGAACAAGTTAAATGTTAGACTGGCGTATTCTTGCGTTTGCAACCGCAAAGAATGTAGATTAAGATGAAGAGAATAATGATATAAGCAATATACGTGCCTCGAACTCACAAACTCACAGCAATAGATAGTAACTCATTCGGCTTCCATAACCCCAACAGAGAAGTTTAGTTACCCATGAATGCGAAGGAGATCACGATTGACATTGTTGTTATACCACAAGATTGAGTAATTTCGTGTAGCTTAGGTGGTAGGCGTGAGGCGTGAATTCCTAGGCAAAGTAACAATTCTCTTGTTGTGGAATTTAAGAATAGAAGAGTAGAAGAAGAAGAATAGAATTGAATTGTAAGATAGAATAAGAGAGAAGTAGAAGATGTGAGGGATGGAAGGAAGTATTGTGTTCTCCCTCCTTCCTCCCTCCTTATTCTCTAAAAATCTCTAGCATGATAGGGTATTTATAATACCCATATCCTACTCCTACTAAGCTAATGAAATAAATAACCAAATCCTATTAGACTAATGAAATCCTTAACCCAAATGTACTAGGTTAAGGTAACATTATCATAATCCACTTAAAATAATAAAATACATAACCTAATTGTACTAGGTTAATGTATCATTGTCAAAATCCAGCTTTGTGTCTGTAAGTCCCCAAAGTCTTCAGAAATGTTGTTTTAGCCCGGGACAGATTTTCCATGCAGCAGTTTTGGTCCTTAGGCGTGTAAACTCCCTTCCCTTCCTTCGTGAGCTTTCTTTAGCGTCAAGTAAGCCATAAAATGCTGAATTATGCATCATTTATACCTGAAACTTTACTAATCATGTTCGTTAGCTCATTTACAGGAAAAAGGACTAAAAGTGCATGAAATATATAATTTGTTCTCAAAACTAGGCTAAAATATGGGCAAAATATATTGATATAGGTGCGTAAATTCGCCTATCATCAATCCTTTACTCTAACTAAATGACACATGTAGCCCTTGGAAATCATTTTTCTCGCTTTGAAATAAGAAATAAATCTACCTCTTGGTGCGCCAATCTTACCTTGCCATTCAATAACTGCTTCATTAGGAAAATATAAATACATCTTTTTCGTACAACAGTCAATTTTGGCATAACAAGACGCCAACCAATCCATACCCATTATAACATCAAAATCTACCATTTCTAGTTCCACAAGATTGGCCATCGTGTCTCGACCACACACAGTTACTACACAATCTTTATAAACTCTTCTAGCAATAATAGATTCCCCAACCGGGGTAGACACTTCCAACGACTTATCTAACAATTCGGGGGTTCTTTTGAACTTTCCAGCAATCAAATGAGTAACATATGATAATGTAGAACCGGGATCAATTAGAGCATATACATCAAATGAAAATATGGACAACGTACCCGTGACCACATCTGGGGAAGCCTCTAGATTCTGTCGATCCGCTAAAGCATAAGTGCGATTCTGAGTCCCGCTGGAACTGGTGACTCTTTTTTCATTTCTAGCGTGACCCGCAGGTTGTGCGACCCTACCAGAATAAGATATCGGTGACGATGATGCAACAGCTGATCCCGAAGGTCGTGCTACGCCACCTGCGCCCCATCGTGGGCATTCTCTCATCATATGTCCCGTCATACCACACCAAAAACAAACATTTGTTCCCATTCGACATACGCCCATATGATGCTTTCCGCATCGATTACATAGCTCTCGAGAAGGTCTCGATTGGCTCATGTTCCCTTGCCCATGATAACCCATTGATCGCGAACTATGACCCTCACTTCTTTGCCCAAATTGACTGCCTCTGAACCCCTGATGCTGTGGTGGAGCACTAGCTGTAGAATAAGAAAATAATGGCATAGGTGGTCTAGCAGAAAATTGAGGTCTAAAACCTCCCTGTGGCGCCATAAACTGCCCTGTAGATCTAGCCCTCTTAGAAGATCCACTTTCAAATTCCTGTGTTCTTTTTCTTTGCCTCTGATCTTTCATTTTCTGTGCAAATGCTTGGATCCTAGCTATATCCATGTCTTTATTCAGTGCAGCAATAGTACAATCCCTAACCAAATACGTATCCAATCCATCCACATACCGATGAACTCTGTCATCCATAGTAGCTATAACATTAGGAGCATATCTGGACAAAGAATTAAATCGAAGACTATACTCCCTCATACTTGTATTACCCTGTCGAAGATTTAAGAACTGATCCGTACGGGCCTGGCGAGTCTCATATGGAAGATAATGATCAATAAATGCATCTTTGATTTCTTTCCAAGTAGCTGGGGGTGCATCAATGCCCCTTGATCGTTTCCAGTCTTCATACCAATATATAGCCTCACCTTTGAATCTATACGCGGCTAACTCCAATGTCTCTCTGCCCGATACATGTATCACCTCTAGGGCCCTTTGGATCTGATCAATAAAGTCTTGTGGATCTTTATTAAGATCGGATCCGGTAAAAGTAGGCGGATCCATCTTAAGAAAATCTTGCGTCCGAAGACTAGCCGCCCTATCAGTACCGCTAGAACCCGCGGCAGGAATAACTTGCCCTTGGACTTGACCGACAACAATCCGGGTCAACAGTTGTACTGCATCCCTCATATCCTGATCAACAACATTAACAAATGGTTCTGTGAATGTGGTTCGCCTCCTACTTATTTCATCTGGAGTGGAAGACATTTCAGATACCCGCTCAGCTTAAGCTTCACTCTGATTAACTTGTACAGGTGGTGACTTACTAGTCCCTTCTTCGGCAGCCTCATCTACCCGCTGGCCGGTATTCTTACTTCCGGTATTCGACATTCTTACTGTAATAAGAGAAACAAATGGATTCAGTGGTCAACTATGACTTCATTTGCTATATAAGCTCTATGGCACGATCTATGATCTGAAGGAAAGAAACAATTTCCTAAATGTCCATAGCCTCCTGTTTATAGATGTGGTGCACAACACACCGATAAACAAGACTCTACGTAGACACGGCTTTGTAGACTCACTAGGACGAACCTCTCTGATACCACTTTTATAACGCCCCAAAATCCCATCGGGCCGGACTGACACCCGAAGCCGAGAAGGCCCGGGAGAACCCGTTCAAATACCTGTACTTTCACTTACATGTCACCAAAAATTTGGACAGCACTTCGTTGCATATAGAAGGGTCTAATTACCTGTATCAGCACAACACACACAAATATATATATATATATATATATATAATACTTAGCCGTCGGGGCCACCACATATACAAATATAACATCACTATATAAACTTCTATGACTTTACCTTCCTTATGTCTACAAAGCCTCTAGGATATACATGACATAACTAGGGTCGGGACAAACCTCCTGCCCACACATGACTCCTGTACAATAACAAAACATAAGGAACCGACTCGGAAAGCTCCGAAGCAAACTGGAGCTCACCAACAATAGCTGTATGACCTGGCTCCTATCTATGCTGTGTATGAGCTGAAGCACCTGTGCCTGCATCATGAAATGCAGGTCCCCCGTGAGGGACGTCAGTACGGAATATGTACTGAGTATGTAAAGCTGTAAATAATCATATGTGATATGGGGGGTCAATAAAATCATACACAAGTGAATAAATCATAATAGAAGTGAACCACACTTCATAAACACTTTTAGGATCATGTACATTATCATTAATCTGAATTGGGTTCTTGAATTCAAACACATTTGTGGAACGGTATACCTTCGTTCATTTCATTCTTTACAATTATCATTCGCCATTTCCTCCTCCTCCCGAACCTCCAACCACCTAACAATAATCAATATTGTACCGTACTGTGACCATTAGGCTGCCCCCAGTACATATCAACTGTAATCATATCAAGTATCGGGATCGGCCCATGCTAGGCTTAAACCCCTAAGCTACCACCCACACGTATATCAAGTAACACACATAAGAGATCTTTCCAATAACTTAGTTCAAAAGCTTTTGAGATTATTACATTAGTGTTCATGCCAATATAGTACCTTTGGAACAATGATACATCAATAGGAACCAAGTAATAGACCTTCTATACAATAATGATGTAATAAAGACTCATTGGTACATCAACAATGTGTTTCAGAATCATCAATATCACAACAATGAAATAGGAGCCTTTTGGTATATCAATGAAACATTTTGACACTTTATAGAATGGAAACAACTTCGTTGGTAACGTAGAACAATACATGTTTTTTTTGGACAACCTCGGAATCTTACTTGATGGAACATTGGTGTTTTCATGCCAAAGAACATCGTTAGAGTATGCTTTACATACCTCATTGTAGATTCGGATACCAATTCAACACAACTTCCTGCCTTTACAAATCACTTATCTACAATGAAATGTTTGGCATCTAGTATTAGCAACCCAACACCACAATTCTCTTCCATAATTCCATACAACTAATATTTGCAAAGCATTCCAAAAACCAACTTGAACAATAGGTTTATGTGTATATATATATATATAATCATCATTTCAATACCACATCATCACACCAAATCCCTTCACAATTCAACATAATCCAACAATGCACAAGAATAATCCAACATCATTTCCAATCATCTTTCAACAACAATCAAATAACATACTTCTTATGCTCACATGCATATTTATACATATCCATATAAATAACACCAACATAATTTACATCCTTACCATAAAATGGCCCTTTTGATTTCGAAGTCCTGTTGGCACAAATAAGGGGTGCTTCTCGAAGCCCTCGAGATGGTGAACACAACTACGGAATCAATTTGGATTTTCTACGGTTGAATCACAAGATAATTGGAGTTGAAATTAGGCTAGGGTTTCTTATTCTTCAATAATTTGGATGATAAATGATGGATATGAGGCTAAGTATATGTATATAATGACCAATTTTCGTCCATGAGGTGATGGAAAATGACCATATTGCCCTTAAAATTTAAGTAAATCCGAATCTGTCCATGGTGGATTGTTTTGATAGGCTAAAGTAAATAGACCATAACTCTTTGCTCCGATAATGGATTTGGGTGAAACCAATTGCATTATAAAGAAGACTCTCGGGGATTCTCATCGATATATAGCAGCTCACACAGTTCATTTTGTACAAGGAGTTATGATCATTTAAAGTCGACCCAAAAATCTGTTTGGCTGTAGTACTTTTGTGTGCAGAAAATTTCTGCACATTTACTGTTCATTGCGTCCACCGTTTTCAAGTTTCGAACATGCTCGCTTATATCCGATACTCATCTGTTTTCAGAAATCTTTATATCGTTGGAAAGCTAACTCGATAAACTTCGCATAGAAACTTCAACGAGCAAATTCCGGTATAAATAAAGTCAATTTCTATACACATATAATCAAACTATACACTTGAAACCATCTCAAAATAATCAATACTCATACTTAAACTCATATATACCTAACTTATGATCAATACATATACTCCAACACATATAATCATGGCTAATGCACGTAATTAAGTACGGGGTGTTACACTTCTCTTAAGGGATGATTTACAATGAAGGAAACCCTTCTATTTATAGGGAGAATTTGCCCCTAGTTTTACACTAAAAGACAAAATACATCAAATCCTGATAGACATCAAATAGATCTTGATAGACATTCACTATAATTGATATATATCATAACTAAGATTGTATATTTAGATTTTTTTCCTTAATAATTGGGGGAATAAGGTTGCAACACGGAGAATAGAAAAACCAAACGATGCTTTCTTCTCTTGGGAATATTTAAAAAACCACTCTTTTTAGTTGGAGAAGGGCAATACGATCAGTTTTTAAGACCAGCGAGTCAGGTGGAAAAAGGTTGGGGTGTTGGAGGTGGGAGTGGGGGTGAGGGTGGGAAGTCCTCCGCTCCTAATTCTTTTATAAGTTGGATCCTCCATAACCACAGGAATCCTTAGAATGAAATTTTAACTCCGCATCTTTTGAGTAAGATTTTGAGAAGAGTGCTCACTATTCTCATAAATATCAATGTATCTTTTTTGTCTTAATTTATGTGACATAAATAAAATGTAGATAATCAATTATATTTTTGATATGTTTTTAGATTTTTTAAGTTATTGTCTATTGTAATTTATAATACTTTTGACATTGTAATTTACTATTTTAAGTTATTAGCTATTGTAATTTATAATAATCTTCTTGTTCATACTTTTGTGGCATTCATAATCAATTATATTTTAAAAATATTTTAAGTGTTAAATTATTGTGATTTATAATTTTTTTTTTCTATTCTAATTTAAGCGACACTGATATAATTTCGAGAGTCAACCAAATATCACGAGTAGCAAAACAGACATGTCTTAAATAACTCATAATAACTAATTAAAAGTGATATAACAAAATTGCTATAAAAATACTTGTGAAAAAATTTAAATGAGCCTCACACAAGATGTCAAATTAATTTAAAACATCAAGAGTTAATTTATAATTTTATGTCTATTTTACCCTTTTTATTAAATATTTTTAATTATTTAATACTTAAATGACTTATAATAAATAATTAGGGGTGATATAATAAAATTAACATTGAAGCAACTGAAACAAACATGTCATATGTCTATTTTATATTTTTAAAATTAAATATTAGTATTAATTTTCTAATACGTAAATGATATATAATAATTAATTAAGAGTGATGTAGTAAAATTAGAAAACAAGCAAGCAGCAGGAAGCAGGCATGACAACCGCCATCCGCTAACCCTCGTATATAGAGTAGAAAAATATTGTCGATTTCGAAAACCGGTGAATATCGAAAACCGGTGAATAACTAAAAGAAAGATCCTCCCAACTCACGGAACAACATTCTTCATGTGTGGAAAATATGTTCAAATCACGTACATTGAATTCTTATAGGCAATGACACATTAATTTTTGAAATGATTCGTAGAGACTTCATTAACCACCACTTTGACATCAAGATCTATGGCCTGCTAAATAGCCATGAAACAAATATGATCATAAATCAGACCATCACAAACCACTCGTGGGATTTATCTACAGTGGCGGAGCCAGACTTTTGGTTAAGGATGTTCATATTTGTCCTTACTGATTAAAAAAAAAGAAAATAAAACACTGCTACACCTGCCAAGGTTCAAACCCGGGTTGTTGATGCAGAAATGCACACTCTTGACCACTGGACTATGTTTCTCGAGCTTATCAAGGGTGTGCAACAACATATATATAACCATAAATATCTATATTTAACCTATATACTCGAAAAAAATTTCCGACGAAGGGTGTTCATCTGACCACCCTTCGTCGGTTGTGGCTCCGCCACTGTTTACCCAATATTTTTAGCACAATGTTTGCTACTCATATTCCTCTGGATCTAGACAAAATTGATACAACCCTGTATGGATCCTTGGCTCTTAGTGGCGGAGCCACCTGTATTCGAGGGCTGTCAATTGATACTCTTTAGTCAAAAAATTATACTGAATAGTAGGTAAAAAGTTTGTTTTTATGTATACATACTGTACATTGACTCTTTTTGACTTCTCCATGATGTTACTCTTTTCTATTTTGTTATCTCTAATTGAAAATTTTGGTTCCATTATTAGATACCTCAAATGGTATTTATCCCACAGAAATTGCTTATGACTCTCTTTAACAACAATTCATAATTTTCTCTAATGCTAACAACAACTTTTTATGGACTTGGAAATTGAAGCACATCCAATAAAACTAAATTTTTTCTCTTTTTTTTTTTTTTACCATAATTGCCTCTGACAAAATATTTACTGCTATATATAAGAGAGAATGGGAGATTTTGTTAGTTCTCACATGAAGCTATGTTGTCAATTTTATCCCTAATTTAAGTTTTAATTACTCTACAAATTTGCATTCATTTTGATAAATTTAAACATTTATATGGGCTTAAGATTTTGATAGTCCTCACGCTCTTTTGTCAATTTTATTCATAATTTAGGTTTTAATTACTCTACAAATTTTCATTCATTTTGATAAATTTGAATAATTATATGGACTTATTAAATGCTACAAAAGTGACGAGTCATAGAAGAATGATAGTAACACCACAAAAAACTATGTATAAAAGCAAATTCAAAATTCATCCAAAAGTTTAATGTCTTTCTATTTTGTGAAAATATTTATTAATCTTATTTCAAATTATCGTTTTTCCTAACAAATTACTACTATATATAAGAGAGAATGTGAGATTAATAGTCCTCACATGAAGCTTTTTTGTTAATTTTATCCTAATTTAAGTTTTAATTATTTTACAAGTTTTCAAATATTTTAGTAAATTTGAAAAATTATATGCACTTATTAAATACTACAAAAGTGATGAGTTATGAAAAAATGATAGTGACACCATAAAAATTAATTTATGCAATTAAATTCAAAATTCTTTTGGAGCTCATGTGCATAGAAGAGCTTTGAAGAAATGTGCTTCGTTCTATCTCCTTTTATGAATCCTCCTTTAAGTTGTGCTATGCATGCTGCATTATTTTCATATAAAATCGTGGGTACTTTGTCACATTTTAAGCCACATTTTTCTCGAATGACATGTATTATGGACCTCAACCACACACACTCTTGGCTTGCTTCATGAATAGCTAAAATCTCAGCGTTATTCGATGAAGTGGCCACGATAGACTGCTTTGTTGATCTCCAAGATATGGTAGTACCCCTACATATAAACACATAGCCTATTTGAGACCGAGCTTTATGCGGGTCAGATAAGTACCCAGCATCAGCATAACCAACAAGATCGAAACTGCAATTTTTAGAATAAAATAAGCCCATATCGGTAGTCCCTTTTAGATACCGTAATATGTGTTTGATCCCATTTCAATGTCTCCTAGTAGGAGTAGAACTATACCTTGCTAAAAAATTAACTGAAAAGGCTATATCAGGCCTTGTAGTATTTGCAAGATACATTAGTGCACCAATTGCATTGAGATATGGTATTTCAGGACCAAAGAGTTCCTCATTCTTTTCTTGAGGTGGAAATAAATCCTTATTCACATCAAGTGATCGAACAACCACCGAAGTACTTAATGGATGTGCTCCATCCATATAGAATCATTTCAATACCTTTTCTGTGTAATCAATTGACTTTTGAATTTCTATTGGCGTTCCAATAAGGTTTATGTCATCGACATAGACAACAAGTATAACAAACTCCGACGTTGTCTTTTTTATGAAAACACATGAGCAAGTTTCATCATTCGTATAACCTTAGATAAATATCCACTAAGACGGTTATACCACATGCGTCCAGATTGCTTCAAACCATACAATGATCTTTGCAATCTAACGGAATATATTTCCCGAGGCTTTGAACTATATGTTTTTGGCATTTTAAATCCTTTGAGAATTTTCTTGTATATCTCATTATCAAGTGATCCATATAGATAGGCTGTTACCATATCCATCAAATGCATTTCAAGTCTCTCATGGACAGTGAAACTAATAAGATAACGCAATGTTATTGCATCCATAACTGGTGAATATGTCTCGTCATAATCGACACTAGGCCGTTGTGAAAAACCTTATGCAACAAGGCGTGCCTTATACCTTTGTATTTCATTTTTCTTATTTCTTTTTCGCATAAAGACCCATTTATAGCCAACAGGCTTAACACCATTAGGTGTTTGAGCTATGGGTCCAAAAACTCACGTTTGGCAAGTGAATTCAATTAAGATTGAATTGCTTCTTGCCATTTTAGCCAGTCATTTCTTTGTCAACATTCTGTGAAAGATCGAGATTCAAAATCCTCACTATTTTGCATGATTTTTGTTCCAACATTATATGCAAAGACATAATCCACTACTATTTCAGATCGATTCAAATTAGTTTCAACATCACTTGAATTTATGGATAGTTCCTCATTTTCTTGAGTCTCGGGCTCATTAATTCCTTCAGAACTATTAACATTGCTTAAGTTTTGAACTTCCATCTGAGGATCTTTCGTAGTGTCATCTTGACCATTTATTTTTATTTTACTAGGATTTCGATCCTTAGAACCTAATAGTCTGCCATGCTTTAAGCGTGCTTTAGATTCATTAGCTATGACACTAGTGGATGGTCCTTTAGGAACATCAATTCGAATTGGGACATTCTCTGCAGGAATATGTGATTTAGTGATCCTTTTCAAATTTGTAAATGCGTCCGGCATTTGATTTATAATTTTTTGCAGATGAATAATCTTTTATACTTCTTGCTCACAAATAGAAGTACGTGGATCAAGATGAGATAGTGATGGATTTTTCCACAAAATTTCTCTTTTGATGTCACTACCTTCTCCCTCTAATTTTGAAAAAACCATCTCATCAAATCGACAATCTGCAAATCGAGCAGTGAACATATCTCCCATTAATGGTTCAAGATAGCAAATAATGGAGGGTGATTCAAACCCAACATAAATTTCTAACCTTCTTTGGGGGCCAATCTTGGTGCGGTTTGGTGGTACTATAGACACATAAACACCGCATCAAAAAATTCTCAGATGAGATATATTAATCTCTTGATCCAAAATCAATTGCAATGGAGAAAAATTATGATAATTTGTCAGTCTAAGACGAACAAGTGTTGCAGGATGCAAAATTGTATGACCTCAAATAGAAGTGGGCAACTAAGTTTTCATAAGCAATGATCTTGCTATCAAATACAGACGTTTAATTAATAACTCAGCAAGGCCATTTTGAGTGTGAACATGGGGCACAGGATATTCCACTCTTATCCCAATCGATAAGCAATAGTCATTAAATGCTTGGGATGAAAATTCTGTAGCATTATCAAGGAGAATAAACTTAATTTGATTATCGGGAAACTGTACCCGTAATCATATTATTTATGCCAATAATTTTGCAAATGCCAAGTTACGAGATGACAAAAGGCACATATGCGACCATCTAGAAGAAACATCTATTAGAACCATAAAGTATCTAAACGACCTACTAGGTGGGTGAATGAGTCCACAAATATCCCCATGTATGCATTCCAAGAACGCGGGGGACTCAATCCCAACTTTTGTTAGCAATGGCCTCACAATCAGCTTGCCTTGATAACAAACATTGCATGAAAAATCACCATTCGAAAGAACCTTCAAGTTCTTTAATGGTTGTCCATTTGAATTTTCTATGATTCGTCTCATCATTATAGATCCAGGATGTCCTAGGCGATCATGCCAAAGTATGAAAGTATTGAAATAGGTAAACTTCCGGTTTACTATAAAATGTGCCTCAATTGCACAAATCTTTGTCCAATACAGGCCAGAAGATAAAACACGGAACTTTTCAATAACACATGTCTCCCCAGAGACATTCTGGGTGATACCAAGATATTCAAGATTCATCTCATCAATTGTCTTGATATGATAACCATTTTCACGGATATCTTAAAAACTCATCAAGTTTCTCTAAGACTTAGGAGAAAACATAACATTATTTATGATGAGTTTAGTTTCCTTGGGCAAGATTATAATGGCTTTTCTGAAGCCTTCAATCAAATTAGCACTGCCAGAAATTGTAGTAACATTAATCTTGCCCATGTTCAGATGAGAGAAATATTTCTCATTTTTAAATATCGTATGTGTAGTGCCAGAATCAATCAAATAAATATCTTCATAATTTGACGGCTTACTTTAAAAATTATTCATATCTTTAAATAAAATGACATACACCAAATAAAATATATATTAAATTTTGTACAAAGTGAAAGCTTATACTATTAGAAATGTTAATCACACTTTTACTAAGCAATTAAAAAAAATATGTCCAAATTAAAACTATTGAAACAATATAATATTTGATAAGAAATGTAATGCCTAATATATTATTATTATAATTAGTAGTACAGAACATTAACATGCAATAACATACAATAATAATATAATATTGTCGTATTACATTTTGTCCAGTACGTTAATATGCAATTTATTATATTATATTTCATAAAGAATATACTAATATTATTATATTATATAATCTGAACACATATGGATGATTAATGACAATATGTGTACATTATGATATTAAAAAAATATTAACATGCAAACAATATGTGGAGTGCTTGCTTTGCATGACACACAACAAATTTTCTCTGTTTCTTAGCACGTAGCGTCCTTTTTTTTTTTTTTTTTTTAATAATGACTAAATTGAAATTCCATTCAATTCAATAATAAACTACAATAATATAATTGAACTAATCAATACAAACCAAAAACTAATACTCATGCAAACAACTACTTTTACATGATTCTTTATTAACTAATTCTTATCAATAATAATAAAAAAATTAAAAATCATTCATTCTTCCATGTTTACGGAACCATCACCAATCAAGTGATCAATCTTTCCTTCGGGGTGCTCGAAAAAATCTGCTACATCCAAGCTTGTGATGTCAACAATATTTTCAGAGAGAAAGTTAGCCTCGGGATTTCTCTCTTTTCCTTTTTTAGTGATGCTTGATAAAATCAACCAAGTAATTGAGAGCACGACAGTCACGTGAATAATGTCCTTTTCCACCATATCGGAAATAAGTAATTGCTTCACGTTTCTCATTTTTTTCTTTTTATTCGATGAATGATTAATACCTGGAACAGGGTTTCTTTCTTGGTCATCATGACCACGACCACGACCACGACCAGGGCTGCGAACTTTTCCATGCCTAGCATGGTGAGCGTGCACATCATTCACTTCAGGGAATGGTGCAGATTCAGTTGGTCGGTTCTCATGATTTTTCATCAACAAATTATTATTTTGTTCAGCCACGAGAATATGAGAACTCAATTTAGTATACTTCTTGAAACCTTTTTCTCGATATTGCTGTTGTAATAGCACTTTCGAGGCATAAAAAGTGGAGAGCGTCTTTTACATCATATCATTATCATTGACCGTCTCTCCACATAGTTTCAGTTGAGAAGAAATTCTGAACATGACAGAATTATACTCATGAATAGACTTATAGTCTTGAAATCTCAAATGTATCCATTCGTATCATGCTTTTGGGAGGATGACCATCTTCAAGTGGTCAAACCTTTCTTTTAGGCTATTCCATAATACGAGTGGATCCTTAGTAGTAAGGTATTCAATTTTTAAAACTTCGTCAAAATGATGACGCAAGAAAATCATAGTCTTAGCACGATTTTGACTAGATGGTGTATTTTCATTCTTTATGGCGTCTCCAAGACCCATAGCATCTAGATTGATTTCAGCATCCAACACCCATGAAATATAGTTCTTGCACGAACTTTGAAGGGGAACGAACTCACACTTTATAAGATTGTTAGCCATATAGAAAAGGGAAGAAATAAAAAAATAATACCTTAGCCTTAGCCTTCAAATTTGAGACGGTAGAGTCTCGTGCTGATAACGTTTTATAAACCAAGAAAGAATAAAGAAGAAGAGTAGAGAGAATAAAAAAAGTAATTCTTATTTCTTCTCTTGAGGGATAATTTACAATGAAAGAAACCTTTCTATTTATAGGAAAAATTTGCTCCTAGTTACACACTAAAAGACAAAATCCCAACATATACACAGAATGCTATGTATATGTCGACTATGTTATATATATTAATAGGGAGAGAGCAAAGTAATTAAAAAAGTGGAAAGAGTGTAATTACTTTTAAAATGGTTGATATTTATGTTATTTATACCTAATTAATTGAAGATTAGTGTTAATATGAAAACAAATACAAATAATCAATTGCAAACAAATAAAAGGGTTGGGAAGAAGAATTGGGCTTGTGGCCCACTGCTGCAAGCAGTCTATATTTGGATTAGTCCCTGTATATCAGCAGCTTATTTCCTGCGTTTTTGGGTATACCACTGCGTATACGGTGTATATCAGTGCGGTAAGCTGCATATTGACTCCATTTTTCATCATAAACCACGGTATAACACGCAGCTGCTACCTCTTAATGTATATCAGCTGTATACAATTGTATATCAGCTTCCTTGTGCATGTATTAGTCCATTTTCGACTCGGTGAAATTGACTTTGCCCGAAGGGAAGCAAGGATTGGAGTCGCGTGGACTCGGGGGATTCACATGAAAAAGAAAACGAGTAGAAGATTAGCATTCATCCACAAAAAATGCTTTCACAAAATGTCTAAATAGGAAAGTAACAAGACAAGCATCTTAACAACTATTTCATCCTGTTAATAGTAGATTTATTTCTTCTTCTTGCTCTTAGAACACAGGAAGCTAGCGGAAAAGCAAGCAAGGGTGGTGGGAGTTTTAATAAGTTTTAACGCAGTAGCAATCTTTATTAAATTTCAAAACAAAAGAAAACAAAAAAACTAGCAGTAGTGAAGAGGTCAACTAGAATGGTCCAAAACACTAAAAGAATGTTTCAGTTTAGTCATGGAAGTTAAAGCGACTTGGTTCCACATTCTACTAACCAATTTGATGCTATATTTATCAATAACGTGTAAACAACTTAACACAACCATACATTCTGGAGAAAGGAGGAAAACTTGGCGATTAACTCATCGATATGACCCAACTAACAGTTCAAAGGTAGTAGGCGTGAGGATCGAGAGTTCCGGAGGAATCAAATTCAATTTATTCCATATAGCTTTATCATGATCTCGTTCCTCCTTGAACCAACAAAACATATGGCGCACACGAATTTTCAGTTAAAGAAACTAGAAGGGAAGGTCATGAAATAAGTAAGTTTTTTTTTAACGATTCTCAAACTAAAATCAGATATTTCTTTTCATACAACAAGAGATGGGGAGAGGCTAGTTTTGGCCTTAATCATGCTTATAATGACTTCATGAGCAGCTTTAGATCGCGACTTAAAGAAGAACAAAACCATCAACCCTTTCCCCGTCAAACTCAATCTATGCACAGGAAAGGGCAATTCAAATTCATAAATTTTCGAGATGGACGATTCCAAACAAATTCAACCCACAGTAAACACAAAACAGTGCAGCCATTCTCCATTAGTTTGTACACACAAATGCCAATAAATAAATAAATAAACAAAATGAAAAAAAAGAAAGAAAGAATCACGTATTCAAATATTTAAGGGATGAACATTCCAAACCAATTGAATCTATATCTAGTTATCCATCCAAACGTATCCCACTTTAACCGTCGTAATGAATTTTCAGATTTCTTAATACAAACACAGAAGGAAATGCCAAAGGGATGAAGTTTTACCTTTTTTCGAGCAGGAACCGGGACAACAGGCCTTAATCGAACGAACTTTCACCACTGGAGTTCCCATTAGTTTCCCCGGAGTTCGACAATTTGCTGGAATTATTTTTTTCGATGGAATTCCTTCTTGAATTCTTTAGTTACGTGAGATTAGAGGAACGCTCCTCCAAAATCTCTAATTTTTTCCCCTTAAAACCCATGCCCCCAAATGGAAGCATCCACTCCTATTTATATTAAAAAAAATCTCTATTAAAATTCAAAATAGAGTCTGTTTTAGTCAAGGAGTGGTTGGGACTTGACAAAAAGTTGAGAAAAAGAGTGAAAACATATCCCACAAATTTGATTGACTGTGATACTTCTGATTTGGATAAGATTTTGGAGCAAGAAGCAATCTATCTTTGAACAAAAGTCAAATA
The DNA here is from genome assembly GCA_030864215.1 of Capsicum pubescens. NCBI lineage: Eukaryota > Viridiplantae > Streptophyta > Magnoliopsida > Solanales > Solanaceae > Capsicum > Capsicum pubescens. The sequence goes on along the minus strand of CM061549.1, from coordinate 67,567,102 downwards.
ACAAACCTCAAGGTCTGTAAAACTCAGACGTTGGGGAGAGAGAGAGGTTCGTTTGGTTGAAACTGTTGTGCGTTATTGTTGCTAGTGTTGTACGTTGTTGCTGTTGTTCCTGTTTTCAACAACTGTTGATGTCTGTGTCGTACGCTGTTGCTGCTACGCATATGTTGTAGAGGGTCTGTTTGTACGGTGTATTGTTGAATGTTGCTGATAAGGGAAAGGGGAATATGGACGTGGGCCGGGTCATGGCCACTGGGCCTGGGTCGGTTTTGCTGGTGGGTTAAGTGGGTATAATGGGCTGATTGTTGGAATGGGTATTTGGGCTATTTTTGTGGGTGTTTTTTATTTGGGCTGTGGTTGTTGAAATAAAAAAGGAAAGGGGCTGATTTAAATACTTCCTTTCTTATAATCTTTGGGCTTCTAAATTAATAGAAAATAACACTTTCAATAAACACATATTAAAAGTAGGAAAAATTACCTAAAACCACAACATAACTATGTAAACTTCTAAAAATTCTCCCACTTGTTAAAAATTACTTAAATCCCAATATTTCATATTTTTTACTATTTTTGAGATACAAGTTAACCCTGCATGTATCTAATGTATGTATCTACTGTGATACAAGTTAATCACATTAGATACATTAATCACATTAGATACATATATCAACAGTATGTATCTAATGTTATTAACTTGTATCATCAGAGGTCAAATGTTGGGATTTTAGGATATTTTGAAAAATGTTGGGATTTTTAGAAATTAATGGTAAACATGTCGGTATATATGTAAAATTTACTTAAAAGTATCCAAATAAATAATAATAATAATAAAATAATTATTTAATATTAAAATATAAGCATTTAAACAAAGTTGTGTGACAAATGTCGGAGTCGAACGATAGTGATTATAAAGTATAAAACCACAAAAATATTTCTTCAATTAAATAAAAAATAAAGTAAATATAATGTCTTTTGTGCAAGTTTATAGGAAACACGACGATAATTTGAAATATAATAAAAATAATAATAAATAGTAACGGTGATTAATAATAATAATAATAATAATTTTGTCGATGATTTTTTTAAATTTAAAATACAAATGTTGGCAAGACTTGCATAAACTCCTAATTATAGAAGTAACATACATGCATTTTTTTTAAAATTATAAAATTATTTTGAAGCGCGAAGAAATACTTGAAAGAAAGATGAGACAAAATTAGGTGTCAACACCAATTACATGCTTCAGAAGACCGAACTCCATAGGAGCACCTACGTATCCCTCTTAAACGGGAATCAGGTCAAATGTAGTTCAAATATATAGGAGAAATTCATATTGTGAAGATTATCGTAATCTAAGTGCTTGAGAGCCTGAAATGAGAAAACGACGTGGTATCCCTTCATTAATGTCAGGTAGATGCCGGCGCTTAATCAATGTCAAGATATGACCCCGTCACATTTATCACCTTGGTATCAATCAGTGCTTGGATTTTGTCCTTTAAAGCACAACATTCCTTTGTGGTGTGGCCTGTCATACCTGAATGATAAGCTTTAACTTTGAAATGATCAATCTGTTTTGCACATGTATTCATTGCAATTGCAGTAATTGGGGTAATGTAGCCATCAACCCTTTATCTCTCATAAAGTTGGTTTATAGTTTTTTTTTTAATTAAAAAGGATTTTATTAATCAATCAAACTAAAATAAGATTACATGTATTGGGCCAAATCAATCCAAAATAAAATAAAAAACACCGTATCCCTTGTAATGGCCCAAAATCATAAAGTTGGTCTATAGGCTCCGCTAAAGGAGTGTACTGTCTTGACTGATTTTTCTAAAGCTTGGCTCGAGGTCTGACGAATTGATTGGATCATAGAATTGTTGGTGGATTTTGATAAGTTAATGATTGTTGGAAAGTAGTCAGAGGTATTTGGAAGTACACAGGTTGTGCAAGAGCGTTAGTAGGATTATAAGATAGTATGGGGTTATAGTATGTCGTCGTGGAAAATGGATATGAGGGTGCTTGATATATGGGTGTTTGGTATTGAAGTGGAGGAAGTGGTGTTTGGTAAATTGGAAGGGTTTTAGGATCTTTCGTAGTCAAAACAACATTTACATCCTTCATGTCATTGTTCTCATCAGCCTGTGAAATCTTAGTCTCTTGCAGTGCCTCCAAATTTATTATCATGACATTTTTAATGCATTCTTCAATTCTCTCACCCAATTTAATGATGTTAGTAAGCTTTCGATATCTATAAGCATCATCTTTTCATAATACTGTGGCTCTTGGGCACACATGAAAAATTCCTTCATTTGATTTTCATCTAAAGGAGGGCGCACTTTAAAAGCTTCACGTGTCTTATCTCATTTCATATTCTTGAAATTATTCTGTAGGTTTCTTCTTTAACTTTTGAATGTAGAACCAATCATGTGCATTCTCAACATTAAACCCAAATCTTTCTATGAAATCAGAGGCCATGTCAGTCCATTTTGACCATTTTCTTGTATCTTGTTCGATATACCATGATAAAGCATCACCAGTGAGACTCCTCATGAATAACTTCATAAGAATCTGCTCATTTTTTCCAACTCCTACTAATTTATCATAGTATAATTTCAAATGGACTTTCGAATCTCCAGTCCTATTGTACAATTTATATTTAGGAGGTTTGTACTCCTCCGACAGTTCAACATCAAGGTGCACGCACAGGTCCTCATAACTTAGCCCTTTCAACCCCTTACTACATTCAAGTTATTCCAATCTCTCAACCACAAATTGCATAAGGGCATTTTTTTCTGGAGGTTTAGATTTATATTGGTGGTGGGTGAATGGGGTGACATAATTTGGATCTAAAGTATGTCTGCTTTGATCATGAAAATGAGGCGTATTTGAGGCAAAGGTAGGCGGTATATTATGGACATATGATGTTGTTTGCGAATTTAGTGGAGCCAGGCATGTGTAGTATTGTGGTGGACAAGAATATGGATATTGGCTATTTTTAAGAAGGGTATATATGCGACTTGAATTGTTTGGGGGTTGTGAGATAGGAAGTGATAGTAAGGGATGGCTCGTGAATGTGGCATGAGATTTGATAGCAGTGTTACCCTCAACTTATGGTTTGAGAGGAGCATTCAAAGTAAGGGGTAGATTAGACAAGTTATGGGCTTGTGACAATTCCCTTTGTAATTGAAGAATCCTTTGTTTCATTTGTAAGATCATCTCATTATGCTCATTTTTAGCATCGTTGTTATCATCCATTTCCTTGTCTTGGTGACTAATCATTAAGAGAAGAAGACCGAGGTTTTTTCAATTGATGAGATGGGAGAGAGAATGCACGAATCAATCCTTGGGGTGATAGAGGAAAAAAAGAAAGAAAAAAAAAATAGAGTCAAGTTAGTAAAGTAAAGGTGACATATAGGGAAAGAATAAACATGTTAATTTGAAAAAATAAAATGTTCTATAATGGACGGAGCCTGATATTCCTATACCACTCAAAGAAAATATTAGTCCAAGAGAAAAGATTTTCCTACATTTGAATATCGTAGCCTCAATTGTAATCTGCCCTTAATATGCTCAGGAGTTGGGCTTATTAGCTCGACACTTTGGAAGTGTAACTGAAAGAGAGGGAAAGAAAATATTTTATTAGATTACGATCGGACCCAAAGTGGGCTGCCTACGTATCCAAATGGAAGTCAGGTCGCATGTAGTTCATAAGTACAAAGAAATGTAGAGAAAATTAAAAAATATTACTAGCTGTAAGGCGGGTAAAATAGTGACGTGAAACAGGAACGTCAATTCTTGTGATGCACTTTATGCTTCTTTCGTGAACGTCTTGTATCTTGTTGGACAGAGTAGGATTGAACAACATGGGTCTCTTTATTACATTGATAGCCTTGCATTTGAGGTATGGAGGGTGATAAATCCTTTCTCTCTCCCTTGGATAGATTCTCCATTTCATATTTTAATTTCTTTCCAATCGAAATTAGACTCTCAAAGCTGTGACTGACCAGGAAGAACATTTTCTAAAAGTAAATTTCATCTAGTAGTGTCTTGAGGAAAATTTGGACCAATTCCTCCTCAGGTACAAAAGGACGTATTTTAGAAGCCTCTAACCTCTATCGAGTTGTATATTCCTCAAAAGATTCATGGGTCGCTCTTTTCATCTCGAGTAATTCCCGTATTGTTGGACCAGTATTGATGTTAAGCTTGTATTGCCTCACAAAATCTTGAGCCAATCCTTCCCAATTATGCCATCTGTCGAAGTCTTGTTGGGCGAACCATGTGAGTGCCATTCTTGACAAACTCTAAATAAACAATCTCATTAGGAGAGACTCATTGTGTCCTATGCCAATCAGTCTGCCACAATAGTCCTTCAGATGTGTGATTGGGTCCCCATGCCCATCAAATACGTTGAACTTTGGAACTTTGTACCCTGGAGGTAACTCAACCCTAGGATGTATACATAATTTCTCATACCTCAAGTCGTAGATACCCCTAGAACGCAGTTCCTTATTCATCCTTCTCTCTTAGTCACAAAGCCTTTGCCAACGTTCATCTAAATTGATCCTTTCACTTTTAGAAGTATCATGTGCGAAAGAAAATTGCTGAGAAGGTGTGTGAGTAAGGCGAGGATAAGAAGTCATAGTGTTTTACCTTGAGCGATGAGAAGGAGAACTGAAAACTTTTCAGATATTGAGCATATTTGTCATATTGCAGATCGCCACTTGAGTTCGATGTTCAAATGCTAGACAACCTTAAAATAAAATAAGTAAGGCAAAAATTACCAAGTAATGCATAAGTTCAACACATAATAAATACAAAACAAAAGTCATTCTATGAGTTAGACTAAGCCTTAATAAGTGTTTTAGGCGTAAAGATTTGAGCTCCTAACGCACGAAACTTGCTTTCTTTTTATTTTTTCTTTTGTTTTGCTTTCCTATCTATGGTTATGCAATTTTTGCCGTGATCAACTCATATTGCATGTGTGATGCTGAAAATTAGTTTCATATATGAATACTTGCATATGTGAGCTATTTTTTCGCACGTTTTGACTTTCGAAAGTGAGTTTGAATACGATTTTGTTTCAGATACATGGTTGTTATCTCGAAATTCATGTTGTCACCATTTTTTCCCTAAGATTCTACAAATCTAACTTTTGATTCCGAAAAGTTGCGTCATGTGTTAATAAGGTAGTCATATTATTTGCGGTTTAATTTTGATGAAGTTGTATTATTGTTGTCGATTCTGAAAATGAGTCTGGTTGTAGATTTCGATTAAGCTCAACTAGTTGTTGGGTCTGAAAAATTGGTTTTGAATATGATTTTTTTATCAATCTTATGTTGCCTTTCTTTTATTCTAAGAATTGGATTTGAATGAGAGTTTTCTCCTTCGAGGTATACTTTGTTTTGATTCCAAAATCCGATCGTAAGTGATTTGACGATGTTGGTTTTAATTTCTTTTGAAAGCTATGGTAATTAAAATTAGCCCTGTGGTTCCACCGATGTCTTTTTTTAAAATTTATGTTGGTATTGTTGTTTGTTTCCCAAAAATCAGTTTTGGTTAATATGGTTTACCCCAACTTTTGTTGTACATCTAAATGTGTAATGTTAAAACTCTTGGGCAATTGTTCTATTAAGACATGCATCTAGTACTCCTAAGTGTTCTTTGCTAAGTTGAGATACGTGAATGGACTCCATTTTGTTTTAAGTTTCTCACCATACATTGCTGTTTTTTTAAGGGGGGCTTGTACAATGACATGTAGATTTTAGCTCTCTCAAAAAAAATTTGTCGTGTGCAAGTTACGAAAGTGTAAAAGAAATTTAGCCTCAATTTAATTATGATTTGTTCTTTTCTTTGTCGGTTTGGATCCTCTAAGATGTGATTTATATTGACTTCAAACCTAGTCACAAGGTGTCCTGCTCATTATCTGCGGATTGATTTTATGAATTTGGGTTCCATCTCAAATCCTTATTTTAAGATAAAAATTGATTGTACAAATAGCGATGAAAAAAATACAATACCATGTCCACTTTTGGTTAGAGTTGAAATTCGAGACAACTTAGCATTTCATTTAGCTATTTATATTACCATATTAGAATGACTACTATGTCTTATTTTGAATGTGTGTTGCCAAACACACTTCTAAGCCCTCCCTGTGATAGCTTTGAAATATGATTGTGCTTATTTCTTTAATGTATTATTGTTGTATTTTAGTAATTGTTGATTAATCGCTAATTTTTAATCCCCTTTACTGTTTCATGTACACTTTTGGGAGCTGGAGTTCCACAATGGAACTCAATCCGATCCATAATATCGGGTCAACAACTATAGAATCATCAAAGTTCGCGATTTACATCGTTAAAAGTTGGTTCTTTCAAAAGGAACCTGGCATATTGTCTACTTTCTGTACATCTTATATTATAGGGGCATCTCTTTGCCTAACCTTATATATCTTTGAACATGTATTTTTGTGTGGTTTGATTAAATTTGAATTAGCCTTATGTGTCTTTTGTTTAGCTTCAAAATATTTAGAATTAGTGTTCTTTGTGTAGTCTTTCGTCTATTTAATATCCATAAGTATAATAACGCTCGTTGTTCGATAATTCATTTTTTACATCCATGAATCATTTTTTTTCTCAATAAAAGATGCAATTTTTTTTTTGCCTTAAGCATAAGTTTAATAGCAAATTTCTCTTTATAACTTGTTCAAAGACTTAATCAGTTTTCTTTCAAAAATATTAGTTAGTCGTTCAACTTGCCTTAATTGAAACTTTAAGAAAATCACTAAACGGTCTTAATTAGTCAAGTCATTTTAATTTTGCAAATAACTCACCCACCAAAAATATGATTTCTGTTCGGTTGTATGTGGTGGAGTCACACTTACTATACCTTAAGTTTCTCCTCAAAATTAACTAACAATAATAAAGGTTTTCATAACACTATTTTAGCACATAACGAAGTAAGAATTTTTCTCAAAGTATTTTTCTAAACTAAGTGTAAGGACTATCTTCGGATAGGCTCTGAGGGGTGTCTAACACCTCCCATCGAGTAACCAAAATCCTTACTTAGAATCTCAAAATATTTTTTTTTGAAAGACCAAAAGTCTTTTACACAAAAATGTTTTTTTCTAAAAAATCAAGGTGGCGACTCTAAAAAAACAATCTTCAAAACTCGAGAGTCACACTAGCCACCACATGTTGTGTGCTGTTTCGACCGGTTCAAAATAGGGCGCGACACTACCAAGAAAGATTTCTAATTCTTTTCTTATAGTTAAATCATGCTCTATAAAACTTATCATAACCACTCTTACAAAAAATTAAAGGAAGAACATTACAAAGATAAATCATTTGAACTTGGGTTCAGTGAATTGAATTTTGTTGTTGCACATCCTAATACAAAGAATTGTTTTCACATCATGTCCCAACCCAACACCTACTGAAATGATGAGGTATTCGTATAACATTATCTATAATGACTGCATACTTTTTTCTGATACATAAGCTAACTATATAATTCATTTTGATATATAAGTTAACTTAATGTATCAGGTAGTTCTGAATATTTGTTGTTTTGATGATATAACTATAACATTTTGATTGTGTTATGTTTACGATTTTATAATACTTATGTAAATGCACTGAATTAAGTATAGCAGTCATCTAGAAAAATAGATTATGTAACATTCATACTCTATTTCTTTGGCAAGGTGATACATTATGAAGCATTAATTTAATACAATCATGCCCTGATTTATGTTGTTATTTTGTGCAACATATAGATGTTATATTCTACTATCTTCATAAGAAATCAAAGCAACAAATGAATCAACAGTACAATATACCATCGTAAATTGCTTGTTCAAAATATACATCGATTTGACATACAGTAGATATTCTTAAGATGCAGCAGATGTTGTTGTTTCTACTCAAGAGAATTATGCACGATCGTCCATTGTTGACCGCAATGAAGAGTCACTAATCAATATTATCAAAGGGTTTAATATACTTGTTGATTTTCCTTGGCATTTGATTGATGATGTATATGTACTAGTAAACTGCAATGAAAAATTTCACTAGGTATTGACTTTGATTATTCTAAAAAAGACGTATCCGGGTATATGACTCAATGTTGTCATCAACAAAGAGAGAACCCTAACCTGAGATCCATAAGTTGGTTGTGATACAATCAATCTATCAGCTGGCAATGGCATTCTGGATAACACAAAATATACGATATGGTCCAGTCTCAAAGTGTATAAGGATAAGATGAGCCAAGGAATCGTTGTTGTAAACCAAAAATAATTTGATGTTGAATATATAGAAGTTTCATAGAAAGCTAGTGGAAGTCTGTAAGTAACCACTTACAAGTTTATCTATTTACAAACAATACAACTGAATGTTATTATTTTAATATTTCCCAACTCAAGATACATTTATGCTCAGGGACTATGGAGTCTATGTTGTAGGTTTTGTTGAGTTTCTTAGCAATGAGATGGCGGTTCCTTTATCAGATTTTGATGCAGGATATTATTAAAAGAGCTATGTAACACTCTTATAAAACTACGGAGTCGTCAAGGTGTAATGACCATTCAGGTCATTTTCCGTACTGCAAATTTATTTTTGCCGTTAAAGCTCTTTCATATATTCCTCAAGTCATTTATGACTTGATGGAACTAATAGTTTGGTTACCAGGTAGTTAATTTGGATTTAGGACCAATTTCTCGTTTAGAAGTCTTCGTTGGTTCATGATCACCGAGCAAAAACTTCAGTAAAACAATCTCAAATCTGAATTCCAACTATGCCACTAGATCCAGAATATTTATTTTAGTCTATGTAGACCCCTTGGTTTGGGTCCCACTGCATTCGAGCTCATTTCGATCAGTTGGTCAAAAAGTCAAAAACCAAAAGATATGGGTGTGGGACCCATAAGTGGTATAAATGAACTCTAATGGAAAATATGAATTCACTAATGCATCCATAACGTCAAATTTAGTGGGGTTACATAGTTCGTTTGCGAAAAATGGAGTTTGAATGAATCCAGGAGGTCAAAAACAAATTTTGACCTCACGGACCCCATTTAACCACGACCAAGGTACTATGTATAGCGAAATTGACCATTTTCACTACCCTTTGAGCCGTAGAAGCCCTATAATGATATATTAACTTCAAATTAATTCTTGGGGGTGATTTAGAAGCTTGATTAACATATAGTTTCGTGATTAACAACGGATTAAAGGTATGAATCCTTCATTTTTCAAGGTTTAATTTCTTAAATTTGGAACAAAACCCCAAATTTCTTGAGGGCTTGATTTTAGACCAAATATGCTTGGTATTCACCTAATTCTTGAGGTTTATGATTCACTAGTGGTGTATGAACATTGGGTTGGTCTCGAAATATATTTTCTGTATGTGGGACCTACTTGGGGGGGTTTTGGTGTCTTTTTTAGACCCGAAGCACAATGGTGCAATATGAGTATCAAAATACTCTTAATGATGTGTATATTGTATTTTTGATAGCTTGTCACCTTGAAGAAGTTTCTCGACAAGTAAAATCAAAGGTTAAGCGGTTCGTGGGCTTTCTTTGAGTTTGAGGTAGGTTAGGCTTACTCCTTGTTAGATAGAGCTATGTTTTGATATAATTGTGATATATTGTTAGAGTGGAATAGGTTTTAATTATTGGATTGATGAAATGCAAGACTTGGGTTAGTTGGACCAATTATGCTATATGAATTTTAGATGTTGAAAAGCTTAACTTGTTTCCTATTATACTAGGCGGAATAGACTTCATTACTCATGTTAGCATGAGAATGCCTTAGAATGCTCAACCTTAGATATAATTCTCTAGTTGCTCATACTTAGAGTAAATTGGCCTTATTGCTTATACTAGGAAAGGTTGCCTTGGTTCCATTGGAGTTAGTAAAGGTGCTTGAGTAGAATATCTACCTTAGGTCTTATGGTGGCTTGTTATATATCTAAGAGTTGATTTAGATACCTTATCCTAGTTCGTGGTAGAAATTTACTTAAAATGCATTTTGTGGATTTAGATGTGGGCTCGTTGACCCACCTTAATACAAGACTTGTGATTAGTTCCCTTGAGCCCTTACAGCTAGTAATTGACCAAATATTGATAATTCTTGGTACTTATTGGTTATGTGAAATGGCATTGAGAATGATGCTCAGGTAATTATGCCTTTGTATGCCTTATTGTCTAAAGCTTATGTCAAGCTAGTAATTATGTTATTACGATTATCTATTGGTTGGGCTAATGAACATATTATTAATTGAGTCCTTGTCTATAATATGGCCTAAGTCATAAATGATATTATAGACCACACTATGAATAAATTATGGATAATGTAATGATTTAGACATTGTTCATACTAATGATGAAATAACTTTAGGCAAATAGTAGGCCAATGAATATGCTACTAATGGTCCACTGTTCATGATATTGCTTATAGTTATGCCCAAGATCTAAATGACTAAATTATGAATTTTTTAATGATGATTCCCTGACTATACTCTTGATTAAGCCATCATTTAGGCTAGTGTTCAGGACGTTAACTATACTATTGCCCAAGTTATGATCATGCTTAATAATTATGCTAATAAATCATATTAGAGATATTTTTTAATGTCTATATTGGAAATGATGATGTTAATAGTGTTAGAAGACATGCTTATTGACTATGCGTAAATATACTCTATAGATTATGTTGGACTCATGTTATGCTTCGTCTAGTAACCCAACTAGTGATTATGTTAGAATGCCTTCTTGTTGCTAATATTATGAATCGTGATACTAAGGGTTCTCAAAGATATATTTGTTGACTATATGAGAAGTTATGCTACTAACCATGTTGAACACGTTAATGCTTTGCAATATTTATGTTATATATATATTCACATATTTATGGATAAATTGTTCTCGATGATGAATTTTGAGATATAAATGTATGTTCCTCCTTACTTCTCTTTTACTTTAGCCCTCGTAGAGCTTGAACTTTACTTTAGTACTCGTGGGGCTTGTCATTTACTTATTTGTCATTTACTTTAGCCCTCGTGGGGCTTGCACTTTACTTTAGACCTTTTGGGGCTTGTCATTTACTTTAGACCTTGTGGGGCTTGTTCTTTATTATTGATATTGATTGCCTATTATGATGATATTGTGATGATATGATGATATCCTGCAAGGCTGAATGATATGTTGATGATATTGATATTCGATTCAAGTTCGGAGGATATCTAGATGATATTGATACCCGGTTCGAGTCTAGAGAATATGTTGATGATATTGATACCCGTTTTGAGTCCGGAGGATATGTTAATAATATTGATACTCGGTTTGAGTCTGGAGTATATGTTGATGATATTGACACCCAGTTTGAGTTTGGAAGATATGTTGATGATATTGATAATCAGTTCGAGTATGGAGGATATTATGATAATATATTGATACCTGGTTCGAGTATGGAGGATATTATGATGACCTAATAATTCCCGGCAAGGCCGAAGGATATGATTATGGATAGTAGATGGATAATAATTAGAACTTATATGATGACTAGTAAGTAATTGGTTTAGTAATAAGTGTTGGATAGGTAATAACGAGTGAATAGGATGTAATGATGAGATAGGTACCTATATGGTGGTATGGTTATGGTTATGAGTATATTCATATATGTTATTCAATTATGATTATTAGTGATGATTATGAATATTGGCAAATGGACATTTGATGGAAATTGTGAAAAACTATGGATAATGAGAAAGTTGGTTATATATATATTGGGGATTAGATTCTTTACTTTATGCTCTCTTGGGTGTACTCTACGGTGGTATGGGATGTTGTGATGGGTTCTTTACTTTATGCACTAGTTAGTGTATGGGCGCCAACTTTTTACTTGTGATTGCACTTGTGTTGCTTTATGATTTTAAATCATTTATTCCTTATGCTAGATGATATTGGTATGCATTGATACCTCATATTATATTATTATTTACGATATTTCATGCTTGTTATGTGCGGCGATATTGGCATGTGTTGATGCCTTATATTATACAGTTATTCCAAATTGCTTACTTATTATATACGGTGATTATGGAGATGATTCAGGTTCGATTCTGTACCTTGACTTAGTTATGATTATCTTGCACTTTATTATTTTTATATCATGATTTAGCTCAGTTGGCCGATGATGATTTAACGCCCCAAAAATGAGTCTCGAGACGTCACACGGTGCTCAAGACTATGAGTTGCCTCAAGCTAACTCTGTAAGCCATCTACTAAATCTGAAACTCATCATAGAGAAATATAAGCATAAAATCAATGCGGAAGACTATCTGATCTAAGTTGAAAGTATCTGAACATAATATCTGAAAAATACTTGACTTAAAAGTCTGGACAATCAACACTGGAAATCTGAACCATAACAAGCAGTCTAACAAGCCTCTACTACTAACAACTAGAGAGCCACTGGGACAAACCCCCAGCTAACTCGAACTGACTGAAAATACTAAATCACTACTCTAATAAGTTGAAAAATTGAATAACTGGGTCCCCAAACTATGAGAACTCACCAGCTATCGGGATGTAGATGGAGATGCTCGAAATCCCTCACGCTGCTGAAACTGAGCACCTGAACCTACATTATTAAACAATGTAGGACACAGACATATATATGGATCAGTACTTCTGGAATATACTGAGCATGTGGGGGTGAATGCATAAGTAAAACAATATCTCAACATTATTATAAACTTGTAAAGAATGCATGCTAAATGTAGATAACTCACCTTAGCTTGAATAACTGAAAACTGAGAATCATAATCATGAGTAGTAAGGCATGTTGTATAAATCTTGTGAGTCATAACATTTAGTTTCTAAAAGATGTAATTGTATTCTATCTTTAAATCATGCTGTCTAAGTGTAGAAAGGACTCGTTTTTAAATCCGTAAACTGAAAGCTGAAATCTCGTAGCTAATGCCTTATGTAAAGCAATATCTGAATAAAGTTGTGAGCCTTTACACTTAGTTTCTAAATGCTATTCTATTAGGATTACTCTTTTATGTAAGGAGGTTCTTCTAACCGACATACACTATGTGAGCTATCATAGTGTCCAACGTCTAGTTCCCTTATGGGAAAATCCCTCGTTGGGGAGAGGTGTCATACTCTTTCCAAGGAGTATTAAGCTAAGTGATTACATTTGTAACTGTCATCCATATAGAAATGGGAATAATTTGATAATCTGAACCTACGTTGACTCATAGTTCTGGGGCACGTGAACATGCCCAACTCGATGCTAAATACTATTCCCTTTAATCCGTATGCTGATTTTGTAGGAAATCCACTTTAAAACTAGTATAAGGGTTTATAATGTAACAAATTATGAATTTATATGTTTAAATTTGAAATCATACTAATCTGTAATCAAAGCTGTAATCAATACTGTAAAGTGGATTCCATAACTTAGTCGAGGATCAAAGATCAAATCTTAGTTCAAAAGACTGATTATAAATAAATCACAGAATGCTTAAAGCATAGTCATTCTTGAAATATCAATATTCAAACTAGGGTTTAGTAACCCATGCATCAAATTCATGTCTAGTCATCATAAAGTTCATGCTTAATAATGAAAGTCGTGAAAATTCAATTCTAAATCTGGAAATTAATGTCACACGCATAAAAATACGAAAGATGACATTTTGTTCAACATCTAAATCACTTGTAACATCATAATCTTCAAATAGTGATGAGTGGGTATAAACCCTAGACTGAAATTCATATAATTTCATGTAAAATTCAACTTTAAAACTAATTTTTGGCACAAGGATGAAAGGATTATCCTTGTTCATAATCCCACATACCTTAATTGATGAATAGATGAAGAAGCTTGAACTTTGAGTTCCTAGGGTTTTTTGGAGAGAAATTTTGGTGAAAGTGAGCGTATTATGCTTAAAATAGGTTTAATCTAGTGTTTTCCATGATTTGGGAGCTTGAAAAAAGACTAAGTTACCCTTTGAAAATTAAGTTCGGAACTGGAATCCCAATTTTGCACCGCGACGTAATGCGACGCCATCGCTGTGGCTTACTGGAAAAGGGACGAGTACCATTTTGCACTCTGGCGCGACACGGTGCTATCGCGTTGCGTCACTAAAAAAGGACGAGTGTGAATTTGCAGTCCACCGCGACACGGTGTCTGTTCCATTGATATTTCTAGCGCGATACTGGAAAATCACAGCGAGCTACTGGAAAGGGATGAATGTGATTCTGGGTTTCACCGCAACGCGGCCTAATCGTGGTGCTTCACAAGAAAAAGGACAATTACAAATTTGCCCTCCACCGCGATGCGGTGCTATCGCGTTAGCCTACTTCCTTACATGAAAAATACCATCACTTCCCACTTGAGTATCGGATTAAACGAAAACTGGTATTGTTGAAAGATGACTCAATTTCTACACTTCGGTGGGTCTAGAGCTGGAAAATTCTACACGTATCAAGAGTTATTCACTTTTAAAATTAACCCTTGACACACTAGGAGCTAAACGAGACTAAGAAAAGTATGGGGTATTACAATATCTCCCCTTAGGAAAAATTCATCCTCGAATGAGTCAAGTTAAACTGAGGAACTAAGACTATATACTGGCATGCACAGCTGAAACAAACTTCATGACTGAATCTATAATATAATAAGCAACTGAACTAATCTGTGAATGCATGAATTGACATGAAGATAATCACATGGCTAAAACTTAGACTGGAAAAGAACTGAATTAAGGAAGAATGTTACCTTAGGCTGAATCTGAGTTTGTCGAGAGATGTGAAGATACTTGGTTCGCATGTCTGCTTCTGCTTCCCAAGTAGCACCCTTAACAGACTGATTTCGCCACAGAACTTTGACCAAGGGAACTTCTTTGCTCCTTAGTCTATAGATCTTATGATCAAGAATATCTACTAGAAGTTCTTCGTATGACAGGATATTCTGAATATCCATGCTTTCTAGAGGGACTACAACAACTGAATCATCCATACACTTCTTCAATAAGGATACATGGAACACTGGGTGAACTAATGACAAATCTTCAGGTAGCTCAAGCTCATATGCTACCTTCCCCACACGACTCGATATCCTATAGGGACCCACATATCGGGGACTAATCTTCCCCTTTTTGCCAAATATCTTCACCCCTTTCATGGGGAAAACCTTCAAATAAACAAAATTATCAACTTTAAACTCAAGATCTCTCCTTCTGATGTTTGCATAAGATTTCTAATGACTCTGAGCTGCCTTCAATCTCTCTCAAATCAACTGAACTTTCTCCATGGATTCAAACACCATATCTGACCCAATCACAGCGGCCTTACCTACTTCGAACCAACCTACTGGTATCTACATCTCCGCCCATAAAGAGCCTCAAACGGGGCTATCTGGATACTAGAATGGTAACTGTTATAGTAGGCAAACTCGATCAATGGAAAGTGGTCATCCCAACTGCCTTTGAAGTCAAGAATATATGCCCTCAACATATTTTCTAGGGTATGAATGGTCCTCTCTACCTGACCATTTGTCTGTGGGTGAAAAGCTGAACTAAGATAAACTTGGGTACCAAGACCCTTCTGGAAGGCTTTCCAAAACTGAGAGGTAAACTAAGTACCCATATCTAAAATAATGGACAAGGGAACTCCGTGCAATCTAACCAACTCTCTGATATACAACTTAGCATAATCTTAAGCTGCGTAGGATGTGTGAACTGGAAAGAAGTGGGCTGATTTGGTCAAACAATAACCCAAATCAAATCATATTGTCGACGCGAATGGGGTAACCCTGTCACAAAGTCCATATTTATCTTTTCCCACTTCCAAGTGGGAATACTGAAATCCTACAATGTGACACCAGGTCTTTGGTACTCTACCTTAACCTGTTGGCAAGTTCAACACTTAGCCACAAATTCAGCTATATCCCTCTTCATACCACTCCACTAATAGACTTTCTGCAATCCGCGGTACATCTTGGTGGCTCCTGAGTGAATAGAGTAACCCGCACCATGCGCTTCTTCCATAATCCGTGCCTCAAATCATCAACACATGTCACACATAATCTATTCTGGTATCTAAACACACCATCTCACCCTTGGGAGAAAACCTCTACCATTTGGTCTTTAACTGACCCCTTCAGTTTGACCAAACTAGAGTCCTTATCCTGCTTCTCTTTCAGTTCAGAATCTAGAGAAGACTCTGAACTACTCTGAACCCAAATATTCCCCTCCGCTGAGTCAACCAACCTTACACCCAATCTAGCTAACCAGTGAACTTCTCGAACTAATTCTCTCTTATCATTCTCTACACGAGCAACACTACCCATAGACAGTCTACTAAGGGCGTCTGCCACTACATTGGCCTTGCTCAATGATATAACACACTCATGTCATAATCCTTCAACAATTCTAACCACCTTCTCTAATGAAGATTTCACTCTCTCTGAGTAAACACATATTGTAAGATTTTGTAGTCCGTAAACACATCGACATGCACCCCATAAAGATAGTGCCTCAAGATTTTTAATGCAAATACAACAACAACTAGCTTAAGTTCATAGGTAGGGTAGTTCTTTTCATGAGGCTTAAGTTATCTAGAGGCATAGTCTATAACCTTACCTCTCTACATCAAAACACAACCCAGACCGATTCTAGAAGCATCACAATAGACAATGAACCCATCTATACCATCTGGTAGCGTTAAAATTGGAGCTGAAGTGAGTCAAGTCTTCAACTCCTGAAAACTCTTCTCACATGAATATAACCACTAAAACTTAACTTTCTTTTGGATAAATTTAGACATAGGGGACGCAATAGATGAAAAACCCTCAACAAAACGTCTATAATAGCCAGCTAAACCCAGAAAACTTTTGGTGTCTGATGGAGAGATAAGTCTAGGCTAGTTTCTTACTGCTTTTGTCTTTTGGGGATCAACTCTAATGACATCACTGGAAATAATATGAACAAGAAAAACTACTAATCTTAGCCAAAATTCACATTTGCTGAATTTGGCGAACAACTGGTGATCCCTAAGAGTTTGCAACACAATTCTAAGATGGTCTGCATGATCATCCTCACTATGAGAATAAACAAGAATATCATCGATAAAGACTACGACAAACATGTACAAATACTGTTTGAACACTCTGTTCATTAAGTCCATGAAGGCTGCTGGGGCATTTCTCAGCACGAAGGACATGACTAGAAACTTGAAATGACCATTCCATTACTCTAAGCTGATGATAGCCGGATCTTAGGTCTATCTTGGAGAAATAACTTGCTCCTTGGAGTTGGTCAAATAAGTCATCAATCCTAGAAAAAGTATGTTTTTTTTTATTGTGACTTTATTCAGCTGACGATAGTCAATGCACATTCTCAAAGAACCATTTTTTTCGCACGAATAAGATGGGATCACCCCATGGAGAGACACTGGGCCTTATGAAACCTTTATCCAAGAGGTCTTTAAGATGCTCTTTTAACTCTTTAATATCGACTGGAGCGATACGATATGGAAAAATGGAGATAGGCTGAGTATCTGAAAGAAGGTTAATACCAAATTCTATGTCCCTATCAGGAGGTAACCCTGGCAAATATTCTGGAAAAACTTTAGGAAACTCATTGACTACGCGGACTAACTAAACTGTTGGAGCCTCAGACTTAGTTTCTTTCACTCAAACTAGATGATAGATTCACCCTTTTGATATCAACTTTCTGTCTTTAAGATAGGATATAAAATGACTCTTGGGAGACACCGAATTACCTTCCTACTCAAAGACTGGTTCATCTGGAAACTGGAAATTCACTACTCAAGTGCAAAAATCTAAAGATGCATAACAAGAATGGAGCCAATCCATGCCCAGAATAAGGTCAAAGTCGACCATATCTAACTCCATTAAGTCTGCTAACATGATCTTATAAAGGATAGTGATAGAACACTTTCTATAGACATGTTTGGAAACAATTGACTCACCCACAAGGGTAAAAACTAAGAAGGAATTAGAAAGCTTTTTAGGAACTACTTCAAAATTTACTGCAACTAGTGGGATCACATATGAGATATTCGAACCGGGGTATAACAACACATAAACATTATGATGAAAGACACGAAGCATACCAGTAACAACATCTGGTAAACACTCCTGCTCCTTACGGGATGGTAAAGCATAAAACTAATTTTGGCGCTGACCGCTACTCGTGCTGGATGATATACCCCGGGGAGGGACTGGGCGACCCCGAGGAGTTGGTGTGCTAGTAGCCTAAGTTTGGGGATGAGCATCCCTGTTTCCCGGCTTAGCATAAGGACACTCTTTGATTCCATGACCCAAATTACCACAACCAAAACAACCTTTCTATCCCAACAAATACTCACCAAGATGATTCTTACCATACTTAGCACATGAAGGATAACTGGGTTTTCTACTGACACTATTCTGAGATCTGGACATAGAAGTCTTACCCCACTGCTCTTTCCTAGCTCTAGGAGTGGGAGAACTGGATGCAGATAGCACTGGCATAGACGATTAACTTTGAAACTTTAATTGATTTCTCCCTCCAAACCTTGTCTGGCCATACTCAAACTTCCCAATTCTAGCCTTATTATTTCTCCATTCTCTCCCCTTCAACTTTTCTGCCTTAATATGCTGAGCAAGAATCATCAACTTAGCAAGATCCATATCCCTAATAAGCATGGCAGTCCTATACTCCTTGACTACCAAAACAAATACTCAATTAACAAACTTACTCATACTCGATCTAGGGTCAGCCACCGTGTCAGGGGCATACTTAGACAACTGATTGAACTTAAGGCCTATTTAAAGTTATACACTTTCAAAGTTGGCCCTTGTAAAATTGAATACCAAACTTTGGATGAATCAAATGCTCTTAGCTTAACTTGGGTCTAAGTGATTTCTGTGAACATTCTTCACCTAATAAGAACTTCACACACTAGGGTAATATTCATGACACATGCATTCAAATTATAAATCAAGAACTAGGCAAAAATACCTTCGCCACGATGCGATGAGTGTTCCATCTCTATTACGACCGCGACGCAGTCCTATCGCGATGAGCTACTGGAATTATGATCTAAACATGACTCAATCCTCATTTAAAAATTCCGAAACTTCCCCCAGTCATGATCCTTACACCCCTGAACATGAATGAACTCAAAAACTTACGTCTTGGGGTTGGAAAGGCCTATTTAAAAGTCCTCAAAGTTAAGAGTCCAAAAATATGACTAAGTCTCCAACACTTGGTGAAATTTTCAGGTTCTACGCCTCTTATGCATACACTAGGAGCTGAACTAAACTAAGGATAATATGGGGTATTACAATATCTCCCCCTTGGGAACATTCGTCCTCGAATGAGACTAGTTAGACTGAGAGTACTGTACTAAGGTAACTGAGATCATATACTAAACATGCATGAATTGGAACATGATTGCCTAACTGAGTCTGTAACATGATACATACACTGAATATCAAGACTAAACTCATTTCTAAATACATACAATGACATGAGCATGGTTATAAGTCTTAGATAGAAATAAGAGAGTCAATTTATGAGTAACTATTACCTCAGGATGGATCTGGTTTCGTGAATAAAAGTTGAGAGTTCAGGACATGAAAACTTAGGGTATTACAACATTCCCTCCTTGGGATAGTTCGTCCCCCAAAATAATTCTTACTTGGTTAAAATACTAAGGAAAGACTGAGATAATGCACGAGACACTCACGAGCTGAATCATGGCTTAATATCTGAATCTAAAATTGATGTATAATGCATGAACTGAGATAAATTCATAATTTGCATGAATGTGAACATTTTACCTCATGGAATTGCCTTACTCGTGAAACTTTGGGTAGTAAGACTAAATAGAAAGTTGGAAATCTATAGGAGCTTATCCTCTTGATTGCTAAACTGGATCGCAGGCTCTATGAACTGGACCATACGGATTGTCCATACTCAAATCGATTATTTCTCCAACACTCTTCTAAGAAATTCTAATAATATTATAGAGCAAAGAATCTTGGGGCTTATTTGAATAAGATATCTGACTAAAGAATCACAACATTGATACAACTCTATAGCATGGAACATAGACATATAAATCATAAGATAGGATAGAATTACTAGGACTTAGTCAATGCAACTTCTTACTTTCAAGCTTAGCAACACTTCTCGAATACTCCCTCAACTATACTATTCCCCTTAAATGCCATAATCATTTGATTCAACTTAAAGTTTTCACATGGGCATTGATAAATCTATCTACTAAAGTCTAAACTGAACTAAATTCTCTCAACGTGATCAAGCCTAGCTCAAAATCATAAGATACAACATGGTACACCATAATACTAGTCTAAACCACATGATTCAATCTTCTATGAGTCTTCCAGAGCTCACACCCTTAGTATAACATCCCTTACCGCTTAATGACTAACTCTGAACTCTTACTATAGATTCACTAGCGCATATTGCATTCCCCCACTTACATCCTAATATAACATTCAAGCTTATCATTATAACAACATATGAACTTCAAGGTAAATACCCATAAAGGCATACTTCTCATATTCTCTAAACCTCTATCAACAACAACTTTCTTGCACTATACTTAACACATACCCGAAATTCTCAACTAAATATAACATATACCAAAGATTTACCTCAATATTCCTTCATCCTTTAGCCTTAGATAGAAAATCATAAATAATATTTCTTATTGAGGGTCATCAAATCCCTCTCATCTAAACCATTGCTTATCCATTATCATCCTCACTATCTTAACATAGGAAAATGTCACCGAAGGGCTAACACATAAGGACCTGAAGCACGAAAGAATACTATACATAACTTTGACACTTAACTGATGTCTGAGGAATAAAATGTCAAAGGCATGGATTCATTAAAGAGATCCAAACTGAGGACGTACATGATATAATGCGAATTTCACTAGTATCGTGAGTTCTGAGAACTGATCATATTCTGAAACATGAGTTCATACTCATCATAATATATTCAACATAAGATTGGAGTTTCATAGATTTATGAGGGATTACACGAATCACAGAGGGAAATTGTTACTTACTTACTAGAAGCTGAGAATGGACTTGAATATGCATGAAGTGTATAAGCATTGGCCTCTGGCATGGATCTATCATGCATGACATAAATTTGGTGTGATAATGACTGAAATCCAAGGAACACTCTAGAGTAATAAGGGATCACTATCTTATCACAACTCTTATTAACATGTATCACAATCTAATTCTCAAAACTTGATTTGGTTCTTCACTCTACCATCTCCCCCTTAGATCAAAGCTGATATTCTAAGATTATGGGTCTACTCCATATCCTCGAGACTGGACCATAATTTTTTTCTCTAATTGTCTATACATGAATGTTCACTCACCTGAATAAACTATATCTAAACAATACTAACTCCATTCTTGGTCACTCTCTTAGTACATACCACCCTTAACTTTCTTTAGCTTCAATAATCATCATCATAGACTTACACTCTATTAACTCGACAAACATACCTACCTCACTAAACACATAATCTATCTCACTAACTCAAATCACACTAAAAATCTCAGCATCCTCTATCCCTAGCTCCTTAGCGTAGCCATCAAGAATACTATATACTATATGACTAGCCTTATTAACACTCAGAAACTCATGGGTATTATCTAAGAACACATGACACTTAATAATCTTAGAAAATAATTCAATCCCTATATCACCTTGGGTAAATCTCTATATCATACCTACAACACATACTTAATTAAAAATAAATGAACTTAAACTCTTGCATACACTATTTAAGCCTACTAGATCGCTTCTATATAACTAGTATCACTAACCAAGCAATCATTATTTCCACCTTTATGATCATCCACTGTTCAAACTTAGTGTCTAGTGCTATCAATGATTAACCATAGCTTCACACACCATTCTTACATGTCCAAAACATCAGGAAACACTAACCCACTAGAACCTTATAATAATGATATTTGATCATAATCTTAAAGTCTATCTAATTACAGTCCATAAGCACATCCCTCTTCCACACATCTCTAATACTTATCCATCCATATATTTAAATTATACCCCTAGCTCTACAAATCTCAACCAATTTCTTTTTCATAACCATACGGGGAACCCTACATTAACAATCCTTGATAATCTAATACCTTAATTAATGACCTATACTTTTTCTAACACCATAACATATCATCAAGATCTCTTTTCCTACTTTAAGCAGACCACACTTCACCTTAACTAATAACTCTTTCTCTACCTTTCACTAGGAAAATAGTACTACGTTCATTACTTCTAAGCTGACACACAAAGATGTATTACTTTAACACAAACTCGATAGCATACATAAATTCATCTATATACTTTCAAACAATCGACATTCCTACCTTTCTTGTAATTGCACTTCAAAACCCACACTTCCAACTATAATAAGGTTCTACTATTAAATCATAACACTCTAGGTTGCAACATCCCTTACATGCAAACTCTATTTAACAATATAGGTTCACACTATCTCTGCTCATGAGCATTATCTATATTGAAGGGTTAACGAGGAATCTAAATACATATCTTGCTCTATCTTAACTAAATAACTCATAAGGATGAGGAAATAACTTTTGTAATGCCCCGAATCTGGTACCCAAAATGCCACACGATGCTCATGACCCCAAAGGACCACAAGCTAACCCATGACTGATATTTGTAACTGAGCACTGCATAATATAGTGTATAAATGCGGAATAAAAGGCTAAAAGTCCATAAAGTTCAAAAATCTAATTAAATATAATATCTGGAGATATGGTACATCACTACCAAAACAATCAAAATAACTATCTAAACATGCTATAATCTGATTAAGCCTCTAATTTTCTGAATAAGGAGTTGATGGAACATGTCCCCAACTAACTCCAACTGCTGAAATAAACTAAGTACTGAAATACTGAAATGATAAAGCATCCTCAAATGATGAGAACTCATTGCTAATCTACTGCTGCTGACTGAAACCTGAGCTGCTAAGTGCGATCGGGAACCTGAGCGTTCGAACCTATGGTATAAAACATCATAGCGCAAAAGAAAAGTATGCTTCAGTACGTGAGAATGTACTGGTACGCAAGTGAGGTAGGATGAATGCATGGGGTTCATATGCATGAACTATAACTGACAACGGGAAGAATTTCTCTAAAAAGGAGGTAGCAAACTCCTCCCATTCTATTGGCCCTGTATCTGCACCTCTATCCCCTTTCCACTTCTTAAACCAGGTATGGGATACATCTTGCAGCTGGTAAGCATCCAATTTAGAACTCTTACTAGAAGTCACCCCATAATGTCTGTTACCTTCTGCACCATGTCTAAGAATTCCTGTGGATTCTCTTCAGATTTGGATCCTGAAAATAGGGGAGGATCATTCAGGTAAAGTCCTGAATCCTGGCTGCAGCAGTAATGGCCACTTGGTTGGCCGAAATAGTGACTGGCCGAATATTCTGAGCCACTACAGAGTGAGTTAGAGTAGCGAATTCAATTTAAAACATGCTCATTCAGGGGATCTTCCTGAATGGGCGGATGTGCTGGCTGGGTCATATTTCTTCTTTCGTTAGTCTTTCTGGGAGGTATGTTCTATAAGTAGAAGAAAGAATAAATTATCCAGAGAGTTTAACATGAACACTGAAAGAAGGGAAACTTTTCATAAAATGCCTCGTAGCCACTTGTCCATAAGTGTGGCGCACTTCACACCCATGCCTAAGACTCTACTTGATGCGACCTTCAGACTCCCTAGGACACTTTCAATCTTAGGCTCTGATACCAAGTTTGTAACGCCTCGAGAGTACACTTTGGGTGCCACACGGTGCTTACAGTCTCGAGGGACCACAAGCTAACCCATGAACTGGTACCTGATGTGAGCACTGAATAATATGCTGATGATAGAAGTCATATATGAAATTTAACTGAAAAATGCCATAAGGTTTTAAATTATAGATTAATTATGTCTGTAAAGCAATACTGACAATACTAATAAAATGTCTGATAATAACAACTAAAAACTGACTGACTATGGAGTTATTGGGACAGTGTAAGACCCCATAAAGTTCTCTCGTAGTCTGAGCCTTAGATCGTGTCAAGTGAAGTGTAATTTCGGCCTTAAAAGATTGATAAGTGACTTCCAAAGTAGGAAATATTTTAAAACATGTAGAATTTCCCTAATATCTACTTTTTGTCATGTAGTTAATTGAATAAGCTTTCCCTCGATACCAAATTCGCTCAAATTCAACACTCGTGCGAAGAGTTAGAGCCACTTTAGTGAGACAGTGGGTCACCTGGAACTTTAGCGCATCGCGGAGCCAGCCAAAAAAGCAATTGTCAAATTCTAGTGAGCCTCTGCGATTCCACCGCATCGCGGTGTCTTTACAGTTCGCAACTAAGGTGGCAACGCGATTTCCACAGCTTTGCACCAAGGCTCAGTTTCCCAATTGTCCAATTTCCAGTAAGCTGGCGCGATTATGGCGCGTCGCGCCAGCACGTAAAATTGGGATTTTTACAGTTCCGGATTTTAATTCCAAAGGCAAAAAGGATCTTTTCCCAACCCCTATATATACTCTTTAACACGAGATTCAGCACATTTAAACCCAAATATTATTGGTTTCTCTCAATTTTCTTCAAAAAAAAAGACCTAGGGTTTCTAATCCAAGACCCAAATCATCAAGGTTTCACCGTGAATCTTTCAAGAATTACATAACAAGGTATGTTAGATGTTGATTCTTGGGTTCCTTAAACCTAAGAAGTTCAAGAATCCTTTTCTAAATTCAAAGATCTTATATTTATGAGTTTTCATGATTCATGTGAGTTGAAACTGAAGTTCATGTTATTATTGAGTTTTAATTCATGATTTAGACTACCAATTTCAAGAGTTGATTCTAGTATATAATGAATTGTATGATGTTCATGATAAACCCCCTTCAAGTTGCATGATATTGATGTATTCATGATGATTAAGTATAGAATCTGTGGTATAACCAAAGCATGCTCCCCATATGTTTGATAAAATGCTTATGTGAAGGAATTAGAGTCATTATAACATGTTGGCTAGAAATCCCCAATTGTGTGTAAGTTCATGCATGCTAAGTGTTTGTTGAAAAGCCTTAGTGAATAAATTGTGACATGTTAGCATGAAATTCCCTAATTATGTGCTCTTCAATGCATGTAAAATGTCTATTGTAAGACCTTGTTGAATGAAGTATGAGCCAGTAGCATGTCTCCCTATACTATTACATGTTTATGATTTCCAAGTTCTTGAAGAGATGCTTTAATGATTGTAATGGTGAATGAAAGTATATGGTCATGATTATTTAAGATGGTTATATTTTACTTGTATTTTATCGAGTCTTGGGGGTAATTATACCCGACAATTTAGCTGAAAGTCTAGAGCCTGTATCAGTTTTCACGATAATCTCAATCAAGTCACAATTCTTAGAACTCAATCAGTTACATAATTCAATACTCTCAGACAGTTACAGAACTTAAGAAATCTCAGTAATCCAAGTATCATTAGCATTCAGTTTCAGTTCAGTACTCAGCTTAGATCTTAGTAGTATTCAATATTCAGTTTAGACCTTAGTAGTATTCCCTCAGTCAACGGAACCAAGTGAATTCATTCAGATCAGTCAAGAAATATGAACAGTAATAGATTCAGTTCAGTATAGTACAATCTAAGAATTTGTTCAGTGTTTATCCAGTTGGGAGTAGGATTCAGCATCGAGCGAGGGCAAGGATGGCGACTTTCCCGTTATTTAGGCAGAGTCGTTAGTTGCAATCCCTATACCTCTAGAACTGCATATCCAGCGCAGGATGAAGAGCCACCTATTATATTAGGCTTGACTACCTCCTAGGAGTCACCCGTTATATTAGGCTTGGCTCCAACCAGGTGCCACCCGTTATATTAGGCATGGCATCCTGGGTTCAGAGAGAAGTATCTTTACCCGTGGGACAGTACTGACACTCTTCCAACTGGGGTACAGGTTGGACCCCCACTAGCTAGAAGGGGCATATCGGTTAGATGAATACCTCCCACAGTCTCAATTTCAGATTTAGTCTCAGTAATAGAAGTCAGCTGAGGAGTTACCCATTATACTAGGCTTGACTACCTCTCAGAGATCACCTATTATATAGAGGTTTGATCTCATATTCAGACAATCATATTCAATATCATTAGACTCAGAGATCACCCGTTATATATAGGCTTGATCTCAGATTCAGACGATCATATTCAATATCAGTAGACTCAGAGATCACCCGTTATATATAGGCTTGATCTCAGATTCAAACAATCATATTCATTATCAGTAGACTCAGAAATCACCCGTTATATAGGCTTGATCTCAGATTTAGTTTATCTAGTATCAAACATCATTACAAGTAAACTCATAGGTACCCCATTATATAGGCTTGATCTCAAATATAATAAATCAGTATCAGTATCAGAAAGATTAGACATTAATCTCAATAGACTCAGTTATTCAGTCTCTCAGTATTAGTAAACTCAAATATCAGTACTAGTAGACTCAGTCATCAGTAAGTCAGTATTCAGAAACCCATATTTAGAGTTCGTATTTAGTGTTACTGCGATTCCAGTTTTGGTTTGTGCATTCATGCATATGTCCTCCTTCAGTACTCTAATGTTATTCAGATAAGTAACTGTTCATGCATAAGCCCTTGCATTTAGACTTACCTTATCTAGCATATGATGATAGGCGAATTTACGCGCCTATATCAATATATTTTGCCCATATTTTAGCCTAGTTTTGAGAACAAATTATATATTTCATGCACTTTTAGTCCTTTTTCCTGTAAATGAGCTAACGAACATGATTAGTAAAGTTTCAGGTATAAATGATGCAGAATTCAGCATTTTATGGCTTACTTGACGCAAAAGAAAGCTCACGAAGGAAGGAAAGGGAGTTTGGACGCCTAAAGGACCAAAAGTGATGCATGGAGAATCTGTCCCGGGCTAAAACAGCAATTCTGAAGACTTTGGGGACTTACAGACACAAAGCTGGATTTTGACAATGATACATTAACCTAGTACAATTAGGTTATGTATTTCATTATTTTATGTGGATTATGATAATGTTACCTTAACCTAGTACATTTGGGTTAAGGATTTCATTAGTCTAATAGGATTTGGGTATTTATTTCATTAGCTTAGTAGGATTAGGATATGGGTATTATAAATACCCTATCATGCTAGAGATTTTAGATCATCTTCGCAACATCTTCCTATCTTCTAATCTTCCTACAATAAATTCTACAACTCTTCTAATCTTTCCATTAATTCTATTTTTCTTCTTCTACTCTTCTATTCTTAAATTCCACAACAAGAGAATCGTTACTTGCTAAGGAATCACGCCTCACGCCTATCACTTGATCTACACGCCATTACTCAATATCGTGATATAATAACAATGTCAATCGTGATTTCCTTCGCATTCATGGGTAACTAAACTTCTCTGTTGGGGTTATGGAAGCCGAATGAGTTACTATCTATTGCTGTGAGTTTGTGAGTTCGAGGCACGTATATTGCTTATATCATTATTCTCTTCATCTTAATCTACATTCTTTGCGGTTGCAAACGCAAGAATACTCCAGTCTAACATTTAACTTGTTCGAGAGAAAAGTTATTTGTATGGAAAAGAGATAATGTCAAGGTAGTAGGACACCCTTTCCTATTAAAAAGATAGTGCCGTAACTGGACTAACCTCTTGGAGAATTCGTACCGTTAGATACACTTTAAGCTCGAGAGAGTTAAAGTGAAATAGTCCTTGTTTAGGTCGAGAGACGCTTGGATTTACCATCGACTACAATCCTCTATAAGCAATTGCATGTCAGAATTCTACACACTCATAGCCAATAGAGACGTATACCTCAGAAGGTGGACATAACCCCAACGCTTCAATTCTCATTGTTTACAACCAACGTAACAATTTCTCTCTTTTTACTTTATTATTTTCAGCTTTTGTTTACATTACTTGCAAGACAAGAATCCCCCCCTTCTTACGAGAATTGCACCAAAAGTTTAGTAATTTTACTTACTTGTTGGCCAAGCTATTCCCTGTGGGATCGACACCCAACCCAGGTTGGGTTCTATATTTGCTAACGACCGCTTTACACTCAAACGAGAGCTGTAGATTGAGCGTTATCAAAAATTGGCGCCGTTGCCGGGGAATACAAGTGTCAATTAAGTTCGTGAAAATTACTAGACCCTTTGGTCAAAGATTCTCGTACTTTTACTTTTAGTTTTTGTTTTTGTCTACTGCAGGTTTTTATTTTAGTGCATGCCCCATACTCGAAGTTCTGGTCAACCGTTATTACCAATCAATCCTGAACCACAACGCATTGGTAGAATGGAAGCACAAGCTGAAATCGCAAGGATGGCTGCTCAACAGGAACAAGCAAGATTGGCTGCCCTTGTCGCAGCCCAGGTTCAACAGCAGAACATTGATAACCCTGCACGAGCACCAAATCCTGACGATGAGGATTTAGGTGATGACGAGTTACTAAACCCTAGGCGTGATGCTGAAATCATAACACCTGCCAACAGAAGAGGTCGACAAGCTCGGTATAGACATGATCACCAACCTATGCAGCCAGCCTTCGACGATGATGATGATGATCTTGATGGTGCCGGAGCCACTGGAGCTATAATTCCACCACCATTAGCGCCCGGAGCCAAGTTCAACATCACAAGCACCATGAGGGATTGTTTGGTGGACTAGCAGGCGATGATCCGAATATACATCTCATCAACTTTATTTCTACATGCAAGTCTTTTGACAATCCTGGTGTTGGTCAGAATGCAATTCGATTACGTCTATTTCCATTGTCTCTGTCTGGGGAGGCAACACTATGGTTGAATGGGCTGACTCCTGATTCTATTACAAATTGGAGGAAATTGAGAGACACTTTCCTAGAAAGATTCTTTCCGCCATCCAAAAGAGCACAATTGAGAGATGAAATCAGCAACTTTCGTCAGCTTCCCACTGAAGCTCTTCATGAAACATGGGAGAGGTTCAAGACAAAGCTAGCGAGGTGTCCAAACCATCATATTACTAATGTTCACCTAATGGAGATACTATACAGAGCCTTGAATTCAATAACTAAACCAGTGGTGGATAATGCGGCTGGAGGATCATTTATGGACCTCACCTTTGGTCAAGCAAGCAATATGCTAGATCGCATGACGAAACAAAGTAGAGCTTGGCATACCAGGGATTCCGAGGTAGCAAGCCCCACTTTATCTATAGGCATGACTGCAGAACAAAGAAGAAGACAAGAAGAACGTGATCAAGATTTAGCGCATATGAAAACGCAAGTGGATCTTCTGACAAAGCATTTATTATTAGGGAAGACCGAAAAAGTGAAAGCTGTGGCGCTAAAAGGAAGAGACGAATCTGATTCGGAAGAGGAGGCCAACTACTTGAACAATCAGGGGGGTTTCCGAGGTAATACCCAAGGAAACCAAGGTCGGAACTATTATGATAATTCTGGAAACAAGGACCAAGGTAGTTGGAGAAAAAATAATGAAAAGAGTGGTGTATATGTTCCCCCTGGTAGACGTGATACCACCACATCTAATTCTGGAAGTATGGAAGACATGATGGCTAAATTATTGAAAGGAGTGGAAGCAACGAGCGCGGGAGTTACTGAGGTAATTAATGATTTGTCTTCCATGAAACAACTAGTTGATTCTCATTCCACTTCAATCAAGCAAATAGAGCAGCAACTGAGCCAACTTTCAGCAGCACTCAATCAAAGAAAGGCTGGCACTTTACCTAGCGATACTGTGCAAAACCCAAGGAATGATGGGTCATGCATGGCCATTACTACCAGAAGTGGTAAGATGCTGGAACCTTCAGAAAAAGGCAAGCAAGTGGTTGACGAAGTTGCGTACATGGATGATAACGTAAAAGGAGAAAATGCCGCAACAACCAATCCTGACGTCAAGGATGTCACGCCCAGTGACGTGGAGCCTGAAAAAATGGAAAAACGGAAGCAAGAGAAGAAGAAAGCCATGGAGAGAACACTTCCATACCCACCACCACCTTTTCCCCAAAGATTGAAGAAGGTGGTGGATGACACTAAGTTCAGCAAATTTATGACTATGTTGAAGCAGCTGACCATTAATGTTCCATTGGTAGAGGCACTTGAACAAATGCTTGGGTATGCGAAGTTTATGAAAGATCTTTTGACTAAGAAGAGGGCAGCAAGTTATGAGCTGAAGGATGATGTGCATGATTGTAGTGCAATTGTTACCCGATCGATAGTTCAAAAGAAGGCCGACCCCGGAGCTTTCACTATTCCTTGCACCGTCGGATCTTTGAACTTTGCCAAAGCATTATGTGACCTAGGAGCCAGCATCAACTTGATGCCATTATCGATCTACAAGAAGTTGGGGTTAGGAGATCCTACACCAACTAACATGAGGCTTGTTATGGCGGATAGGTCGGCAAAACGACCGGTTGGTATTCTATGTGATGTCTTGGTAAAGGTTTCTTCATTCATCTTTCCAGCAGACTTTGTCATCTTGGATTGTGAAGCAGATTCAGAGGTTCCCATAATCTTGGGATGCCCTTTCCTTGCTACAGGAAGTGTGCTCATTGATTTGAGAGCTAATGAACTTTCATTCCGAATAAATGACGAAGTGGTTCGATTTGATGTTTGCAAATCAATGAAGCAACCCAAAGATATGAGTGTATTTTTTGTGGCTGATGTTGTCTTTGATGATGAGAAAGAACGACTTGAAGAAGAGCAAATTCTTGATGATCCTTTGGAGGTTTTGCTCATGAAAGGAGAGAATGAGGATGCTGAAATTTCTGAAGAAGCTATTTGTGCTCTATCGGGATTAGGGACATATCGCTATACTCCCAAGAAGCTAGATCTTGATCTCAAGAATTGACCCACACCACCAGCCAAGCCATCTATTGAAGAACCACCCACACTAGAATTGAAGGAGCTGCCAAGTCATTTGAAGTACGCATTCTTAGGAAGCAGAAACACACTTCCAGTCATAGTGGCAGCCGATTTGGGTGAGCAACAAGTTGCAGCTCTTATTGCGATCTTACGCAAGTATATTAGAGCCATTGGATGGACCATTGCGGATATTATTGGTATTCCACCTGGGATTTGCACACATAAAATTCAGCTTCAAGAAAAGTGCACACCCACCATTGAACATCAAAGGCGTTTAAACCCTCCTATGAAAGAAGTGGTGAAGAAGGAGATTATAAAGTGGTTAGACGCAGGAGTTGTATATCCTATCTCTGATAGTACATGGGCAGGTCCTGTACAATGTGTTCCCAAGAAAAGAGGAATGACGGTGGTCGCGAATGCAAAGAATGAGCTTATTCCACTCAGGCCCGTTACTGGATGGAGAGTATGCATGGACTACCGCAAGCTGAATTCTTGGACACTCAAGGATCACTTCCCCATGCCATTTATGGACCAAATGCTAGATCGGTTAGCGGGGAAAGGATGGTTTTGCTTCCTGGATGGTTATTCAGGTTATAATCAGATTTGTATTTCTCCCGAAGACCAAGAGAAGACAACGTTTACATGCCCATATGGTACGTTTGCCTTCAAATGCATGCCCTTCGGGTTGTGTAATGCACCAGCCACCTTTCAACGTTGTATGATGTATATTTTCTCTGATATGGTTGAAGACACTATGGAGGTATTTATGGACGACTTTTCAGTTGTCGGTGAGTCTTTTGAAGCATGTTTGGCAAACGTGAGCATGGCATTGCAAAGATGTGTAGAGTTCAACCTTGTGCTGAATTGGGAGAAGTGCCACTTCATGGTAAAAGAAGGAATCGTTCTTGGGCACAAGATCTCTGAAAGAGAAATAGAGGTTGATCGAGAAAAAATAGAGGTAATTGAGAAGCTACCGCCTCCAATTTCGGTGAAGGGAGTTCGTAGTTTTCTTGGCCATGCTGGTTTCTATCGTAGATTCATCAAAGACTTTTCCAAAATTTCTAGTCCATTGTGCAAACTATTGGAGAAAGATGCGAAGTTTGACTTTAATGACAATTGCTTAAAGGCATTCGAATGCCTTAAAGGAAAACTCATTGAAGCCCCTATCATGGTAGCACCAGATTGGATGCTCCCGTTTGAGGTCATGTGCGATGCTAGTGGTGTAGCCGTTGGTGCTGTTCTTGGACAAAGAAAGGAGAAATTATTTCATCCTATCTACTATGCGAGTAAGGTCCTAAATGAAGCCCAAAGAAACTACACTGTTACTGAACAAGAGCTCCTAGCGGTTGTATATGCGTTTGAGAAGTTTCGTGCCTATCTATTGGGTACTAAGGTGATCGTCCATACAGACCATGCAGCTCTTAGGTATCTAATGACGAAGAAGGATGCCAAATCAAGGTTGATTCGATGGGTATTGCTGCTGCAAGAGTTTGATTTCGAAGTCAAAGATAGAAGAGGTTGCGAGAACCAAGTGGCTGATCACCTATCTAGACTTGAGAATGAACATGTGGCGCAACCTGAAATTAAGATTGATGATGCATTCCCTGACGAGGAGATATTAGCGACAAAAATGGAGAAAGTACCATGGTATGCCGACTTTGCAAATTTCGTATAGAGTAATGTGCTACCTGCCAATTTATCTTACCACCAAAGGAGGAAGTTTATGCATGACGTCCAGCACTACTATTGGGATGAACCTTATTTGTTTTGAAGATGCGCGGATGGGATCATACGACGATGTATATCCCATGAAGAAGTGCCTACTATATTGGAAGCATGCCACACTTCGCAAGTTGGAGGACATCATGCAGGGAATCGAACGGCAAGAAAAGTATTGCAAAGTTGTTATTATTAGCCTTCGATATTCAGAGATGCATATGACTATGTGAGAAGGTGTGACCAATGCCAACGTCAAGGTGCTATTTCAAAACACCATGAAATGCCCATGTCCAAAATTCTAGAGGTAGAACTTTTTGATGTGTGGGGTATTGACTTCATGGGTCCATTCGTGAATTCGTTTGGAATGAAGTACATCTTGGTTGCTGTGGATTATGTTTCGAAATGGGTTGAAGCTGTAGCATTGGCCGACAACGAAGGAAAGCGTGTTGTAGCGTTCTTAAAGAAGAATATCTTCTCTCGCTTTGGAGTACCTCGTACTATCATAAGTGATGGAGGATCTCACTTTTGCAACAAGCTATTCAAATCTGTATTGGCCAAGTATGGTGTCAAGCAACACAAGGTAGCTACGCCTTATCACCCCCAAACTAGTGGACAAGTAGAGATTTCCAATCGCGAGATTAAGCAAATCCTTGCAAAGACGGTTAATGCAAATAGGAAAGATTGGTCTCGAAAGCTAGATGATGCACTATGGGCATATAGGACTGCATTCAAGACACCCATTGGCATGTCTCCTTATCAACTAGTTTATGGGAAGTCTTGTCATCTACCCATCGAGCTTGAATACAAGGCATTGTGGGCATTGAAGCACTTGAATCTGAATTGGGATGATGTGAAGAATCTGAGGTTGGAGCAGCTGAACGACTTAGATGAGTTCCGTCTCCATGCAAATGAAAGATCGGATTTATACAAGGAGCGGATGAAGAAGTATCATGATCAGCGGATTGTTCGACGAAACTTCCAAAAGGGTGATATGGTACTACTCTTCAACTCCAGATTTAAGCTCTTCCCAGGTAAGTTAAAATCTAAGTGGTCTGGTCCATTTAAAGTTATCCAAGTCTACTCGTCTGGAGTAGTCGAATTGGAAGGCAATAAGGGTGTTGTCTTCAAAGTGAATGGCCAACGTGTTAAGCCTTATATCGGTCCTCTTGACTCGATGAATGACATGGCCATCACTTATCTCGACGAAGTCTAAGTACTCGAGATTACTACGTCGAGCCACGACAATAAATAAGGCGCTAGATGGGAGGCAACCCATCGTTTATTGTTTATCGTTTTTCATTTTTCATTTCATTCTAGTATGTGTTTTGCTTTTGATAAATAAAAATCCAAAAATAAGAGTTGTGCCACGACCAAAACTAAGGCGCTTGGTGGGAGGCAACCCATCGTACTAATCGTTTTCATTTGTTTAAGCGAATATAGGTGCAAGAAGTAGTCAACGAGGAGATTGATTTCAATTGACGATTTGGACGCATTGTATGGTAAAGTTGGTAAGTTAGGAAGGGTGATGCATAAGGCTATGGATTGAGCCTTTCTCATGCCAAAATAGGCTTCGAAGAAGGCTAGGCCTTGATAAAACTAGGCGACGAACGATGCACAACCTATCCTATAGCCTAAGGTCTCGGAATCTAGTGTGCTATACACTATGCGCCGCCTATTCCTAGGTATGCTTTTGACTATGCGCCGCCTATGCTATGGAATTTGGTCTCAGTATCTCATATGCCATAGACTATGCGGCGCATATGTCCCATTATGCCATAGACAATGCGGTGCATATGTCCCATTATGCCATAGACTATGCGGCGCATATGTCCCATTATGCCATAGACTATGCGGCGCATATGTCCCATTATGCCATAGACAATGCGCCGCATATGTAGGATTTTTGTCTCCAAAACCGATTGTAAATGGGTCATAAACCGACCCATACTCTTCCTATATAAAGGGGACTTAGTTTTATAACACAACCACAATAGAAAATACCCTAAAGGCGCCGCATACTCTTCCAAATCTTCTAAAAATTTTCTTCTTTTGCTCTTCCAATTCACAAAACCATCTCCACAAGTTTCAAGCAAGTAAGTACTCTCTTATTCTTCATTTATTTTTCGTAAGTATTACGTTGCTATGGCTATTATTAATTGCTAAATTATATAAGATTGTTGGTGATTTTCATGTGTTTGGATTGTTGTTGCAAAATCATGTGAGCGAACATATACGTAGGAAAATCTTGACTTGTTTCCGACTTGAATTTGGTTTCAATAGCATTGTTATGATATTTGCGGAATTGCTATGACTATGAATATTGCTTAAGATTGTTGTAAGAATAACGATTCAATGTGGTAACCCCTATGTAGTAGTGTTGCTATATCTACCATGAAAGTAGTCCAATGGCTGCAAGTAAGTGATGCATTGCTGATTTTCTTGACGGAATACAATCCTAAAACGTATCTCGATGAAATCTGAGTAAATCGACTACTTTCACCTCACTGATTTGTGTTAACAAAACTAAGTGTGGGGTGGTACCCCTAATGCTTGCTTATAGATTGTATCAAGTGAGACTGTGCTGCAACTAACACTATTTCTAGTCTCAGGTACAATGGCACCTAAAGCGAGGCAAGGCAAGGAGAAGGCGACCACTTCCCAAAAGGGCAAGAAGAGAAGTCGAAAAGACCAAGGAGAATCATCCTCAGCACAACTACCACGCAGAATGTTCGGAATAAAATGGGTTCTTGAGGAAGAAGCCAAAGCATGGTACAGCAGCAACAAAGAAAGAAAATATGTGCACGTCGACTTGATCAACAAAGATACCTTAGCAAAGAAGGAGCCGCGTATGTTGGCAAAAATAATGGCTTTGAAGTTGGATTTCATCTTCCGCGACATGGGAGAGTGTAATCTTGATCTAACAAGGGAGTTTTATGCCAACTAGTCGCCGAACACAACAGGCAATGAAGTCTAAATTCGAGGCCAGGTGTTACAGCTCACCGCGGATTGGATCAACTCTTTTCTTGGCTTACCTTCGATCGACACAGCACCATTCAAAGAGCTGTACAGCAGGCCTCCTTATAGAGCAATACGACACACGCTTTGTGGAAGCAAATCAATGGTAAGGTGGGGCAGACATAAAGAAACCGGCCGACACAACACCTTCCCCTATGCTCCACTAAATAGGGAAGCAAGAATCTGGATGCGCATTGTCAACTCATGTCTTATTCCTGGGACTCAATACACCAAGATATCGAGAGATAGAGTGTGTTTGGTATATGCTTTGATGACGAATGTCCCTATCAATTTTGGGGCAATCATTCGATCTACCATGAGGAAGGCCAGACTCCACAAAAGGTCTCATTTCACATTTGGCAATTTGTTGACAGCAATCTTGCGGAAGGAGGATATCGAAGAGGAACCAGCTGATCATAAACTCCCACACAATCCGAAGAAGGTTGACCTCACAAAGGTCAAAGATGTTGAATCAACACATGGCATCAACCTTACTACGACAGAGAGACATGCTCGGGATGAGAGTTTCTCCCGCTATATGTACGGCATGATGAGGTTTACAATGATGAGCGGAGGTCGTGTTCCAACTGCTGCAGAGCTCCAACAGCTGGACCACGACTATCCCATGAACATGCATGCACGGGAGATGTGTGGAGTGGGCGTATACTTTGAGGAACCTCTAGATGGTGATGTGCTAACTGATGACGATCGACGCTTGCCAGACTCTGACGAGAAGGAGAACTCTGACGACGACTCTTATGATGATTTCGACGAAGGGGGTATGACCCCCGACAATGAGGAAGAGTCCGACTAACCAGGTTCCTCGTATTTATTTTCCACTGAGGGCAGTGTCCCGTTTAAGTGTGGGGTGGCGGTATCGTATGCTATACTTCTCTATCGCATCTATGTTTGCTTGCTTTGTTTTTGTTTCATTTTTTTGTAGTAGTAAATTTTTTCTAGCTTCGCATGAAATTATTTTGATAGGCAGCATGAGATTATAACAAGAGTATGTGCTACAATCATGACTATTGAAACATTTAGGCTCTAATTGTGACTCACTATGTGATATTGTTTGGTTTAATTCCTTCATCTGTTGGGTCAAGAGTCTATACTACTCCCAATAAAGTCGACCATGTGCCTTGTGTGTGTGAGCTAATAGTATATTCTGTGCTTGTGGCTGATGTTAGAACTTGCCTGGTATGTATGTAAAGCAAAAATAAGGAGTGTAAGTTTAGGAGATGATTTAGGCATTTCTTTGGCAACCTATATTTATTTACCTTTTTTTTACCTACCCATGGACATCATCCTAGTTAAACCCTTTTGAGCCTTTAGCCTATTTTCTTTGACAAACCTCGTATGTAAGCCTAATCCATTTTTTTTCAAGAC
Organism: Capsicum pubescens; assembly: GCA_030864215.1. Lineage (NCBI taxonomy): Eukaryota > Viridiplantae > Streptophyta > Magnoliopsida > Solanales > Solanaceae > Capsicum > Capsicum pubescens. The sequence continues at coordinate 67,529,951 of CM061549.1, read as the reverse complement.
CATAATTTGATCCAAATTCCTAAGTGCTTTAAAGTGAAAAAGTCATGTGACAAAATAAGAGGAAATTGGGTGAGTATGATGCTTTAGAATGCATTGGTGCTTGAATGAGTTATAAAAAAAAAGCGCTATCATAAGAGGTATGTTATCAAAAGAAAAAGGAAAGGAAAACTGAAAAGTTAGTTATGTGTAAAATTGAAAAACAAAAGAGGAGAAAAAGAGTGGTAGAATAAAAGAAAGTAGAAAGGTTGTTTGAAAGAAAAGTGTTAATGATACAATGTGATGTATTAAAGCGCTTAGGAACATAGTCACTATTTCTGGCCAAAATAGTCCTACCTGTCCCTTAGCCTACATTACAACCATCAAAAGACCTAGTTGATCCTAAGCTTGGCATTCTGACATTTAGTGGAGCAATACACTAAGGGCAAGCCTATGGTCATCAGTTGCTTCATATGAATTCTTTGTGAGAGCGAGAGCAAGGATATTTTGATACCCATGTTTGAAAAATATGCTATACTTGTGAGTGATTATGGGTAATATATTGTAAGACACACATGGTTGATGAGTTTTGGGTAGTTATATATGATTCTTTGTACCTTAACATTTGCATGCGAGTTGATCACCATCACGAGTCTATGCTAGAGGTTAAACTGTTTCTACTTATAATCTAAAAGATACTCTTTGTTGATAATTGTTGTGCTTGTCTTGACGAATATTTTGTGTTGTTGCTGTAAAACCCTAAGTTGATGTTTAGAAGGACATGATAGTTTGTTCGAGGACGAACAAAGCTCTAAGTGTGGGGTGTTGATGATAGGCGAATTTACGCGCCTATATCAATATATTTTGCCCATATTTTAGCCTAGTTTTGAGAACAAATTATATATTTCATGTACTTTTAGTCCTTTTTCCTGTAAATGAGCTAACAAACATGATTAGTAAAGTTTCAGGTATAAATGATGCAGAATTCAGCATTTTATGGCTTACTTGACGCAAAAGAAAGCTCACGAAGGAAGGAAAGGGAGTTTGGACGCCTAAAGGACCAAAAGTGATGCATGGAGAATCTGTCCCGGGCTAAAACAGCAATTCTGAAGACTTTGGGGACTTACAGACACAAAGCTGGATTTTGACAATGATACATTAACCTAGTACAATTAGGTTATGTATTTCATTATTTTATGTGGATTATGATAATGTTACCTTAACCTAGTACATTTGGGTTAAGGATTTCATTAGTCTAATAGGATTTGGGTATTTATTTCATTAGCTTAGTAGGATTAGGATATGGGTATTATAAATACCCTATCATGCTAGAGATTTTAGATCATCTTCGCAACATCTTCCTATCTTCTAATCTTCCTACAATAAATTCTACAACTCTTCTAATCTTTCCATTAATTCTATTTTTCTTCTTCTACTCTTCTATTCTTAAATTCCACAACAAGAGAATCGTTACTTGCTAAGGAATCACGCCTCACGCCTATCACTTGATCTACACGCCATTACTCAATATCGTGATATAATAACAATGTCAATCGTGATTTCCTTCGCATTCATGGGTAACTAAACTTCTCTGTTGGGGTTATGGAAGCCGAATGAGTTACTATCTATTGCTGTGAGTTTGTGAGTTCGAGGCACGTATATTGCTTATAGCATTATTCTCTTCCTCTTAATCTACATTCTTTGCGGTTGCAAACGCAAGAATACGCCAGTCTAACATTTAACTTGTTCGAGAGAAAAGTTATTTGTCTGGAAAAGAGATAATGTCAAGGTAGTAGGACACCCTTTCCTATTAAAAAGCTAGTGCCATAACTGGACTAACCTCTTGGAGAATTCGTACCGTTAGATACACTTTAAGCTCGAGAGAGTTAAAGTGAAATAGTCCTTGTTTAGGTCGAGAGACGCTTGGATTTACCATCGACTACAATCCTCTATAAGCAATTGCATGTCAGAATTCTACACACTCATAGCCAATAGAGACGTATACCTCAGAAGGTGGACATAACCCCAACGCTTCAATTCTCATTGTTTACAACCAACGTAACAATCTCTCTCTTTTTACTTTATTATTTTCAGCTTTTGTTTATATTACTTGCAAGACAAGAATCCCCCCTTCTTACGAGACTTGCACCAAAAGTTTAGTAATTTTACTTACTTGTTGGCCAAGCTATTCCCTGTGGGATCGACACCCAACCCAGGTTGGGTTCTATATTTGCTAACGACTGCTTTACACTCAAACGAGAGCTGTAGATTGAGCGTTATCAGCATACTAGTACATTTAAAGTACTGATGCATACTTTTTTCTTGCGCTATGGTATCTTATACCATAGGTCCCGAAGCACGAGATCCAGAGCACCCTTAGCAGTCCAGACTCAGTTAGAAGCAGTAGACGTAGCAGTGAGTCCTCTTCATTCGAGGATGATCCTTATTTTTATTATTGCATTAGACTCAGTTTATTTTCAGTAGACGGAGTTAGTTGGGGACATGTCCCATCAACTCTTTTTTCAGACAAGTTTAGAGGCTTTTCGAACAGATGTATTAGTATTCCGTTTTCAATATTGATTATTTTAGATGTTTTGAACCTTATGGCCAATTTTCGCCAGTTTTCCACATTTATTTCAATCTATTATGCACTGCTCAGTTACAGATAACAGAGAGGGTTAGCTTGTGGTCCCTCGGGGTCATTGATGATAGGCGAATTTACGCGCCTATATCAATATATTTTGCCCATATTTTAGCCTAGTTTTGAGAACAAATTATATATTTCATGCACTTTTAGTCCCTTTTCCTGTAAATGAGCTAACGAACATGATTAGTAAAGTTTCAGGTATAAATGATGCATAATTCAGCATTTTATGGCTTATTTGACGCTAAAGAAAGCTCACGAAGGAAGGGAAGGGAGTTTACACGCCTAAGGACCAAAACTGCTGCATGGAAAATCTGTCCCGGGCTAAAACAGCATTTCTGAAGACTTTGGGGGACCAAAACTGCTGCATGGAAAATCTGTCCCGGGCTAAAACAGCAATTCTGAAGACTTTGGGGACTTACAGACACAAAGCTGGATTATGACAATGATACATTAACCTAGTACAATTAGGTTATGTATTTCATTATTTAAGTGGATTATGATAATGTTACCTTAACCTAGTACATATGGGTTAAGGATTTCATTAGTCTAGTAGGATTTGGTTATTTATTTCATTAGCTTAGTAGGATTAGGATATGGGTATTATAAATACCCTATCATGCTAGAGATTTGGTGACATCTGCTACTCCTCTCTTATTCTACAATACAAACAATTCTACAACTCTTCTACTCTTTCCATCAATTCTATTTTCGTCTATTCTTATATTCTTAAATTTCCGCAACAAGAGAAACGTTACTCTACAAGAAATCACACCTAACGCCTACCACTCTTGGGCTACACGAAATTGATCATTATTGTGGTATAATAACAATGTCAATTGTGGTTTTCTTTGCATTCATGGGTAACTAAACCTCTCTGTTGGGGTTATGGAAGCCGTATGAGATACTATCTATTGCTGTGAGTTTGTGAGTTCGAGGCACGTATATTGCTTATATCATTATTCTCTTCATCTTAATCTACATTCTTTGCTGTTGCAAACGCAAGAATACGCCAGTCTAACATTTAACTTGTTCGAGAGAAAAGTTATTTGGCTGGAAAAGAGATAATGTCAAGGTAGTAGGACACCCTTTCCTATTAAAAAGCTAGTGCCGTAACTGGACTAACCTCTTGGAGAATTCGTACCGTTAGATACGCTTTAAGCTCGAGAGAGTTAAAGTGAAATAGTCCTTGTTTAGGTCGAGAGACGCTTGGATTTACCATCGAATACAATTCTCTATAAGCAGTTGCATGTCAGAATTCTACACACTCATAGCCAATAGAGACGTATACCTCAGAAGGTGGACATAACCCCAACTTCTCAATTCTCATTGTTTACAACTTACGTAACAATCTTTCTCTTTTGCTTTGCTATTTTCAGCTTTTATTTAATTGTTTTGGTGACACATTACAATCCCCCCTTTTTACGAGACTTGCACTAAAAGTCTAGCAATCTTTACTTACTTGTTGACCAAGCTATTCCCTGTGGGATCGATACCCAACCCAGTTGGGTTCTATATTTGCTAACGACCGCTTTACACTCCTACGAGAGCTGTAGACTGAGCGTTATCAAAAATTGGCGCCGTTGCCGGGGAATACAAGTGTCAATTAAGTTCGTGATAATTACTAGACCCTTTGGTCAAAGATTCTCGTACTTTTACTTTTAGTTTTTGTTTTTGTCTACTGCAGGTTTTTATTTTAGTGCATGCCCCATACTCGAAGTTCTGGTCAACCGTTATTACCAATCAATCCTGAACCACAACGCATTGGTAGAATGGAAGCACAAGCTGAAATCGCAAGGATGGCTGCTCAACAGGAACAAGCAAGATTGGCTGCCCTTGCCGCAGCCCAGGTTCAACAGCAGAACATTGATAACCCTGCACGAGCACCAAATCCTGACGATGAGGATTTAGGTGATGACGAGTTACTAAACCCTAGACGTGATGCTGAAATCGTAACACCTGCCAACAGAAGAGGTCGACAAGCTCGGTATAGATATGATCACCAACCTATGCAGCCAGCTTTCGACGATGATGATGATGATCTTGATGGTGCCGGAGCCACTGGAGCTATCATTCCACCACCATTAGCGCCCGGAGCCAAGTTCAACATCACAAGCACCATGATTCAGTTATTGCAACTCAAGGGATTGTTTGGTGGACTAGCAGGCGATGATCCGAATATGCATCTCATCAACTTTATTTCTACATGCAAGTCTTTTGACAATCCTGGTGTTGGTCAGAATGCAATTCGATTACGTCTATTTCCATTGTCTCTGTCTGGGGAAGCAACACTATGGTTGAATGGGCTGACTCCTGATTCAATTACAAATTGGAGGCAATTGAGAGACGCTTTCCTAGAAAGATTCTTTCCGCCTTCCAAAAGGGCACAATTGAGAGATGAAATCAGCAACTTTCGTCAGCTTCCCACTGAAGCTCTTCATGAAACATGGGAGAGGTTCAAGACAAAGCTAGCAAGATGCCCAAACCATCACATGACTAATGTTCACCTCATGGAGATATTGTATAGAGCCTTGAATTCAATAACTAAGCCAGTGGTGGATAACGCAGCTGGAGGATCTTTTATGGACCTCACATTTGGTCAAGCAAGCAATATGCTAGATCGCATGACGAAACAAAGTAGAGCTTGGCATACCAGGGATTCTGAGGTAGCAAGCCCTACTTATTCTATAGGCATGACTGCAGACCAAAGAAGAAGACAAGAAGAACGTGATCAAGATATGGCGCACATGAAAACACAAATGGATCTTCTTACAAAGCATTTATTATCAGGGAAGACCGAAAATGTGAAAGCTGTGGCGCTAAAAGGAAGAGACGAATCTGATTCAGAAGAAGAAGCCAACTACTTGAACAATCAGGGGGGTTTCCGAGGGAATGCCCAAGGAAACCAAGGTCGGAACTATTATGATAATTCTGGAAACAAGGACCAAGGTAGTTGGAGAAAAAACAATGAAAAGAGTGGTGTTTATGTTCCCCCTGGTAGACGTGATACCACCACATCTAATTCTGGAAGTATGGAAGACATGATGGCTAAATTATTGAAAGGAGTGGAAACAACAAGCGCGGGAGTTACTGAGGTAATCAATGATTTGTCTTCTATGAAACAACTAGTTGATTCTCATTCCACTTCAATCAAGCAAATAGAGCAGCAACTAAGCCAACTTTCAGCAGCACTCAATCAAAGAAAGGCTGGCACTTTACCTAGCGATACTGTGCAAAACCCAAGGAAAGATGGGTCATGCATGGCCATCACTACCAGAAGTGGTAAGGTGCTGGAACCTTCAGCAAAAGGCAAGCAAGTGGTTGAAGAAGTTGCGGACATGGATGATAACGCAAAAGGAGAAGATGCCGCAACAACCAGTCCTGACGTCAAGGACGTCATGCCCAGTGACGTGCAGCCTAAAAAAATAGAACAGCGGAAGCAAGAGGAGAAGAAAGCCATGGAGAGAACACTTCCATACCCACCACCACCTTTTCCTCAAAGATTGAAGAAGGTGGCTGAGGACACGAAGTTCAGCAAATTCATGACTATGTTAAAGCAGCTGACCATTAATGTTCCATTGGTGGAGGCACTTGAACAAATGCCTGGGTATGCGAAGTTTATGAAAGATCTTTTGACTAAGAAGAGGGCAGCAAGTTATGAGCTGAAGGATGATGTGCATCATTGTAGTGCAATTGCTACCCGATCGATAGTTCAGAAGAAGGCCGACCCCGGAGCTTTCACTATTCCTTGCACTGTCGGATCTTTGAACTTTGCCAAAGCATTATGTGACTTAGGAGCCAGCATCAACTTGATGCCATTATCGATCTACAAGAAGTTGGGGTTAGGAGATCCTACGCCAACTAACATGAGGCTGGTTATGGCAGATAGGTCGGTAAAACGACCGGTTGGTATTCTATGTGATGTCTTGGTAAAGGTTTCTTCATTTATCTTTCCAGCAGACTTTGTCATCTTGGATTGTGAAGCAGATTCAGAGGTTCCCATAATCTTGGGACGCCCTTTCCTTGCTACAGGAAGTGTGCTCATTGATTTGAGAGCTAATGAACTTTCATTCAGAATAAATGACGAAGTGGTTCGATTTGATGTTTGCAAATCAATGAAGCAACCCAAAGATCTGAGTGTATTTTCTGTGGCTGATGTTGTCTTTGACGATGAGAAAGGATGCCGTGAAGAAGAGCAAATTCTTGATGATCCTTTGGAGGTTTTGCTCATGAAAGGAGAGAACGAGGATGCTGAAATTTCTGAAGAAGCTGTTTGTGCGCTATCGGGATTAGGGACATATCGCTATACTCCCAAGAAGCTGGATCTTGATCTCAAGAATCGACCCACACCACCAGCCAAGCCATCTATTGAAGAACCACCCACACTAGAATTGAAGGAGCTGCCAAGTCATCTGAAGTACGCATTCTTAGGAAGCGGAAACACACTTCCAGTCATAGTGGCAGCCGATTTGGGTGAGCAACAAGTTGCAGCTCTTATTTCGATCTTACAAAAATATATTAGAGCCATTGGATGGACCATTGCGGATATTATTGGTATTCCACCTGGGATTTGCTCACATAAAATTCAGCTTCAAGAAAAGTGCACACCCACCATTGAACATCAAAGGCGTTTAAACCCACCTATGCAAGAAGTGGTGAAGAAGGAGATTATAAAGTGGTTAGACGCAGGAGTTGTATATCCTATCTCTGATAGTACGTGGGTAAGTCCTGTACAATGTGTTCCCAAGAAAGGAGGAATGACGGTAGTCGCAAATGCAAAGAATGAACTGATTCCACTCAGGCCCGTTACTGGATGGAGAGTATGCATGGACTACCGCAAGCTGAATTCGTGGACACTCAAGGATCACTTCCCCATGCCATTTATGGACCAAATGTTAGATCGATTAGCGAGGAAATGATGGTTTTGCTTCTTGGATGGTTATTCAGGTTATAATCAGATTTGTATTTCTCCCGAAGATCAAGAGAAGACAACGTTCACATGCCCATATGGTACGTTTGCCTTCAAACGCATGCCATTCGGGTTGTGTAATGCACCAGCCACCTTTCAACGGTGTATGATGTCTATTTTCTCTGATATGGTTGAAGACACTTTGGAGGTATTTATGGACGACTTTTCAGTTGTCGGTGAGTCTTTTGAAGCATGTTTGGCAAACTTGAGCATGGCATTGCAAAGATGTGTAGAGTTCAACCTTGTGCTGAATTGGGAGAAGTGCCACTTCATGGTAAAAGAAGGAATCGTTCTTGGGCACAAGATCTCTGAAAAAGGAATAGAGGTTGATCGAGCAAAAATAGAGGTAATTGAGAAGCTACCGCCTCCAATTTCGGTGAAGGGAGTCCGTAGTTTTCTTGGCCATGCTGGTTTCTATCGTAGATTCATCAAAGACTTTTCCAAAATCTCTAGTCCATTGTGCAAACTACTGGAGAAAGATGCGAAGTTCGACTTCAATGACAATTGCTTAAAGGCATTCGAATGTCTTAAAGGAAAACTTATTGAAGCCCCTATCATGGTATCACCAGATTGGACGCTCCCGTTTGAAGTCATGTGCGATGCTAGTGGTGTAGCCGTTGGTGCTGTTCTTGGACAAAGAAAGGAGAAACTATTTCATCCTATCTACTATGCGAGTAAGGTCCTAAATGAAGCCCAAAGGAACTACACTGTTACTGAACAAGAGCTCCTAGCGGTTGTATATGCGTTTGAGAAGTTTCGTGCCTATCTATTGGGTACCAATGTGATCGTCCATACAGACCATGCAGCTCTTAAGTATCTAATGACGAAGAAGGATGCCAAACCAAGGTTAATTCGATGGGTACTGCTGCTGCAAGAGTTTGATTTTGAAGTCAAAGATAGAAGAGGTTGCGAGAACCAAGTGGCTGATCACCTATCTAGACTTGAGAATGAACATGTGGCGCAACCTAAAATTCAGATTGATGATGCATTCCCTGACGAGGAGATATTGGCAACAAAAATGGAGAAAGTACCATGGTATGCCGACTTTGCAAATTTCGTAGAGAGTAATGTGATACCTGCCAACTTATCTTACCACCAAAGGAGGAAGTTTATGCATGACGTTCAGCACTACTATTGGGATGAACCTTATTTGTTTCGAAGATGCGCGGATGGGATCATTCGACGATGTATATCCCATGAAGAAGTACCTGCTATATTGGAAGCATGCCACACTTCGCAAGTTGGTGGACATCATGCAGGGAATCGAACCGCAAGAAAAGTATTGCAAAGTGGATATTATTGGCCCTCGATATTCAGAGATGCATACGACTATGTGAGAAGGTGTGACCAATGCCAACGTCAAGGTACTATTTCAAAACACCATGAAATGCCCATGTCTAAAATTATGGAGGTAGAACTTTTTGATGTGTGGGGTATTGATTTCATGGGACCATTCGTGAATTCGTTTGGAATGAAGTACATCTTGGTTGCTGTGGATTATGTTTCGAAATGGGTTGAAGCTGTAGCATTGGCCGACAACGAAGGAAAGCGTGTTGTAGCGTTCTTAAAGAAGAATATCTTCTCTCGCTTTGGGGTACCTCGTACTATCATAAGTGATGGAGGATCTCACTTTTGCAACAAGCTATTCAAATCTGTATTGGCCAAGTATGGTGTCAAGCAACACAAGGTAGCTACGCCTTATCATCCCCAAACTAGTGGACAAGTAGAGGTTTCCAATCGCGAGATTAAGCAAATCCTTGCAAAGACGGTTAATGCAAATAGGAAGGATTGGTCTCGAAAGCTAGATGATGCACTATGGGCATATAGGACTGCATTCAAGACACCCATTGGCATGTCTCCTTATCAACTAGTTTATGGGAAGGCTTGTCATCTACCCATCGAGCTTGAATACAAGGCATTGTGGGCATTGAAGCACTTGAATCTGAATTGGAATGATGTGAAGAATCTGAGGTTGGAGCAGCTGAACGAATTAGATGAGTTCCGTCTCCATGCATATGAAAGATCGGATTTATACAAGGAGCGGATGAAGAAGTATCATGATCAGCGGATTGTTCGACGAAACTTCCAAAAGGGTGATATGGTACTACTCTTCAACTCCAGATTTAAGCTCTTCCCAGGTAAGTTAAAATCTAAGTGGTCTGGTCCATTTAAAGTTATCCAAGTCTACTCATCTGGAGTAGTTGAATTGGAAGACAATAAGGGTGTTCTCTTCAAAGTGAACGGCCAACGTGTTAAGCCGTATATCGGCCCTCTTGACTCGATGAATAACATGGCCATCACTTATCTCGACGAAGTCTAAGTACTCGAGATTACTACGTCGAGCCACGACAATAAATAAGGCGCTAGATGGGAGGCAACCCATCGTTTATCGTTTATCGTTTATCGTTTATCATTTTTTTATTTCAGTATGTGTTTTGCTTTTTATAAATAAAAATCCAAAAATAAGAGTCGTGCCACGACCAAAACTAAGGCGCTTGGTGGGAGGCAACCCATCGTACTAATCGTTTTCATTTGTTTGAGCGAATATAGGTGCAAGAAGTTTTCAACGAGGAGATTGATTTCAATTGACGATTTGGACGCATTGTATGGTAAAGTTGGTAAATTAGGAAGGGTGATGCATAAGGCTATGGATTGAGCCTTTCCCACGCCAAAATAGGCTTCGAGGAAGGCTAGGCCTTGGAAAAACTAGGCCACAAACGATGCACAACCTATCCTATAGCCTAAGGTCTCGGAATCTAGTGTGCTATACACTATGCGCCGCCTATTCCTAAGTATGCTTTTGACTATGCGCCGCCTATGCTATGGCATTTGGTCTCAGTATCTCATATGCCATAGACAATGCGGCGCATATGTCCCATTATGCCATAGACAATGCGCCGCATATGTCTACAAATGCCATAGACTATGCGGCGCATATGTCCCATTATGCCATAGACAATGCGCCGCATATGTAGGAATTTTGTCTCCAAAACCGATTGTAAATGGGTCATAACCCGACCCATACTCTTCCTATATAAAGAGGACTTAGTCTTATAAACACAACCACAATAGAAACTACCCTAAAGGCGCCGCATACTCTCCCAAATCCTCTAAAATTTTTCTTCTTTTGCTCTTCCAATTCACAAAACCATCTCCACAAGCTTCAAGCAAGTAAGTGCTCTCTTATTCTTCATTTATTTCTCGTAAGTACTACGTTGCTATGGCTATTATTAACTGCTAAATTATATAAGATTGTTGGTGATGTTCATGTGTTTGGATTGTTGTTACAAAATCATGTGAGTGAACATATACGTAGGTAAATCTTGACTTGTTTCCGACTTGAATTTGGTTTCAATAGCATTATTATGATATTTGCGGAATTGCTATGGCTATGAATATTGCTTAAGATTGTTGTTTGGATACTGACATGTTAGACTATCCCGGCCATCGGGATAAGACTTATAGTACCTACCGACTTAGGAGGTTGTGATTGTTGTAAGAATAACGATAACCCCCATGTAGTAGTGTTGCTATATTTACCATGAAAGTATCCCAATGGCTGCAAGTAAGTGATGCATTACTGATTTTCTTGCCGGAATGCAATCCTTAAACGTATGTCAACAAAATCTGAGTAAATCAACTACTTTCACCTCACTGATTTGTGATAACAAAACTAAGTGTGGGGTGGTACCCCTAATGCTTGCTTATAGATTGTATCAAGCGAAACTGTGCTGCAACTAACACTATTTCTAGTCTCAGGTACAATGGCACCTAAAGCGAGGCAAGGCAAGGAGAAGGCGACCACTTCCCAAAAGGGCAAGAAGAGAAGTCGAAAAGACCAAGGAGAATCATCCTCAGCACAACCACCACGCAGAATGTTCGGAATAAAATGGGTTCTTGAGGAAGAAGCCAAAGCATGGTACAGCAGCAACAAAGAAAGAAAATATGTGCACGTCGACTTGATCAACAAGGATACCTTAGCAAAGAAGGAGCCGCGTATGTTGGCAAAAATAATGGCTTTGAAGTTGGATTTCATCTTCCGCGACATGGGAGAGTGCAATCTAGATCTAACAAGAGAGTTTTATGCCAACTGGTCGCCAAACACAACAGGCAATGAAGTCAAAATTCGGGGCCAGGTGTTACAGCTCACCGCGGACTGGATCAACTCTTTTCTTGGCTTACCTTCAATCGACGCAGCACCATTCAAAGAGCTGTGCAGCAGGCCTCCTTATAGAGCAATACGACACACGCTTTGTGGAAGCAGATCAATGGCAAGGTGGGGCAGACATAAAGAAACAGGCCGACACAACACCTTTCCCTATGCTCCACTAAATAGGGAAGCAAGAATCTGGATGCGCATTGTCAGCTCATGTCTTATTCCTGGGACTCAATACACCAAGATATCAAGAGATAGAGTGTGTTTGGTCTATGCTTTGATGACGAATGTCCCAATCAACTTTGGGGCAATCATTCGATCCACCATGAGGAAGGCCAGACTACACAAAAGGTCCCATTTCACATTTGGCAATTTGTTGACAGCAATATTGCGGAAGGAGGATATCGAAGAGGAACCAGCTGATCATAAACTCCCACACAATCCGAAGAAGGTTGACCTCACAAAGGTCAAAGATGCTGAATCAACACATGGCATAAACCTTACTACGGCAGAGAGACATGCTCGGGATGAGAGTTTCTCCCGCCATATGTACGGCATGATGAGGTTTACAATGATGAGCGGAGGTCGTATTCCAACTGCTGCAGAGCTCCAACAGCTGGACCACGATTATCCCATGAACATGCATGCACGGGAGATGTGTGGAGTGGGCGTATACTTTGAGGAACCTCTAGATGATGATGTGCCGACTGATGACGATCGACGCTTACCTGACTCTGACGAGGAGGAGAACTCTGACGACGACTCTTATGATGATTCCGACGAAGGGGGTATGACCCCCGACAATGAGGAAGAGTCCGACTAACCAGGTTCCTCGTATTTATTTCCACTGAGGGCAGTGTCCCGTTTAAGTGTGGGGTGGCAGTATCGTATGCTATACTTCTCTATTGCATCTATGTTTGTTTGCTTTGTTTTTGTTTCGTTTTTTTCATTTTTTTTAGTAGTAAATTTTTTCTAGCTTCGCATGAAATTATTTTGATAGGCAGCATGAGATTAGACCAAGAGTATGTGCTTCAATTGTGACTATTGAGACATTTAGGCTCTAGTTGTGACTCAATATGTGATATTGTGTGATTCAATTCCTTCACTTGTTGGGTCGAGAGTCTATATTACTTCCAATCAAGTCGACCATGTGCCTTGTGTGTGTGAGATAATAGTATAGTCTATGTATGTGGCTGATGCTAGAACTTGCCTGGTATGTATGCAAAGCGAAAATAAGGAGTGTAAGTTTAGGATATGATTTAGGCATTTCTTTGGCAACCTATACATGTTTACCTTCAGTTTTACCTACCCATGGACATCATCCTAGTTAACCCTTTTGAGCCTTTAGCCTATTTCTTTGACAACCTTGTATGTAAGCCTAATCCATTTTTTTCAAGACCATAATTTGATCCAAATTCCTAAGTGCTTTAAAGTGAAAAAGTCATGTGACAACATAAGAGGAAATTGGGTGAGTATGATGCTATAAATTGTAATGGTGCTTGAATGTGTTATGAAAAAAAAAAGTGCTATCATAAGAGGTATGTTGTGAAAAGAAAAAGGAAAAGAAAGCTGAAAAGCGAGTTGTGCTTAAAATTGAAAAACAAAAGAGGAGAACAAGGGTGGTATAACAAAAGAAAGAAGAAAGGTTGAAAGAAAAAAGTGTCAATGATACAAAGTGATGTATTAAAGCGCTTAGGAACTTAGTCACTATTCCTGGCCAAAATAGTCCTACCCGTCCCTTAGCCTACATTACAACCATCAAAAGACCTACTTGATCCTAATCTTAACATTCCGACATTTAGTGGAGTACTACGTTAAGGGCAAGCCTATGGTCATCAGTTGCTACATATGAACTCTTTGTGAGAGTGAGAGCAAGGACATTTTGATACCCATGTTTGAAAAATATGCTATATTTGTGAGTGATTATGGGTACTATATGGTGAGACACACATGGTTGATGAGTTTTGGATAGTTGTATATGATTCTATGCACCTTAACGTTTGCATGCGAGTCGATCACCATCACGAGTCTACGCTAGAGGTTAAACTGTTTCTACTTATAATCGGAAAGCTACTCTTTGTTGATAATTGTTGTGCTTGTCTTGAAGAATGTTTTGTGTTGTTTCTGTAAAAACCTTAAGTTGATGCTTAGAAGGACATGATATGTTGTTCGAGGACGAACAAAGCTCTAAGTGTGGGGTGTTGATGATAGGCGAATTTACGCGCCTATATCAATATATTTTGCCCATATTTTAGCCTAGTTTTGAGAACAAATTATATATTTCATGCACTTTTAGTCCCTTTTCCTGTAAATGAGCTAACGAACATGATTAGTAAAGTTTCAGGTATAAATGATGCATAATTCAGCATTTTATGGCTTATTTGACGCTAAAGAAAGCTCACGAAGGAAGGGAAGGGAGTTTACACGCCTAAGGACCAAAACTGCTGCATGGAAAATCTGTCCCGGGCTAAAACAGCATTTCTGAAGACTTTGGGGGACCAAAACTGCTGCATGGAAAATCTGTCCCGGGCTAAAACAGCAATTCTGAAGACTTTGGGGACTTACAGACACAAAGCTGGATTTTGACAATGATACATTAACCTAGTACAATTAGGTTATGTATTTCATTATTTAAGTGGATTATGATAATGTTACCTTAACCTAGTACATATGGGTTAAGGATTTCATTAGTCTAGTAGGATTTGGTTATTTATTTCATTAGCTTAGTAGGATTAGGATATGGGTATTATAAATACCCTATCATGCTAGAGATTTGGTGACATCTGCTACTCCTCTCTTATTCTACAATACAAACAATTCTACAACTCTTCTACTCTTTCCATCAATTCTATTTTCGTCTATTCTTATATTCTTAAATTTTCGCAACAAGAGAAACGTTACTCTACAAGAAATCACACCTAACGCCTACCACTCTTGGGCTACACGAAATTGATCATTATTGTGGTATAATAACAATGTCAATTGTGGTTTTCTTTGCATTCATGGGTAACTAAACCTCTCTGTTGGGGTTATGGAAGCCGTATGAGATACTATCTATTGCTGTGAGTTTGTGAGTTCGAGGCACGTATATTGCTTATATCATTATTCTCTTCATCTTAATCTACATTCTTTGCGGTTGCAAACGCAAGAATACGCCAGTCTAACATTTAACTTGTTCGAGAGAAAAGTTATTTGGCTGGAAAAGAGATAATGTCAAGGTAGTAGGACACCCTTTCCTATTAAAAAGCTAGTGCCGTAACTGGACTAACCTCTTGGAGAATTCGTACCGTTAGATACGCTTTAAGCTCGAGAGAGTTAAAGTGAAATAGTCCTTGTTTAGGTCGAGAGACGCTTGGATTTACCATCGAATACAATTCTCTATAAGCAGTTGCATGTCAGAATTCTACACACTCATAGCCAATAGAGACGTATACCTCAGAAGGTGGACATAACCCCAACTTCTCAATTCTCATTGTTTACAACTTACGTAACAATCTTTCTCTTTTGCTTTGCTATTTTCAGCTTTTATTTAATTGTTTTGGTGACACATTACAATCCCCCCTTTTTACGAGACTTGCACTAAAAGTCTAGCAATCTTTACTTACTTGTTGACCAAGCTATTCCCTGTGGGATCGATACCCAACCCAGTTGGGTTCTATATTTGCTAACGACCGCTTTACACTCCTACGAGAGCTGTAGACTGAGCGTTATCAGTCATGAGCACCGTGTGGCATTCTGGTTCTAGAAAATCCGAGCGTTACAGAAAGGCCCCAACTAACTCTGACTGAATAGAAATACTGAAACTGATAAAGTAAGCTGAGGTAAATAAACCATGTCCTCGAAGTATGAGGACTCATTACTGTTACAACTGATAATCTGGTATATCTATGCGCGATCAGGGAACTGAGCATCCAAACCTATAATATTAGACGTAATAGCACAAGAAATGTATATGAGATCATTACTTTAAATGTATTGATATGCTAAATGAGGTTAGGCTGATATGCATGGGTTCATGTGCATGAGTAATAACCGACTGAATATATAGCATGAGGTACTGAATAGAATGCATGAAATCTGTAAAGACTGAGGATGCATGACCAAGCATAAAATATGTTCTGAGTATAATCTGTAAACTGATAAGTGAATAACTTATATATGTATGCTATGGTCAATAAAAACTAAAACTAAATTACTGAGTTGAATACTAGACTGAGACAGTGGGAGCTATCAGCTAACCGATAAGCCCCAATGAGCAAATTGGGGTCCAACCTATGACCCTGGTTGGAAGGGTGTCAGTACCATGCCACGGGTACTAACACTGGCTATGTGGATCCACTGTACCGATGTCCTTAAGGACTAAGGGTGTCAAGCCTAAAATTATGGGTGACCCCTAAGAGGTAGTTAAGCCTAAACTGACGGGTGACTCCTCATATCCTACGCTGTCTACATAGTTTTGGAGTATAGGGACTACTACTAGATACTCTGCCTAACTGATGGGGAAGCCTCCATCCCTGAACTCGCTCAGTGCTAAATCCTACTCCTAACTGAACTGACTCGGGATACTGATTTATTCTAAGTTTAACTAATTATGATAACTGACTGAACTGATAATGCTCATAACATATCTGAAACCATTTTGAGGATACTGAGACAAAGTAAACAACTAAGTTTTTGGGCATTCATAACCCCCAGGACTCGATAGTAATATTAGAAAAATAGTACTAAAACTTTAAGGACATAATGTGATAACATTTATTCAGAATTCATTCTTGTAGGCATTTCATCAAACACTTGATATTCATAGTTTAAGCTAAGCATGGGAATAGTTTAAAGCTTGTAGTAATAGCATGATTTCAACATCAACAACACTAATTATGATTTAAATTAGCGAACAACATTATTTAAACGTGTGGGATTTAATAAAAAACAACAATTTCATGTGAACATGGTATAGAATCAAGATTCATAGGGATTCATGGTTAAAAATCACAATAACTTGTAAAAGTCACAACTTTAAATTTAAAATTAGATTCTTGTACTCCATGGGTGGAGGGGACCCATGGATGAGCATTTAACATACCTTAGTTGGTGAAATTGAGAAAGTTCTTGATGAATTCTTGAAGCTTGACCTTGAATATTGGATGAGTTAGGGTTTGTTCTTGAAAGAGGGATACTTTAATTTGAGGGAATTGTGAAATAATGAGCAAATAATGCTCTCTTAGGACTTAAATCCCGTGTTTGGACTGAATGGGGTGAAGGAAAAGGACTTAAATGCCCTTGGAAAATTAAAAATCAGAACTGGACTGAAAATCTCGATTTTACCATACGACGCGATGAGGTGCTATTTCTTTGTGCCACTAGAAACGGACATTCCCGATTTTGCACCATGGCGCGACACAACACCATCGTGGTGCCCCACTGGAAAAGGATGAACGTGAAATTTCCACTTAGTGTGACACGACGTTATCGCAGTGCTTCACTGGAAAAGGACGAACGCGATTTTGGCCATCATCGCAACATGGCCTAATCACGATGGTCTACTGCCTTTCACAAAACATGCCATAACTTCTCACCCGGGTATCGAATTTAGGCGAAATTAGTATCATTGGAAAGCTAATTCAATTTTCTACAATTCGGTGGGTCTTGATTTGGACGATTCTTAGTAGAAAAAAGTTATGCTTGTTTGAAGTTGACTATAGCAACATTCTTCTCAAAAACTCAATTAGTAAGGGATATCAAACTCGCTCATAAAACTATTAAAGAACTGTAATTTATTTTGCATGAGCTTGAAACATGGTTCTAATATTGGTTTGGATTTTTGGGGTATTACAAATACATATGTTATGTACACACCTACTGTGCAATGGCTTCAAGGTCAAGACCCGTAAGGGACTTACAAGGTCCATGTACTATGCAGGCATGCACTCCAATCCCAATAAATATATTATGCAAGCGTGCACTCGACCCCAATAAATAAAGAAATAATATTGTGCAGCTGTGCATTCCGATCCCATACAAAATAAAATGCATGATGTGCAGGCGTGCAACTTCGATTCCAAAAATAATTCATTTACCTTAGCAAATCAGCCCATCGTACACAACTAGAGGAACATAGTTTCAAACGTACATTTGACTTATTTTAACCCCTCAAATAACACTGATACATGTATAGATGCTCGTCACTTTACCTATACGGGACCCCCATTCTCCATTACTCTCATTACACATAACTAACACATAAATACTTCAAAAAATAAGTCTAAGAAAGTCTCAACTTGCCTTAAAGGAAGTCTAAGGTCAATTGACAAACTTGGCTTTTCGTATAGTCCTCGAACGATCAACATATTTTCAAATACATAATCCCCATAAGAGTACGAATCTAATGAGACCCATATATTTATATTTCAATTCAAAAGTTCAAATCAAAGAGTCACCCCAAAATCTCAAAATCAAAATCTTAATGATCGATAATCATATTAAAAATTCCAAATTCGTAGGTTAACATGAAGGCAATACCATACAAAATCATCAAATACACGCATCCACCTATCTACTATTAATGTCTGCTATATAAAAATTCTTATCCTAAAATAGTAGTCAAAATATGTAAATTAATAAAAGAATTAAACTAAAATTTAGGCATGCGATTTGTAGGTAAGGTCTACAACTTCTAAGTGTGTATCATAATTAATACACGATGTGTTTAGCATTTGTATTTGTTGTTTGTGTCCTATAACCACCATTTCACAACTAGCAAGAATAACTTTTGGATAGTAGTGTTCCCTTATGGTGTGTCATTATCATGAAATCTTTCCCATTTTTTCACACAAGACATAGATAGGGTGCCATAATGATTGAAATCCAAGGAAAGGAATATGCTAGAGTAAGAATGGTTCACTCTCTCATTACAACACTTATTGACATTCATCACAATGAAATTCTTAAAACTTGTTTTGGTTCTTCACCCTATCATCTCCCCCTTAGATCAAAGCCGACATTCTAAACCAATAGGCCTATTTCATATTTATAAAAATAAGCCTTGATTTGTTCACTCTAATGGTCTACACATTAATGCTCAGCTCTAAATTCATTGTTGGGCACTCCTTTCTTGTATATCGCCCTTAACTCTCTCTAGCTTTAATAATCATCATCATATACTTACACTGTTCTTGGTAACCATACCTGCCTTACTAAATACATAATTTGCCCTTCTCTTCTTAGCTTAATATCACACCTTTAAGCTTATATATTTTCCAAAAGCATGAAAATCAAAATTATACCAAAAGACTCAACATCATCTATCCATAACTCCTTAACTAAGCTATTAAGAACACCATATACTATATAACTAGCCTTATTTACACTTAGCAACTCAAGGGTACTATCAAAGCACACACGACACTTAATAATCTTAGAAAATAATGCTGCCCCGTATCACCTTGGGTACACCTCTACATTATATCTAAACCATCATACTTAGTTGTAAATGAATGAACTTAAATTCTTGTATACATTAATTCAATCTTACTAGCTTACTTTTCGTACAACTAAAACCACTAATCCAAGCAATCGTTATTCCCACCTTGATGATCATCTACTGTTCAAGCGTAGATTCTACTAATAGACATGATTAACCACAACCTCACACACCATTCTTTCTTGGCAAAACATTAAGAAACACTAGTCCACTAGAACCTCTAAATAAAAATAATTGATCATAATCTTATGGTCTATCTTAGTACCATTAGCATATCCTACTTGCACACATTACAACTACTTGTCCATCCATATATCTAAATTATACTCCTATCTCTAAAAATATCAAACAATTTCTTTTTTCACAACCATAAGGGGAAACCTAGATTAACGATTCTAAACCATCAAAACTTTCAGTAATAACTTATACTTTTCTAACACAATAAAATACCATCGAGAACTCTTACCCTACTTCAAGAATACTCTAGGTTACCTTAGCTACTAACTCTTTCTCTACCTTTTACTATGAAATTTACACCACATTCACTACCCTCTAGCTAACACCCAAAATTATATCACCTTAATCCAAACTTAATAGCATACATAGATCCCTCAATATACTCTTAACCAATCGTTATCCTCACCTTTCTTGTCACTACACTTCTAAATCCATATTTCCAACTCTAAAGATGTTCTACTTCTTATGGATCATAGCACTCTAAATTATAATATCCCTCAATAAAAACTCTATTCAATAATATGGGTACATACTCTTGATCATGCCCAAGATAAACCTTCAATCTGAAGATTACACGGTCCCTATCAAATATAGTAACCCAATAAAGGTTGGGGTTGAATCCCAAGGGAATATGTGGAATTATAGATTTTAACTATTGTAATCAATGGACAGAATTGGAAAAGTAAATGGGGGGTTGTATTGACAGTATCAAACAAGTAACTAATATTAACTTTGGTTGTAATTTGGTCGTAGACAAACAATAAGGTTGTGTTCCACCTGGATTCTAACTTAGTAAGCTTCCCGTGCTTAATTTAACTATACAACAGCTATGCATGTAGAGTATGGTAAGATAGGTATCACCAACCGCCTCTCAGTATCTTTTGGTAAATTACACTCATCGTCTTTTGGCCTCAGAGTGTCACATTACTAACCCTTACCTTGGACCTCAATTACAACTATCTTATATCAGTTTCAAGTTGATTAGATGGGAATTAACTAGCTTAAAAAGATAGTACAAGTAAGCCTATTTTGACAATTAACCCCAAATCACCGTTGTGATTTTCTTTTCCCAATCTCTACCTCCCTCTCAAGTTTGTAGTGAATACAGGATGGATCCTAAAGTATTAACCCTTTAAGAAATCAATCAAAGCAAAGAAAATCCTAATACATGCAATAATACTACTTTAGAAGAACTGAACACTTTCCTACTTCGTTATGCAGCCAGGGTTCCCACAACCCTAGCTAAGAGAGATTAGCCGATCATGTTTGTGTAACAATTATGAATTCATATTCCAATCCATTCAACAACCACACAATAATCAACAACTGAAAAAACCAAAAATTTAACTTAATTAATAACCAAAATCAATACAAAGCAATTCCAAGACCAAAAAAGGATCTCAAAATCATATATATGTTTGTAAATATCAAGAATACGTCACTTCTATTGAAAACCAGATAAAGGGTATTTATAGTACATGAAAAAACTCTAAAAATCAAAGCCTGGATGAAAATGACAAAATGGGTCGGTGGCCACTTACTTGGGCCACATATGGTCTACAAGTACCACATGTGGTCTGCATGTAAACCCAGGTAAGTGCCAAAAAAATTTAATGCATTATTTGTTCTCTGGACTTTGGACTTCTGATAAGTGCCAAAAATTTTCTTTCAGCTCTTGCACTCTCTGGATCTTCAATTTTGGTACTTGCCGTAGTCACATATGGATCACAAGTGCTACATACAGTTCATATATAGACATTGGCAAGTGTTGGGTCTTCAAATTCTTGTAACCAAGCTTTTGAACTTCAACTTATGGTACATGCTTTGGTCACACACACTCGGTAAAAGCCATAAATGCCAAAATAAGTATCCAAAAGCTCCTTTTTCATCTTTTTCTTAAACATCGCGTCCAAATGCTAGTTTTCTATAAAGCATACCCAAAACATATCATATCTAATGAAACAACCTAAGAGACTTTTATATTTTCATAGTTTTAAGCATCGGAAGTTCTATATTTCTATAGCACATCAACACCCTCAACTTAGACCTTTTGCATGTCCTCAGGCAATAAAACAAATAAAATAAAATAAAACAGGATGCTTAACTAAGAGTATCTAAGTTATTCAAGGCAGTCAATTAACACTTTAGGCTCAGACCATAATACCCTCTCCTACTTCAACTTTTTAAAACCAATTATGTATAAATGTGAAGCACAACAATGAGACACAATGTGATCAAGGTATGGCATTACATTAGACTAGCAATATGACTCATGTGCCCTCATAACAAAGAAGTCCCACTCACTCATATAAAATAATACATGTCAATGGAGGGATGGTTAAGAGACTCTCATACTCAAAAGAGAAGTTTCAATCAGTGTGTATCAAATAGCATTAGCTTGCCCTAATTTTCTTTACCTTACCTTTAAGACGGTTAAGTTAGGATAATTATAGGACTTTCGTTGGCTTGTAATATAGGCTTGGGGGCTGGTATAGTACATATGAATATCGAGTGACTAATCCTCCTTGGCACTACACTAACTTTTAGAGTACACTCAGTAACCATGTTTCTTTTTACTCCACCCTTATTTCTCCCTTTTTATTCTTATTGTGCATTTAAGTTGGGTGTGGTATTTGATATTTGGTTCTACAAGGGTCAATTTTAAGCGTGTATAACTTTTTATATACGTGGAATTTTTTATATCAAGAGAAACCAAATTATAGATAATTGAATTAGCTTTCTAACGATACCAATTTCGTCTTAATACAATACCCAAGCAAAAAGTTATGGCCTTTTTTGTGAGAGACAGTAAGGGTCCGTGATTTGGCCATGGCGCGCCAGTCTCTCAACGTGATTTGGGGTGCAATGCATTGCTATTCAACATGATATGGGACACGACACGGTGATTATTCCTCCTTTGTTTCATCTTCTTAAGGGTCAAGGGGCACTTTAGTCCTTTCCCCTCATCCCTAAACGTCCAAGGCACGAATTAAAGAACCCAAAAATAGCATTATTTCCCATCTCCCTCAAATCAACTCACGTAAAAACCCTCCCTTTCCTAAGAACAATAATTCAAGCTTATTCTCTCAAGAACACAAGGATTTAAGTTTCGAATTCAAGATTTTTTCAAGAACCCAAGATTTCAAGCTTCCAAGTTCAAGAAATCTTCAAAAAATATCAATAATAGGGTTTATTTCACAAGTTCATCATTCAAGTCCCAAGCTCCAAGCTTTCTTCACAAGTCAAGGAACTTAAGGTATGTAGGGTTTATGAACAAGGACATTTTTTCATACTTGTGCCCAAAACTTGTTTAAAAGTTTAAGTTATATGATTTACAATTAGGGTTCATACTCAAGTTATCTTGTTTTGAGATTATAAAATTATTATGTGATTGAAGTATTAAAGTGCATACATGATCTCATCTATTTATGTTTTGACTTGAAGATTCTCTATTATGATTTGAATATCATGAGTTTGATTTGAAACACTAATTAAAGATTTTCGATTGAGTTTTAAGCATGATATTGTATTACAAGTTATATGAAAGAAAGTATAAGATTCAAGGCTTGAGTTTGAGCACTAAGTTTACAAGAAAAGTTTGAATCTTTTGATTTCAAAATAAGGTTTGAAATTCACAATCGTTTATCATCCTTATGATACAAAGCAAAGATTGATCTTTTGATCTTAATATAAGATATGGAATCCACATTTGTTCATCCTGATTATGATTTAAAGAAAGGGAAGCATAACTGGTTTTCATTCTATAAACCCTTATGCTATTTTAAGGTGGATTTCCTAAAGTATGAGCATATAAGTAATATGCGAGTAGTATTTAGCACCGAGTTGGGTATGAGTCCGAGGTCACATGCCCTAAAAATACGTGCCACCATAGGATTAAGTTCTCAATATGGGTTAATTCAGTGATCACTTAGTTAAGGTTCTATTCTGATGGCAAGGGTAGAACAACTCTCCCCAATGTGGGTAAGATGTTGGACTCCATGATATCTCACATGGTTTATGTAGGTTAGAAAAATATCCTAAATGAAAGAATAAAAAGTAAAGCTTTTAGAAACTAAGTGTGGTGGCTTACAAAGTTTATTCAGTATGCTTTATTATTCATAGTTTATGATCTTTCACCTTTCAGTTTTATTCAAGCTCAAGGTGAGTCACTTACACTTAGCATGCATTATTTGAAAGTCTATAAATATATTAAGTTATTTTTTTACTTATGCATTCACCCCCACATACTCAGTATATTCCAAAAGTACTGATCCACATATAAGTCTATGCGCTACATTGTCTCATAATGTAGGTACCAGTTGTAGCACACACATCATAATCAGATAATTTGCAACTTTCAGTCAGTAGGTGATGGGTTCTTCTGATTCGAGGACTCGAGTCAACTATAGTTCTAATAGCATTTTTATTCAGTCATATTGATTGGGGATAGCTGGGGGTCATGTCCAGGCTACCTATAGTCAATATTAGAAGAGGCTTCATAGATAGTCATTCAGAGTTGATGTAGTTACTTTCAATTTTCTTTTGTATAACTAAAGTGTAAATGTTGTAAACAATTTTCTATAGAACATATTCAGCTAAAGACATTTCTTTTGCTTATTACTCCAAGTTTGATGTATTTTAAATCAGTAGCTCAAGCATCATGCCAGTGCATGGATTAGCTAGGGATCACTTGTGGTCATAAGCCTCGTGTGATGTCCAGGGGGTAGTCTCAAGGTGTTACATAACCACCCGTTGCCCTTTCTGACTCTACGGCAGGTGTCGCATCAACAACAGCTTCATCATACCTTGGCACTTCCGCAACAAGCAAAAGGGGATACACAATAGTTATATCCTCCTTGTGGTAATAACAATGAAATTTGCATGGTGCATATTTACATCATCAGTAGATAAATCCACAAATGCACCCTTCAAGTTTAAGAGCTGAATCATTGCACTCATTATGTTAAACTTAATGCCTGGGGGCAAAACAGAAGGAATAGTAGCTTTAGGCTCTGTCGGCTCAACGTACCTCAAATCTTCTTCATCATCTTTATAGGGATTCAAATACTGATACACTGGGATCACTTGAGCACAGCCACCTCTAAATCTATTATAATTATCACCGAGTACTGCTCGGTGGTCTATTTTCTACCTCTACATAACTAACTCTGCCTCCAGAGCTATGCGCTGAGCATCTTTTTCCCTCCACTGGTCAATAACTTGTGCTAACAACACCTCTATCTACTTGTCAAGAATGTCCTGGACTCCTTCAGGAGGAGGGGGAGACACTTGATGTGCATCATCACGAACCCCTTCAGGAATATCATTTTTTTGGCTCTGTCATCCTTTTCGGTGTTTGTAGAATCCTTTTTGGATTCGAATTATGTGGGAGCAAGGGATGGCCTCTACTCCATGTGCTAGGCATACACCGTTATACACCCAACTAAGAACAAAAACAAAAATACCCATAAATTGCAACAACTTCGATTCACAACTCAACACCGTATTCCTCGGCAACAACGTTAAAATTTTATCTCACCCAAGATACACCTTCAATCTAAAGATTATGAGGTCGTTGTAAAATATAGTAACTCAACAGAGATTGGGTTAGAATACCAAGGGAATATATGGAATTATGGCTCTTAACTGTTGTAATCAACGGGCAGAACTGGTAAAGTAAATAGAGGGTTGTAGTGATAGTATCGAACAAGTAACTAATATTAAATCTGGTTGTAATTCAGTCATAGATAAACACTAAGGTTGTGTTCCCCATGGATTCTAACTTAGCAATCTTCTTAGGATCAATCCAACTATACAACTGTTGCGTATGTAGAGCCTGGTAAGATATGTATCACTAACCGCCTCCCGACACTATTTGTTAAATTTCACTCATCTCCTCCTGGTCTCAGAGTATAGTATTACTAACCCTTACCTTGGACCCCAATTACAAATATCTCCTCTCATTCTCAAATTGATTAGATGGGAGTTAACTAGCTTAAGAAGATAGTACAAGTAAGCTTATTTTGACAATTCACCCCGAATCACTATTGTGATTTTCTTTTCCCAATATCTACCTCCCTCTCAGGTTCGTAGTGAATACAGGTTAGATCCTAACGTGTGCACCCATTAAGAAATTAATCAAAGCAAAGAAAACCCCAATATAAAAAGTAATAATACTCTAGAAGGATTGAACACTTCCCCTACTTCGTTATGCAGCCAGGGTTCCCACAACCATAACTTAGGGAAATTAGCCGCTCATGCTTGTGTAACGACTAAAAGAATTCATATTTGAAGACATTCAACAATCAGAAAATAATCAATAACTAAAAAACCCAAAACTTTAACTTAATTAACAACCCAAATAAATACAAAGTAATTCCAAGACCAAAGATTGATCTCAAAACTAAATATATGTTGTTTGTGAGTATCAAGAGTACGTCACTTCTACTAAAAATACATAAACGGTATTTATAGTACATGAGAAAATCCTAAAAATCAAAGACCGTATGAATAAGGACAAATGGGTCAGTGGCCACTTACTTGGGGCACATACGGACCGCAAGTACCACATGCGGTCCGCATGTAGACCTAGGTAAGTGCCAGAAAATTTTCCTGCATTATTTTCTCTCTGGAATTTGGACTTATGGTACTTACCTTACCCATATGCGATCCACAAGTACTACATGCGGTTTGCATGTAGAAATAGGTAAGTGCCTGAAATTTTTCTTCTGCTCTTGCACTCTCTGTATCTTTAATTCTAGTACTTACCTTAGTCACATACGAACCACAAACGCTACATGCGGTCCACATGTAGACATAGGTAAGTGTCAGTTCTTCAAGTTCTTGCAACCAAGCATCTGGACTTCAACTTATGGTACATGCTTTGGTCACACATACCCGGTAAAAGACATAAATGCCCACATAAGTAGTGAAAAACTCTATTTTTCATTTTTTTCTTGAACTTCACCTGCAAAATATACCCCAAAACATCATATCTAACAAAACAACCTAAGAAACTTACATATTTTCATACTTTTAAGCGTCAAAAGTGCTATATTTCTATAGCACATCAGATCTCTCCTCTCATGTGTGCTATCTGTAGTGAAGGGTTAATGAGGACTCTGAATACATATCATATTCTATCTTAACCACATGATTCTATGGTTGAGAGCATAAAATGTTGAATTAAAGGACTTTAAACATACTAACAGGCTCCTCTCAACCCTTTTTGTGCAACTTCTGAAGTTATTGATAGTAAATCTGAGAGCATCATCTTAGGAGGAATTGGAATTTACTACTCATGTTATCTCAAGAGTAAGTCATAGATAGATAATTATTGAGTAACGCACGAATCGACAGAAGTTTCTAAATGAACAACTTTACTGCATGATCTAGAGTATGAAAAAAAATAAAATATTTCTTAAAATGCCCAATAGCCTCTTGAAGAAAAGCATAGATGTCTTTGTACTATTGTGCAAGACTCTACTAGACACGACTTCCATACACCCTAGGACACATAAACTATGTGCTCTGATACCAAGTTTGTAATGCCCCAAGACTACCCCTTGGATGTCAAATGGTGCTTAGAACCACAAGTGATCCTAAGCTAACCCATGATATTGGCATAATTCGTGAGCAACTTAATAAAATACATAAGACTGGAAATAATAAGTGGAAGAGATGTCTTCATATGAACTTGTTTAATACAATACTATTTGAAAAATCAACACGTGTTATACAAAGGAAAACTAAAACTGAATAAATCAACTCTGACTAACTGTCTATGTAACCTTAACTAATACTGAGTATAAGTAGCCGAGAAATGACCCCAGCTATCCCTAATCAATAAAACTAAATAAAATATATAATACTAGAACAATAGTTAATTAAAGTCCTCAAATTAGGAGAACTCATCACCTGCTGGTTGGTAGCTGCGAACTATCTGATTATTGTGTGTGGGCTACAACTAGTACCTATATTATAAAATAATGTAGCAATACATACATATATATGCTTAGTACTTATGGAATGTACTGAGTATGTGGAGTGAATGCAATAAGTAAAATTGGAGTTGAACATACTTTCAAATCATCCATGCTAAGTGAAAAAGGACTCACCTTGATCATGAATTAAACTGAAAGCTAAAATATCATAAAACATGAATAATAAAGCATAATCTGATAAGCTTAGTGAGTCACTGCACTTAGTTTCTAAAATCTTTACTTTTATGGGAGATTCTTATAACCGACATAAACCATGTGAGCTATCATGGAGCCCAACGTCTTACCCACATTAATGAAAGTTGTTCTACCCATGCCATTGGAATAGAACCTTAACTTAATGTGACCACTAAGCTTATCTCAAATGGGGTGAGGAGACACTCTCTGGCGAGGCTCCTTAAACCTATAGTAGCACGTAGTTTCTGGGAAATAGTATGCACTAAACCCACATTCCCCTCTTGGTGCTAAATACTACTCCCAAAACATATACTTATATTCTCATACTAAAAAAATCCACCTAAAAATAGAATATGCGTTTATAAATTGAAAACCAACTATGTTTCTCTTACTTAAATCAAATTCATGAGGAAACTTGTGAATTTCATGTCTTATCTGAGATCATAAGATCAAAACTGAACTTTAATCATGCTATAAAACTTATAACTTGAACTTATAAGCTTAAACTTCCTGTAAACTTAGTAACTTATGTTTAATCTTGAAATCATTCATCATCTCATAGAAACTTCATATCAAAATATCAAACTCAATGCTTAAGATCACTTTCATGGATAAAAACATAAATAAGAATGAAATCATATGCAAAATAATGTTCAATTCACGAGGAAGCATAAAAATCTCAATGTATAAAAAAAGTGAGGATAAGCCCTAGTAAGTCACTTTCTTCAAAATCAATTAAAAATCAAACTTTTGGGCACAAAGATAGAAGGGTATCCTTGTTCAAACCCTACATACCTTAACTTGATGAGCTTTCTTGAGAGAAACTTGAATTGGAGCCTTTGAAGTTGAACTTTGGGAAGAAAACCTAATTTTTTCTCTTGAAAGTGGAGAGGAGAATAACCGTTGAAAACTGACTAATGACGATAATATAACGTTTATAGGGTGTTTTAAGTCGGGAGGAGGAATTTGAGGTGAGGAAAAGACCAAACTACCCCTAAAGAAACTAAAAGAAAATTGTAGAAATTTCTCAGTTGACAATTAAGTTGATATCTTGTCAGCTAGTTGACAGCTTGTCAACTAAGTCGTCAATCTCTAGCTGGATTTAGACATGTTCTGGTTAAGGTTGATGACTAAGTCGACAGCTTGTCAACTTAATCGTCATCTTCTCTATAATATTTAAGGTCTTTTCTGGTTAAGGTTGACGACTTAGTTGACATCTTGTCAACTAGTTGACAACTCATCAACTCAAGTCGTCACCTTTTCGCAGACAAACACTCCCAAGTAAAATTAGCATAACTTTTTACTCTGATATCGAATTAAGGTGAAATGAGGTGTGTTGGAAAGAAGATTCAAAGATATTTTATTTAGTGGGTTTTGAGATGAAAATTTTTATATATTCTAGAAGTTACACTCATTTAAAGTTAATCCTTGTAAGCTCGAATACTTAAACTCAATTGATACAAATGTTCTCAACTCAACTTTGCTCTAAGTACTTCTTATGTCCATAATCTCATCAAAAAAACTTTACATATAAGGAGTATGTCCATGGCACTTATCTATGATTAAAATAATTGCCTTTGGACCTTTAAACATATGACGAATGATTAAAAACTTATCTAGGAGCTTGTGGGGTATTACATGCCCCTACCACGTCCCCTTCCCCACACGCGTGTGTCATCTCAGGCGATCAGCTCGGAGGATAACAGGGCTCTTGATCACCATCCTAAGATGCACGAGTCTTCACCATCTGTGAGAGTATAAGATAAGAATTTTAGTATTTCAAGTTAAAGGGTCAATATTGCATGATAAGAGAGCAGAAAAAAATAAATATTCCTAAAGTTGTATAGCCTCCCGAAGATAGGTTACGGACGTCTCTACACTTACCCATGAGACTACTAGATTCAGCTTGTACTTGTGAGACCACTGACTTTGAGCTCTGATACCATCTGTCACTTTTCAAAATTGAGACTGTGATGGAACCTATCCCACCCTCCGTAATAGGTAAGTCGGGAACCCAACTCCAAACACAACATCCTAAACTTATAGAAGCAGAAGAAAATAAGAACATAATAAACCCCAAATAATCTCAAAAGTAGATTAATAGACTAGTATAGTCAAAACATAGAAAATTCCAGATACGGTAGTCACTAATAAAAACCACTAAATACATAAATCAAAACAAAGTTTGAGTATCTTAACATGCATAAAGATAAGGCTAGAGGAGATTTCATTAGTCTCTGGAAACAATAGCAGGTACCTCAAATCTCTAAGGATGCTAATACAGAAGGAACTACAAGAATCAATGCCCAGAGGTCATAAGATCGATGCCTGCATGTAAGGTGCAGAAAAAGCAAGGGTGAGTACAGAGCCACGTGTAATCAACAAGAATCATCGACCGATCCTAATTCAAAGTGGTGACGAGTAATGCCACATCAATCATCTAAAATAAGCACACACCCTGCACTCAAGAAAGTCACCCTAATCTAACTGAATAATCAAGACTAACAATCATAAGGATATCATAACACAGTCTAAGAAATCCTCAACACAGTGAAATCAAGTAATACATATTCAAGTACTTAATAAGTAGTACAAAGTCAACAAATACACCTTACTCAATCTGAACCATGAATGAATACTGTACAATGCAATGTGTATGCTATGTACACACTTACTAAGCAATGACTTCAAGGTCAGGACCCATGGGGGACTCACAAGGTCCATGTACTATGCAGGCGTGCGCTCCAACCCTAGTAAATAAATAATTAATATTGTACAGGCGTGCACTCCGACACCATATGAAATACAATGCATGATGTGCGAGAATGCAACTCCGATTCAAAAAATAATTCATTTACCATAGCAAATCAATCAATCGTACTAGCAACTAGGGGAAAACAGTTTCAAATGTACAATTGACTTATTTTAACCCCCTCCTCCCCAAATAACACTGGTACCCGCGTAGATGCTCGTCACTTCACCTATACGGGACACCCATTCTCCATTACTCTCATTACACATAACTAAAACATAAACACTTCAAAAAAGAGGCTAAGAAAGCCTCAACTTACCTCAAAGGAAGTCCAACATCAAATAACAAACTTGACTTTTCGTACCGCCGTCAAACGATCAAAATCTATTCGAATACCTAATCTCCATAAGAGTACAAATCTAATAAGACCCATATATTTATAATTATTTATTATTCGAAAGTTCGGATCAAGGAGACCCTAAAATCGCAAAATCTTAATGGTCGATAATCATATTAACAATTCCAAATTCATAGTTAAAGGTGATGAGAATACCATGCAAAATTATCAAATACAAGTCTCCACCTATCTACTATTAATGTCCGCTATATAAAAATTCATATCCTAAAATAGTAGTCAAAACATGTAAATTAATAGAGGAATTAAACTAGAATTCAGACATGCTATTTGTAGGTAAGGTTTATAGTTTCTAAGTGTACCATAATCAATACACGACGTGTTTAGCATTTGTATTTGCTGTTCGTGTCCAGGAATTTCCTACCATCTCACAGATAGCAAGAATAACTTTTGGGCACTAGCATTCCTTTATGGTATGTCTTTCTCATTTGGTCACATTGGGCTTCAGTTAAAATTTAAAAAAAAATTGAAACAAAACAATAGTTGCCATGCCTAACCTATCATCACTGCCAACTAATTTAATGCCCATTAATTACACTCTTTGTCATCATTGGACATTAGGCCAATATTTGATTCATTTTTTAAGCGGCAATTAATTTAACAATTCTTGTCCTAAACGTCCAAATGGAACAGACAACCAACAATACTGTAAAATTGATACCACAGCAATAAAGAATTCAAATCGGTGGATGAGCTCTCACCTGAGACCGTTCTTGCGACGTGTCGAGAGTAACTTGAGCTCTCCATTTATATTTTATCCCCCTTGCTTCTGTTATCCTCCAAAAGGTTAAACCTGATAACCTTCTTGAACGTGGCTATGTGAGAAGTGGAAAAAATTTGTGGTTTTTACCCATTAAATCACTAATTATACTAATTATCTAAAATATTTGAAACTTCAAATAAGTCCTCGTAATTTATTCTGAACCCTATAGAAATAACTTACTTATGTCAACTGATTAAAAAGTACATTCCAAACCTATTGGAATTATTAAAAAGACCAATTTGAGGTCTTCGTGACCGCAAGTAGCCGTATTCAAACTTAATTTTCTTAGAACTCAAAAATTCAATCGATCACTCAAACTGCTCTTGAACCTCTTGAGGTCCGTAGTATCCATCCTAAAAGTGATACATCACATCTAAAACTATTAAGAGTGTTAAAATAAGAAAAATTCACAAAACGACTTGGAGGGTCGTTACACTTTTGGGCGATTCAAACTTCCCATATAGCCACTCATACCCATATTAACTAACTTCTTAGTCTAAATTTTAATAATTATATTTCATAGATTTTAATCACTGATTAAATGTTTTTAAGATATGGGTAAAACTAACAGATTTTGTTACTACTACATTTATGTTTAGAGATGAAAAAGGAAAGATGAGTGATTCACTTTCTTTATTCTCTCCAACAAATCTTTTTCAATTTTTTTGTTTCTTCCTTTTCCAGATGGATTGTTATAGCTTACCTTTTAATTTTTGAAATACAAAAATAGAATTCAAACTAAAATTCTTTTTATTTCTTCGTATGACTTTGAAATTTAAAATATGATTTCAATGTATTTATTCACGAAAATTAGTTATGAATAGAAATACAAAAAGTAAAATTGATACAAATGAAAATTAGCTCTAAATTCAACATTCAAATACAAATACAAACGCTTACAACTCATATCTTCGAGAAAAATATGAATTGACACAAATTCAAAAGTATAAAATGAATATAAATTTAGATTAATGTATGAATGCATACAGATTAAAAATGTATGTGAAAGAAATATAGCAAAACAAATACAAAAATATAAATGCACTGATAAAAATATACAAACAAATTTACTTTATGACTAAATATAATTTATACAAAATACCTTTGAGTTATAAACAAATACATGATAGTTGTAACCTATAAGTAATGCACAAAATATGAACCAACATATTTTATACAAATCAAAATTGATTATACAATTTATATGTGTATTTTGTATATGTATATATCAATACATGACAACTGTCTAATTGTATATGACCGTTCTTTGTAGACAAATATATATTAAAAACTTGACATGGTATACATACTTGTGTGTTAGTATAAGAAAAAAAGATCTATAGACATACATATATCTATTGTATATATATTCATACGAATATATGTTTGGGTATATCGGAAATAGCCTCTCTACTTCTTCGGAGGTAGCGGTATGGTATGTGTACATCTTACCCTCCCCAGACCCCACTTTGTGGGAATACACTGGGTTTGTTATTGTTGTTGTATATGTTTGGGTATATAGAAAATACTTTTGAGTCATTAACAACATCGTTGCTCCCCTCTTTGGAGTGAGAATTCTTAAATTATTTTTTCTTTTTCTCTAGTTTATACAAAATATCAATAACAAATTATATAAATTGAGATATAACTAATGTGTAGTAGAAAAAAAAATATAGTTTATACATACCAACTTAAAAAATATACAATTTAGTTATATACAAACATGTGATAGTTGTATACCTATATGTAATGTATAATATGTGAACCAACATATTTTATACAATACAAAAATAGATTATGCAACTTACATGTATATTTTATATGTGTGCGTATGTATATATATATGAGTGTGTGTGCGCGTGTGTGTACCAACACATGACAACTGTCTAATTGTATTTGACGGTTATTTGTATATATAAAAAAATGACATGGCATACATACTTGTATGTAACTAACTAAACAAGAAGATATATATATATATATATATATATATATATATATATATATATATATATAAGACCCCTTAAAATTTTGATCATTTTATTTTTTACCTTCCCGTGTTGGTAATATCGATTTTTGACTTGAATTGTGTTTAGGAATGTTAAAAGGGTGTTTGGGGAGAGTTTTAGAATTTTTGGAAGGGGTTTAGGATTATTTTGGGATCCCGAGGCAGTGAGGGTCTGCGATATCACCATGTCACGGAGGTTACCCTCCATGATAACAACATGGAATGAAGGATAATCTCTGTGATAATGATGTGCCACGTCAAGGTGTAAAATTCATTCAGTTTTGTTTTTATCAGTTAGGGGTGAGGGTCTTTTGGTCTGTTCATCCTTTCCACGACTTATAAACATAAAATTGACCTTTTTTCCTTCAGTTAAAAAGATCAAACACTCTTATTCTCTTCTCTAACACCAAAATCAAGAAAGCTTAGGGGTTTCATAGAAAATTCATCATCCGGGCTCCAAACTTCAAATTTACTTCAAATTCTTGTGTGTTTTAGGAATGTTTCTCTTACCTAAAATTTAATTTTACATTGTGACATGAATTGAATGGTTTTCCATGTGATTTAAGTTGTGGGTTTTGAAATTGGTTTAAGGGGTTTTGGTTGATACTGATTGAATTACTTGTCCCATATTTTGAATTGATTATTCATGCATTAAATTAATATTTTTGGGTCTGAATTGATATATTATTTAAATGGTTGAAATGTAAAACATGGATTTCCCCAAATTGGATGAATTTTGGCTTAAAATTGCATGAAACTCAACCCGCTTAATGAATTTTATTTAAATTAAGAAAAATTGCATGGTTTAACTTATTTTTGAACTCAATGCATTGTATTAATGGATAGACGAATATAAAAATAGATTTGGATGTCTTTGGTGGCCATGGTTTGGATTTTAATAGAACTTGGGAGTCCCATTTGATTGTGTGAATTGGCTTGACAAGTTTAAATTAGCTTGCAAACATATTGGTATGATGATACCAAGTGATTAATGCCTTAATGAATGACTCCCAGATTAATAGTTGGAATTTTGTGTAAATTTTTTTAATTTAGCTTAAAGAGGGTTGTGTAGCTCACCGTAAAGGTGTAAGTCTCGGGGAAAGAATACTAGAAACCATATTTGTCAGAGTTGGGGGTCTAAATGATCGTGTGCATGACACACTTTGATATATATATATATATATATATATATATATATATATATATATATATATATATATATATATATATTTGGGACAACTATTGCCCATGGTGGCTTTAGATTTTCTTTGAATTTTCCTCGGTTAGTGCGGCTAACACGCACTGATCCCTTTCGGCAGGGGAAACTGAATCCATATAGCCTATGGGTGCCTTTAGGATGGATAGAGCTACACAGTCCAGGTTAATAGTTTTAAAACTCTTATGTTCATGACCCTTTACTCTATCCCCGACATCCTATATATGTATATGTAAATGTGTGCATGTGGTTTTAAGTGATGTTGGACATGTCATTATGTTATCACTTTTCCTGAGTTACATGTTAGTTCTTATCTTACTGACCGTCCTAGGATGCTCATCCGTTCATGATGTAGAGTCCGAAGACACTTCTGTTGATCCTGTGCAGCGTTAGGTAGTTGAGCACATTCGTTGAGTCACTGTGAAATGGTGAGCATCCATCCTTCGAAAGGCCTTATCATTTTCTTATCCTTTTATTATTTATTCAATATCTTTTTGGATTCCTTTTGGTCTTAGTCGGGGGTATATCCTGACTTATTTGTATTTATAATTTTGGAGGTTATTATGGACAAATGTGGGTTGGTTGGTTGTTGTTGAATCTTAGTTTTATTGACTTATTCATTCATCTTTGTGTTACTATTTATTTGTCTTCCTTATTATTTTGATTATTATTATTATGCTCATTAGGTTAGGTTAAGGGGGTGGTCTCCTATCTATGGTGGACTTGAGATACCCGTCACGGTCAAGCCCTGATTTGGGTCATGACAAGGTTGGTATCAGAGCACAGTTTAGTGTCGTTGGGTGTCCATAAATTCATGTTGAGTAGAGTATTTTTATGGGTGGATAGCGTTTCACACTTATAAGGAGGAAACTATAAGGAATTTAGGAATGTTTCCCACTCTTGTGTTCTATTTCGATCTATAGAGTCTAGTGTTATGAAACTTCTCTAACTTCTGACTTCCTCGCATTTTAGATCATGCCTCCCCGAAGATCTGACATTCGTAAAAACTCTGCTGGGAACTCTGTCCTACCTGAGGATAATATGGAGGGGACTCGCCCTATGTATGGAGTGCAGACCTGGTCTAGGGTCCCTACTCCTGATTGTGTGCTCCACGTAGAGTTCCACCTACCCTCACTAGTCCACCCCGGGCTTCTCGGGGTGGTGATGCTTGTTTTGCGGAGAAAAGATGATTATTGTGTTTTTACGAATTCAAATACTTTTGAAAAAGTTTTCAAACTCGAGTTTTTGAAAATAGAGTTGTCATTTAATTTAATTAGCGAAATCATGAAAACCTTTGAAAATTACTTAAAGGTTCAAAACAGAAAAATCCTTTAAGTTTGGAAATTTTGAGTAAGTGGTTCTTATTAATACTCTTGGAAGGTTGTTAAGGCACCAAGAGTATCCTCTAACTTGTGGTTATCCGAGCTATTTGAAAAACACTTTTTGACTAACTTTAAAAAGGGATTTGTTTTTAGATTTAGAGAAGAAATTGATTAAGGAAAAACTATTTTGAGGTTCTATGCAAAACCAGTTTTTTGACGAGTTAATAGGGAATTTAACTAAGTTTTGAAAAGAGATAACAAATAGCTTGCAAAGGGTAAACTAAAAGACTTAGACCATTAGGCTCAAATCCCTCAAATAAACCTGTCATAATCTAATTTGGTGTTCGGCCCACAACCTGTCTTAATCTAACTATTTGGGCTTTTGGCCCACTTGCACCTGTCCTAAACTACTCATTTGGACTTTTGATCCATCTTCACCTGTCCTAAACTAGTTTTCGGACCTTGAAGGCCCAAAAATCTGCTTCACCTGTATTAAATAAAAACTTTAGCTTCGAGGCCCTAAAAATGAAAGAATAAATAAATAAAAATATAACAAGAACAAAATTCAAGACTTTTCAAGTCTCCTAGTGACTTCATCAATGGATTTTGACCCATCCCTTCTTCTTGCACCCGTGGTCCATATAACCGACTTTTGGACTTAGTATTTTAGGAGATGGGCCTCATTGTCCCATTATGAAATGCAAAGAGAAGGAGTTCATTTGGACTCCAAGGCAGCTTCATGCAAAGAAAAGATGAAGGAGTTAAAATACGTTATAAATTAGCAACTAATCATGTTAAAATAGTTTCATGATACCGTAAAAGATACTTACGCACAAATATAGAAGGTTCATTGATTCATGAAATTTAAGAGAAAACATATACCAAACAAAGAAATCCAAATTAATAGAAAGGATAAGGTGAAAAAAAGAAAATTCTCATGATTTCGAGCAACGAAGTTAAACAACCATATATTAGGACTACAGAAAAATTTTGTAAAATAAGGGCATTGACTGGACACCTATAAAATTAGCAAGGGAAAAGGAGGTTTAACAAATAAGAACACAAGAAAATCAAAGAACAATCAAATTTGTAAGCCAAGAAAATCCTATATTATAAGAGCTACTACCTCATATCTAAGATTCAACAAGGTTCAATTTTTACCAATTGGAGAAGAATAGGGGGAGAAGGGATGATTTGAATAAATTGACTACTAATCAAACATTATGAACCAAGAAATGATTTAGTAGCAGTTTCAATCCACTAGAAAGGATAAACAGACTCAAGGCAAGTTTTGAAATTTATATTGCCAATACAATGAGTGAAAGGGCTACAACATATTGTATCTGAGTCGACACAACAACATATGAACTAATGACCCTAAACTACAACAATCGACATCAAATTAGAACGTTAAGATTACAATAAGCAAACTAATCAAAGAAAAACAAATACGCAGTTATGAGAAACAAAACTTGAAACAATGCGAATAATGAGTTAAATTTTAATCCCATCGAGAAATTAAAATTGAAATCAAGATCTAATAAGTGAAAATACGGGAGTAATAAAGCAACCAGAGCATTTAAATAATCAAGAAAAAGAGGAGAAAGAAAAGAAAAGGATCCACGTACATGAAACAATATTCAAAAATTGAAATTTGAGGCTACAAAAGATTCAAAATGTATTTTTTACAACAGCTAGGCTACAAGAACATTAAACACATTCACACCAGAACATCAAAGCTAGCATTACAATGCCAAGAGAATGTTAACACATCAGTTGTAATTTTCATCAAAATAAAGAACCTATATAAGGTATCCTTCGTTCCTTCTTAACATTTGTTGTTAATAGGAACTTAAGGAACATCTTTACTTGATCACAAAAATTCGAAGGAGAGAACACGAGACAAGGCAAGGAATGAGCGAATCACTAGAAACGTTGAACTAAGATAATAAATAAAAATTAAAATAACAAATAGTCAGCTAGATACTAGCAAATCAGACCATAATGTCAAGTATAAAAATAATATGTTGATAGCTAACAAACTGATATTGCAATGATTTTGAAGAAAAAACTAAACACAAATTAAGAGACTAAAGCATTGATCTTATGGCCGAACCAATGAATAATAAATCGAAAGGAAAACTATACATTAGATATTCATCAAATAAAATTAACACTGAAACAATGGTCTAAATTTGCAACGCAAATTATTGAATCAAAATAGTTAACTCAATTGATTAAAGGAAATTAGAATGTTCACGATAGATGCTAAAAGAAAATCAGTAATTAGCCAACAACATCATTATGACATAGTGAACTCAAAACGACAAAACCGAAGAATACGGAATAGATAATGGAGCAAAAATTATAGTATAAACATTGATCCAATAAAACAACGTAACAACAACCACTACAAGCAAATTCTATGGCCATTGAAGCCATCTACAACAAACAATCTCAGTATTACCACATTTACAATTTTAAAACTACAAAGAAGGCGATGAAGAAGAAAAACGATAACAAATTAAAAAGAAAAAATGTGTTTACCTTTTTCAGGGCAGTAAAACAGGACTCAAGCTTCGCCAGAATCTACCACCACCAAAGAATTTTACTACTAATCAAAATTCTAGGCTCGAAAGAGTCTTATAAGAATTCCAATCAAATTCTCGATTGGCCAAAAAATTTTCTCTACCAAAATTTGAAAAAAAAATATTCAAGGCTTTTTTTCTCAAAGATTTTTCACCTCTTAGGCTTGCCCATTTTTGCTCCAAAATGAGATTTTTATAGAAGGGAATTTAGGATGAAAATCCACTTCTAATGATGTGGGAAAAAATGAAAACTAAGGGTAATTCAGGGAATTTTGATGGGGGGAATTCAAATTCAAGCTGAAGATAAGGTTTCCAGCCAAAAATTTACACCAATTTAGATTTTTCTTGATGAAATTAAAAATTAGGAACATTGGAAAAAATAAATTTCTTCCCAACCAATCGAAATTGAGCACATATGTACCTTCCCGGTACAATTTTAATAATTTGAATCAATTTTTTTGTGGAATATTCCTTTGAATACCGCTCAGTTGCCACCTAGCAATTTTTAGAAGTTTTTTGGCCTTTCCTCGTACAAACTCGCATGGGGGTCATGTGATAAGTATTGCGAGAGAGAAAAAGATTGGGCTTGAGTTAGGTTTTGCCGAGTCAGGGTTGGGTTGGAGTTGAACGGTCAATGTTGGTCTTTGTTGTTGAAGTTGTATGCGTGGTTGTTTTGTCGTTATTCTGTTGTGGTTATACGCTGATGAAGAAGCAACAAATATGGGTCGGGTTGGGTCAACTTGTTATTTGGGTTGGTTTTAATTGTTGTTGTTGTTTTGTGAATAAATGGTCATGGGGCGAGTTTAATTAAAGGGCTGAATTAGGCTTGAGATTTTAGAAATTTAGGTGATTTTTTGGGTTATTTAAAAATAACCCTAATTAGATTAGGGTTTAGCCTATTCTATTTAAATTTTGATCAAATTAAAAATTAATTGGTCAATTGCATTGCAATTATGGTCAATTGTATTTCAATTATGACCAAATTTAATAAATTGGGTAAATTAAATTAAAATTCGATACGAATTAATACCTCATTTTATTTTGGGCTTCTTGATTTATTAAAATCAAACAAGTATTTCTCCAAATAAATTATTTTTGAGAATAAATTATATTTAAATTCAGACTTTACCCATTTGAATTAATTTTCAAGATAACCTTCGATTAAACCTGATTTTTCATAAATAACTATTTAAATAACAAAATTATACGATTTCATATATACAAATAGGAAAATATATAATCATTACTTAAAATGATAGAGTTACCTAGATAAATATTTTGGAAAGAGTTTATTCAAATAAAATAAAGTTATTTAATTTACAATTGAAGAATCTCGAAATTAAACTTAGTCGTGAAAGTTAAAAATTAGGTGTCAACAATGCTTATGATTAACAGGCTCAGGGGGACATCTCTAATGCGGAGTTCCATCGGTCTATTCATTTGCTTACTCAGTTGGTGATATCTTAATCTCATCAGTCGAAGCATGTTGATTTTGTTGCTCTTTCGTATGAGGTCACTCGGGTTGGCCAGTTTATGAAGTTGAATCCCCCAAACTTTACAAGATTTAAGGTAGAAGAGGATCCTCAAGGGTTTGTTGATGAGATAGAAAAGATTTAATAGTGATGCATGCTACTGATTCTGAAGGTGTAGAGTTTGTTGCATATCAGCTGAAAGATATATCTTATCAGTGGTTTGAGGAGTGGGAGCAGTTAAGGGGTGATGATGCAAATCCAACATTATGGGATGAGTTTTTGGGAGCCTTTATTGATCATTTCTTTCCTAGGGAGTTAAGAGAAGCTAAGGCTAAGTGAGTTTATGAATCTGAAGCAGGGTAGGATGAGTGTGAAATAGTATACCCTGAAGTTTCTGTAGTTGTCTTGTTATGCTCCCGAGTTGGTGTCTAGCCAGAGATCTAAAATAAGAAAAATTTGCTTTAGGGTTATCCCGTGACTTGGTACTAGAGTGTAAGGCTACAATGTTAAATAATGATATGGACATCTCTTGACTTGTAGTTTATATGCAGCAGGTTGAGGATGAGAAGAAGAAATAAGCAGAAATAGAGAGAGGCAGAATAGGAAGTTTAGATATTCAAAGCAGTGTGGGGCTCATCAGAATAGTAGTAAAGATGGTAGACAACGTACTAAGAAGAAGAATTAGGGAAATTCATACCCATATGCCAGTGCTTCTTATCCTAACCCTTTGGGTGATCATCGTTTTCGGGCTAGTAGTGGTCCTAAGGTACAGGGTGCCCAGTCTTAAGCTAGTAGAGCTCAGTCAGCCTCACCTTATCCTCCTAGTCATTTTTATGGATAAATTCATCATGGTTATTATGAAGAAGGAATCAATGTTATAATTGTGGTCATCTTGGTCACATCTGGTGAGATTATCCTTCAGTCAGGTTTGCCACTGGAGCTAATAAAGTTATGGTTGCCACATCATCAGCTCTTGCTCCAAAGGTTGCTACTTTTGGTACTAGCACTAGTCAGAATCATCTATATATACTTTCTACTTGCTAAGAATTCAAGGTATCTACGGATATTTTTAATGGTGTGTTACAACTCTTTTCCCATGATGTTTATTGTTTGCTTGATCCAGGTTCTACCCTTTCTTATGTGACCTTTTATGTGGCTGTGTATTTTTGTTTTGGTCCTGATAGTATTTTCGACCCCTTTTCTGTGTCTACCTCGATGGGTAATTCTATAGTTGCTAGAAACATCTATAGGGGTTGTATGGTGTCTATCTCCCATTAGGAGACATTAGTGGATTTGATCTAGTTGGATATGGTGGATTTAGACGTTATATTAGGAATGGATTGGCTTCATTTGTGATATACTTCTTTCTTTTTTGGATTTTAGGACCCAAAAGTTCAGTTTTCACTTTCCAAATGAGCTAGTATTAGAATAGGAGGGGAGTTTCTTAGTGCCTAAAGAGAGGTTTATCTCTTATCTTAGAGCTCAGAGATTGATTTCCAAATGGCGTTTATATCATCTAGTTTGGGTTAAGGATTCTGACTCTGAAAGTCCTTTTCAACCTGTCTTTTGTAACTAATGAGTTTCATAATATGTTGCCTGGTGATCTTCTTAAAAATCCTCCTGATAGGTAAATAGACTTTGGGATTGATCTTCTGCCCGATACTCATCCTATTTCTATTCCTCTTTATAGAATAGATCCAGCTGAATTAAAGGATCTAAAGGAGCAGTTGAAAGATCTTCTTGATAAAGGGTTTGTTCGTCCTAGTGTTTTTTTGTTGGGTACTCTTATGTTTTTCATGCAAAAGAAGGATGGGTCTCTTTGGTTGTGTATAGAGTATCATCTATTGAATAAAGTAATAGTAAAGAATAAATACCCTCTTCCTAGGATTGATGTGACCTTTTTAATTAGATTTAGGTTGCTAGATGTTTCTCCCAGATTAATCTTGTTCAGGGTATCATCAATTGAAATTAGGGAGATTGACATTCCCGAGACTACTTTCCAAACTCGATATGGTCACTATAAGTTTTTGGTGATGTCATTGGAGGATTAACTAATGCTTCGGCTGCATTTATGAATCTTATGAATTAAGTTTTTAGGCAGTTTCTGAATTTGTTTGTGGTAGTCTTCATTGATGACATATTGTTGTATTCTAAGAGTGAGGAGTATCATGCCAATCACCTCTGAATTGTGTTGCAGACTATTAAGGATCAGAAGTTGTATGCAAAATTTTCTAAGTGTGAATTTTGGTTGAATGATGTGATTTTTTTAGGCATGTTGTTTCTAGCAAAGGGATCAAGATAGATCCATAGAAAGTTAAGGCGGTTAAGAAACAGCCTAGACCCACGACTCCAATCTACATTAGGAGATTCTTGGGTTTGGCTGGGTATTATAGGAGGTTTGTGCAGAACTTCTCTTCTATTGTCGATCCACTAACAAGGTTGACTAAAAAAAGGTCAAGTTTTTGTAGTTCGATACTTATGGGGGTAGTTTTGAGAAGTTGAAGGATAAATTGACTTCTGTGCTAGTTTTGACCATGTCTGAGGGTATTGATGGTTTTGTTGTCTTTTGTGATATGTCCAGTGTGGAACTAGGCAGTGTTTAGATGCATCATGGTAAGGTTGTGGCCTATGTTTCTAGGCAACTTAAGGTTCATGAAAGGAATTATCTAAATCACGATCTAGAGTTGGCGGCTGTGATTTTTGCTTTGAAGATTTAATGCCATTATTTGTATGAGGTGCATGTGGATATCTATTTGGATCATAAGATCTTACAGTATATATTTACTCAAAAGGAGTTGAATCTCAGGAAGAAAAGGTGGCTTGAATTGCTCAAGGATTACGACATGAGTTTGCACTACCATCTAGGTAAAACTAATGTTGTTGTTGATGCTCTTAGAAGGTTATGTATTATGAGATTATCCTATATTGATGAGGAGAATTGAGAATAGTGAAGTACATTTATAGGTTGGCTAACTTGGGGGTTCGTCTTATGGACTCTGAGGATAAGGGAGTTATTGCTCAGAAAGTGGTCAAATCATCTCTTGGTGTTGAGGTGAAGGAGAAGAAGGATTTGGATCCCACACTTATGTAGATTAAGAATGATGTGGGTCAACAAAAGATTATGGTTTTTGAGATTGAGGGAGATGGTATTCTGAGGTATCAAGGTAGACTATGTGTTTCTGATGTCGATGGACTACGGGTAAGGATCTTGACTGAGGCTCATAAGTCCAGATATATAGTTCATCCAGGTTTAACTGAGATGTATCATGAATTGAAGGAGATCTACTAGTGGAACAATATAAAGAGAGATGTACCAAACTTTGTTTCCAAATGTATGGTTTGTTATCAAGTTAAGGTCGAGCACTTGAGACATGGTTGTATATCTCAAGAGATAGCTTTGCCAATGTGGAAGTGGGAGATGATTAATATGGGTTTTATTATGGGACTTCCGCGATCTCGCAGTTTGTATGATTCAATTTGGGTCATAGTGTATAGAATGACTAAGTCCGCTCACTTTTATCTGTAAGGACTAACTACTCAGGATAGGATTATTTTAAGTTTTTCATTTAGGAGATCATGAAATCGCACGGTGCGCCAGTGTCCATTATTTTAGATCAATATATGATTCTCATCTCCCTTTTGGAGTTCATTTTAGGAAGGCTTGGGTACACAGGTGAACCTTAACACCGCTTTTCACCCTCAAATAGATGGGCAAGTAGAATAGATTATTCAAACTTTGAAAGATATGCTAAGGGCCCGCATAATTGATTTTAAGGGAAGTTAGGTGCATCATTTGTCTCTTATTGAGTTTGCTTACAATAATAGTTATCATTTGAGCATTCCGATAGCTCCTTTTGAGGCTCCTTATGGTAAGAGGTGTAGGTTTCCTATTGGATGGTTTGAGGTTAGTGAGACTAGGTTGTTTTGTCCTGACTTAGTTTACCAAGTCATGGAGAAGGTGAAAGTGATTAGAGAGAGACTTAAGACTGCTTAAAGTTGCCAAAAGTCCTATGCGGATGTGAGGCAAAGAGAATTGGAGTTTGAAGTGAATGATTGGGTATTGCTGAAGGTGTCTCCTATGAACGGAGTCATGATGTTTGAGAAGAATGGGAAGCTTAGTCCCTGTTATGTT
Source organism: Capsicum pubescens (assembly GCA_030864215.1). Classification (NCBI taxonomy): domain Eukaryota; kingdom Viridiplantae; phylum Streptophyta; class Magnoliopsida; order Solanales; family Solanaceae; genus Capsicum; species Capsicum pubescens. Next base: position 67,485,644 of record CM061549.1, on the reverse strand, counting down.
GCACTGTAATAGATTTTGAGGAAAATTTGGAATGTTGCTAATAAGATGGAGTTGCCTACGAGTTTGGGTTCTATTCATCCCGTGTTTCATGTGTCCATACTGAAAAAGTGTATGGGTCATCCTTCCTTGATAGTGCCTATTAAGGATGTTGGTGTGACGGATTCCTTGTCTTATGAAGAAGTCCCAATTGATATATTGGATAGGCAAGTTCGTAGGTTTAGGACAAAAGTTGTAGCTTCAATAAAGGTGCTTTAGAGAAATCAAAAGGTAGAAGAGGCTACATGGAAAACTAAAGAAGATATGAAGGTCAAATACCCATTCTTGTTCCCCGAGTTGGACGAAAGTGCTTAAGGTAAGATTTTCATTTTCCTCTTGTCATTTTTTGAGTTTTTCAATTGATTCTGGTAAATTTTTGCTATTCTCGTGCTAAAAGTACCCTAACTCATCATTCGAGGATGAATGATCCTAAGGAGGAGGGATAATGTGAGACCCCTTAAAATTTTGATCATTTTATTTTTTACCTTTCCATGTTCATAATATCAATTTTCACTTGAATTGTGTTTAGGGATGTTAAAAGGGTGTTTGGAGAGAGTTTTGGAGTTTTTGAAAGGGATTCGGAGTCATTTTAGGACCTCGAGGCAGTGAGGGTCTGCGATATCACTATGTCACAAAGGTTAATCTCCGCAATAACGGTGTGCCAATCCAAGGTGTAAAATTCATCCAGTTTTTTTCACTTAAGGTGAGGGGCTTTTGGTCTTTTCACCCTTTCCACGACTTATAAACATAAAATTGACCTTTTCCCATTCAATTAAAATGATCAAACACTCTTATTCTCTTCTTTAACACATAAACCAAGAAAGCATAAGGATTTTATAAAGAATTCATCATTCGGGATCCAAACTTCAAATTTACTTCAAATCCTAGTGTGTTTCAGGCATGTTTCTCTTCCCTATACTTTACTTTTACATTGTGGCATGAATTGAATGGTTTTTCTTGCGATTTAAGTTGTGGGTTTTGAAATTGGGTTGAGGGGTTTGGTTGTTATTAATTGAATTACTTGTCCCAAATTTTGAATTGATTATTCATGCTTTAAATTAATATTTTTGAGACTGAATTGGTATATTATTTAAATGGTTTGAATGGAGAACACAGGTTTTCTCTAATTGGATGAATTTTGGCTTTAAATTGCATGAACCTCAACTCACTTTATGAATTTGATTTAAATTATGGAAAATTGCATAGTTTAACTTATTTATGAACTCAATGCATTACATTAATGGATAAATAAATATAAAAATGAATTTGGATGTCCATGGTTTGGATTTAGTGGAACTTGAGAGTCCAATTTTGTTGTGTGAATTGGTTTGGCATGTTTAAATTAGCTTACAAGCGTATTGGTATAACAATGCCAAGTGGTTAGTGACTTAATGAATGACTCCCGGGTTAATGGTTGGAATTCTGTATAAAATATTTTAATTTAGGCTTAAAGGGGGTTGTGTAGATCACCGTGAAGGTGCAAGTCCTGAGAAGTCGAACAGTGAAAATCACGTTTGTCGGTGTTGAGGGTCTATATGATCGTGTGCATGACAAAAATTTGATATATCTATATTTGGGACGGCTATTACCCATAGTGGCATTAGCTTTCCTTTGAATTTTTCTCGGTTCATGCAACTAACACGCATTGGGGTCCTTTCAGCAAGGGCAGATGAACCCATATACCCCATGGGTGCCTTTAGGATGGATAGAGCTACACAGTCCAAGTAAATGATTTTAAAACTCTCATGCTCATGACCCTTTACCCTATCTCGGCATTCTCTTTATGTATATATAAATATGTGCATGTGGTTTTAACGAATTTTTGACATGGCATTATGTTATCACTTTCCCTAAGTTACATGCCAGTGTTTATCCTACTGATCATCCCAAAACGCTACATTTTTTCATGATGTAGGGTTTGAAGTCGCTTCTGTTGCTCCTGTGTAGCGTTAGGTGGTTGGGTACGTTCGTTGAGTCATTGTGAAGTGGTGAGCCTCCATCCTTTGGATGGCCTTATTATTTTCTTATCCTTTCATTATTGATGTGGTACCTTTTAGGATTCTTTTTGGTCATAGTCAGGGGCATGTCCTAACTTATTTGGTATTTCTAATTTTAGAGGCTATTACAGACAGATGTGGGTTGGTTGGTTGTTGTTGACTCTTAGTTTTCATTGAGTTATTCATTCATCTTTGTATTACTGCTTATTTGGCTTCTGCATTGTTATGATTATCATTATTGTGCTCATGAAGATAGGTAAAGGGGGTGGTCGCTGATCGATGGTGAGTTTGAGATACCCGTCACAGCCAGGTCCTGGTTAGAGTTGTGACAATATATATATATATATATACGAAAGTGAGGCAAACCCACATAAGAAAAGAAATCAATCTAATCACTTCATTTTAAGCCTTAGAGAATCCCAATAAAAAGCCTAAATTAGCGAATTCACCTCTCTCTGAGTCCGATTAGAAAAACAGGGATGAAAGGCCTAGTTTTCGTTGAGCTAGTGGGATTCAAGTATGAATTTGAATTTTTCACGATCCGGACTTATTACCGTGATCAATTCACTACCAGTGCCCATGTGGCCGAGGTTGTCCCGAAGTGGATCACCCCGGTGCCTGTAATGAAAGGATAGACTTTCATCAGCTGCAAACTGGAAGGGGTTATATATATGTGTGTGTGTGTATGTATATATATATATATATGTATATGTATGTATGTATATATATATGCATGCATGTATATTTATGTATATATATTGTATACGTGTCGATACTTTTTAGCATGAATTGGAAGTAAAATTTGAAAAACAGTTTCTGTTATAATAAATCTTTGGGAAAATCACAAAATATACTATTTAAGAGTCAACATGACAAAACATACCAATAGTCTCCACTTTTCAAGGAAAACGATTGAAGAAGATGGCAAAAATTTAAGAAGAGAGAGAAAAATCAAATAATTAAAAAATTTAAGAAGAGAGAGAAAAATCAAATAAAATGGTCAATTTTTAAAATTAAATCAAAAAATAAAATTAAGTGCATAATTAAGTCGACCAAAATTTAAGCTAATTAGATGAGAGAGATTAATTGCATGACATATAAGTTATTATATTTGTATATGAGGGCCCTCTTAAATAATATTTCTTTAACTAATTTTTTACTATGTCAGGCAATTATTTTAAACATAAACCATGATAGATAATTAAGGACCCTTTTTTTTATCTATGATATGTAATTTTTTCAATCAATACCCCATTCATTATCTATGATATGTATTTTTTTCAATTAATAACCTAGTCACTTATTAAATCAATCCATTTTGACCTGCCTAAATTCAGCCCAACATGTCCATCTGACATCCCTAGCTTTGAAGCTGAAATTCGGCATCGTTTTCAACCGATGCTGATATGAAAGTTTGGGACATATTAATGATCTTATATTTCAATTCTAAAGTTTGAAATGCTTTGATGGTCTTTAGGATCGAATATCAAATTAAACATTCAAGATTGAAGAAGAGCAGTCTCATCGATGTCATTTGTATATCATTTGTCTATCACATGTATATACTACTGAGTATATGACATACATATTATATATACAAGGTCTACACATGGAATACAATTGGTATAACATAAATGTGATGTACAAAGTAGCTTTCTTTGCAAACTTCAACTATGATTGTTTTCTATTTATATGAAATAGTATATATGTCATGACCCAAGACTACCCCCTAGTCGTGACACGATGCTTAGAATCACAAGTGACCCCAAGCTAACCCATGGCCTGACATAAGAAATTAATAATGAAGGAATGTAACAAAATAATGAGCGTAAGATAACTAAAGTAAATGGATAAAGAATAATCATAAAATCAAGAGAAATACTGTCAGAGGATACTCAATGAAACTGAAAAGAAACATGTATAACTGTCTGACTGTTTAAAAATGTCTAAACCTGATGAGTTGTTGGGACACGTCCCCAACTAACTCTGACTGACTAAAATAAAATAAAGTACTGAAATGAATAGCTGATAAGATAACTAGTCCTTAGCTGATGAGGACACACTAAGGTTGTAACTGAGTGGCCTATGAATGCGCTAAGTGCGATGCGGGTACTGAGCGTCCGAACCTATATTATGAGACAATATAGTGCAAGAATTATGTGATCATTACTTTGAATGTACTGAGTATGCAAGATGAAAAGGTAGCTGATATACGTATATACTGACCATGAATGCATGAACATGAAAATTGAATGCAAGACCAAGTAAAACATTTTATGTATGTCTGAATAACTTGACTGACTGAATATTGAACACTTGGTCATGCATACTCAAACTGAACATAATCTAAATACTGAACTGAGGATTGTGGGAGCTAATATTTAACCGACATGCCCCAATCTGAGCTAATTGGGGTCCAACCTATAACCCCAATTGGAAGGGTGTCGGTACCTTGCCAAGGGTACTAACACTGGAGGGCGTGAATACCTAAACTAATATACCAAAGGACTAAGGTGTCAAGCCTAAACTGGCAGGATAACCCTTATAACTTATGGTGGTAATGTAGTTTTGGAACTCAGGGACTGCTACTAATAGTCTCTGCCTTACTGACAGGGGAGTCTTCATCCCTGCATTCATTTGGTGCTAAGTATTACTCCCAACTGAATGACACTAAAGTATAACTGAAACATGAATTGATAACTGATATGCTCAAGTTATGGTATTCTGAAAGTAACAATGCATGCATAATTTGAAGTAATTATGAACATGTAAACTGATTCTGTTATACTCCTAGGTATCGGGTGTTCATAACCCATCAGTTCTGTCTAATGCAGTTAGACATGATAATAATTTTAGAGTATAATAATAAAGTTTCACAATTTAAAACCAACAACTCAACAAGTCTATCATGATGGGGAGAATTCATGATTTTGAAATAGGGAGAATCAATAATCTCAGGGGAAAACACATATTCATGGTTTGGTCACATAAACTGGTGGGAGTAGAAAATCTCATATTTGATCTAGAATCCAATTAAAGGGAAAACGAATTGTGTTTGTAAATTTAGAGAGTTTTTGGCACTCAGTGGGTAAAAGGAACCCGTTAATGGAAATCCCACATACCTTAAGGAAAATTTCTTGGATAATTTCTTGGAATTGAGCTTGAACTTGAAGAACCTTAGTTTCTTTGGAGAGAACAGAAAAATTGCCCCTTTTGGTTTCTCTAGGTAGAATTATGACTTAATCATGAATTTAGGGATTTTGGGTCTAACATCCCTTTGGGTAGCCCAAACGATGTGGGTTTGGCTATTAAAATAGTGGAAAAGACGTAAAAGTCCTTGAGAAATTGTGCAAGAAATTTCGCTCCCAATCGTTATGACTCACCTCATGAATCGTTGCGACTGGTCTCGAGTTATGGTCTGAGTCGTAACCTAAAATCCTGAGGTTTTGGGTCCTTTCTGTTATGACTACGACTTTCCTCCTAACGACTCGTCATAATTGATCACAAGTCATTAGGAAAAGTCGTAGTCTAAGACTGGGTTGTTGGCTATACATTATGGTGATAACGAGTCCCTCCTAACGACTAGTTGCCACTGGTGATGAGTCATAGGGTGGGGTATTTATGTAACACCCTGGTAGTACACCCTAGATGCCACACGGTGCTTACGATCCTATAAGACCACAAGCTAACCCATGAGTTGGTACCTGTTGTGCGTACTGAATAAAACTGATAAACAACATATGTAGAATTTCAACTGAAATTCCATAAGGTTTTAATGACTGAAATCAATACTGAATCACAATTTAAAACGTCTGGAAACATACTGATAAAACAATTGATAATCACAACTGAAAACTAAGTAAATTATCTGTACTAGTCTGAAAGCCTCTAAACTGTTTGACTGTGAAGTTGATGGGAAAAGCCCTCAACTAACTCCGACTGACTAAATAGTTGAACTACTAACATAAATAAACACAAGGTAACTCATCCTCAAAGGAAGAGGACTCACCACGGCTACTGCTGCTGATGCAATGAAAAGTGTAAGTACGATCGGGAATTCGAGCATCAGAACCTATGATATAAGACATCATAGCGTAAGAAAAGATACATAAGGTAACTCATCCTCTAAGAAAGAGGACTCACCACAACTGATACTATTGATGCAATGGAAAGTCTAAGTACGATTGGGAATCCAAGTATTTGAACCTATGATATAAGACATCATAGCATAAGAAAAGAGTATGTGGCCCGTACTTTTGAATATACTGGTATGCTAAATGAGGTTAGGCTGATATGCACGGGTTTATGTTCATGAGTAATAACTGACTAAATCTATAGTATGAGGTACTGAGTAAGAATGCATGAAAGTTGTAAAGACTGTGAATGCATGACCACGCATAAACAAGTTCTAAAGTAGACTGAAATCTGAGATACTGAAATCTGATAGTTATATAACTGGTAAACTATATGCTATGGTCAATCAAGACTGAACTGAGTACTGAAACTGAAACTGTGGGAGCTTTCATCTAACCGACATGCCCCAATATAGACTGATTGGGGTCCAACCTGTAACCCAGTTGGAAGGGTGTTAGTACCGTGCCACGGGTTACTAACAATGGCTGGGTCAACCCTAATCTGGCAAGAAAACTCATGAGATGTAAATATGTTTGTCAACCCTAGACTGGCAGGAAGACATATAACCTTCGCTGGCTAAGTAGTTCTGTAACTCAAGGATTATTACTAAAGGTCACACCCTAAACTGGAAGGAACGCCCCCATCCCTGGGTTCGCTCGACGCTGAATCCTAGACCCAACTAAATCGACACTGAGCTCTAAACTGTGTTAGGCTTGACTGAATTCACACTAACCTTATTAAATGGCTGAGTACTACTGCTCATGATTCGACTGGGACCTTTCTATGACTACCGTAAACTAGGTAAACAACTAGATTTTGGGTATCATAACCCCCAGGACTTGATATCATTGAAAATAGGACCATATCATAAATTTTCAAGCATAACAAATAGTCACAATTCAACTTTCACTCATTTAGTGATTTTATCGAACACTTGGAAAGCATAACTTTGTACACGGGAATGATCAACATGCTATCATATCATACTTCAATATTAAAATCATAATTTAGGGTATTCAACATGATACTTACATCAACCAACGTACGCATTAGTTTATTTCACATGTACTTCACATATTCATAACTTGACACTTAAATTACAACACATATATGGACATAATATGATCTAAATCAAGAAAACTCATAACTCAAGCTTTGGAAAAGGTTCTTAGACTCCAAGGGGTGGAAGGGACCCATGGATGAACACTTAACATACCTCAATTAACAAATTCCTGGAAGTTGTTGAGGGATTTCTTGAGAACTGAACTTGAAGCTTGAAGGCTAAGATTTGTGTTCATGAGAGGGAATGTTTTGGATTTTGAGTAAAATATGAATTTAGGGGCGAAAATACTGTTTTTGGACTCAAATCTCATGACAAAGTAAGGGGAAAAGACTGAAATACCCTTCTAGGCTCGAGATTAAATGGATGAAAACGTGCCCAGTAATGTAATGACCAATGCGCTGCATTGATCAACCCAACATGATGGACGTCGTGCCGCATTGCTGGCCAATGTGGTACTCGACGCGATGCGACCTAATCACATTGGGTTTTTGTTTATGCCATCCGAACATGCCTCAAACATCATCCGAAAAATCGAAAATTCACCTGAGATGACCTATAGACAATCCTAATCATGAATAAACTTAGAAATCAACTTTTCGAGGCTGAGAAAGTCAATAATGAAATCATCAAAGTTTAGAGGCCAAAAATGAGACTTAAGTCTTCAACAATTAGCTAAAAATTTTAGGTCATAGGCCTCTCATGTACACTTTATGAGCTGAATTAGACTAGGAAACATACGTGTATTACAATATTTTCCCCTTGAGAATATTCGTCCTCGAATAAGACTGGTTAAGCTGAGAATACTTAGAAACTGAGATTATATACTGACATGTACAACTAAAACATAACTAAATCTTAAAACATAACACATGGTCGAACTGACTCGTGAATGTATAAATGACATGAGAATGATATGCAGCTGAAACTGAGTATGAAGTAGAATAAATCTAAGGAAAACTATTACCTTAGGCTGAGTCTTAGTTTGCGGAGAAGAGATGAGGGTACTTGGATCGCATGCCTGCTTCTGCCTCCCAAGTGTCTCCCTCAACAGACTGGTTTCGTCAAAGAACTTTGACCAAAGGAACTTCTTTGTTCCTTAGTCTACGAATCTGATAGTCAAGGACTTCGACTGCAACTTCTTTGTAAGAGAGACTGTTCTGAACTTCTACACTTTCTAAGGGGACTATAACCGCTAGGTCACCAATATACTTCTTTAGTAAAGAGACATGAAATACTGGTGCACTAATGTTAAGTCTGTTGGCAACTCAAGTTCATAGCCTACCTTTCCGAAATAGCTTAGAATTTTGTAAGGGCCAACATACCGGGGACTAAGCTTCCCCTTTACCCCCTTCATAAGAGAGATTTTCAAGTAAACTAAGTCACCAATATCAAACTCAAGGCCTCTCCTTCTCACATCATCATAGGATTTCTGTGAGTTTTGGGTTGTATTAATCCTTTCCTTGATCAATTAAACCTTCTCTAAGGCATCAAATACTAAATCGGGCCCTATCAATGCGGCTTCCCCTATCTTGAACCAACTAATTAGATACCTATATATCCTCCCATAAAGATCCTCAAACGGAGCCATCTAAATACTGGAATGATAGTTGTTATTATATGCAAACTCTATCAAAGGTAAGTGATCATCCCAACTACCTTTAAATTCAAGGACACATGTTCTCAACATGTCTTCTAAAGTCTGAATGGTCCTCTCTACTTGACCATTCATGTGAGGGTGAAAGGATATATTGAGGTGAACTTGGGTACCAAGACCCTTCTGGAAGGCTTTCCAAAAGTGAGAAGTAAATTGAGTACCTCTATTAGAAATGATGGACAACAGAATACCATACAACCTAACCAAATCTCTAAGGTAGATCTTGGTGTAATCCTCGGCCGAATAGAAAGTATGGACTGGTAGAAAATGGGCTGACTTGGTCATACTGTCCACAATGACCCAAATCGAATCATGCTAACGACGAGTACGAGGAAAACCCATCACAAAGTCCATGTTTACCTCCTCCCACTTCCAAGTGGGAATACTAAACTCCTTTACAGAACCACTAGGCTTTTGGTGCTCAATCTTAACCTGTTGGAAAGTAGAGCACTTTGCTACAAACTCTGCAATGTCCCTCTTCATCCCACTCTACTATCTTAGCCAACTATGGGCATTTAAAACCTACGGTGGCTCGTAGTTCTAGGGCATGAGACCTTGGAATCATACCCAACTCAGTGCTAAATACTACTCCCATACTTATTGCTCTGAACTTTTAGGAAATCCACCTTAAAATAGCACAAGGGTTCAAAATTAAAACCAATTATGCTTCTCTTTGTTTTAAATCATAAATCGTATGAATAATGTGGATTTCTATCTTAGCTTAGGATCAAAAGATCAACTTTCTTTATCAAAATCTGAAAATAGCTAATCATGGGTTGCTTAAAAAAATAGTCATTCTTGAAATGTCAACATACAAACTAGGGCTTAATGACCCATGCTTCAATTTCATGTCAAACACCATAAGGTTCATGCTTGATAATACAAATGCTCATAATTCAACTTAAAATCTGGAAAATATGATCATACGCATTAATTTTTCAAAAGTAGACATGTAATTCAATATCCAAATTACTTAAAATCTCAAAATCATGCCATTAGCAACATTGGGTATAAAACCTAACTTAAATTTCATGGGAGATCATACAAAATTCAGCAATTTGTAATTTTAAAAAAGTTTTTGGGCACAAGGATGAAAGATTTATCCTTGTTCAAAGCCCCACATACCTTGGATAATGAACTAGATGAACAAGTTTGCTTTTGAGACCCTATTTGTACTCTTGAATGGTGGTTCTTGGAATTCTTGTGTTGAGAATCTTGAATCTTGAATTAATTTGAAAAAAGAGTGATGGGATCTTGGGATTCTTGAGGTTGATTGTTGAAGTTTAGGGTTTTAGTTGAGAGAAATTTTGAGGAAAATGCATGTAATAGACTTAAATCTTGTGTTTGGACGGTTTTGGAGCTGGAAAAAGGTCTAAAATACCCTATTTAAACTCCAAAACGAAGCTGGAAAAATGTAACTGGATCCCAATTTAATGGGCCACTGCGACACGCCACTATCATGATGGCTTGCTAGAAACTGACAAATGGGAAATTGGGGACCTCTGCGACGCGAAACTATCACGTTGTCCCACTAAATTTTGAAAATTAGGACATGGAACTTCAACGCGACGCACCACCATTGTGTTGCGCTATAGAAATGCCATTTTAGCCTTCGACGCAACGCGCCACTATAGCGTTGGACTACTGGAATTCGACAACTGGGAAAATGAACCTCTCCGCGCTGCACCAATATCGTAGAGGTCCACTGAAAATTGACAAATGTGAATTTGGACCTCGATGTGATGCACCAACATCACGGTGGTACACTGAAAAGTGACAATTACGAAATTTTCCTTCACTGCGATGCGGTGTCTGCCCAGTTGGCATACTGTCAACTTAAAAATGCTCTAACTTCTTCACCGAGTGTCGGATTTGGGCGAATTTGGTATAGATGGAAAGCTTATTCAATTTCTCACACAATGAAAAGTCGAAATATAGAAAATTCTATATGAAACAAATATTATTCATTTTGGAAGACATCCTTTAACATTCTAGGAACTAATTTAAGCTAGAAAAAGTTTGGGGTATTATAGCCACAATATCAAATTGAGGCGAGACTTGTGGTGTTGGAAAACTAAACTAATGGCTTGTATTTTGAGGGATCTAGAGCCAGAAAACTTGGGGTATTACAACATATTAGTTCTATATATACCCAAACTTTATAATCGACTTCTTCAAGCTATTCCCAACAAAATCAAACAACACCTAATTGTAATAACATTATGTTGTAGTTGCAACGAATGCATTCAAAACCTTTAACCTAAGTCCACTTCTAGTTATCTAATTATTACCCCTTGATCTAGTTATATTTCAAGTTATGAACATCCTAATAATTAAAATAAGGAAAAAATATTTAAAACTACAACTTAAGTTTCTATTATTACATAAAAACCCAACTACCAAAATAATTACAAAAATTTCTTTTTGACACTTTCTCGCTTCAAACTTCATATACATATCTCACCTACCCTTTTCTTATGCTTAATGCTCCTCAAAGAGTGCCCAAAGTCAAGGAATCTCAATCAAGCGGTTTTTAAATTTTAAATTTACAAATATGTTCTTCTCAAATTGCCCAACATCAACAAACACCCTTTTACCAACGGACCTTTGCCGGTAAACCACCAGCACCCTAACTTCCTTTACCAGTCACATTCATCACAACCAAATGCACCTCTGTCAACCTCTGTAGGCGAACTATCACGCTGACACTCCCTCTTATCCCTTCAATCTCTCAATCTTCGCCTCAACCATCTCTCCCTTCTTCATCCTCTTCAAAAAATACCACCAATCCATGGACCCCATCAGTCTATTCATCTCTTTCTTCTTCTCTCTTACTGGTTGCCACCACAACCTTTACATTGTTAGCTAGTCTCGAATTTATATACATTTCTTGAACCGGATCTCAAATTGCTTAACTATTTATAATCTGAGACATAGCATCAATATGTGTATATATATGGCATTTGAAGAAAGGATTTGGGCATTGACGGAATCCCAACACCGAGTCAAAGTCAATAAAAGTTCCAACGCCAAATTAAATACTCCAAAATCATGTATCGAAATAAGTTGTTATTTTAATCCATATACATAACTATGTATGTATATGGGTGGTTAAAATAGTGAAGGCACTATAATCTGATGCATAGCACATGTATGTATATATATGATATTTGACATTGGTGAGAGTTTTTATGTCACATCATATACATAATTATATTATGTATATGTTTAGCATAGACACTGTTGGGCTGATTTATTTTAAAATCATATACATAACTTTGTTATGTATATGTATGCCATACAAACTGCAGAGTTGTTTTATTTTAAATCATATACATAACTTTGTTATATATATATATTTGACCTAGACACTGTTGGGATCTTTTATTAAAAACTCATATACATAACAGAGTTACGTATATGTATGTCATACAAACTGGTGAGTTGTTTTATTTTGATCCATATACATAACTATGTTATATACATAACTATGTTATAGTTATGTATATGAAATACATAAGCAATTGCATATCTGTATTGGTATAACATGCACATATCATAGTTATGTATAGGACTCTGTTAGACCTGCTGAACTATAATATTTCAACCTAAATACATTGCACACTTATGTATATGAAAGAATGTTAGTCATTGCTCATCTGTATTATCAGTATTGAAAATTTGTATTCAAGTTTTGTTGCATATTAAACTAATATTGGTTTGCAATGTATATCACTACAGGGGATGAAATACATCAAAACGCCTCAACATTATTGAAATGTTCATCTTCTTAAGAATTTTTTTGAAGAAACAGAGTTTGAGAAAATAGCCAAAGTTTGATCGACAATACAAAATGTGTTGCTGTTTAATTGACTGCCTTGATTTGATGTTTCAAAAATTTAAAATTCAAAGTTGTTACTGATTTTAAGGAATTCATTCATCACACATTAATAAGATGCAATTTTTAATAATTAATAGACCTGAATTATTTTCTTAAATATCGTTAAGGAAGTTAGTTCTGATACATAAGATACTTATGTATATCAACGTTCAATTATGTATATGAATAACTAAAATTCATAAGAGAGAAAATTTATTGAACAAATCGGGAGAGAAGGTAATTAAGGAGCACATTAGTTGGATTTATGTTATTTACCCTTAAAATAAATTCACGAAGAAAAATAGAAGAACATGAGAGAATAACAGAGATCAAATAGACAGGGGTGACTCAAAGGTAGGGCTAGTAAAGTGCTTGTTTATATTTTAATAGTAAATATTATGATTTTAATTTCACTTAAAATAATGTTAAGATTGTAAAAAGAAACTAAAAGAAAAATGGCTCAAAACACACATAAATGGCTGAAATTGCTATAAAAGACTCTAATTTTGCGAGGGTCCTATGACTCCCCCCCAAGACTATTTTATCTATAATATTGAGGGTATCTTAGTTGTACCACTAAGTCATTCAAACTAAAGTGAGTGCTTACATCCACTAATCAAAAAGAGTGGTCGATTCTCATTAATTTTACTTTATCACTTCTTAACCCCTGATTTTATTAAAAACTGTCCAACTTATATTCACGATTACCTTCATAATTATTGAACAAAACACACAAAGAACTAGAGTAAGGTAGTTTTTGACTTATCTTTACGATTGAGTGTTTACTTGTTGGTCCCTCGAAACTAATAATACCCACAATATTATACTAAAATAGTTCAGGGATGTCACAGAGCCCTCACAAGTTAGAGTGTGTTACAACAATTTTGACCATAGTTTAAGTGTGTTTTGAGTCATTTTCTCAAATTTAAATAATAAAAGAAAGAAAGAAAACCTACTACTGTGTTTTTTAATCAAAAGTATAAAAGAACTTTGAATTAAATAACTCAAATTTTTATAAGAATAAGTAAAAAATTTACAACAAGATCCAAAATAATGTATATTCTAAAAAAAAGGGCTAACATCTTAATAAATAGAATTTATCTTGGAAAATTTTCAATTATATACAGAAAACCAAAATGTGCACCAAAAAAGTAGCCCATTTTCTATTTACAAAAAAAAATCCGACATAGGGCAACAATATATGCACCGAATGACTTCCTCATGTTTAAAATTGACAAAATCATAGTGAAGAAAAATTATCGTCGATACAAACTCTCTCAAAATCAATAGTTTCTAGGATTGACTCTGAGATCAAAGCTTCAGTTTTCCATTATTTATTTAATTTAGAGTTTTTTTTTTATCAATTTCAACGCTGATTCATAATCTTTTTTGCAGCCCATACATCAATTTCAAATTGAATTCATCAATTTCTGTTAATTTCTCCGTTAATTCATCCATTTCTCCTAAATTTATCAATTTTCATGAATAGTCACGCCTTTCTTATTCAACACAAAGGGAAGTGGGAGACTGACAATAGGGAAGCCAATTACAACGTTGATATTGCTGCTATTAGTTCGAATTATAATTTTAAAGAGTTATTTGACATTGTTTCTATACAAATTATGGTCGATATTGGTCTAAATTTCATGAAATCAAATATGCTTTAAGTGTTCACTATCCAACTATATTGTTACACAATAACATTAGTGTTCATGTTTATATTGGGTTGAAAAGAAAAAACTCAAAAATCACTACTTATTCAGTGTCTGTCATTGTAAAAAATTGTTAGCAATAGTTCAAATAATATATATGAAGTATACAATCGAGATATAATTCAAATGATAGAAGGTGAAATCATAGAGAATGGTGAATCAATGGAAGAAAATGTAAGTGATATCATTGATAATTATTTTCACCTAGAAGTTGAGGAAGATAAGAGTTATAAGGACAAGATGTCCATTGTCAAAGTGATGAAGAACTATTCGATTTGCAATCAGTTTTGAACTAGGATCAAGTGCAGATAGGTATAACTTTGTATAATAATATAACTTGTTTATATAATTTTAATTAGTAAGTGTATATGCTTGTTTGTATTGTATTACTAGGTAGTACCTACGATGTATCGATGAAAATTGCAAGTGTTTTCACTCTTCAAGCTTACACCATTCAAATGTGTTCCAAGTTTGAAAGTTCAACAAAGTTCATACTTTCATCATGATAGAATTATATATAGCATAGACTCAAGTAAATTCAATTGTTATCACAAGCTGGTGATGGACAAATTTAGTGACCCAAAGACTGTTTATACACCTCATAACATGATAAGAGATATTTTGAAAGAATACTCCATTAAGCTTACCTACATACATGCATGAGGGCAAGGGGAAAGGAAATTGAATTGATGAGAGGGCAGCCTTCTGATTCATATTATAAAATATCAATATACTTTATATATATATATATATATATATATATATATAAAAAAAAATTCAGAATCGATAGCAAGTTTGCACAAATTAGAGGATGACCAGCTCCCTTACTGTTCTGCTTCACTTGGTGCGTCTATCAAGGGATGGGAGTTTTGCAGACTTATAATGATTGTAGATGGGAGCTTTCTGAAAGCAGAATATAAAGGGACAATTTTTATTGCTTCAACACAGGATGCATATGGTAATTGCACTTTGGATACAAACTTAAAACTTGATGTATAATAATGCATGGAGATTGTTATAGTCTATGTTTCATAATGTACATATTTCTTTATTCCATGGCTTGTAGATCATATTTTGCCTCTTGCATATGAACTAGGTGACTCAAAAAATGATGCGTCTTGGCAGTGATTTTTTGAACAAATTAAGGACACTTTTGGGATTCAAAAAGAGATGTGCATAATATCGAATAGGCATGAGAATATAATAAAGGCGATTATTACTATTTTTCAATAGTCTTGTATTGTATGTGCATATACCACTTGTGGAACAACATGAAAACTAATTTCAGAAAAAGTCAAGCCAAGATCAAAAATATTTTTTTTTCATGGACAAAGCTTGACTCAAGTCAGATGATCAGTTATCATCCAAGTATCAAGTATATTTGTCTGCATTTTTCGTAGTCACAAAACCAAGTACTTACCGTGAAGCTACCATGGATCCTAAATTTATTGAGGCTATGCAAATAGAAATTATTAATTTAAATAGTAATCATACATGGTATATGGTTATTTTACCAGAAGAAAAAGTACCTATAGGGTGTAAATAGATTTACAAAATTAAGTACAAAGCATCTAGTGAGGTGGAAAGGTACAAGGTCAGTCTTGTGGCCAAAGGCTATAGGATTGATTATCAGGAAACTTTCTCTCCTATTGTGGAGATAAAAATAGTGAGAACTATATTGTCCTTATCAATAGCTTATCATTGGATTATACATCAGATGGATATAAACAATGTCATTCTATGGAGAGATCTTAATAATGAAATTTATATGCAACTTCCATAAGGATTCTATAGCCAAGGGGTAGAAGAAAGTATGTACGCTAAGAATATCCTTGTATGGACTTAAAACAACTTCGAAGGAAGTGGAATCCCAAACAAACTAAAGCTTTGATCAAGGCACATTTTAGGAAAAGTCAGATCATTCATGGTTTTGGTATATGTGGATGGCATGCTTATTATCACATGTAGTAGCTTAGATGTGATCAAAGAAACTAAAGAAATACTGAAACAAACTCTCAAATTAAAAGATTTGGGAGATCTCAAGTATTTCTTAGATATGGTGTTTGCTAGATCAAAGGAAGGATTTTTGATGCATCAAAGGAAGTACATTCTAGAAGTTATTTCAAAAACAGGCTTAGCTGCTCCTAAAACTACGGTAAAACCTATGGAAATAAATGTGAAATTGACATCAAGACAATAAAATGATCATCTTGAAATCAAACAATCTCATGATCCACCTGTAGATCAAGGTTCATATCAGAGATTAATTGGTAAACTTCTATATCTTATTATGACTAGACCTAAAATAGCATTTAGTGTTCAGACATTAAGCCATTTTTTGCAAGATCCTAAGTAAACACATACATGAGCAACTTTATGGGTTATGAGATACTTGAAACAACAAGGAAAAAGAGTTTTATTATCAAGCAAGAATGATTTGAACTTGTCAGCCTATTGTGATACAGACTGGGCATCTTGTCCCAACTCCCATGTCAAGAAGGTCTGTAATAGGTTATCTTATCAAGTTAGGTGATACTATTATTACTTGGAAATAAAAAAATCAACTATTGTCTCCAGAAGATCTGCAGAGTGTGGGGGTATGGCTTCTACACTATCTAAAGTGATTTGGTTACTAGAATTGTTAAAGGAGTTAGGATTGGAAATAAGAAAGCTAGTTAATAGTTACAATGATAGCAAGGGTAATATACAAATTGCAACCAATCCTGCATACCATGAGAGGACAAAACATATTGAAATAGATTATCGGCATGGTGACTACAAGGTACATTCCTACAGATGAACAATTTGCAGATATTTTGACTAAGAGTCCAACTAAACTTCAACATGAAAAACTATTTTCCAAGCTAGGTATTCTAGACATCTTCACAACATCTCATACCTAGTTTGGGTGGGAGTGTTAAAGGATCTATGTGCACAACGATAAAGAACAACAAGACTATCATCAAGGCTATATCAAGACATGTCCATAAGTTAGTTATGTTAGTTGTAAGTCCACTAGCTAGTTAGTTAGTTAAGTCGGTTATCTACCTTTGGAAAAGAAATGTATGTAGTAAATATAAATGATATTATACACAAGTTAACAAGTTCAATACAATACACTAAGTTCAATCTTCTCTCTCCTTCTCTCTTCTTCTTCTTTCTTCTATCTCTTCCTCTCTTCAATCTCTCTTCCATTACTCCATAAGTTCTGATCATGAAGATCGATATCAACCCAGCTATTATAACACTAAGTCACCAATTTCAAAGATTTCATAACTTAACCTAATAATAGAGAACCCTAGTTTATGGGGTTTGTCTTGTGGAAAAAAGAGAGAAAAGGTGAAAAATATAGAAATGACACATGTCGATGCGTGTGTACACAATCATGATTAAATCTAGTTGTAAGATTTCAGAAAATTCTTACTATCGCTTCAAACAAGAATAGAGGGGTGGGGTGGGTTGAAAATATCTCAATAGCTTTGGGCCATCTAGTTTACAAAATCCATATACACTAAATAGATAGTGTATATTTTATACTAGTATGCCTACATATAAAAGATATACATATTATATACATACCTATACATATTTATTCATATGTATATACGTGCAAATTACATACGTTTACATGTACAACATATACACACTATATACAACCAAGTGTTTATATGTATACTTCAGCCATTTTTGATAAATTAGATGTCCAAATGGTGTGTCCCTTCGGGGACATCCGATAAAAAAGATGTCCAAATGGTGTATATTGACAACTATCCCTAAAAAATGGCCGTAAAATGGGGACAACTTTGGGGGAAAGTTATGTATTTTCTCATTTAAATATGATTGTTCCTTACAAGCAAGACACTAGGAACACAAATGATACAAATACATTCATAACTTACTAATCCACATAAGATTAACGTTATAGTAATTAAAATGAGTAAAGACATCTTTTCCCCTTAACTTGTCCTCCCAACTCACTTTAGCACTTAAATTTAACTTTCGTTTATTTACCCCCTTAACATCTTTGAAGTGTATTTATTTCACCCCTAATGCTGACGTGACATTTTTTTTTAAAAGGGCGCGTTTATTTATTAAAAAAATTAATTTTAGTAATATTATATTAAAATATAATTAAAAAAATTTAAAAAATAAAAAATAGACATTTTTTTCTTCTTCTTCTTCTTCTTCAAAACATTATCAATAACAATACCCAAATTTCTCCATTAACAACCTCAAATATATTTTTCACCACTTCTCTCCTTTAATTTTTTTTCATATTCCTCCATTAACACCACCAAAAAATAACCACTAAGACACTAAATTAAAAAAAATTCTCCATTAAACACCTATTTGTTAAAGAAACACGAATCGGAATCACCTATTTTCCTCCATTAAACACTCATTTTTCCTCCATTGTTAATATTAGCAAGAGAAATAAAACAAAAGAAAGTTCTTAGATCCATTTGTTAAAGAAATGGGAAACAAAAAATGGGATAGTTTCAGTTTCAAAAATGGGATAATTTGAATGAAAATTATTCAGAGGAAAATATTAATAAGAAAATTCTAGGAAAATTTTTCTCCATTAAACACTCATTTTTCCTCCATTAAACACCCATTCAAATTTCTTAGATCCATTTGTTAAAGAAACACCCAACATAATTTTTTCCTCACCTTTCTTAGATTCATTTGTTTGAACAAATTGATAATTAATTGAATTTTTTAAGTGAGTTGAATTTTCCGACGAAAATTCACCGAAAAATCTGACAAGTGTGGTTGTGTTGGGGTGGACGGAGGTGGATGGGTGTGTGTGCAGGTGGGGCAGTATGAGGGAGAACGGAGTGTGTGTGCAGGTATGGGGGTGGACGGGAGGGGGGGCAGGGGAGGGGTAGGACTGGGGGTTACGAAGAAGATGGAAAATGGGGGGTGGGGTTTTTGTTTTAATTTAAACTATTTTTTATATATTTTAAAATATGTATATATATATTTATATGTAGTATTTATATATATATATATATATATATATAAAATTATTAAAAAAATACTTTATTTACGTGGCTCCGACGTGGCGGTGATGTGGCGCTGACGTGTCAGCGAGTGTGATGCACTCTCCGTTATGGGAGTGGTATTATATATTAAGGGGTAAAAGTAATTCACTTTAAAGATGTTAAGGGGGTAAATAAACATAAGTTAAGTTTAAGTGATAAAGTGAGTTGGAGGGACAAATTCAAAGATGTTTTTTCTCAATTAAAATACATGTTTTATACATCACATGAGAGAACAAGAATAGACGTTATCATCATTAAACAAATTGCTAACTTTGTCATCTCCTCTTTGACTTATGGGCAGAGTACCATGCTTTTCAGTGTCATTGTAGCCATGCCTCCAGTAATTGTAGCTCTCTTTGTACTCCGTTGTTGTATCTTTGAAGTAATTATTTGATGTTGTAAAATATAAAGGTGGATATGGATATGGCCAGAATTCTGCCCTCTTTCCTGCCCTTCTCACTGCCTTTAGCACTTTTTTTCTATCGACGTATCCCATTACTGTCACCTTTTCCATCTCTACATCGATCTCTATCGAGTCGACTCCTGTCATTTATCAGCATTTTACGCTTATTGTACATTTAAGAAAATTATAGATTGGTGACACAATATGGTGACATATTATTGTGAACGATATTTGTCACAGAGATGAAGATCCATAATTTCGTCATAAATTTGTGGCAGAAATGAGGCCCGTCACAAATTTGTGAGGGATGAATTGTCATTAGTTTCTTTTTGCATCAAGATATATTTCAATAGTAGCAATAATCGACATATATGTCATACCTCTAAGCTTGAGGATAGCGTCTTTGACAAGTCTCTCGCAACCAGGGCAACACATCCTTACTTTGAGTTCAACCGTCTGGAAAGGAAGGAAAAATAATAAAAAAAAAACTGGATTTAACAATTCTCAAAATTATCCTTTGTTTGTAAATTGTACTCCCTTTATCTCAAATTATCTGTTGTAATTCAACATTTAAGGTTTTTATCGTTAAATTTATTATATTTAAGAAATTTTTCGCTCAAACCTACTATTTGTTGCAATCTTAATAAATTAGACTCCATGTCAAAAATATTAAGTTCATGAGATAAACCGATGCTATAAGGCTGCATCCGCCTTTGGTCGTAAGGATAGTCACCTGATCAACGTATTCCTTTTACAGTTCAAGTTATAAAAATCATTAGTGTAAAGAATTTATTGTATAATCAGCTCAGTTAAAGAATTTTTTCGGGTAAGCTTTCTTAAAATGTAAACATGTTATATTCTACCACAGGTAAAGATGTACCTATAACTTAAAAACTTTTTCCATTGTACATAGTTCTCTTTTGATATTATAACATGTATCTTTACAATAAAGTTGACTAGTAGAAAATCATGTGAAATGATCATTTCCAGGTTGAACTGATGAAAAGGTGAAGAAAACGAAAGAACTTTTTTTTCTGAGAGGAAAAGGAAGAAGACCAAAGGGTCTTGAAAGTGAAACCTGCAAAGAAAGTGGTCGACCCCTAGGCATGTTATTGTTGATGCTTTTATGGTTGTCTTAATTGATGAAGATGATGATGATATTTGTAAAGCAGAGACAACAGTGCCAAATAGTTTCTTAGGTTTTCCATTGTAAACAGGTTGCTTGAGTATATATATTGACAATGACATATGTATCTCATTTTAAATAAATTTAAAAAAAAAAAAAAAGAGGAAACTTGTTGTTGAAGATAGTTTCGTTGTTCCTCCGATTTTCCTTGTCCAGTATTGACTTTAGAAATAAATAAAATAATAATTTAATTTTAACACCTTTTTGAATATGATGAACAAAGTGTTTTTAGAAATGCACTGAGAAAAGACTACATCTAATAATAAGGATAAATTAGAAATTAAGTATAAATTGTCTCTTGGTTTTCTAAATTGGATAAGTAAAAGTGACAATTTATTTTTAATATAGTGGATAAGCAAAATAAATGAAGGGACTAATACGTAAAATTATATAAAAGTATATTTTCTTTAACAACATAAACTTTAATTTTAAATGAGATAGTTACATATTTCAGTATGATGTTTAAGCAGATAGAGATTCATCGTTCGATTTAGTCTCACTGTTCCATTATCGATTTTTTTTTTTTCAGGTTTGGCACCCAAAAAAGAATTAGTACTTAATTCCACATATAGTCACGTATTGATCTAGAAATAGTTAATTAAATTATACTTTCCCTACCCACAGAATTAAGGCATCTCTCCCCTAAGTTCCAATCTCTTGATTAGTACATCAATTAAGCAAACAAACGATGTGCACTTGCGTGAAAAATGGCAATCCTCTAAGAGGATTCCTCTTCATAACTTTAGTAAATTTTGCAATTGATTATTGTGCATGTGGGCATTAATATTCTCCTACGTTTCTTTATTTAAGAGCACTTTTAATTCGGCAGGGAATGGCATCAAAAAACTTGAAGTATGGGGTCAAGCCAAGTGGCTGCTGACACTGAAAAGTAAAAAAGGAGTATCTAGACGTAGGAAAATGGTATAGGCAACAGAAAGTACAGAAGGTCTATTTTTTTTATTTATTTATTTTGTTTGGGGAGGGGGGGCGAGGGGAACATAATTAGGCCCATTTGATGAAAATCATAATTTTTTGGAGTTGGAGTTGTGTTGAACCATGAATATAAATTAAAGTTATTTTTAAAATTTTGTAAGAAAACTATGAGTGAAAAAAGTAAAAGCAAGTAAAACTTGTTTTCACTTTTCCAAATACAATTTCGAAATAATTTTTTAATAAAAAAGTGAATAATTTTCATGATCAAACAGCTACTTAGTAAATAAATATTTAAATTTAGTCGGTAAGCAAGCACTTCAACTTTGAGTGTGTATATCTAAACATTTTAACTTGATCTCATTTTCACTGTGTCATACGGACACTAATGTTAACGTGATACAATTTTTAGAGGTTATGTCTAGATAATCATTTTATAATGGAGTATTCAACTGACATAATTGAGACCAATTGAAGTGTCAAAATGCGCATACTAAAAATTGAATTGTTACTTGCGAGTTGCGATTGCGGCTAAATTTAAGGATCCATTCCTCTATGTTTTACCTTTTTTGTATTCAGTATCCGATATATATATTAGAGCCCAACTAATTCAAATTAGTCCATATAGGATCCAATTAAAAGAGAAATGCTTCCTAAAAAAAAAAAATCATATCTTAAATTTAATTTCGAGATATCTAACTAAGAATAAATAAATCCTACAACATAACCCATGTGTCGATAAGTACAAATGGTCTTTGATGCAAAGGAAACCTACAAAAATTCCAAACATCTCCTTTTCGTTTTGATCTGATCATCATCTCGAGTGAGCAATTTTTAATTATGATACTAAGTATGCACCATCCTCAACCAGTAATCCATTATCAAAGATTCTACTCCCCACTCCCCATTTTCTCCCTCCGTGTCATCTCACACACACTGTTTTGTCTTTGATTCCTTTTGAAAAGGGTAATATTCTTTTATACTTAAAAAGTTAGAAATTGTTATAACTACACCATATTATGAATATCTAGTTAAGCTTTCTGCAACTTCTTGAAGATATTTACAATCAAGCAAATAACTTGCGAGTAGGTCAATTAGTAGTTGAAGATATTTATAGTCAAGCAAACGCTCATCTCGATAAGAACACTAGACTTCATTCGCTAGGGCAGCTGAAAGCTAGCTTAGCTTCTCGGTCAGTTCCCCCTGTATTGATCCATTGTGTTAGCTGGTGAAAGGTGGGCATGCTTACTTCGCTTCCGTTGATACGGGAAAGACAACGGAAGGCTCAAAAACTACTCAAAACAGTCCACAAATCAACTAGAACCCGAGGATCCCTTTGAGAGCAACTTTCGGCCAACAATAACAACACAAGGATTACAAGATACAAGGTGTATTTTAACACCAAAATAGCAACAACAACACGAACAAGATGAACAATAGACAAATTTCGGAATTGCACATTAACAACACAAACACACGGTTACAACATCAACACTACTACACGATTACAAAGAAACAAAAGGATAGATAGTTAGACAAATTGAAGGTATAATCTTAACAACCCAAAAGCCTATTCCACTCTTGGACAGTTAACATCATACACAGCAAATACCTAACTCTTACGTTGACACAAGAGTGACCTCGATCTCCCAAGCATCCAACGTTTCCAAGCTTGAATCCAACACGAGTGATTCCACACTCAAGTTGAAAGCCCTAGTTACAAGTTTTCGGCCATGGGGCCATTCTCACAAGAGAGAGTGTTTCAAATGTTACAACTTTCAATATCCATCAAGTCTAATGAATGAAACCCTAAAAGGTTTTATTTATAGATATTACAAAAAAATAGTGTGAAATGTCCATAATAGCCCTTCAAGAGTGGGCAGCCCCTTTAGTGTTTGTAGTGGGCTGTTTTTGGTGTGTATTTGGGCCCTTAATTACGCTTCTCTTCCACACATACTTGGACGACTTCAATACACACCCACAAGAGTCCATCTACGTGATCTCACTCGTATCATTCTCCCCTTCTTGAAAAGAATTCGACCTCGAATTTGTACCTCACAAAATCAAGAGAAGACAACAAGCACACATCCTCAAGATATGAGGGGTTAGGGTTAGCAAAATACACACATCACATTCCATGCCGAGGGGGGGATAAACTTGGAGTATATCCATGGGTCCTTTGTGTTGAATATAAACAGCTTAGTACAAAAGACACAAAGAAAGCGGTCATCATCCATAAAAAGAGATAAGGAAGAACTTTGTCTTCCTTTATTAGCACCCACAATCAAACATTGCTTGTCATCTTGACCAAGCATTAAGTGGGGAGTGTAGAGAGTTCCACATTCTAAGAGGGTGCCAGGATCAAATGGAAAAATTAGGCAAGGGCCTAAGCCGATGCTATCTCTTTCTTCCCCTAGAATGTCACTCCCACATTTACACACAAAAATATTTTCATACACATAGTCTCTATGAACAAAACTAATTGCAATGCTTTTACCACACAAGATGTTTAAAGAGTCATGTGCATTATCAAGATCAATTCTATAGACATCATCACTAACTTGAGAATTTTTAAGCACACTATTCACATGCTCAAGTAGTGAACTACATTTAAGAGTAAAATGATCATCATGCACACCAAGAGTACTACCAAGAGTACTCATTTTCGAGACTACACATTCCTTGCCTATAAGAGTACTCTCATCTTCCAAGAAGAGATTTTCATCTTGAGGAGGAATGTTGTCACACCATAGTGAATTAGTATATAGGCTATAGCTTCCAAGACAGGCCATGCCGTCAACATCACTTGCACCACTAGGTTCATTAGGAGTAAATAAACTATCTTCAAATAAGACATTGTGCCTAAAGAGTGAATGATCTAACCCGCGGACAGATTTGGAACTTCCACTCTCTAAGGAATCATTATCAAGTTTCAAAGATATGTCAAGCACATGATTAACCCTATGAGCCAAACAAACATTAGAATCTTTACAACAACATAGGCTCATAGGTTCACTCTTTTTTCCTTGGCCAACATCTTTAAATCCTTCACTCACTTGAGATTCATTAATCACATCACACATATCCTCAAGTGGTGGGCAAGTTTTACTCACAATTTGGGCAGCAACTTCCTCCGGAAAGTTCTCAACGCAAGGTGCTTGGACAATTGGATTTTGTGGGTAGAGTTTGGGTAGCAATTGGCATATAATTTCAATATGTCGTTTCATATCTTTAATATTGTCATTGATACGATCACATGTGGCATTGAAATTATGGGCAGCCATTATACCTAACAAAAAGACACAACAAACAAAGAAAACAAACAAACTTGTTAGATCAAAAATGCCTCACCATATTCTCACTTTTGGTTTTACCTCACACTTGGTTTCACAAGTGTTGAGTCGGCTTGTACTTCGTGAGTGATTGAGTGTCGAGTCTACTCTTGTCCCGGAATGGATTTTTGTTTGAAACTCAAACGAAATCTTGTAAGACTTGAGTCAAGAACTAACAACAAATTCAAAAAGATAAAAATACACAGCAAACGTAAACACGAACAAACGGATACAACACTAACTTACAAGCTAGTAGGAGATTACTAGGTTGTTAATTAGTGTTTGAACCAACAAAGGAACTAAAAGACAATACAATGAAACTAGGAAATCTAAAATTTGAGCTCAAAAATATTGCGTGAATAGTAGCAGTGGTGATGTGGCAGCCACGTATTGGTTCGGTTTTATCAAGTGGTTATTCTCAAATATTCAAGTCTTGGACAAAAATTAATTTGGATTGGTGGAATTTATTTTAGGGGGGAAAATAAGTCTTGGGGCCTTTTTCAATTTTCAAGACTTGACTTTTTATTGTACTTCTCCTTAAAACATGAATCCTTAAATCATGGAAAAGTGTTGTAAAGTGGTTGAGACTTGATTGATAGGTCCTTGTTGGTTGTAGTGTCTTTCAAGACTAACAAATAATACACCCTTTTCCTTTAACTTTTTGGATTTAGCATTCACTTTATCTTCAACAATATATGAAGGTGGTGATAAATATCAAGAACAACAACAATAACACCAAGAACTACAACAATAATCTTCAAGAACACCAACAATTTTCACATGGCCAACTCCAATCCACAATAACAATATCTCCAACACTTGACCAAGACAACTACAACTTCAACAAAATAGTTCTCAAGCCACCAAGTAACAACAATATCACGTGGTCAAGTTTAGAACATCAAGGAGAAACCACACGTCCAAAACAGTCCACCACAACAATGGTCAACAACAATGGGCCAAGCTTATGTCCACAACAACAACTTTCAACAAGTTCAAGCTCAAGTTTAGATTTAGACTCAAAATGTTAGTGGACAAGAAAACTAACACTAGAAACAACAAAACAAACAAGAACACTAATAGATCTAGACATACAACAAGCAAATATTGGCCAAGACACAATAAGAACACAATTTTCGGCCAAGAACACAAAGGTGGCAGATTTGACTGTTTCTGAAATTTTCAGATTTCAGTTTTTTTTTGTAGTTTTCAAGGTCTCAAGCCCAAGATTGATCTTGTTAAAACAAAATCAAAGATGGATCTGACACCAAATGATACGAAAAAAGACAATGGAAGGCTCAAAAACTACTTAAAACAGTTCACAAATAAACTAGAACCCGAGGACCCATTTGAGAGAAACTTTCGGCCAACAATAACAACACAAGGATTACAAGATACAAGGTGTATTTTAACACCAAAACAGCAACAACAACACGAACAAGATGAACAATAGACAAATTTTGGAATTGCACATTAACAACACAAACACACGGTTACAACATCAACACTACTACACGATTACAAAGAAACAAAAGGATAGATAGTTAGACAAATTGAAGGTATAATCTTAACAATCCAAAAGCCTATTCCACTCTTGGACCTTTAACATCATACACAACAAATACCTAACTCTTACGTTGACACAAGAGTGACCTCGATCTCCCAAGCATCCAACATCTCCAAGCTTGAATCCAACACGAGTGATTCCACACTCAAGTTGAAAGCCCTAGTTACAAGTTTTCGGCCATGGGGCCATTCTCACAAGAGAGAGTGTTTCAAATGTTATAAATTTTAATATTCATCAAGTCTAATGAAAGAAATCCTAAAAGGTTCTATTTATAGATATTACAAAAAAATAGTGTTAAATGTCCATAATAGCCCTTCAAGAGTGGGCTATCCCTTTAGTGTTTGTAGTGGGCTATTTTTGGTGTGTATTTGGGCCCTTAATTACGCTTCTCTTGCACACACACTTGGACAACTTCAATACACACCCACAAGAGTCCATCTACGTGATCTCACTCGTATCATCCGTGCTCCTAGTTTTTTATTACATTGAGGAAGGTGATGTCTTACGTGCAGTCAAGTCAAACGAAATCTTTGTTAGGAATATTAACTTGCGAGTAGGTTAATTAGTAGCTTATATAAGCAGTCTGCAAGTAGCTATCTTTTTGAAAAGTCTTACAACAGCTTCTTGATGTTTGTAATCAAGCAGACAGCTCGCACACAACTTTTGAAAAGTCTTACAACGCCTTTCTTAGGCTTACAATTAAGTAGATAACCTGCATCTAACTCAAACAAACAACTTGTAAGAAATTTTTAAAAAGTCTTACATCAAATTCCTAAAAGGCCTCGCAACAACTTTTCTTCCATAAATATGAAGCTAAATCGGCTCATTCTATATAAGTTCGAAGTGAAATAACATATAATCTCCCTTTAACTCGATCTTTACATTTACTTTATTTTATTTTCTTTGTAAGCAATATTTTATACTTAGTCCATTTTAGTTTTATTTTCATCATTTTCTTTTTAGTCTATGTCAAAGAGAATGTCTCTTTTTTAAAAATTATTCTTTGATTCTAATTTTTTAGATGACACCACAAGATTATTATATTTAGTACATTTTATATATTTTTAGTTTAAGAGCACAAGAAACAAAAGTCTTCATTATCTTCTTAAATTTTGTATCAAGTCAAAATCAACAAATAAATTTTAACACAAAGGCAGTAACATGTTATTACTGGATAAACGCAAAATAACAACAAAAGTATTTATAGCAAAATAATGAAAAAAATTAATGATACCAAAAATTTTACGTGAAAATCCTTTTAAATAAGGAAAAAAATCACAGCCGAAGAGGAGTAACTAATATTTCTATAATAAGAAATTTTATATTGTACTCACAAGTACAATACTCAAAATGACTACTACGCACTCAAATAAAATAACCCTGTTTTGATTTCCACCTTACTAAAATATTCTTCAATCTAATTTTTTCTTCACATGCTAATTTTTATAACAGTTTTTGAAATACCTCACTGCTCTCTTTAGGGGTGTCAAAATGAGCCTAAATTGAGCTAACCCATTCAATTCGTCCATAATTTAATGAATTAGATTCAAGATAATTTACTATTTGGTAAATCTCAACCCATTAAATCACAATTATTTTTAAATTGGGTTCAAATGAGACCAACTCAATCTCATTTTCGACTCATTTAGAAAAATAATTTTCTTAATAAAAGTAGGAAAAACAAGTGACAAGGTAACCTCTCACTCTCAAAATTACCCACCTCACATCACTCCAATCCCACCACACCCCAACTTACCCCACCCCATCCCAACTCACTTAAATAAATTAGTTTTATTTCTTTAAAAACTTTTTATAATTTTTTTCCTTGCCCCCACCCCACCTCATCCCTATCCCCTCCCCCTCCCTATCCCGACCCCCACCTCCACCCCATCCCAAAAAATTAATTTTTTAAAAAAAAAAAAAATTGAAAATATTTTCCTACCTGCGAACAAAGCCCTATCCTCCCCCTTCCCCACACCCCTACACCGCCTTCAAAAAATAATTTTTTTAAAAAAATAAATCTTACCCTAACCCCCATCTCCTCCTACCCCTTGGACCCCCACATCCTCTCCCTTATACGACAATACCCCCTCCCCAAAAAATATCTTTTTAAAAGAGAAAATTAAATTTCTTTATTTTTAAATAAAAACTCTTACCTCAACCCTCACCCCCTCCCTACCCCCCCACACCCCTCATCGTTTTCAATCATTTTTATTTAAAAAAAATATTTGAAAAAAATTCTTAACCCAACCACCATCACTCCTACCCCTACCCCACCTCCACCCACCACGTCATATCCATTTCTCAAAAAATTATTTTTTTCAAAAAAAATTCTTAACTCAACCCTCATCCTAAATCCCACCCCTCCTACCCTAACCCCTACCCCACACCCTCCCCAAAAAATTAATTTTTTATTTTTAAAGAAGTTAAACTTTTAAAATCATATTCTTACCCCACCCTCACCCCCACACTAAGCGGGTCAAGACCCAATTCAATTTTTAGCCCATTTTTACTCAATTTATTTCAATCCAAAATAAATTTGAACGAGTCATGACCCAATCCAATATTTAATTTAAACCATTTAATATCCTTACTTTCAATCCAACCCATTTATTTGACATCCCTAGCTCTCTCTATATTATTTTTTTCTCTATTTTTGTTGTATCTTTCAAATGAGTCGAAACTCTTAATTTATAACAGTGAAATATTGCTTTTGATGTCATTGGTGACATCTTCACTCAAAGGAAATAGTTCACATTTTCATGTGAATGGATAGCTGATTGGCCAAATTCATATCTATGTCAATCGTTTAAAAATTGTTAGCCCATGTAAAGAAAAACACATTTCATAAAGTCATGAAATGATTTTCAAACTTTATTTATGGGAAACAACTTCTCTACTTCTTCGGATGTAGTGGTATGGACTGCGTACATTTTACCCTCCTCAAACCCCACTATGTGGGAATATACTGGATTTGTTGTTGCTATTGTTGTATTTATGGAGCTGAACCCCATAATTATCAACATGAAGTTCTGCCATCTTGGGCATTTACTTTAGAAAGATGGAAGGTAGAAATATTTTCCTTCTAAATTTATATTTCAAATCTTGATAAACATGAATTTATAGTCCTAAACTTATCAACAAAAGTTATCGTCATCATAATGTGATAAATCTGACAGATATCTTCAAAAGTAGAAATCTAGCATCAAATTAAAATTGATACAAAGCTATGATACTTTTATCATCACCTTAATGAAGGCTTAAAAATGAAATAGTATTTTACTGTCAAAAATTCATTCATATAGTTGAAAATAACTCTAAAGACATGTAACAATGTGAAGATGATCATGCTACTACAAGTATACTATAACTTAATTTATTTAAGACTAAAATATTTTAAATATGTTAGTGAGTATGATCATTATTGATTATAATATGTTGAAAAAGAAAATTCTTCACTCTTTTTTGCCTCAAAGTATATTCCTACAACAACAATACATAGAAAAATATCCTGAATTAATTTTACACTTTATTGAGCTAACGAACATAATGAGGACTATTAATAAACAAAATAAATCTCATCCTAAATGAAACTAATTACATAAGATTTCGGATTGACTTTTTTTCTCCCAGATTTAAAAAAAAACATATACATGTCAATGTACCTCATACGTAACTCCAATGTATGAGAAAATTATTTCTCCTTAAATTATGAAAATAAAATCAGGTCCAATTATTCTCTTACCTTAATAACGACAATAATTAATGTTCTGATTTTGTGGATGCTTAAAAATAGTAGGCCAAACCCATCGATGGCCCCCTAAACTTGGCATCATCTTTCACTTAGACACCTTAACTGGACCATATTCATTTTAAATACCTCAAGTAGATAAAAGTGTCTTACTTTGACACTTTTTGCCCTTATGAAAATTAAGGTGAGGCGTGTGTGAGTCAAATGGCCTACGTGGATTTTATAAGCCATTTAAAACCTGCCACGGTGGAAACTACTTTACACATCAGCATATCAAAATTTAAAGGGTAAAATCCCACAAAAATCCCATTTCTATATCATTTCTCAAACTCGATTGAAGAACTCCAGTATTTATTTATTTTACTTTTGATTCAATTTTTGTTAATTCGTAGAGAGATCTAGCTAATAATAGTATTTTTTGTAGGTACAATGCATGCAATGAAGTGTTGGTTAATGTTCATCGACGAAATTGAAGAATTTTTTTCAATTGACGAAATTGAAGAAATTTGAGGTACAACTAAAGTTGTTCTTTACTTTTTTCTATTTTCCTTACTGTATGGATATTTTACCCCAACAAATTGTAGCATTTTTTCTGAATTTTCGTTATTAGGATTTTTTTTAGGGATTTCAGTGACAAAGTTAGGGTTTTGAGTGAATTTTGTGTGGGTTTTTTTGAGAATTTGACTAATTTATGTGTTATTTTTCAGATTTCACTGATAAATACAAGGTTATTTTGGTACTTTTCTGGTTCAAGGGTATTTTGGGTATTTCTTTTTATTGAGAATCTTCTGGGGAATGTTGAGGAAATATAATGAACAACTATATTTTGACTTGTTTCTATCACGGGGGAAATATTGTAGCCGTCCCTAAGCTTAGTTATAAAGGTGAGGTTGATATCTTTGTTGTTGCTATTGATAAAGACCACTATAAACTTTTTGAGTTTCTTTCCTACGCCAAAGATCTTGGGTATTCAAATATTGAGGGGTTCTACTGTCAACATATATATGGTGAAGAGTTAGTTCCAATTAATTCTGATAGGGAGTTATTAGACTTTGTGAAGGACTTGAAAGATGGTGATGAGCTTGATGTGTTTATTCTTCATGGCATTGATGAAGATATTGAGGTTGTATCAAAGTCTTTCCTTCTTTTAGAAGGGCCACCCATGTGTATTGATGAAGATGATATAGGTAGTGATGGTAATGAGGGTAGGGGTCTTGATGAAGATCTGAATGGTAATGAATCAGATGTGCCTAGTGCTAATTCAGATATTAAAATCCCTGATGAGGATGATTCAGACATTAATGAAGAGTTGAGAGCCTTTAGGGCTGAAAATAGAAGCAAAAAAATCCAAAAAAAAAAAAGCAAAAGCTAGAGAAGAAATACCTGTAGGTGAAACTGGTATTGACAAAGGTTTTCAGGACATTTTTAGAAGAAAAAAAAGACAGATATGTGGGTAGATTAGGAAGTGATGAAGAGTCCATTGATAGTTCAGACTTTGATAGTATTGATAACACTGATTTGGTATATGAGGATGTTGTTGTGGGTGCTGACTTACTAAGGAGAAGAAGAAGTAGTAAAATCAGATTTGATGATGATTGTGGTGTTGTTGTTTTTGAACTTGGGATGATTTTTAATGGTCCTAAGGAATTTAGAAAAGCACTGGGAAGGTATGCAGTCGAAAACAGAGTTTAAATTGTTTTAAGACCTAATGAGACTCATAGAGTGAGGGCTAAGTGCAAATTTAAGACAAAATGCAGTTGGTTGTGTTATGGTGCAATTGACAGAGATTCTGGTAATGTCATGATTAAAAATTATAATCCAGTGCATAAGTTCACAACATCAAACAAGAACAAGATGTGGACAACTAAATTTGTTGCTGACAGGTTTAGAGATGACATAATTAAACAACCATCTTTGAGAATTTAGAAAATACAAGAACTGTACAGAGAAAAAATAGGATTACGTGTGGGTAGAACAATCTGTTATAAGGCTAGATTACAGGTTCTAAGAGAGTCCATGGGGGATTGGAACTTGGAGTTTGCAAGATGATGTGATTATGCTGAGATGATAAAACAAACCAATCTTGGTAGTTCTGTTTGGCTAAGAATGGATACAGAAACTGTCCTTGGTAAAAATTTAATTGTGTATTTCTATGTGTTTTTTTATGCATTGAAGAAAGAGTGGATAGAAGGATGTAGAAGAATTATAGGGTTTGATGGATGTTTCTTAAAGGGTGCTTGTAAGGGTGAACTTCTAGTAGCAGTTGGAAAAAATGGTAACAATCAGATGTTTCCTATAGCCTGGGTTGTTGTGGACAAGGAAACTAAGCATAGTTGGAGTTTTTTTATCAAGTATTTGAAAGAAGATCTGCAGTTGGGTACTGGAGCAGGTGTTACTGTGATGGATGATATGCAAAAGGTAATATTTTTGTTTTTTTAACTATCAATAATTGAAATACTTGATTTCTTTGCCTAGTACTTTAACTATTTTTGTATGTAGGGCTTTCTTGCTGCTATTTTTGACTTGCTACCAAATGCTGAAGTAAGAAGACGTGCTAGACATATTTGGTCCAATTAGAGTCAATAGTGGAAGGGAGAAGAGAGGAGAAAACAGTTTTGGAAATGCTCAAAGGCAAGCTTTGAAGTAAAGTTCAGAGAGGAACTTGATTACATGAGCCAACTTGGTATGCAAGGTAAGGATATTGTTGGTGATTTATTGCATTATCCTAGGCAGTCATGGGTTAGAGCATTCTTTAAAGAAGATTGTAAGTGTGATGTTGTTGAAAATAACATGTGTGAGACCTTTAACTCATGGATCTTAATTCCTAGACACAAATCTATCATTACCATGTTGGAGGACATTAGGAGAAAAATCATGACTAAAACTATGGATATGATTAAGGTTGCCAATACTTGGATATGTGATATTTCACCTATGGCTAGAGTTATATTGGAGGATAATAAGGAAAGGGCTAAGGCTTGCAAAGTTCTTTGGAATGCTGATGTTGGATTTGAAATTGGAGAAGGGGAGTTTAGGCATACAATGGACTTGAGTAGTAGGATTTGTAGTTGTAGCACTTGGTAGTTAAGAGGCATTACCTGCCAACATGCTATTTGTGCTTTGTATCATGTTGAACAAGAGCCTGAACTTTATGTGGAACATTGGTATAAAAAGAAAACCTTCATGAAGTCTTACAGTCACTTTATACAACCAATCTCCAATATGAAGATGTGGCCTGAGACAAACAATCCAAAGATTGAGCCTCCTGAGCCTAAGAAAATGCCTGGTAGACCTACAAGAAATAGAAAAAGAGGTAAAGGTAAACCAAAGAAGAAATATGAAAAGTTGTCAAAACAATGGGTAAAAATAACATGTTTCAAGTGTCATCAATAAGGCCATAACAGAAGATATTGTAAGGTAAAATAATGACTTTTAATTTAATTTTAGAATTTGATTTCATATTGATTTAACTGTTGTGTATGTGTTTATAGATTCCTGATTCAAATGAGCAAGTTCCTAGCCAAGATTCCAGCCTAGTGGTCATAGTTCCCAAGCAAGTTTCCAACATAAAATCTCAAGCCAACCTGCACTTTCAACCTAAGAAAAATCAGCAAAATGTAGCTCAAGTAAGTCTGCACCAACAAGCTCAACTCAAGCTGCAACTTCAACAACAGTTTGTGCTGATACAAGCAGAGTTAAGAGCTTGAAGTCAGCTACAACATCTACCTCTTATGGTGATACTAGAATCCCTGTTACAGAAGAAATAAAAAGCCAACTACCTCCTAGAAATATAAAAATTGTTGGGTACAAGAGAGGTAGAGTTGAAACAACAATAGAAGCTGATTGTGGTGGATCTAAAAGGTCAAAGAATGTTGAATTTGGAATCTACACAAGTCCAAGGGGAACCCAAATATTGAATGTAAGTTAACTCAAACATTGGTTTTTTAACAAGAAAGTACATATATTAATTATTGTTCCTTCTTTTTAAAAAAAAAACAGTCGGGGACATCAAGCCAAAGGATCCTACAAAGTGGTACAACTTACAAGGATGCAAGTTCTAAAGGTGTTGATCTTGGTTATAAGCCAAGAGGCTTGAAATAGAAAAGTAAAGATGTTTTCACCACCAATCAGTTGCAGCAAATGGCAAACAAGAAGAAGAAGAAGAAGTATATTTTGATGGTGTTTTGTGTTTTTGTTGTGTAACATATTGTACCAAACAACTTGGCAGTTTAAATCTGGTAGTGTATAGCAGTAAACAAGGCCTTTACTTCTTTAGTTTAAATCTGGCCTTAAATATGCTAGTGTATACAGTAAACAATTGAGTTGTTTGAAGCATGTTTTGTATATACATTACTGTGACTTTGAGCTCAAAATGGAGCATAGTTATGAAGTTATTATTGGTGTTGCTTTGTGAAGTTGTTGTTGGTGTTACTTTGAGCTGTAATAAGTTGTTGTTGCTTGTCTTCTTTGACACTTGTTTTACTATAAATGTGTGATCAAAAGTTTAAACGATAAATATTTTATTTCAGCAAATGTAAGAAATATTACGAGGCCAACATTACATCAACAAAACTACACGTGTAAGAAATATTATAAGGCCAACATTACATTAAAAAACTACACCTTACAAGTCCTAATGCACATCACAACTATACACCTAAACGGTTAATTTGCAACATCAATACCAGTAGAATGAGTTCAACGCAAAACTTCAGCAATTAGCATCAATATCAGTAGAATGAGTTCAACGCAAAACTTCAGCAATTAGGTTTCAACATCCATATTCCCGACAACACCAAAGCAGTGAAAATAACACCAATAATATATAATCTTCTTGCTCGATTTTATTTTTCTTCAAACGCCTTCACTTTTTTCAACAAACCCCAAATCACCTTATTTGCTTGTGAAGGGTGTCGTTCTTCATACTAATGAAAATAATCACAGCCGCCCAATTTCTACAAAATTAATTACAAAATCGATGACGAAATCATAATTAATCAACTAATTTAATTAAGAAGTCAAAAACATTACCTTTGAAAGTTTACAAGTAAAAAATCGACGACCTGGATTTTGTTGAGTCCAAGAAGTCTTCAGTAATGCTTCATGACCACATTTACAATAGCGGTAATCATTTTTTGAATAGGTTATGAACGCCGAGCTCTACATTGTCCAATATAATTTGAGAAAATTTAGAAAAAGATTAAACTTTTAAGAAATTGAAGAATAAATTTTTCGTTCAAAATGAAATCTGAAATTAATTTAAAGCCTAATTTAAGGAAGTTGAAGAAGAATGAAGAAATTTGAGAAATTAGGGTTATTTTTGGATGGTGGAATGAAGAAGAAAGTAATATAAATAGTGGAAAGAGAGATATAACCGTTGGGGCTGATTTTTATGCCAAATCAGCAAAATGAGGCTTGGACGCGCCTCTGCAGCGTGTGAAACACGCATTTTGCCAACAGGGCAAAAAGTGTCAAAGTAAGACACTTTTATCTACTTGAGGTGTTTAAAATGAACATGATCCAGTTGAGGTGTCTAAGTGAAAGATGGTGTCAAGTTTAGGGGGCCAGCGATGGGTTTGGCCAAAATAGTAATTGTAATTCAAATTCAAAAAATATCTCGAAACATCTCTCTTTATCTCACTCAAAAAAACCACCGACACCGTCGCTGGTTTACGGCTGTCACCGTCGTTCACCGCTCCACTCCTCTTCTTCACGCCGGTGAATATGCAAAGGCGAGCAACCACTAAGATCAACGTCGTTTCTCATTTTTCTCCCACTGTCGCCACCACTGGCGCCATCACGAACAGTCAACGGCGCCTTTACTGCTCCTCTCCTCTTCCTCACGCTGATGAACACGCAAGGGCAACCAGCCACCAAGATCAACGACGTTTCTCGTTCTTCTTCCACTGCCGCCATCACGAACAGCCAACGGCGCCTCCACCCCCACTTAGTGTATTTATTTTTTAGTAAAAATTTGCATAGTATTGTATGAAAAATTATAATACATTACCCAGTTTGAATGATATTTTGACATTGTTTATGAAATTTACACGTATGAGAATGTATTACACATTTTCTTCTATGTATGATGCCAATGTTATATGTATGATTTACACTCCAACAACAACATGTTATATATGTATGTGAATGTATTATACTTTACTTTCTATGTATGATTTATATTTAAGTAAAAACATTTCACATTATATGTATGAGAACATATTATACTTTACTTTTTATGTATGATGCCAGTGTTATATGTATGATTTACACTCCAACAACCGCATGTGTTATATGTATGAGAATGTATTATGTTATACTTTCTATGTATGATGCAAGTGTTTTCGTTTTTATTAGACTTTACTTTCTATGTATGACATTGCAAAAGCTGATAATTTGATAAAATCATACATGCAACCAAAAAGAAAAAATAATTTGGATATTATAGTTCGAATCAACTTTCAAGTCATTCACTATAGAAATAATTGGATCTGATTTTATTTCCATAATAATTTGTAATGCATATTATAGTTCAAATTAAGGTATAGAAGAATAATGAATATCTCTTCTATAATATAGAATAAATTTGAACCACTTAAAATAAAATGCATTATTTAATTTTATGAAAATTTATTATGAAATAAAGTATTTCCCTAATAATTTGAAATAATAGACCAACTAATTATTATGGAAATTTATTATGAAATAAATTATTTTCATAATAATCTGAAATAATAGACTTTATTTGAATAAATTTGAAAGTCCTCAAATCACGTAGCTTGAAATTAAGCGTAAAGTAAGGAGTGCAATAATGGAGTAAAAATCAGACTAAAAATAGAGCAAAAATTGAATGTTTTGAGATGTATGAGGCAGAAGAGAGAAAGTCTAAAAGGAAGGAATTCAATGTAATTAATATGAGGTTTTTATAATTACTTTTCAAATAAGAAATTTTATATAATAAATAATATTTACCTTAGGTATATACGCAATTTTTTCATAAAAATCATGAAAATCAACTGATTGGTTCTACT
Source organism: Capsicum pubescens (assembly GCA_030864215.1). Classification (NCBI taxonomy): domain Eukaryota; kingdom Viridiplantae; phylum Streptophyta; class Magnoliopsida; order Solanales; family Solanaceae; genus Capsicum; species Capsicum pubescens. Next base: position 67,447,923 of record CM061549.1, on the reverse strand, counting down.
TCATTTCCTGTAGCGAATGAAATAAACTAGTGTAAATCTAAGTGTGAAAAGGATCATGACCGAATTGTGATCGAGAAAGAAATTCTAATAATGAAGACCAACTTGCATCAATGCAACCTTTTAGTGGCATTAGTGTAAAAAAGAAGAATGAAAATATTAATGTGGTGCAAAAGAAAACTTCAAAAAATATATTGTTGTCGATGTAAAGATAAATAACATTTAGCGTGTATTTATTATATCGGTAAATTACTTAATTGAGCTCTATCAAGCACCCTAAAGGATATAGATAATAACGTTAAAGTAAATTTTATTTCTAAAGATAATGTTGACTTCAAACATTTACATGTAAAAGATTTAAAAAAAAAAAAAAAACATAATTCTAAAGAAAAAATAGATCATCTAATCGATAATTGGTCTGTAATAACTTCCTATTTAGACAAGCTAGTATAGTCATATTTCATAGTTTTGTAAATTAAACTTATGCAACAACTTGTTTAGGAATTACATTTACAAAAATGTTTATATTGTCTACACTTTCATCTCGAAGAAAATGATATATTTTTTATCATATTTTATCTGAACCAATTATAAAAGTATTTGTGTGATTGATAGTAAAATAACACACTTCATAATTATAGATAAGAAATATTTTTCTTGCTTGCTTAAAAGAAAAATAAATATTTATACAATTTTTAATAATTCAAAATTGATTGAAGATTTAGAAAACGTCACTGCAGATATTTCTGTGTAGTGGAACAAAACTTGTTATAGAATATTGCATTATCCTCTTCCTAGTTCCTAGGGAACTTATTAAGTTTTATAGATATCCACAAATATGAATATCATAGTAGATAATAAATGAAAGAGAAAAGACATTTTTTCCTTCTAAACTTATTCTCCAAATTTACTTTAGCACTTAAATTTAACTTTCATTTATTTATCTCCCTTAACAATTTTCAAGTGAATTAAATTCACCCCTTATGGCTGACGTGACAAAAAAAAAAGCGAGTGAATTCATTTTTTTTAAAAAAGGGTCCACTTTATTGTTATTATTATTATTATTATTTATATATATATATATATATATAAAGTCAAGGGCATAACTTCATCTTATTCATCAGAAGAAGTCACCCCCCTTCCTCACCCCCACCCCCACCCCCCATCCCCAACACTCCATTTCTTCATCTTGTTCATACCCTCACCCCGTTTTTTCGTAATCCCCTTCCTATCAAGTTCTAATTGATCCAAAATTTCATTTTTCGACAATCAAAAAGGGTTTAAGATTGATGAACAAGTTTGATTCTTGGCCAAGAATTTCATATCATGCGAATACCATCTATGTCATTTTTGAATTTCGGACCGTTTATGCCATTTTTGTAGACATTTTTGAGTAAAAAATTGAAAATTTGGGAGTTTTGGAATTTTGGATTTTGATTAATGTGAAAGAATTTGGATTTGAGATTTTGTGTATTGATATATTTTTGTGATCATGTACTTGCATTTAGTTCATTATTGAATTTGCTCAAGTTAATTTTACATTTGATGAACAAAAAATATTCATTGAAAAGCTTGCAACAATGGTGAAAGAAAGAGAAAAAAGGGTGCTTTTATGTGAAGAAGAAGAGGAGGAAGAGGGATGTGGGGGAGGGGGGGGGTTGTTGTACTAAAGAAGAAGTAATTGGGGTGGGGTGGCGTGGGTGGGGGGCTATGAAGAAGAAGAAAGAAGGAGGTGGGGTCTATTTTATTTATATAAAATATATATTTATATAAAAAAAAAAATATTATGTGAAGAAGAACAAGAAGGAGGAAGAAGGGGGGACACAGGGGGGCTGCTGTACTGAAGAAGAAGTAATTGGGGTGGGGATGGGGCCTGTGAAGAAGAAAGAAGGGGGTGGGGTCTATTTTATTTATATGAAATATATATTTTTATAAAAAATATATATATAAAAAAAATATACTCTTTTAAAATTTAAAAATATATATAAGAGGATATTTTATATATATATATATATATATATATATATTCTTCTTTTAAAAGAATATATAAAAAATAAGTGTGGAATTTTTTTTTTTGAAAAAATTATAATTTATTACGTGGCAATGACGTAGCGCGTGTGTAGTGCACTCTCCGTGTGAGAGTGGGGTTTTGATTTTGAGGGTGAATTTAATTCACTTGAAAGTTGTCAAGAGGGTAAATAAACGAAAGTTAAGTTTAAGTGCTAAAGTAAGTTTGAAGGACAAGTTCAGGGGGGAAATGATGTCTTAATAACATTAAAAATTTTAATGTTATCAAAAATGTCTCAGACCAAAAATATGTTTTGAAGAAAATGTGTGTATACATATATTATCCATAAATTAGTACAATTGAAGTACACTCTATCATAAATCAGCTTACTAATTCAAATACTTTTATGCTTTAACATAATCAAATGGGTTTATCAAATGCACATTCCTTAAATAACCCAAAAATACTTACAAGTGGAGAACTTTCATGTACTATTTTTGACAAGGCAAGTTGATTATTAGATCATAAATAATGAAAATGGATATTGAATTCTTTTCTTTTTTTTTAGAATATATACAGAGGATACATGTAGATCTATTCACTCATCCAGTGAGTTAAGATATTTTATGATGTTAATAAATAAATGCATTCTCAAGATGATCTCATGTACCTTTGATTTCATTTGGCAGCCTAGTGTTTGCAAAATTATTGACACAAATAATATGAGTAAGGGTGCAACTTTCAGACTAACTCATTAAGGCTATTCACCTTAATAATTTCAGGATATTCACATTCAGGCCTTTGAAAATTATTGTTTATTAATTGGGATAAAAATCGAACATTTTGTAGCTCACGTTCATAATCAAAATAGACTTGGAGAATCAGTTATTAAATGCTTTTAGTTGATAGCAAAACCACTATTTGTAAAAATAATATTGTCTATTATCATCAAGATCGTGGTACTTTACATATAGCAGTTAACAGTTGATATATATTCCATGCTCTTTGTCATGTCAACATCCCAGCTATGAAATTACAAATAATTTAGGTTAGGTTTGCACCTAATAAACACTGTCAAATACTCCCATCTGTATAGTGAATGAAATACAGAAAAGAACAAATACCAACTACGATTCAACGTTGTCACATAATTAAAACAGTAGAACTATAGAGCAGTAAGGGATTAACCCTCGCAAAGTCATAAGATCATACAACCCCAAAAAATCAAGAAACAAAGACAAAAAAACAGTACAAAGAACCTCTTGCGAATGAATGAATGTGGTTGCCACATTCTTCATCATTTCCCATTGTACATATAGATATTCTGTTATATGTTTCTGAAGAGAATCAATTACTTCCTCAAGCTGTGCAATATGTACTCAGCATACAAATCCCTGCACAAGCGTAACGACAATGCCAACGGGTCAGCATCTTTAAAGCATAAAACATTTGCTTAAGTTAAGCCAGTATATATTTCTTTTTTAAAAGGCAGCCTAGTGCTCTAAAGATCCCTCCATGAGCGTGGTTCGAGGAAGGGCCGGACCACAAGGGTTTATTATAAGCAGTCTTATCCTGCATTTGTGCAAGAGATTGTTTCCACGACATGAACCTGTGACCTCCTGGTCAACGGCAACAACTTTTCCATAAGCCAATAATAAGCATATGGCAAAAAGGTAGAAAAGAATCAGCTAATGAATGTAGAAACAGGGATGAACATCAAGAGCTACAATATCATACATGGAGTACTGAATGGCGTCGACAGCAGTAGTTGGAGGCAGAAAATCATCAACCGCAACCTCTTTGTTTTCGTTCTTCTTGTCTGAAAACAGGTTAAGAAATTCCTTAGAGGCAACGCTCTACAAATTCATCTAAGGGAGTTGTTAATTAGAAATTAATAAGGATTAAGGAGGTTACAGTCTTCAAAAAAGCGACGAATTTCAGCCAGGCGGTGAGGGGGAAGCTGCTTTATATCAGTGTAGTGGCGATATTCTGGATCATCAGCACACACTGCTATGATCTTATCATCTTTCTCACCCTGAAGTTATGAAGAAAAATTTGTCATTAAAAGTCTCGTCTACAAAGAGGAAGTAATTGTTTGGGACAAAAATAGGAACCTGATCAATCATAGGCATCAGACCTATCGCCCTAGCTCGAAGGAAACAACCTGGGATGACAGGTTCCTGTTGGAAAAATTAAAGCCGATTTCTGTTACAATCAATCCTAGTCAAAATGCAATAGAAACTTCGCAATTTTGTATGTCTTATACATTCATTTACCTACCTGCATGAGGACTAGCACATCCATTGGGTCATTATCTTCACACAGTGTTCGAGGAATGAATCCATAGTTCTGAGGGTAAACCACTGAAGAATATAGGATGCGATCAACCTGGTCATACATGAGGATTGAAGGGTGATTCACAATGCTGCTATCAAAAAAACAACTATTCAACCAAACCAAGGTTAAAATTAAGCAGAGAGCAAAATACTCATCTCCTCAGAGGATCGCTTAGAGCTACCTTAATTTAGATCATCGTACTATATACCTTAATAAGACCGGTTTTCTTGTCCAGCTCATATTTGACTTTGCTTCCTTTTGATATCTCAATGACCTGCATGAACGCATTGTGAAGATCACAATAACACCAAATTAGGGTTTCCATACAAACAGAAAATATAGTAATAAACCCTTTCTCATTTTTCTAGACCTATTTACATGAAAGACTTAATGATCCCAATAAGCCAAAATCCCCACAATTGAGATAAACAAAGAAAAGGAATGAAGACGCTGTCGACTGTCATTTTTCTCAAGACAGCAAAGATATGGAAGCAATATGCAGCTTATGACCATCTTTTGAAACCAAATACTAAAATTAAAGTGGTGGATGGTAGGGGATCCAGATTCTAGTAGGATGCATGGATTGTCATACTACTCAACTGATTGTGTGCAACGATCTTTACAGTTTTCCATAATACCAATAGCCTTGCGTCCCTTGCTGGAATGGTAATAGCTAGTGTCTCAACATTATAAAACCATTTTTCTAATCGGGAAATTCCAAGATTGGATCACCTGCTACAAGATCTGGATAAGTCGACTTTAATAACTGATGAAGCAGATCAATTGATCTGGCTGAGGCAAAAGATTGGTGTTTTTTCGGTAAGCTCTTGCTAAGTGAGTTTGACAAGGTGCTGCACAATAATCTCAACGTGCCTAGGAAGATGATGTGGAAAAACTAGAGCTCCTAAAGGAGCTGCCTGCCTTATGCGCTTGTTAGCTAATGGTGCTTGTCTGGCCCAAAGCAATTTACAGAGGAGGAATGAGCATTTGCCGCAGATGCTACTTATGCAACAAGGAGGAAGAGTCAGCAGCTCTCTTTTTGCATTTCGCAGTGGCAAGGCAACTATGGAATCTAGCTTTTAATCTTTTCGACTTGTCTTTTTTCATGCTTTCACTTTGAAAGACCAGTTGACTGTTTGGGACGAATGGAATCAGGAAACCAGCAAGAAGTTGGTCGGTTACAGTGCTTGCTTTATCTATTGGGTTTTGTGGACTGAAAGAAATGCTAAGTGTTTGAAGGGAAAGTTGTATCTTTACAAATGTTAAAGTATAAATGTCTTCAATCTTTGGATTTTTGGTGCGACTTACGAGATGTAAGGGATGAAAACAGTATGTTAGACTTCATCGAAACACTACAGGAAGTGATTTCTGTATAGTTAGGTGCCCTTCTTTTTGCTTTGGCACAGGAGATTTCTGACTTCTACCTCCAGAGCACTTTTCTTAGCGTTTTGCTGTTTATTTCAATAATATACTCAGTTATTAGTTCAAAGAGAAAAACATTTAATGACATATAAGAGGTGCACATATATCTAGCTGAATTAGAAGGAAAATTGCTCTAATTCCAATTTTCTTCTTCTATATTGATAGCTTTCACATTATGCATAGATGATATTCGTGCTTTCATCATATAATCAAATGAGTGATACCAAAATTTCCTGTTACAGCAAGATATAGAAGATTACACCATTTAAGCCACAATTCTAGTTAATTTCCCAACTTAAAAGAAAAAGAAGTGCCCAGGCTGTGGATTCTAGTCAGCTGCGCATTAGTTTGAACTTACATTTGAGACTCGAAGAAATTAAACAGGGATATACATAAGGATTTACTATACTTACAACATTGAAAACGCTTGGAGCTTCAGGTCCTACAAAATAAAAAGCAACAAATGGGGAATGATTAGATCTTGACAGCTGCTAAATTTGTGAAATTCTGAATGATGAAAAATATAGCGGTAGCTAGATACCTATCTCGAGATCATGCCATGGATGGGCAGCAACAGATCTCCTAGACAAAGATGACAGAATCCTCTCATTCAAACGAGGGGCACGTCTTTGTCCAGATTCATTGTCATTTTCGTTGCTCATCTTTTACAATTTCTGGTAAAACCTGAAAGAAAGAAAATGGACAACAGCTCTTTAGGTTCATTTCATGAAAATGTAGAGCTCAAAGGAAGGAGGATTGTCCAAGCCTTATAAGATCTCAAGATTTCACTCACTCCCCAAATGTAAGGGACCATATCAGGCCTAACTCTATTAACATGTCAAATTAGGCCTTAAACCTAACTCACACCCCAAAAGCTAGCTCAAAGGAAAGACATTGCTCAAGCCTTATAAGGAGTCCAAGATTCTACCCATTCAATGACTGGGGACATTCTATTCGCCAAAATGCATATTCTATCAGAACTTAAGTTACGAACTTATGATCTTATAAGAAATAGTAATACAATCTAGGATTGAAGAAGTAAAAAAATGCAGGTGCGATGCGAATATACTTCCATATTGCAAAGCAATTGAAACTACAAAGTTCATATTAGCTGCACCCTGCTTCTTTACCGTATAGAAATTAGGGTGTGGGAATCAGATCAAAACAAATTTCATGAACAGTGCAGGTAAAAAAAAAAATTGTGTATAGATGATCAAACAAAACTAGAATGGAATCTGGAGGTTTGCCTGGTATTAGACTATTTTTCCTCTTACAAACTAGATCACCTAGCGGCTAAACCAATTTAATGCATTAATTAATCAAGTCTTGGCCATGAGCATATTCACAACCCCACACAATATGGGGGCGCCACATCGGACCTAACGGACCTGATTCTCATACTTTGGGACAACTCACAATCCAGAAGCTAGCTTAAAAGGAAGGAAGGTTGTCAAAGTCGTATAACAGTTATAAGATAATTAAATGTCGTTTGACACTCCGTTGACCACACACAGTTATAAGATCTTTTGTATCTACTGATGGCTGATTAATCATCACATAACTAAATCGATCCAAGTATAAAACTAACAACACATGAACAAACAATCCCACATAGAGTTACATGAAAATAAATGGATATGGAGATAGAAATAGTTTACCTTGTATTGAACGAAGGAAGAAGAAGAAGAGAAAAACAAATTGCAGGTGAGGTAGAAGAGAGAAAGGGTCAATGAAAAGGTTATTACAAAACAAACAGTATATATATAAGTGGGAAATAGATGTGAAAGTGGGGTTGGGTTCCACGTGTAGTAGACGTGGTGGTGGAGATGTCCGATTCTCTTTCCTTGAACCTTTCAACAAACATTCAATGAGTGCTCTCCTTTATTTCCCACTCTCCCTCCCTTCATTTTCGATCTGTGTGTTCGGTCTGAAAGACGGGTCACGCTTTCTGTCACTTCTGCTTCTTCTGCATGTTGCCTGCATGAATTAAGTACTTTCTTTTTTTTGTTTTTGTTTTTACTTGCTATATTTTTATTTATAAAAATTAATTTAATTAAATTTAAAAATTAAATAATTACATATTATACGAAAATATTATAAATTGTAATTCTTCTGATATTGATATAATGAAAAGCTATATTTTTAAATGCCAATCAAAGTTCACGTCGTTTAATTTCGAGAAGCAAAACAATAATAAAAAAAAAAAATTAACGAAGAGAGTATCAAAATTATTTGTCAACTTTAATAGTTCATTTTGAAAAAATTAAGAGATAATTTCTTATTTATGTATATTAATCTTGTTTGCAAATATTATTCATTCAAAGTGTTTTATAATTAATTAAGATGAAATAGTAAAACGTCCTTTTATTTATTATTTTGTGTTAAGTTGACTCTTTTGTTTGGATAAAAACTTACATGCATTCGGTGTATACATCAATCTAATGTTCTTTATCATGATTAAGTGATTAAATTAAGTAAAATATTTGATAATTAATCATGATTAAGTAACATAAACTCTTAATTAAAACACATGTCATGCATATATTGACTTAATGTATACACCGAGTGCGTGCAAATTTTAACCTGTTTGTGTATGGCGTAGTGATATGAACTCATTCCACTTTGTGAAATTCATTTGTTCCACCATACTCTTCAGGACGGATGGAGTAATTACCAAATATTCATACGCGTTTTCAGGAAAAGCACCCAGAATTTCTGGGGAAAAGTTTTTTTTTCCCCCTTTAAATGGACTCCCGTTAAGGTATTCCCTCCCGTTAATATTTATTTGGTTAAATTTTCAAAATTTATTTAGTTATGCACAAAAAATAGTTTTGGAGAATAGAAATTTATATTTGATTAATTAATTTTAAAATATATTTTTAAAATATTAAAATAGCAAATTTGTGTTTGACCAAGGTTCGAAGAATATTTTCAAAAAAAAGTTATTTTTTGTTTCTCCTACTGTCAAAAATACTTGGTCATAGTTTTCTCTAAAAGACTTGGTCAATTATCTTAATCTTTTTAATATAAGCATTTTTTAAAGAAAAATAAATACTTTTAACTTCTCAATAACTTAATCACACAAACTATAATTATCTTAGCATGGAAGACTTTCATTGACATCATGGTACTAGTATAGATTATTACGTATATAATATAAGTTCCATGCACCTAATCTTTCACAGGATATTAAAAAATTACTAGTAGTAGCGCAACGTCCAAATAAACAACTGAATAAAAGTAAATAATGACTTTAGCTTATATTTGCACAACACTCATCCACGTCCTTACCACTTGCATATTTGTTACACCGTCTCGTCCCTCCTTGGTGACGGTATGTGATTGGTCGGTCACCAATTATTTTCTTTATCGAAAAAGAGTACTTATAAAATTCAAGATTAAAACGAGTTATAAATATTTGTATGATTATAAAATTATATCATTAAAAATAAGATAAAATAATTTATCTTTTAAAAAAAAAAGCCAATGTGTTGGGGTATATGAAAAATTAAGGAGCTTGTTATAAAATTAGATGTTAGAGGTCCGTGCTTGTATTTTATGTTAATGTTGCATTGTATAATATATTTGAAGTTTGTTTTAGAAGCCTGATCTGTAAAAAAAACTAAAGTTATAAATTTACTCTTTTAAGTAGATTTTGATTCGTCTATAATATATGATTGTATATGCAATGTATAGTTTTTAGGCTTCTTTCATAATGATGATAAAAGAGCTTCATACAGTTGAATTCCATATGTTAATGCATAAAGCATTTGTAGAAAATTAACAGAATCGCATGTGTTTTCTTTGAAATTTGAATTCCCTTTCCCAAAGCGGGAACAAATTGGTACGACGGATTAAAGAAAATGGACAACTTATCTTTCTTTCAAGATCGAAAATCAATTAGTAGGACAATTAATATCAAGATCTGTTACTTCTTCGAAGCAATGAACTCCCAGACTTCCGGTAGTGAGCCAGGTTATCCACTGCTTCTTCTAGCTGGCGTTGAAGGGAGATGAGGGTCTCATATATACTTGAGTTCAGCAGCACGATTCAAGTCATAATCACGTTCAACAGCTTCCATCTCTAAGTTCACTCTATCAATGTACTCAATGAAAAAAAAATTGACATGAATTGATTTCAGTATCAGAACCAGCAATTCACCTCCTCCTTTATAGAACATATGCATGTCATGAGAGCTTTCTCGCTTTCCCACTGTTCATTTTCGGTTTTTTGCTTGAGGGACTTCAAATCACTTTCTAGCTTGTTCAGCCTTTCTTTAGATGCTTTATCCGTGTCATTTTTCAGAGAAAGTTTCTTCATTTTCAACTTCATCACAGACCTATCTATCTCATCCAATTCAGTTGGTCTTGAAGTAATTTCCATCTTTTGGTTTTGCAGCAGCTTTATCAACAAGGTCAATTGCTGAAAAGTAAGGATAGAATATAGAGTAAGAAACGGTAAAGAAAAGTCTATAAACATTCTTCAAGATCTTGATCCACCAGTCCACTCTATAATAAAACATTTAATTTGAAGGAGACAAAAATAAGAAGCTTCTACCCTGTAACCTGATCTATAACCAATTCCTCTAAAGAAACTCCAACAAACATGTGAGAAAATAAAACAAGATAGGAAGAAAGAATTGAGTGAAAATTCAACTTTCGAAAATTCCCTCAAGCCATTGGAATTTTTAAATAGCTAAGTGTACACATTCTAAGAAAAGAAAGAGGAAGTAAATACAGAAAATAAATCAAGCTATAACATAATATATAAGATTTTACAACATCTACAAGATTCTAATACTCTCCCTCAAGATGGTGCATATGAGGGACTTAATGAAAATATTTACAAGCTAATCATTTGACTTCACAAAATTTGTAAGTGTCTTCGAGAGTATATTTTCTCCAACGTCTTTAGTTTTTTAAATGGAACACAGGATTTGATGCAACTTGATTATCGGATACACATTTCATTTGACTGATTTCTCCAAACTTAGATCTCTGGGGAACTATTTGATCAAAATTAGTTCGCAAGTTGCCACAACTTTCGCTCGGTGATCTACTTTTGCAAAATTGAGCAGCCACATTTTATTTCTTGCTCTTCCAAGACATCAAACCTATCAGAAGGTGATCCAGCCTAATCAGCATCAATGCATCCAATGCATCCAACCACGGCCTTGATTCTCAAAAAACATGATAACAAAATAGACCTTTGGATCTGACTGAACCCAAACAGCTAAATCAAGAAGTAAGGATTGTCAGTACTAAGTATGGTACAATTCCTTCATTTTCTTACTGAACCCCAAAAGTTCATTTTTTGGTCTTATTACTTCAGATTGTTTGCAAGGATTGTATAAAGTATGGTACTATCTTTTTTGATTGTATCTTGAGGTTTTCAATTTTCTACAACCCCCGCCCCTTCCCCACCCTAATGATATATTTTGTTTTCGCATGTTAAAAAGGATCAAACACAATTCTCATAAAAAGGTAAGTTAGAGAGGTTGTTTTCGAAAGATCCCCGGCTCAAGAAAATTTCATATAACAAGCCTTCAATAAATATTTTAAGTGCATATATAAGAGAAGACAAAATGATAAAATCAAAATTCTAGATTGTCATTGTAGTCACACATACAAAAGGGATAGCAAAATCCATCTACAAAATCCTATATCTCACAAATAGATAATAAAATTTAAGGAAAAAAATCCCTTTCTAGATATTTTTGCATGTACCCAACTCCCAAAATTTAGTACAATAGTTAAATCTACTGGGATGCACACATTCTACATAAAAAAATTGCTATCACATTAATTCATCAATTGATTAACAACATCAACTGCATCAAAATAAATTAATCTCAAAAGATCAGAACTGTTCTCACAAGACTTACCACTACCTCTTGGAGGTTGAGAGATGATGCAAGTTACTAATACAACATTCACACATGTTCTCACGATATAAGTAAAGATCCCTTGAGTATTCCAACAGAAAAATAAGAACTTGCAAAATATGACTACTACTATTCTGTCAGATGAAGCCTTAACAACAAATATGATCTAGTTCTACCTCCAACTTCACCCCCACCACAAAAAACCACAAGCATAGAGAGTGGAACTGTCAAAGCCAAAAACAGATTAGTTCAAGAAGCTTAAGAAACACAAATTAAACAAAATCAATATTCGCAAAATTTATCAAAAGTAGTAATACATATTTCATTACACAACTCCCATCAATTATAATTCCAAAAGATAGAATGAAACAGAAATCTTTTGAGGGAAGCAAGAGTAACTCGCCAAAGTTAGTTTCAATGTCTTCAAAAGACAAAGTAAGATTCTTTTCCATCAAATTACACTTCCCGAATCTAAAAAATTCAATAACCTTTTTCTCAATTTACCAAATCACAAAAAGAAAAACTATAAAAACACTCGGACTTTACTATTTTTGACCTATTCAAACGCTCAAATTTTAATGTTAAATTTCAACAAAATACACAAGAAAAACTTAAAAATAATGAAGAATTCAGTATTCTCAAAACCCCACAACTCCTTTTGTCAAATTTCAAGAAAATTCACAAAGAAAACTTTAAAACAATCAAGAATTACTATTTTTCAAAATCCAACAACCTCGTTAGTCAAATTTCTCAAAAAAAAAAAAAAAAAAAAGACAGTCTCAGAATGCTGAGAGAATAGAAACATAAGTTTCCATAAAAAATGAGTTGTGATTATAAGGCTTTTGAGATTGACACTTCTAGATTTTTCTTTTATGCAATAATGTTGTAGAAGGAATTGTACAACTAAAAGGGAAGGATCAACAGCTCGGATAATATACAAATGTATCTCTTTTGTGTTATCTAAAATACACTACAACAATGTGCATATATAGCTATAAAATATGTCATATCTAAATATAAAAAAAAAATTGGCTAAGTGCTTTAGCTACAATAATTTTTTCTGTAGTATGTGTAGCTAGAAGTGACGTAACTAAAAATCAGCTACAAATTTTAGTATTTCATGGCTAAGGATTTATACCTATTGCTATAAAAAAAATTGTGATGTGGCTATTCTAAAAAGGTATAACTGCCACGAAAATATCACTACAAGAAAATGGTTAAATTGTGACAGAGATTTTAGTCACAAATCACTGTTTGTGATAGATTTGTGACGAAAAACTGTGCGTCTCAGAACCTTTGGTCATAAAATCATTGTGACGGATTTAATTTCCATCACAAAATTATTGTGACGGAACTGAGACAGATCGTCCATCATAATATATATCCTTAAATTTGACTTAAATTGTCACAAATTTATAACAGATTTTTGACAAAATATTCTGTTATAAAATAGTGACAAAATAATTTCCGTAACAAATTTTCAAACCTAGTCACCACAATTGTGACAATATATTTTTTGTGACAGACTAATGTAGTCACAATTTACGATAGATTGTGACAGATTAAATCTGTCACAAATTTTATTTTAATTTTTAATTTTAATAAATTATAATTACGAAATACTATGCTCTCTCTCTCTCTCTCTCACACACACACACACACACACTATATATATATATATATATATATATATATATATATATAACATAATACAAGATTTATAATAAGAAAAACATATGAAGTTAATTAAAACGTGCAAAATCACAACTTCAATAAGCAAAAGTCTACCAATGTTTAAAATTTAAAGTATATAACTATCCAAAAAAGTGTGACAATGTTCAAGTCGACACTTCAAGTAACTAAAATCTCAAAATATTAAACACTTAAGCATTAGATGAGTCCCTATTAGGGAGAGTAGGATTACTAAATGAGCAAGAAGATAATGCCATATCGCTCATCATGCGAGACCATTGCTCCTCCATAGATTTGAATTGATCATCACTTTGTTGCCTAAAATGGGAAACCTCTTGCTCTACTCATTGTTGCGCCTCCAACTCTACACACTCTTGAAGAACTCTCTCTTGATTTTCTCTCATATACGACACCTCTTTCTCAAGTATTTTGATGCGCTCTTCAGCAACATGATCGGACACTACAGGCAAATTGCATGTCATATCTTTATACAAGGTTGAAGCTTGAGATCCCAATCCATACACATTTTTTTTTTGCTCCACCCACAATATCAAAGTACATGCGATTTATATCAAGTTCTTGATCTTCTGATGAATCATCTGTCGATCCCGAAAGACCAGTAGCTATGACAACCTCCATTTTATCCTAAAAAATACAAATAATCAGCCAACAAAAACAGTATAAAACAAAAAAAATGTTAAAACTATTTATTAATAAGCAGAAGGTAGATGCTACAGGTATTATTGAATGATGTTAAAGTATAACAAAAAGTAAACATAGGATATCCCGTATAGAGTCTGAGAGAGCATGTGAATTTGTGTTGCTCGGACTCTCCAAAAATGTTAAGCGACACCCATGTCGAATGCTTCATTTTGAAGAGTCCGAACAACTTTATGACTGATACTCGAGCATCTAAATATCCCCCCCAAACCCCCCCCCCCCCCCCCAATGAAAACCAACAACTTTTCTATAACCACAAGATACAAAAGCTGTTGTTAAATTTATATAATATGTACAAGAAACTCAAATGAACTAGTATTTGTATACTCTTTTTACTGCCTGATAGAATAGTGCAGTCTAGCAAACATATTGAACTAAAAAGCAGATTGACTTTATGTTGTTCGGACTCTTCAAAAATATCGTCAAAAGTGTGTCGAATTCTTCCGAAGCTATGCATTTTTGGAGGACCAGACACAGATGCGACAATATTTTTGAGTGTTATCTTGGACCTGAAAGTTTGTTGTGAAGACATATATGAGAAGGAATTGTAAGAGCTACTAGTAGTACTGCTAAAGTTTCTGTTTTATTGATGTAACTCAAACACATTAACCTCTTGAACCCCCTCGATCATCGATGCTTCAGTGAATGTTGTTGTGAAGACATATATGAGAAGGAATTGTAAGAGCTACTAGTAGTACTGCTAAAGTTTCTGTTTTTAGTTAGTATTGAGAAGGGTCAGGTTGATAAACTAGATAAACTAAAAGAATAAACTACGTACCTTACATATATAATATCCTTGAGAAAAAAAAAAGACCCCTTACATTTACATATACTGCATATATAAAACTAGTAACTTTCTTAAATTTATTGTTTTGATAATCTCAAGAATAATTTTTTAAACATTAATTAAGTCTAGTTCATGTCTTACTATCTTGAAAACTAATCTTCAACAAGCTAGCCTTAAGGTCACCACATACTGTACACCTACCATAACATTTATATAAATCACAAAGGGTAAGAATCTATTAATAAAATAGGACCTATTTTGATATTGTTCTAATATCTCTAAACATTGGCATGAACTAATCGAGAGTTCAGCTCAAAAAGTCATGTCATTAGGCTCATTCAGACATAGTTATTCATAGTCACTACTTTTTAAATCACTTTAAGTGATGTACTCCAGTATTGTGTAAGATTTTTCTTTCAATGGAAAGTAAATCTTCTCATTATGAATATGGTGTCATTACCATTTGCCTTGCAATTAGAGGGGGCCTCGCATGGAACGGTGGGTGTACGTGCACCTGTTAACTTCAGAAAAAGTTGTGTAAAAATATGTATATAACTTTCAAATTAGAATATTAAGTGTGCACATTCTCTTCTAGATTGAAAGTAGCTTTGAGGGAATGCTGGTCGCAGACGCAACTTTCTTGATATTCAGGTTCAATCCTGATATTTAGTTGGAGATCCCTGAAAACACTTCATTTTTCAGTTCTGTTTCAAGCGAATGAAAGATAAGTGATGCCAACCAAATGACACAACTTACTCTGTTATGGTTGAGGCATATAGAAAAGAAGGTTTGACAGACAAAATTTATGATTTAGAGCAAGAGAAGCAGATGATGTCTGCCTCAGAATCCAGCGACGATAGTCTTCCTAATGAAGAAACACTAGAGTTGATGCCTACATGAAAGCTAAATATGCAATTGACATTTGACGATGCATTTTCGGTTAGTTTACTCATCTAACTGGTACTACAGGAATAGACCTCCTGACCCTGAATTCTAGGCGAAAGCTAATTAGTTGTTCACAACAAAGAGAAGATACTTACAGAAACATAAAACAGAAGCAGAAAGATTATTACATGGAAATGTTGCAGGCATACATAAATATTGATACAAGATCAAGTTCAAACACAAGAAGCAAACCACAACAAGAACAACAAGATGTCAACGACAATGCTAGTGAATCGAAATAAACCACACACGGCTTCACTAGACTTCAAGATTTTAACAAAAAACAGATTTTTAAGAGTACAAGATTGCAACAAGTGTAGTGAATCGAAATTAGCCCCACACGGCTTCACTACTTCAAGTTACAAACAAGTCACTCTACTTGCAAGATCTATATTGATCTCATGCTTTCAATACCTAAAGAATGAGAAGCTTAATAGCAAACTTACATTAATACTCTTCGACTTAGCATCAACAAAACTGTCATCCTTTTTTTGGTGCAACTTCTTAAATATCTTCCATGAATTTGGTTCACGGCCCATTTCGGTTGCTTGAAAAAAAGTTCAACATTAAAAGCGGAGGTAAGGTCAAAGAATTAATCTATTAAAGTATAAAATTTACCAATTTTATAGTATTCTCCACTGTTGACCTGGAACCACCGGTATGCTTGCTTGGATCACTCTAAAATCAATGTGTTAAATATTTTATTTTCATCAATATCAATCTCATGAATTTGACTATCATCTTCTTGAAAAGCAGGATCATTCAATGTATGAGGTTGCTCTACTTTTTTGGAAACATCAACAACAGAGCGTGCCTTTATTGGGCAAACGACTAACCATTCACTCACTGTCTTTTTTACAGTAGGATACATTTCAAAATACACCTGAGATACTTGCACAACCATAATAAATGGTTCATATTTGTTAAACAATTTTCTCTTGTTAACATCAACAAGATTATACTGTGGATGCACTCTTGTACCATGCTTTGGCGTCGGATCAAACCAAGAATACTTAAATAACACGATTCGCTTGAATGGTAATGCATTATACTCTAGTTGCAAAATCTCTATCAATCAATCATAGTAATCGATACTATCTGCACTATTGCTAGAGCTCTTGATGCATACACCACTATTCATCGTAGATTTATTTGAACCGTATTCTTCAGTGTGAAACTTGTAACCATTTACGACATATCCATTAAAGGACTGAACCATATATAATGGCCCTTCTGCAAGATCTTTCATGATTTGATTGGTAATGCCGGAAGAAGGGTTTTGTGCCTATTGACATTATAAATAATTAGACATCGATTAAGATTGCATTTTGTGAGTAATAGCGAATAATTAAGAATAGTTTAGACCTTTTAATACTTACATATTTTTCAAACCAAGATGCAAACTTTGTTTTAAGTTTAGCATCAATCTCTCCATCTTGAATACATGGTTGTATTTGTCTCAAGATGTCTACATAAATTCTGAAGAAAAAAAGGTAATTTAATTTTAATATCAAATTTTTTTTTAATATTTATACATGATTCATAATTAACTTACTTGATGTATGATTTTACTTCATCACAATTCAACAAAATATATGTACGAACTGCGTGATATTCTTTATCATCTAACCTCTTCTTTTTCAGCTTACCAAAACCTCGACCAGCTTGCTTAATAGAAAGCATCTCAGGATCATCCTGTTCAACTCCACCATCATCTAAATTTTGTGGTACTTTTCTGTGTCGTGTCGGAATGTGTCACTTAATGTAGTGCGCACAAAATAAAGATGCTTCTTTAACTAAATATGCGTTGCATATAGAAGCTTCAACTTTATTCTTATTTTTGACATCATTCTTGTATCTACGAAGATTCCTACAAACATTAAAGTATGTCAATATGGTATAATTGATATATTTATTTGCATATGTTATAACATATAATTAACTATATTTACCTCTCAGTCGGATACATCCATCGTCCTTGAACCGAACCCGCTAAACGTGCTTCATAAGCTAAATGGATAGGAAGATGTTCCATGGAATCCCAGAAGCTTGGAGAAAAAATACGCTCAAGCTTAGTCAAGATGAGAGGAATATTTTCTTCTAATTGTCTCATGTGTTCTTCTGTAATTGCTGTAGAGGTGAGATCTTTAAAGAAAAGACTCAACTCTGTCAATGGTTGTCACACATTTTGTAGAAGCAATTCTCAAAATGCAATAGGTATTAATTGTTGTATAAACACATGACAATCATGACTCTTCATACCAAAAAGTTTAAGCTTGTTCATGTCAACACATCTTCCCAGATTAGATACATAACCATCAGAAAATCTCAACTCTTGCAACCATTTATAGATAAATTCTTTAGCCTTATCATCTAGCATATAACAAGCCTTTGGATACTTTTTGGTACTTTTATTCTGGTGTAACTCTGGACAATGGCAAAGTAGTTTTAAATCTTCTCTAGATTTTGCATTGTCCTTTATTTTTTCCTTGACATTCATCACAGTATTGAAGATATTATCAAAAAAAAATTCAATATGCATCGGATCAAGGTTATGCCTAACAGGATTTGTTGGCCAGTAAGACAAGTCCCAAAAAATACTTTTTTTCTTCCAACCACATGCATTATTCTTTGAAATTTTGGCATTTATCACATTAGAACCAAGTTCTGTCACTTTCATGAGTCCCAAGTTCTCTATCTCCTTAAGTATTTGTACATTCAATTGTTCCGTAAATGCAATCTTCTGTACTGTTTAACCTCTCTTGAACCACTTTTTATTTTTTTTCCACGAATGATTTGGTGATAAGAACTTTCTGTGATTATCAAACCATGGGATCTTTCTACCATTAAGTAGTGAAAAATCATCAGAATCTTTCATGCAATAAGGACAAGCTAATTTTCCTGTTGTACTCCAACTCGATAACATTAAATACGCAGAAAAATCACTTATTGTCCACATCAATGCAGCTTTCATTTGAAAATTATTCTTACTTGAAACATCATATGTTTGAATTCCCTCCTCATATAATTCGTTTAACTCTTGAATGAGAGGCTGCAAAAAGGCATCGATTTTTTGTTTTGGATTTTTAGGACCAGGTATAATCACAGACAAAAACATGTATTCATCTTTCATGCACATCCAAGGTGGCAAATTATATGGTGTAACTATCACAGACCAAGAAGAATATTGTTGGCCAAATTGACCAAAAGGTTGAAAACCATCAGTTGACAAACCCAATCTAACATTTCTCACTTCAGATGCAAAAGAAGGGTGTGCCTGATCAAACTATTTCCAAGCAGGAGAGTCAGAGGGATGACGCATCACACCATCCCTTTCATGCTCAGAATACCATCTCATATGTTTTGTTGTAGCATCGGATGCATACAATCTTTGTAAACGTGGAGCTAAAAAAAAATAACACATCTTCTTATAAGAAATATTAATTTTCTTCTTGGAGCGTTGATGCTTTGATCTCTTAAATCGAGGGTGAGAAAAAAACTTGCAATTGACAAGTTCACTATCCTCCCGCCAATAAAGCAACAACCATTTTTGCGACAATCAATCTTTTCAACCGGCAAGCCCAATCCTCTCATTAGCTTTTTGGTACTATAAAAGCTATCTATCATTATGTTATCAGTTGGCATCAATTTTGATATAAATTCACATAACTCATCATACAATCTTTCAGAAAAATGATGTTCCGCCTTTAGATTCAACAGACAAGCAATGACAGACAATTGTGTGTGTCCATATGGATTTTTCGACCAAATTTCTTATTCCGATGCTTTGAGTAAATTATAAATATTTTGTGTTGTGGGATTTGGATCCTCTTCTATGTTACCATCAAAAGAAGGTCCAGCAACATCAAAAACCATAGCTCAAAATTCATTATGAGATTGAGAATTCACGGTTTCACCTGAAGCTGAAGTTTCTTCTTGATGATTACCAAACACACTTGGACCCGGAATATAACTTTCTCCATGATGATTCCAACAGTAATAATTCGGTATAAAGCCATTATTTCCAAGATGTGTCATAACTGTAAACTCATCCAAAATATTTTAATTTCGACACTTACGATGATTACAAGGACATCTTAATTTTTTACCGTCCATACATTCTGGATGACTTTTTGCAAATCAAACAAAGCTCTCAACCCCATCAATAAACCTAGGATTTATGAAGTCATTTTCCAACAATCTATCATACATCCACTCATGGTCAGAATTATTCATATCGTGCACTCTGAAATCGAATAAATATGTTAAAACTTACGTGTTGATAAGTAATTTTTATATAACAGTAAAACATAGATATAAATTTGATCTTACAAATAATGCTACCATAGAAATGCTAAAATTTTAGAAAGTGCTCCAACTTCTATTCTTTTTGGATGTCAAAGGGACTTCAGGCTCTCTAGCGCAACTAGGTCCATACTTCCAGATATTATGCAATTGATAAACAAAATCTTCACAATGACTCAAACTCACTCTAAAATCATACTCAAATGAATATGGATGTCCTTATGACAGAACAGATAATCTAGTATTCCAGAAAATCAGAAACAGAACTACCAAAAAAATCATACTAAATCTGCAACGAAAAGAACCGACTCTCAATCAGAGAAACGTCAACTTCTGTTGCTCCAAATTCATACACATTTTGTTTCCCTTTGATGTAACATAAATGGGAAAGTCAAACTACAGGTTACTTCCTAGAAATTTTACAAGGTTCAGTGAAGCATTATCATTATTATCAATAGAAACAGAACTTTATGGAAACTACCCGCCACCAAAAATTTTACATTCCGACAAAATCCCACAAACTAACAAGATTGTAAAATTAATAAACAAGAAATTTTTAATTGGATCTCTTACACGATATACTCAAAAATAAAGCCAAAAAAAGAAGTACCATCAAAATAAAGTAATTTTACCTCAAGAATATAAGGATAACAACAGAATTTGAGCATCCACTTTGTCAAAATGGAGAATGATGATGAACATCCACTTTGTCAAAATTGTAAGTTAATCTGGTGCTTATTTAACTCCTATTCTTTGCAACTAGAGAAGATTAGAAGACTGCCATGCTTACTCTACCAATGTTCGTCAAAACGCTGACATAAAATTTGACAAATCCATAACCAGATCAGAAATAGAACAAACAGTTCAAAAATAACCATTTTAAGACATATCCAACTACAGTTATGCAAAGGGTTAATCAACACCCAGTTAATAAAAAATTTCAATTTCTCATCCATAACAAAATCACTAGTAATCCACTCACTATAAAAGCGCTTGATATCAAAATTCAAGTAAGACATTATTTTTCATATATAGTACCATCTTTTAGACAATCTGCTTAGCTTATAAACTTCAAAAATGTAGAGATGCGAAAGGAGATTGTGGAGTATTTCATCTGGTAAATAGCTCTCCTAAACAAGAAGAAGAATAGAACGTACCTTTCAGAATCGAGAAGAATAGAATGTACGGTTATTGCTCTTCAATACCTTTTTGCCTGAAAAGGGTTTTCTATTTTATGAGGGAGCTGAAAAGATGTGAAAAATATTGAGGGAAAATAAAAATAAAGAAAAAATTTAGAGGGAAAACTTGCCCCCAATTCGGCTGAGGAAACAGATGGATCAGAAATATATATTTTTTAAATTTTATTGTAACGGAATAAATCCGTCACAAATTTTTAATATATTATTTTAAAAAAAAATTATGATGGAATGATCAATCAGTCACAAATTTAGTGACGGATTTGTGACAGAAAGTTATTATTTTTATCTCACCATCTTTAATTTGTGACAGAAATGTGTCTGTCACAAAAATTATATTTAAATCTGTCAAAAATTTGTCACAAATATGTTACTCTTTGAATTTTTATGTGAAAATAAAAAAATAATTTTTTTTTATTTTTATACAAAAAAGAACCCATCATAAATTCATCAAAATTCTGTCACAATTCGGTCATAATTTTACCATTTTCTTGTAGTGATATGTATCTATAGCTAGTAGCTTTGTCACGAAAAATCTACTTTGTAACTATTTTATACTTTAGTCACAAAAAAAATTATTGAGGCAAAAGA
The DNA here is from genome assembly GCA_030864215.1 of Capsicum pubescens. Lineage (NCBI taxonomy): Eukaryota > Viridiplantae > Streptophyta > Magnoliopsida > Solanales > Solanaceae > Capsicum > Capsicum pubescens. Next base: position 67,426,039 of record CM061549.1, on the reverse strand, counting down.
CATAAGTAATTATTTTTCCATGAAATTGAAATATGTAGCTATATGTTTAGCTACAAATTTAATTTTTTATAGCTACCAACTGAATAGTCACAATATCTGTAATTAATTTTTAAATTATATTTTATTGTGATCATATTTCTTATTGCATTATAATTTTATAGACTCATTTCATTTATTAGAAATCATAAATTTTTCCGATGTTACTTTCTTAATTTTTAAAAATTCTTAAAACCATATTCATTCATATTTTCTGAAAACTAAGAACATAATAAGCTTTGAATATCACATAATTTATACAATTATATTCGAATAATTTCAAATCTTAATTCTTAAATATAAAATCGTAATATTTAAGTTCATGGCATTCAAAACTCACAACTTTTCTACAATTACAAGAGACAATATAAAGTTTGTCACAAACAAATTTATTAATGAGAAACCAGGCAATAAGAGAGAGATCAAATTTAAATTATTGTTAAAATAAAAATTATGTACTATGAATTTTAAAGTTTCCACATCAAAATTAACAAAAAAGGCTCTGAGTGTTTGATTTGGGGATTGGAGATGTTGATCCTATTGTATTCAAGGACGTAGTTGTTTCACTTTATACATCAAAGTTGAATCCATAAACTTCTTACATCCAAAAATTGAAACACACCTTATAAATTCAAAAAAGAAAAAACATTAAGAATTAGCATATAATTTAAGAGAAACTTCAATACAAAATACAAGTTTAATTTGTTATAATGCTAATAGGAAAAGATTAGTAAACACATCTACATTTATCAGCTCATTAGAAATAACTCACAAAATTTAACCTCAAACTGATATAAAAAAAATCAGAAATACTAATATGAATATACCTTAAAGGAGAATGACATAAACTTACCAGAAAATTAAAATAAAATATATGTAAAAGGATGAGGGAGTGCGGCGGCTTAGAATGAATTGAGGATGTATAGTTATTTTAGGTCTTCTATGGGCCTTAGTCTCTTGGGAGTTTGGGTTGTAGGTGACAAAAGAGTTTTAAAATGGGGTTATTCTAAAAAATAGACCCAAATTAGGGTGACTTTCAAATTTTAGCCCCAAATAAAAAGGCTTTGTTAAAATAGCCTTTACTTGTTAAGTCATATTTTTTTGGACGAAATTACCCCTCCTCCAATATATTCGCTGTTAAATCTCTTTCTTCCGCTCTTTCTTCTAAATTCTCAAAATCGACTTTCAAACATATTTACAGAATCGACTTTAGCCGTAAGGTTTCTTCAGGTATGAATTTCATCATCAAAATTCATTGTGGTAATTTTAGCTTATTCATGCATTGTGTTAATTTTAGTTCGTTATATAATTAGCATATTGATTTGATTTTTTGGGGAGGTGAACGTAAGCTGAAGTTGGGCTATGTTGTTATTGTAGTAACATATTTTTCATTGAGGAATTATGTCGAACAGGTTTTGGGGAGTTTGTTATTGCAGTTATAATTGTGTTTGAGTAGTTGCGGGGGGTTGGTCTTGGAGGAAAAGGCCGTTAATATGGAAGTTAATGTTGATTGCAATATTTTTTGGTAAGGCCAAACGTATAAGGTCAAGGTGGTACAAGAAATTAGTTCCAAGTATTTCAAACTAGTGGTATAATTAGCATTATGAGGAGGAATTGTTATAAGATGATGAGGATTTGTACCAGTGGTATTACTAGTGGTATTATTGGGGTTTGTTATAGTTACTTTTCTGTTAGTACTATATGTTGTTTCTTATACTTCCTTTACTTCTTTGTTGGGCTGCTTTGGACTGTTTTCCTATTGAGCCAGGGGATCGATTGGATACATCCTCGCTACCTATGAGTTGGAATAAGGTAGGGGTAATTTTGCTTACACTCTACCCTCTTCCCGACTCCACTTTATGGGACTACACTAGGTATGTTGATGATGTTGTTGTTATCTTTTGAGATTTCCGTTTGTTATAAGTCTTAATTTGTTTTGTTCTGTAGATTTGCTTGCTTTTATAAACAAGTTAGCTTTTGCTGTGATTTTGTTGACTTGATGATGCTACTTGTTTGTTCAAACTGTGTTCGTAAGTCATAAAGTTTGCTCTGTGTTCTTTTACATTTGCTTCAATGAATATCTTTGGTAATTTTTTCCTAATTTAATTAGTTTCAACAGTCGATTATCAAGTTGCATTGGCTCAAGTTTGTTGTTGATTAAAAAATTTCATCTCTCGCTCCATTTTTGCAGCTGCATCTGAAGTGAGATATGTGCTTTTGGATTTACATAAAGCAAGGTCATTGCACGCACATGTATAGCATACTAGATTGCCTATTGTGGAAGCGCACACATGTATAGCATACTAGGTTTCCTGTTGTGGAAGCGCACTAAAATGGTTTTATTGTTTTTATTATTTCAGCGTTGTAGAATTTTGGTGTTTGTTGGGGGTGAAACTATTGGTGCTCGCCCTAAATTAGTATATGAACTGCTTTTTGTCCGAGTAGAGACTCTTGTGATGAATTTTAACTTATGCTTATGTTCTCATTGGAGCTTATGCTCATTTTGTTTTACAGAAAGCAAGTGTCAATTTACACACGTATATCATACTAGGTTGCGTATTATGGAAGTTCACTAAAATGCTTTCAATATTCATAAAAGATTTATAGTAATACCAATGGCGCAAAACTCAAGAATAGTTAGTACATCTTTCTCTTTCAAGGCAATACTATCAGAGTATTGAGTTGATAAACTATGTTGTATCACCTGCAACCTATCTCTAAAGTAAACAACCCTCTCAGAATCACCCCTATAGTGTATGTTATTCAGTAGTTTCAAGTGAGATTTTAGCATCTTCAGATTCTGTCATACATTTCAAGTTATGCCCCATGGGCAAGAGTTGACACTGCCTTAGTCTGTAATGATTTGGCATATGACCTATAGATCTTGCCCTAGAGGCAAGACTTAGATTTTTATGCCCCATGGGCAAGAGTTGACACTACCTTAGTCTATAATGATTTGGTAGATGACCTATAACTCTTGCCTACACATATTGACAGTTTGGCATCAGGAGATTAAATATCAAAATTTTCATATGAGCACTTAAGAACACGCTAACAAGATAAAGATTTGGTTGCACATACCCATAGTAACGGTCCTTAATATTTTGTTGTGATAGCTCTCCGACCTCTGGCATCTCGTGCCTATAAGGGCACTCCAAACCTCTGTGCATTGGACACATATATAGAAACTGTAAACATGTGCATTGGATGTTAGTTATTTTTATAGCGGATGCTTGCTCATAGGTTAGATGTGTGATTGTTTATGATTTGATGTTAAATGTTTGATCATAGATTTTATGTAGTTGACTATCTACTCTTATGCTATAATATGTTTATTTGTGATTTAGTGTTGGTTGTATATCTGAGGTTTTCTATAGTTGAGATTTTGCTCACAAGTTGGATGTCCTCAATGTTAATTCTGCTCATAGGTTAGATGTGTGATTCTTTGTGATTTTATGCTCTATTTGTTTGATTGCTGAAGCTCTGTATAATTGGTTTTGCTCCTGTAAATAGATGACTGAATCACTCTTCTCTTCTCTTATCTTAATCACATTCTATAGCTTTCAAGATTACAACAAATATAAATTGTCATTTATTTATTAGTTTATTTACAGGTAGACCCCATTGATGCAACAAGATTTGTTGTAAAGGATCTGATCACAAAACCCCTAGATATAAAGGTTCTGCTTGGGAGAAGACAAACAACCAGATATCCTTGAAGAACATAATCTTCAAGAAATAATTACAGATGTTCGAGATGCAAAAGAATCGGGCTCAACAGATCAAATTATTACTACACTCTTATCTTTCATCCATATACAAGAAGATACAGAAAGAAAAATAAAAAAACATGATTAGTTTTACTTTTTATCCAAGAAGTTAGATCAAAATAGCAGTTATAATAGGATTCTTTGATCCCCTATTTTAGTTAGTAACAAGTACTTTTGACTTTCAATCATGAATGTCTTCTTATTTATTTGAAGTTTTAACTTGTGGTGAAGTATTTAACTCAATACCTTCTTATTGATTGTTTCTAAAAGTTACTTAGCATGTTAATTTTTTTATATATTAAAAGGTAATGCTAACTTGATATATTAATGAATTGAAATCATAAAAGAACAAGTTGTGCCCCATGAGCAAGAGTTGGCATTGCCTTAGTCTGTAATGATTTGACAGATGATCTACAACTCTTGCCCTAGATTCAAGACTTTTAAATCATAAAAGAACAAGTTGTGTCCCATGGTGTCCCATGAGAAAGAGTTGACATTGCCTTAGTCTATAATAATTTGACAGATGATCTACAACTCTTGCCCTAGAGGCAAGACTTTTAAATCATAAAAGAACAAGTCGTGCCCCATGGGCAAGAGTTGACATTGCCTTAGTCTGTAATGATTTGACAGATAATCTACAACTCTTGCCCTAGAGGCAGGACTTTTAAATCACAAAAGAACAACTTGTGCCCTATGGACAAGAGTTGACATTGCCTTAATCTGTAATAATTTGATAGATGATCTACAACTCTTGCCCTAGAGGAAAGAATTTTAAATCATAAAAGAATAAGTTGTGCCCCATGGGCAAGAGTTGACATTGCCTTAATCTGTAATCTATAGTGATTTGACAGATGATCTACAACTCTTATCCTAGAGATATGACTTTTAAATAACAAAAGAATAAGTTGTGCCCTATGGGCAAGAGTTGACATTGTCTTAGTCTGTAATGATTTGACAGATGATCTACAACTCTTGCCCTAGAGGCAAGACTTTTAAATCACAAAATAACAAGTTGTGCCCCATGGGCAAGAGTTGACATTGCCTTAATCTATAATCTATAATGATTTGACAGATGATCTACAACTTTTGCCCTAGAGTCAAAACTTTTAAATCACAAAAGAACAAGTTGTGCCCCATGGGCAAGAGTTGACATTGTCTTAGTCTGTAATAATTTGACAAATGATCTACAACTCTTGCCCTAGAGGCAAGACTTTTAAAGCACAAAAAAATAAGTTGTGCCTCATGGACAAGAGTTGACATTGCCTTAGTCTGTAATATGTAATGATTTGACAGATGATCTATAACCCTTACCTTAGAAGTAAAACTTTTAAATCACAAAAGAACAAGTTGTGCCCCATGAGCAAGAGTTGACATTGCCTTAGTCTGTAATGATTTGACAGATGATTTATAACTCTTTCTCTAAAGGCAAGAATTAGACATCAAAGGAACAACAATTATACTATTTCACTAAGTCTAACTAATTGAATATTATGTAGTTCTTTCCTTAGAGGTAAAATGTATCTTAGGAATTTTTAAAAAAATTAATGTATGTGAAACAATTTACACCACTTCACTATGTCTAACTTATGAGATACTCTAACATAAGTTGACAACTCAAAAAAGAGAATATATGATGACCTTTATATAACTTGACTTGACAAAAATAAACTCACAAGTAAAAAAGATCAATATCGAAAAATTTGATATCAAAAAGTCTAAAGAGCAAGTATTAAACTAACGAGAAAAATAAAATAAGAAAAAATAATGCAACAATTTACAAAAGGATAAGCAAAAACCGTGGAAAATTAGTTGAAAGTAAACACTATCAATTACAACTTGAGTGACCATATTTAAACATCATAAAGAAACAAAAGATAAACTTAAATCCTCTTAAGAAATTTTCACGTCTTCAGCGGTACAAAATTTATCTTTTATAGAAATATGAAAGAAACATCAGGTGGCATTGGATTTACTACAGTAAAACTAGGACCATAATCTTCATCTGATACTTCGCACCGCTTTCTTTTCCTAGAAAGAAAGTCATCAGGAGGTGTTGAAAGATCAATTTCTCCGCTTTGAAGCTTGGCATAAATTTAAGAACTGGTTTCAAACTTGACTTCATCTTCAAGAATAGGCATATTTTATTCCTGTATTTCATTCACCCCCTTGAAATTTGCAATGCCAACTCCTAGCCTATCACATAGTTTATGTAATCCCTGAATAAGCTCCACAATAGAATCACACTTGGATTCTAAAGACTATATCAAAAAAAAATTAATAATGTCAACAACACAATCAACACAATTATTGATATAATGATGTTGTTTCTATTGAGTACGGTAATATAACTCATAATCCTATCTAAAGAAGTATCAAGATGAGTCTTAATAAAAGATGTCACTCTCTGCATGAAAATTGCAAAAAAAAAAGAAAGATTACTAAAGTAAGTTAGAATCTCAACATTGAATTATGATTTGAACAGTAAAATAATACAGATATATTCAATATTAAAGAAATACAGAGTGATGCAAAGTCCACCTAACTAATAGTTATGCCCCATGAACAAGATTTGACTCTATCATAGTCTTTATTGATTTAGTAAAGGGTCTATAACTCTTGACCAAGAGGCAAGACTTTTAGATCACAAAGGAAAAAGTTGTGCACCATGGGAAAGAGTTGACACTACTGATTTGACAGATGATCTATAACTTTTGCCCTATAGGCAAGACTAGAAACAATTCTATGATCTATTATTAAATGTCCAACTTTCCTGTCTACTTCAGCAAGCACTGGAGAACAAGTTAAGCCGTTAAGGGTAAGCTGGAGAAGATGTGCACAAAGCCAGCTCTCTTCTAAAAGCTAAGCAGTAATTACAAAGTGGCAAATCAATAGCCTACTATTAAGTGCTTATTATATGTATGTAAATTAAGTAATAATTGGAACCAATTCAATTAGTTAGCACATTGATAATGTAAAGAACATGAAGTTGGAGGCTTACAAGCACAATGGCGGAGAAAAGGATCAAAAATCACAAATATGTACATTAAATACAAATAGTTTGCCCAATTACATGATCTTCTACTCTCTTTGAAAATGAAGACCTTAACCCAATAAGCTTCCAGTGATTCCATTTTTTATTTCTCATTACAGGTCCTGCAAAGTTATAGATAAGTACAAGCAAAAATTCACGGTGTTCCTTTCTCTAATCGCTTTTCTTCACACACAAATGAACAAAATTAACTTCTTCTACTAAAAGGAGGTCCTAACTTCTTTATTCACTTTTCTAGTTTTGCACGCTTACGCAATGTAAATGAAGCCTTAACATGGAGTCATTCATAGAAGAAATTCAACATAGTTCAACTAATCAATAGCTGGACATAAATTAAACCAAAACAGAAAAACATGTTTAATACACTCAATAAATCATAAAATTTCCTTGTGAAATTTTTTAACGATAACAGGGTGAACAACTAAATGTTCTGTTTTTAGCCTTCTAAAGCTAGATGTTCTCCAGATTCAAGTCTGTAAACCAAACTAAACACACTCCCTTGAGAGTCATTGCATTACGTGGATTATCGACAGCGACATTTTTTGGTTATTCAAACACAAATATCAAAAGAATAATAATTACAAGAGCAAGCATTTCCTTATTACACCCAAGAGTAAGGGTGTGGGACTATGGTCAAGTGGTCAATGAAATGTTTGAGAACTACGAGGCCTCATGTCCAAAATCCAGCGAAAATAAAAATACTAGGTGATTTCTTACTATCTATTCCAGCCTTGGTGGATAGAGTTATCCGGTACTTGTTGTTGACAGAGACCCTACAAAAATAGAATATTCGTCAAGGTGTATGCAAGTTCAACCCATCACCAGGGTCAGAGTCTTATAAGCACATTGGCCGGAGGAAACGATCAAAAATCACAAATAGCCAAGCTAGAATCTTATAAAGATGATTTCTGACCAAAATAAAAAAGAACAAAATAAATAAAGTAACACACTAACACCTTTTCCAGCACAGTATCTGGGACACATATAAAAACATGCACAAAATAGGCAAACAAGCTGTCACTGACCTACATTGCTTTCATAACGTGAGTTAGTATTATTTATTTCATTATTTGGTCGACCTTAGCCTACAACACTATACAAATTCAATTGTTACTCTGAATTACTTACAAATTAAGGGATGAACAAGACCGTATACAACTTAAATAGCTAATTATACTTTGGGATGACAATAAATATCAATCAAATAGAATCACCACTCATCAGTTCACACTTGTATTTTCCTTTTTCAAATTTTCTATAACTCATCATGTACAGATTTCAATACTAAGAAAAGTGTTGTGCTATAGTTGTTGTAGCTCCTACTCTAGCTCTATTAGCTCTATCATTCGATATATCACCTGGCATCTACCTAAATCATCCAAGATAAATCCACTATTAATTTTTCATCAGTCAATATGTGGATTAACTCCCGATAAGGCAGTAAAAGCAAAATATTGGGTGTATCGACTCTAAGAGATCTGATATTGCTCCAAGGATAGTATCCAGCTGTCCAACTAATAACATTAACACTATACAACTAAAATGTTTCATGTGTTGACTAGTTCAAATATATTTTTCTTTCATAGGTAACTTCTCAGCTACCTCCATTGCGTATAATCAATGACTTGTTTTCCTATTACCCTACTCTTCTTCTCTCTTTATCTTCTCCTCCACATAAATTTTCCACTGTTTGTAAAGGACGGGATTATAGTAATACATATATAGACACTCAAAGTTAGTCTTAACTGACAATGTAAAAAACATGAAGCAAGAGGCTTATAAGCACAATGGCCGAAGAAAACGACCAAAAAGCACAAATAGCCAAGCTAGAATCCTATAGAGATGATTTTTGACCAAAATAAAAAAGAAAAAAAGGAACAAAGGAGCACACTAACACCTTTGACAGCACAGTATCTGGGATGCACATAAAAACATGCTCAAAACAGGCAAATAAGTTGTAACTGGCCTAACACAGACACTTCGAAGTTTATATGAAAAAAGTCCTAATCGTACCTCATTGTAAGCTAATTCTCAAGTCATTTCAGTTTACAAAATTAGACCAAAGTGGTTACATTAAAGTGTTAAACAAACTTAACAGAAAAACTCAATTATTGGCATATTTGACTTCAATATTCATCACTTGCACATAATATTACTAAGTTAGTAGATGATCTATAAATCTTGACATAGACGCAAAGGTTGATCCCCCATAGAAACAAGTAATGCCTTATGGGCAAGAATTGGTTCTACCATATTGTGTATTAATTAAATAGATTTTCAATAACTCTTGCCCTAGAGGCAAGACTTATCCCACAAAGAAACAACTAGCCCCTATGAATAAGAGTTGACACTACTTTGTTTTGTAATGATTTGATAGATCCTCTATAATTCTTGCCCTAGAGGCAAGAATTAGCTTACAATAAACATATTTAAAGGAAGATAGATTGAAAGAGAATTCTTCATTGGTAAAATATATAAAAAGCAAAGTTGCAATTTTTTTAGTATACTAACAGACATTGATGTAAAATACATGTAAATGATAAAGTGAATTTAGTAGAAACTTACATCAACAATTATATCAATTAAGTTTGAAGGCAAAAGTCCTGAAGAATTGGAAACAACATCCACTGAGAGACGCTTTATTTCTTCATCAGAAGCAACATTTATTTTTTTCTGTTAATTGAGTTTGAAGATTTGAGAGAAATCGGATGAAGAGAAAGAAGAGCAAGACAAAGAGTATTTGAGAAATGAGGAAAAAAGATGAACAACGAGAAAAAGTATTTGAGAAATGAGGAAAAAAATAAACAACGAGAAAGAGTATTGAGAAAAATCTGGAAAAAAAAAGAGAAATAATAAAAATTCAAAATAAAGGTTAAAGACAAATAAATTTTTAAAAAGGGAAAAAAATGAAGAAATAGATAATGGTTGGGAAAAAAGAGAAAAAAATAAAGGTTGAGACAAATAAATTAAAACATGAAAATAAAATTAAAGTAAAAAAAAAGTAAAAATAATAAAAAATAGAATAATAAATTTAAAGGAAAAAATTAAAAACTAAAAAAAAAAAAGTAGAATAATAAAAGTAAAGGCAAAATAAAAAATGAAAATAATAAAAAATAAAATTTGAGAGATAAATGAGTATGGTAAGTTTAAAAATATATTTGAGGTGTAGAGGGGCAAAATGGTATTTTTAGTATATTAAAAAGTAAGGAAGGCTATTCTTCAAAGATATTCTTATTTGGGGTCAAATATCTAAAGCCACCCATATTTGAGTTTATGGCATGTAATTTTCTGTTTAAAATGAGGTGTCGGTGACACAAGTCTTAATTATTGAGTGGAGGTGACAATTACTTTATTATGGGTTAAGAAAGTTGGAGAAGTTTGAAAATAACCCACAAATTTTTTAATTTACACTTTAATTCAAATGTTAGTTAAAATAACAGGAAACAAAAGGAAAAAAGCGCATTTCTCTCTCTTCTCATCCGTTGTTTTTTCTCTCTCTTCACGATTATTGTTGTTCATTGTTGTTGCTGCTTCATTTATCATCTTCTGCTTCATAATCATCATCTTCTACTTCATTATCATCTTCATCTTCTTCTTGTCGATAATTTTTGTTGTTGTTGTTACCGCTACTGCTGCTATCTGACCAATTTCTTAGGTCAAATTTTATTTCCTACATTACTTTCCACTTTGGCATTACTTCATAGGTGACTTTGATAAGTAAAATTATGATTTTTATTCGAATTTGCCATCTGGGTACACAGCTACTGTTGTTTTTTCCAATAATGAATAGAACCCGATTATGAATCCAACATAAGTGCCCATAATTTAAACAGATCACTCATCTGGTTCATCAGATGATTAATCTGTTGCAACGGAAGACTCATATGTTGGATTCATATTTATTCTTCTATAGTGTCCGTAACATGAATCAAACAAAATGGGTAATCTGTTGTAACAGAAGATTTATCTGCTGCAATAGACTAGTTATCTATTGCAACAGACTAGTTATCTGTTGCATTAGACTGATTATCTATTGCATCAAACTAGTTATCTATTGCATCAGACTGATTATCTGTTATATCAGACTGCTTATCTGTTGCAACAGATGATTAATCTATTTGGAACAGCACAAATCAGCCCCTGTCACAAACCTAATAACTAACCAATATGTTTCAACTCTTGCTATTGCTACTGGATTCAAAATTATTCCTTACGTCCAATCGTCGACATATTTGTTGAGAAGATAATAGACAAAATGAAAATTAAATACTCCTTCCGTCTCAAATTACCCGTCCCAAAATTTCTTAATTTGATTTCTCATCTTACTTGTCTTTTTTCATTAATCAAGAAGAGATAAAAAAATTCATGTTTTACCCTTTGCATTAATTACTTTTTCTTCAAATTAAAATGTAAATATCATTTAATAGGGGTATTATGGTAAACTAGGCATATTATTAATTATTTTTCTTAATTAATGTGTCATCTCAGTTTGGAATGGGTAATTTGAGACGGAGGGAGTATGAATTAAAACGTCAAAGTCGTGCAACAGACTAATTATCTATTGAAACAGAGTAGTTATATGTTGTATCAGACTGATTATCTATTGCATCAGACTGCTTAGCTGTTGCAACATATGAGTAATCTATTTGGAACAACACAAATCAGCCCCTGCTACAAATTCAACAGATAATCAATATGTTTCAACTCTTGCTATTGCTACTTGATTCAAAATTATTTCTTACGTTAAATCGTAGACATATTTGTTGAGAAGATAATAGACAGAATGAAAATTAAATATGAATTAAAACGTTAAAGTTGATCAAACATAATTTTTTTTATTAAACAAAAACAAATAAAAATACATATACATAGACTAAAAGAAAAAAATAATCTAATTATTATTATCATCTCATCATCATCATCATTATTATTATTATTATTATTATTATTATTATTATTATTATTATTATTATTATTATTATTATTATTATTATTGTCAGCTGGTCAATCTTCAACTGGTAGCAGCAAGGTTCTCCTCAGTCTGCGGATCTCACGGAGCATCCTTGCTCTAACTGCTCCCAGTTTCCATTACAGGTCACGAACCTGCATCCGAAGTTCATTCACGGCGTTTTGCAGAAAAGCAACGTCCCACACTGGATCATCCATATCTAGAACACATATGAATTGACAAAAAACGTAAAAACAAAAGTAAAGAAAAGAATATCCGAATGTAATACAACGTATACTATAAATTGACAAGAAAAAAACTTACCTGAGTCAGGAAAGAGAAAGTGGTGGAAGGTGTAATATGAAAGACAAGAGGCAATAAATAAATAGAATGTAGTTGAGTGAACAATTGAGTAAGGATGGACCTATTTATAGAGGATTGAATTTGAATAACTGGCAAAAAAGCGCGACAATTCACCTCCATTTATTAATTACATTTTTTATTACTGTGAAAAGTTATGACTTAATTAAATTAAGAAATATTGTGATAAGTCATGACTTTTCAGATTATTATTACTTATTAGTTCTTTTCAAGAACCGTTTTTATTGAGTTGTGACAGCATATTCTATATTTGTTGCATCATATAACTCATTTGTTACAATAAATATATAATATGTTGCAATAAATAGAAGACCTGTTGCATCAGATAGTCTATCTATTGCAACATATAATCTAATTGTTCACCTTCATTTATTAATTACATTTTTTATTACTGTGAAAAGTTATTAATTAATTAAATTGAGACAAACGATCCATATTTTGCAATAGATTAACCATTTGTTTCTCTGGTTCTCTCAACCCGACTCAACAGATTATCCATCTACTACAAAGTATACAACAGATGGGTAATCTAATGCAACTTATTGTAAATCTATTGCGACATACAAATCAGTTGTTGCGGCAGATAGATCATCTGTTGCATATGTTGGTTGTGTTAACATGTAACCCAACTGACTGTAAATTATTATTATATAATTTAAATGTCTTCTATCTTTTTTTTATAGGTTGTGCATCCTTGGATCGTACCTAATGAGCAGGAATTGGGGATGACTTATTTTATACTTTAGGTCTTGTTGATACAAAAGCAGACCCATCGGTGGAATTAATAAAGAAGGAATTGGCTGGAGCAACAGACATAAGAAGAGAAGTTAGTCAAGGTCAGCCTAATGTTGAAGCTCTTCATGACCAACCTACTGCAACAGATCTGGGTGCTTCTTCTGGGGGTGTTGATGATGGTGGCAGCCATCCTGATGTTGTTGCTGTTGTCAGTCGTGATTATGAGCATGTTGGTGCTCAGGAAAAAATAAATACGTTTGAAAACACCTCTTGCATAGGTCCCTCTCACCCCTACACCGGTCCCTCCCACCCTTACAGTGGTCCCTCTCACCCCTCTTCACCCTCATGTTCTCATTGCAAGTGCAAAGTGTGCAAGGACATAGAGGATAAACTCCTTGAAAAAATAGAGGCTATTGCTGAAGCAATCGAGAAGTTGAAATCCAAGAGAGGTGTCATACCAACCAAGAAGGTGAGGGAGATATACACTGCTACAGTGTCAGTTAGGAGGAAGAGAAGAAACATTAGACAAATACTCTTCATTCTGAAAATAGAAAAAATTGCAACTCCTCCCACTCCAAGAGTTGTTGAAGTTTAGGGTCGCTGAAGAAGGTGGACATATATGTAGTACTTGGCGACGAAGAGAAGGAGGAAATGGAAAAAATCATGGCTGACAAGATGAAACCTCCATAAGAATACACCATGCATTCATTTGACGCCTAAGACTTCATGAGTATGACAAATATGCGTGAGTGGTACGTGGATAATTTAAGTTTACTTTTGCTAACATATCCTTCCAATCTACTCCATGAAGAAAAAGTTACGCAACAGATGTGTAATCCATTCCAATAGCTGGGTATTTTGTTGCAACATAATACACATCTGTTGCATAAGTTGCGTTAGCTGGGTAATTTGTGAACTGATTCAGAGAACCCTCTGCAACAGAATTTTTCCACTGTGTTTTTCTTCTTTACAATTACTAACCTATTTAAAAATTCTCTTCTTATACCACAGTATGTTGATAAAATTCTCTGCCTTATGAGGGGCAAGCAATTAGCATACCCGGATGCTTATGATGCTGCCGATAGGATAATGGACCTCAACTTCTACAATAATTTCAAGGATAGGTATGATGATCTCCATAGGCGAGCAGGTCCCGGTGGCTAGAGATTTGATAAATTAGTTTTTACGTTCGAATGGGATGAAGACATGATTAAATATATTAAAGGAAAAAGGCCATATCCACACGGCAAGAGTTGGACTAGGGCAAAGAAAATCCTTCCAGTCATGAACCTAGAAGTCAAACATTTTCTCATTATTGAGATACTACTTGATGAGGGAAAGATTAAGGTTTATGACTGCAACTTACCTGTCTTCAACGAGGACACATTTTAACCCACGTATAGCTACTCTTAAAGTTGTTCCCAAAGTTGTTGACGCAGAGTAAGCTGATGGATCATTTGTCGACGGAAGTCTTGATGAAGGAATCATGAGATTTTGAAGGTTGAAATAAGAACATCCACCTCTAATAAAATAAACCGATGCAGTGTGCGGACCGTACTCGCTTGCATACATCAAGTGTTTACAAACGAGCACAGAAATATCTGATGTGTGCGACGACGTTGTGGGAAAGTGTAACGCCCCAATTTTCTGAACCGAAACGCTACACGGTGCTTATGACCCCAAAGGACCATAAGCTAACCCATGACTAATATTTGTACCTGTACACTACATAATATACATGTAATAATGCGGAAAACATGAACATGTAGTCCATAAGGTTCAACTGAATAAAGGATCTATCAAAACATAACATCCGTGTGGGTGAAACATACCAAAAACAACTGAAGTCTGAAATAAATCTGAACTAAATGTGAAAGCCTCTAAGTACTGTCTGAATAAGGAGTTGAAGTAACATGTCTCCAACTAACTCAATAAACAAAAAAAAACTAACTGAAATAATAAATGAATCAGATCGTATAGTCCTCGAATGAAGAGGACTTACTGCAACTCTGTATACCGAATCGCGACTGCTACTGTTGGTCTGGAACTTGTGTCTCTAAACCTATGGTGTAACATAAAAAGAAAGCACCATAGCGCAAATACGTCAGTACAACTGGAGTACTGAGTATACGAGTGAGGTAGGCTAAATACAAAGGGTTTACATGCATGAATAATGTTAACTGATTGACTGATATGAACGTAAGAGTACAAATATACATATATAGTAACTGAGATCGTGAGTACGTGATATCTAGATATGTATGCTAATACATAGTTTACTGATAGCTGACATGACTGAAACTGTAGTTCTGATAACATGGGCGACTGTGTCTGACAGTCTTGAATCTGGTGGAACTATCTAAGTTTCGTACTATAACTAAATTTGACTGTATCTGACAGTCCTGATATACTGATATCTGAAGAACTATCTGAGTTCTTTTACTGAGACTGAGTCTGAAACTATGGGAGGTAGTTGTTTAACCGACATGCCCCATATGTGCCATTATGGCTAAGCTGGGGTCCAATCTCTGCCCTGACTGGAAGGGTGTCAATACCACGTCACTGGTAAGAACAACGTGTAAGCAACCATCATATAACAGGTAACTCTAGTGAGAACGGTGGGAACCCTCATATAACAGGTTAAGCCACCTCATCCACCCTCATATATCAAGCTACGATGTCTCAACCTATGCTGGCTACATAGTTCAGGAACGCAAGGATGACTGCTAAGAATCATACCCTCATATAACAAGTGAGTTCCCATCCTTGGGTTCACTCGGTGCTAAATCCTACTCCCATCTGAAGAGACTAATCATAATTTACTGACTGTGCATGGACTGAGTAACCGACTTCCGTTGACTAACGGAATAGTACTACTATCTGAGAATTTACTGAGATCATGAGATTTTTGAGGTTTCCTGAGTCACATGACTGACTGAGTTCTATAGATCATGGCTTGACTGAGATTATCGTGACAACATGACATGGCTCTAGGCACATAGCTATAATTTTCAGGTACGAATACCCCCAGGACTCGATAGAAGAAAACTGACACACATGACATGACTTGATCACAAGATTGGAGTCCACAATTCATAATATCATAAGTAGGGAATAATATACCACATGTAGTTTTAAACATCTTGTGCATAGTAGGGAGTGTATGGAATATATATATCATGTACATATTATATCACTCAATTATCATAAATACTTCATACCACAACAATAGCAACAAAACAATGGCATGGAACTCATATTGAATTGTATAGTTAACATGGACTTGTCATGTAGATAATATGGGACCATGTATACATGAAATTCCTAGCATTCTAAGTATTTTATCAAACACCTTGCATGCACTCTTTAAAGCATAGGTGTGTTCATAAATTTACATCACATTAAACCACCCAAATTCATGGGTTCCAACTACATGATCAAAACCTTCATGAAAATTCATCAAATCACTACTCTATAGCATAACCACAACCACCAACATGAATACAATCATATCACCACAAAACATTCATGATTTAGTATTTAAAGATTGATTCTTGAACTCCATGAACGAAAGAAATCCGTGGATGAACACTACGCATACCTTAGATAGAAGATCCGTGAAAATTAACGATGAAATCCTTTAAATATTGAAGCTCCAATGAAAACCCTATGGGGTTCTTGAGAGAATTTTGAGAAAAAAGAGTATAATGTGGTTGGATTGGGATAAATTCAGTGTTTATGGAATATATAGGGGTGGAAAGATGACCCAAATACCCCTCTAGATGCGTCATTTAATTTCTGTAAAAATTACCCGATTTAGGCCCCCGGCGCGACGCGGAGACATCGCGTTGCAACCCGTTTATGACCTGGAAAATCACCGCGATGCGCTGGAATCGCGAAGAGGCACTGGAAATTAACAAATGCCATTTTGGCTTACGGTGCGACGTGCCACTGACTGAAATGACGTTGCTGAAACTTTAAATCGCCATAACTTCTTCACTGGGTGTCCGATTTAGGAGAATTTGGTATCGACGAAAAACTTATTCAATTCTATACAATTTGAAGGGTATAAATCTGCCAAAATACCACCTATAAATAAAGTTATTCTCATTTAAAGATGACTTATGTGAAATCACACACGAAAATTTGGTGGATTCAAAAGTTCTTAGCTTGGCTTACTCTAATTGACTCTTATGAACATGATTAACACATCATAAGCTCTATTATCACTAGTATACTCATCCTAATTCATGTACTCAAATATGAATCATAGGATAGGAGGTTTCATGTGTAGGAACAACGGTTAATTTTCTAGCTTAGAAATATATGGGGTATTACAGAAAGATGAAAGAGGTCTGGGCTTATGGGGTACTAACTAAATGGTTTGAGCCCATGGATAAAGAAGAATATGTACAAAGATAGAGACAAACACGATAATAATTTTTTATTTCAAGCCACTTCACTTTACCTGTAGTGGCAATTATTAGTTTGGTGAAAGTTAAATTTTTATAATACAACAGATTGTCTATCTATTGTAACAGATATAATACCTATTATGATAGATTGATTATCTGTTGGAATAGGTTGGTCATCTATTGCATTATACAGATGTTTCCCAGTGTGTCTGTCTCAACAGATATACAATCTATTGCAACATATAATCTATCTATTACAACTGATAGGTAATCTGTTGGAACAAATAAAAAAAGTAGGAGGACTTGTTATATAATTTTCTGCAGATGACCTAACTAAATGGTTGGAGCCGATGTATAAAGAAGAATATGTACAAAGACAGAGACGAACACGATAATAATTTTTTATTTCAAGACACTTCACTTTACATGTAGTGGCAATTTTTAGTCTGGCGAAAGCTTAATTTTTAATAATACAACAGATTGTCTGTCTGTTGTAACAGATATAATACCTATTGTGATAAATTGATTATCTTTTGGAATAGGTTGGTCATCTGTTTTATTATGCAAATGTTTCCCAGTCTGTCTATCGCAACAAATATACAATTTGTTGTAATATATAATCTATTTGTTGCAACTAATAGGTAATCTGTTGGAATAAATCAAAAAAGTAGGAAGACATGTTATATAATTTTCAACAGATAACCTACATGTTGTAACATATGTCTAAATCTGTTTGATAAGATATGTCTTCTATTGCAGCAGATGTATTATTTGTTGCGATATTTGAATCTAGTATTTTATTTCAATTAAGATGTTTAAAACTAAGGATTAAACTATATTCATAGACAGCATAAAATAAATCGAAGCCTTCGAAAATTACATGAAATAATTCAACAGATAAATGAAATGTAAAAAAATCATAATGGGTACAAATGATCTACTCTACAAATAAATCAACAAGTTAAACCAAGGAGGATAGGCTATTACATTGACAGACTCAAGCTATAAAGATTTACTCAATATGGACAAGTTGTTTTTCATCTGGTGCTACAAAATTCGGCTTTGATCATCATGGATCTTTATTGTCGCTTGCGTACGGCTTCTGAGCTTTCGTTTCTCCGTATTTCCATAAAAGAGCAGCATATCTTTTGTGGAGTAATCCTGCATCAATTTCATCATTTGGTACTTGTAATCCATTGCTCAGATACTCAACATAAGTAGCAACAAAAAGACCGGAATCCCTGCATTTTAAAAAAATAGATAATCCATATCTTGCAGTTCATATAAGCGTTGTGAAATTTATGAAATGAAACTAAATCATGACACTTATACTTACAAGCTACCAATGGTTTGTTGAGCAATTCCTTCAACATATTATACATCAAATGGATTACCCATTTTATCCTGGTATGCTTTAATCGTTGACCAATCAGTACGAACCTTTTGGTCCAAAAAGCCACTCATATCGAGGTAAGTAGATAATATTTTGGTCAACTTTTGTATCTCAGGCGACGGCCCGAAACGTCTTCTTCACGACATCGAGTCATAAACTCAGATGCGTCTCTCTTTTAGAAAGACGACAGTCAACACCCAGTGGAATTCATCACCACAATTGATTGGGATGTACACTTCATCAACCAAATGCCAAGGTAAGTCAGCTGAAATGTTAAAACCTTTGATGATGTTGATTAAGCATTCCTTATTTTGGAAAACTTCCGGTTGTTGTTAACAATACCTATTGTAGGCATTATTGATGTAAACTTTGTATAAATAATTATCTGTCATGTATCTGTATTGTTCTTGTATTTGCAACTTGATCTTCTTTCGGTGGTAGTAAAAAATAACATTGATGTGCTGAACATATTATCAAATATTTTAGATTACGTGAAGAAAAAATTAATACGCAGATGCAATTAAATAAAATATGAATTAATAGTAATATGTATGTCATTTAAACCTCATCATTCTAGCAAGTTTGGGGCTGTGACATTAAATAGAACTAATTCTTCATTCCGGGATGGGCAACAACAAAGTCGAACATATCAAAACCAAGACTCGATTCGTTCACTATGTAGTGTTCGTCATTTTATTTTCTACATGATGATTTATATGTGTTAATGTCATGTTCTTACAACTAGAATTGTATAAATCAATATCTTTAAAATTGATTTATGTACTTACTGGCGTGATGCTTTAACAACCCATCGGCAATCCATTCTGAATAGTCGTTGATCAACTTAGGTAGTTTTTTTAGAGCCTCGTCTGAGATATTGAACCCTTCAAATGGGTAATTCTTTCGTTCTCCCGATCTGACAGGCTCCACTTTTTCTTCTTCTATGGAAGCAGTTGATGGATTATCAACTGTGATATAATGCTCTTCAGCAGTAGCTTCTGTTGTGACATATGCCTAAAAAGCCAGAATTATCAATGCTAATTACAGATACAACAGATTATCCATCTGTTGCAACAGATAAGCCTTATGTTGCAACAGATGGATCATCTATTGGGACAAATTCAAATAGGTAACCCATCTGTTACAACATAAGACTCATCTGTTGGTATAAATTAAAATAGTACAAAAAACTATTTGATTTGCTCAAACAGACGGACATATGTTGAAACAGATAAAATATTTGATGCAACAGGTTAGACAACAATTACAATAGATGTATATATCTGTTTGATAATTTTCAGCAGATGTATTATCTGTTGAAACAGATATGTGCCTATTTATTTGTTGGAACAGATGATATATATTCACATTCTTCAGCTCATCCTGCTCTCATGTGGCCTTTGTATATTGAACAGCGGTGCAAGACAAAGATAGAGGTGTTGTAATTTTGCTTTTTTCGATGCTTGATGATTCTTGGGAAATATTTTTCCTTCTCCTCTTAGCCACCTTGATCTCTAGTGGAGTGTATGGATATGAAATCCTCTTTGATGGAATGACACCCCTCTTAGATGTTATTTCTTTTACAGAAGCAGCTAGTGAATTAATAGCATTAATCACTCCATCATGTTTTGCCTTGCAGTCATGACATTTGCATGCAGAATATTCGCTAGATGTGGCAAAATCAGGATAAAAATCTGTATAACTAGAGTGAGCATAATCATAATGGCTTGTTGTTTCAAAAACTATAAGAGGAGCATCATTAGCCCCAACAGCAGCACCACTACCACTACAACTACCATCATCAACAACAACAAGCCCACCCTCTAAATTATTTTTTTGGTGTTGGTTGTTGCTCCAAACAATTCCATTTTTATTCTATCAATGACCTTAGGGTCTGATAAAGTTTGCACATACCATAAAGTAAGAAAAAATGGCATCTTCAACTCTCGATTGGTCAGAACAAGCCATGAATGGACAATCTAAAATAAATCAGTACATATATTAGAATGATGATGAAATCATTTAAAATAATCATTAATTAAAATAAAAACTTGATTAGAATTAGACTACTGCTTCCTTCGGGGGATTGAAAAGATCAAAAATTTTTGCATTTTTATCAGTTCTGGCCGACAACCATCTCAGGATTCTTAGAAAGGAAACTTCTTCCTGGAGGTTCACTTGTTGTCTCAAATAAGGAATGACTTCAAATGCCCAAGCCGATAACATAAAGCCAATAAATCAAAAGCATTATTGAATAAAAAATAAATGAATCATATCATAATAAAAGAAATATTTACCATGAAAGCCCATGGAAAGCCATATAAGTTGACTGTCTTTGGCGTTAACGGAGTCAATAAATATTTAACAGTCATTTTGAAGCTTTCATAACCCCAAGGATAGCTGTTAAATGCCTCAAGATCCTAGGAGAGATTTATTAAATCGTGGCTTATGTTGTTGTTAACGTCTCTCGCCCAAAAAATATTATGTACAAACCAAACCAAGCACAATGATTACTTGTGCTTCTTTGAAAGTCC
The DNA here is from genome assembly GCA_030864215.1 of Capsicum pubescens. Lineage (NCBI taxonomy): Eukaryota > Viridiplantae > Streptophyta > Magnoliopsida > Solanales > Solanaceae > Capsicum > Capsicum pubescens. The sequence continues at coordinate 67,404,778 of CM061549.1, read as the reverse complement.
TTTACCTTTCAACGCTTCTATCAAGTTTTTGTTTTTGAAACTTGGACCAATAATGGACACCAGTTCATCACGATCACTCGACTTGCCTTTGCCTTTTTTGGGTGTGTAGGGTAATTTTTTTGGGTCAGAGTAGATATAACTTGAGAAGGAGAAGGAGGATAGCATTTTAGTCAAGTAACTAAGGCAAACTCCTTCCAACCAAAACAAACAGGCATGCCATAGTAGTTTATCCACACCTCATCCATCTTATCTTTGTTCTCATACATAAACCTACGCTTGAGAAGATCATATACCATTTTCATTTGGAAACGAGCGTTGTTATCCTCCAGCAAATCAAGATATTGCCCAAAAGCAGCTTTCCCTGAAATAAAAATCTATTTTTTATTCTTGAAGTATTTTCTGAAGGCGTCGAAAGATTTTTTCATAGCTTACTTAACCACGAAATCACCTGTTAAATCTGTGGTACCATCGCACTGCATTCTCACAGGATAACTATCAATACTTAAGGTTTTGAAAAACTCTTTGGCGGAAGGGGTATTAGAATTTGTATCATCTCTTTTGAAATATTCCTCCTCCCCGTATTCATTTTCTTCTGCTCCTAATTGAGATAATGCTTGTAAAGAAAGCTCACAGAGTGGTGGATGTAGCCTAGCTGCTTCACTTGCTCCTTTACTTGTACTTGGTTCAGTTTTTTTTCTTTTGGGAGCCATATTGTCTTAAATTAACAGGACCATAATATAGATTATAATTGATTAATGCATCGTTAAAAAAAGATAACAGTAAATCTAACATGCTCAATAGTAAAATAACAGTTCCAACAGACCACACATCTATTGCACCAGGTATGTTATCTGTTGCAACATATAATCGACATATTGCAATGGATGAGTAAATCGTTGGAAATAATAAAAACAGATCACTAATCTGTTGCACCAGGTAGTTTATCTGTTGCAATATATTATTGCAATGGATGAGTAAACCGTTGGAAATAATAAAAATAAATCACTAATCTGCTGCACCAGGTAGTGTATCTGTTGTAATATATAACCAACTTGTTGCAGTGGATGAGTAATTCATTAGAAACAGTAAAAATAGATCACCAATCTGTTGCATTAGGAAGGTTATCTATTGCAACATATAACCAACTTATTGCAACGGATGAGTAATTCATTGGAAATAGTAAAAATAGATCACTCATTTGTTGCACCAGGTAGGATATTTGTTGCAGCATATAACCAACCTGTTGCAATGGATGAGTAATCCATTAAAAAAAATTAAAAAAAAATCACTCATTTATTACACCAGATAGGATATCTATTATAGCATATAACCAACCTGTTGCAGCGGATGAGTAATCCATTGGAAACAATAAAAATAGGCCACACATTTGTTGCACCGGGTAGGTTATCTATTGAAGCCTATAAATAACTTATTGCAACAGATGAGTAATCCATTGAAAATAGTAAAAATAGATCACTCATCTATTGCACCAGGAAGGTTATCTATTGTAATATATAACCAACCTGTTACAACGAATGAGTAATCCGTTAGAAATAATAAAAATATATCACTCATCTGTTGCACCAGGTAGGATATCTGTTACAGCATATAACCAACCTGTTGTAGCGGATGAGTAATTCATTGGAAATAATAAAAATAGTCCACACATCTGTTGCACCAGGTAGGTTATTTGTTACAGCCTATAAACAACCTATTGCAACTGATGAGTAATTCGTTAGAAACAATAAAAACAGATCACTTATCTGTTGCAGAATGAGTTATCTGTTAGATTTTTTCCAAACATAAGAGCCATCTGTCGCAACAGATGAATATCGCAACAGATGAATGATCAGTTAGATTGTTTATCTGTTGCATTAGATTTTCATTGTTGCATCAGATGGTTCATCTGTTGCATCAAATGGTTCATCTGTTGCATCAAATGGTTCATCTATTGCAATACCATTTTTAGCAAGAAAAATAACAAATCAACCCATCAACACCAACACAACACACACACACTAATAACATCAACGGTGACCAAAAATCACCAACAAATCGAATCAACAGTTCGACAACAAGAAGAAGAAATGTTAGAAATTAGGGTTTTATTCAGTCCACATTTCAAATTTAAGCAAGAAATATTAAAATTGTTAACCAATACTAGAAGAGAAATTAGCTCAAGTTCCTTTGTTTCTTCGTAACTAAAAAGACATAGCTTTTTACCCGTGAAAGAAGAAATGGGACGATGAAGAACTCAAAGTTGTTATCGCCGGAGAAGTTTTCACGTCGATTGACGGTTGAAAGTCGAAAAGGAACTCGCCCGATTATTTGTTGAAGTCACTGGGGATTGAAGGAAGAAATTTTGCAGAACTGTTGGTTGGGAGAGAGTTGAGAGAGTTGTCGATCGAGAGAGGAGAGAGACTAGTTGATTTGAATTAAAGAGGGGTGAGGGTTGGATTGATTTGTATTTTTTAAAAAATTAGAAAGTTTTGAAAATATTAATCAAGTCCATAATTAACTTAATCAAATTTCTTAATTATGTTTAACCCTTTAAGTTGGTCAGTGTCACCAATCCTTCATTCAAGACTTAAAAGACACTTTTCCTTCAATTTTCTCTAGTCTCTTGTCAGTTGTTACTTTTTATCTCATTTCCTTATATATATTTTCTTTTACTTCAACAAGTAATATTATTTGGTGTTCTAGAGCAAAAATCTAAACATATTAAAATAGTAAATAAAAGAAACTAAATTATATGCAAAAAAACAAAGAGTATAGATATATAACTTAATCAAGTAAAATAGAAAAAAAAATTAACTATTATTTAATTATATTTATGATAACTAGTTTAGTATACGTGCATCTCGTGTCAAATAATAAAATTTATGTAAAAAGAATAAAATTATTAAAACATAGCGATAGACATTAAAGTAAATGATATAATTATTTAAAGGACCTAATTAAGTGTTGCTTTTCAAATAGGTTATTGTCTATTGTGTCTCACTTGATCTTTTATAAATGATTTATTGATTTGATTTTTTTGTCGCGTTGACTATTAGCACTGCACGTGAGGTATATATAATTTAGGATAACAATGAATTATGAATATACTAATAAAGGAAGAGACTTGAGAAGGGTTAATATCTTCAAACATTCATAACTTGGGTTAGAATATATGTAAGAAGATACAAATTAATTATACATGTGAAATAACTACTAAGTTAATATTCAATATCAAGAAATATATCAAACAAAATTATTATTAAGATAAAAAGTATGCATTTTACAAATACCATTTCCTCCGATGATTTTGGATATCTTTTTCCCCACAGATTAACTTCATAGGCATCTTAAGCAACAAAAGAACTTGATTTTTTTTATGATCAGTAACAAATTCTAAAATATTGACAATATTATGGTCAAACACAATTTCAACTCTATTTTAACTTTAAAAGTACCAAATAAAGTAAATATGATTTGATTTTCATGGCTAAAGGGATCCTTAATATTATCGTATGAATAACATTGGAAGGAATTGTCTTTAATTTCTCCAAGACACTTTTTCTTTCCTCGATCTTCTTTACAAACAAATAAGCGCCCCAAACTTCAACTATAGTTTTTAGAGGGTGATGCATTTTTTGAAAGCACATAAAGTGAAGAGCGGTAAGGAACTTTTGTGATCCAATTAATGGCTTCATATTCATTCATTTGTAAGTTCTTCGTAAAAATTCTTGTCTTGATTGTTATGATAACACTACTCCCCGGACGAATCCAATCACGACCATCAAGCAATGCATTTAACTGGCTTTGATCATACAAATTATCTTGAATGATGAAAATTTTGTTTTGTCAAAACCCTTCTTTGATTAATCTAATACCCTCATCAAAATTATATAATTTGATTTTTAAAGTTTAACTTTGGGTCACTATTAAGAGATGGTATCTCTTTATTCTTCGTGAATTCAAATTTTGTGGCATGCACTAATGGTCTATTTAAATTTATGACATTGGCATACACCCGCGGTCTGTTCAAACTCATGATGGCAAATTATCAAATTATCTTAATATAAAGAGTATATATGTTTAATACAACATTATTACCTGATTTTTTTATTTCTTAGATGTTTCTATAGATTGTTGCATCCAATACTATGTATTTGAAAAGAAAAAGGAAGAAGGGCCAGAGCTATTTAAGTTTTGAGTTACACATTCATCCTATCATTATCCAGTAATCCTTCAAAAGAAGGATATTAGACAAACATGAACTTTTTTGGGGCCATAGAACTAAATATCCACTAAAACATATAAAATATTTCATATAATTTTTAGCTCTATAAATGTTTTTCTCAATAGTATCCATCATCTTGAGTATATTGCCAGGCCAAACACAAAAGTTATTCATAAATTATAGCTTTTTCTAGCACTCTCAGAATGTCACATATTCCTTACAAGTAATTATACAGACAACAGAGAAGTAGAGACTTTTAATTAAGACAAGGATAAAGTGTGATTAATTACTTTTGATGTGAAGCATAAATTTATCTTCTAAAAATCTATTAAAATAGGTTTGAACATATAATTTTAAAAAGTAACAATGAATTCAGTGCGAATAACCTTAAAGATTGAGTCCATAGAGTTTAAATTCTAGATTGTCCGTTGTTGTTTGATTAATGCCACAAATTAAAGTCAACCATAATCTCATCCTATTGTAATAAATAAATAAATTTTGCTTGATCAAAATAATCTCAAATATAAAAAAGCACGCACAAATATATTATCAAGGAAAGAAAGGAATTGACAACATTGTATATAGTCCCACTAACTTGTTTAGAGCATATTTCAGCTAGCGTCCCTTTACACTTTAATCTTTAAATCAACATATCTTCCTTCAAGCTTTCAAGCATCCCTACATGCATACAAAAATTGTCAATAACCCGTACAGATATAATTAAAGTAAAATATGATATTAAGTGATAAGAAGACTATCGTCTCTTCTCGTCTCCATGTTTCTTTTGTTGCATTGACGTGGTATAATGATACTCTTAACTTAGAGGTAGTACTGTTTGATGTGAGATTAGTACAGTTGAATAACACATGCAACTGAATGTACTTGACGTGGGATTTATTCTTCCACTTAAGGTCCCAAAAATAGTGTCATTACTATCTATGATGATGAAATCAGACATCTCATCTGATTCCAAAAGCCCACCTAGAGGACCCGGGTGAAACTTGAGGAGGATGTTGCTCTATCTCTGTTATTATTGTTAGAACAATCATTAATGCTTTTAGGCCTTTCCTCAAATAACCATAGAAAAAGTGCGAGAAACTGAACTTCGATGAAGAAAAAAAAGTATGAGAGATTGAAAAAGCATACCCAAAGTATAATGGTGATGCTGGTTTTTTCTCCTTATACATATATAAAGAGTCCTTAAATAAAGAAATATTTGTACACAATATTAGTTGGTTGAAAGTCCCCCATGTTTAGAAACAACATCGCTATCTTTATGTTCTCTCCTTGAATAGAATGTACAAAAAAAATTCTATCATTATAAACAATTTTATTTTAAGATCAATTTGTGCGAACTAAATTTACCTGAGTCAAAATCTTCCGAAAATAAATTTTTTTATCTCCGTAAGACAACTTTCTTTTGATTAATGGCTTTCTTGAGATTATCTTTTAAGAGATGCACTCTGAAATTGCATGAGAACTATATGAAGATCGGAGCTTACTTCTGGAGAAATCCAATCTCATGCCCATCGGGATTATAGACAAGACGACTCCAAAACTTTTATTTGCTCTGCAATTTTTAAACTTAATTCTTATATGGTAACCAATATTAACAATAATACACATGTTGAGTTGAATATTTTAAGACCCATATATTTTAGGATTCATATATTTTATGTATTTTAGGACTCTTTATTTTTTCCATATTTATTTTATCATGAGTCTTTTCATTATTTTAGGAGTCCTTAATTTAATAAAATAATAATTGGATGAAAAACGTGAGAAGACAATTTTGTCTATTGCAATATATTTTAATGAAAGGCAAAAAGTTTAAATCACTTTTCAAAGGATTTTCATACTTTTAATATATTATAGATTTGATGTAGATAAGTTTATGAAATATAAGAGTTTATTTAGAACTCTTTCATTGTGGATTTCTGTTTTTAAACTAACTAGTTAAATCGTGCGTGCTTCACACGTGTAACCTTTGATTATTTAGAATTAGACGATTTTATTTATTGCGAAGATTTTTAATAAAGTGCAAAACATTTAAGTTACTTTTTAAAGATCTTTCACACTTTAATATAACTATTCAAGTGTACGTGCTTTGCACGTGTGTATAACGATAATAATAAGTGTATATAAAAAAATAAATTACTATTATTTATATCGAACAATATACTTGATCCGCCTTCAAAAATTCCACTATTATGAATAAGATTCATTTAAAGTCACTTTAGGCTAATTTCTTGATAGAGAAAAGCTTACCCTTCTAAAGATCTTTCATTTCTCCCTTTCCATACCACTCACGTCAAGACAAGTAAAATCATATTTCATGTCATGTGTCTTCTCATGCAAGATTGATAATTATAAATTATTAAACAAATAGCTGAATAAAAAATTAAAAAAAAATAATACGTTGAAATATCAATTATTTAATATCACACTTTGAAAGAAAAAATACATTTTAGAGTCTTGATGACGATACAAAAACATAAATCGAGTTATGCAAATTATCCCTAATGTCCATCTCTAAAAACCTAATGGAAGAATGAAATAGGTTATAAATTTAGTTTGCTAACTTATGAAATCTCTAATCCCAATTTTATTTTGTCTTCTAGCCAACTAATGACTTTATTTGATACTTGTTTGACACTATGATTTGTTTGTTATCATGACAAATCACAATTTTCACTTTATTTTTCTCTTAATAGTTTTTTTTATGAAGTATGATTCTGACAAAAGAGTATTAACTTGAATTATGCCTTAATAAGAAATATAACTAACATGAATAAGAAATAAAATTTAGAACAAGAAAAGCATACCTTAAATTCATTCGTAATCGGCATGAAGTCTCGTTCGCACGTTTTACACAAATCTTTCTTCATCTGCATAAACATATTAAATAATCAATCAATAATGATTTATTTACAGACGGAATAATTCAAGATTATGAAAAAAATATCTTAAAAGTTAAAGAATAGTCAATTTTGGTAAGCTTAATTTAAACCAACAACGGAAGAATATAAACTTATTTTGAAGGTAAATTTAAATAACAACAAAAAAAAAGCATCTAACATAAGTTTAAAACCCCATAGAAAAAAACTCATATTTGGAAGAAGAAAAAACGTGAGAAGGTAAAAGATAATTTGGATCCAAGAGTTGGAATGTATATGTCAAGCTCATATATTTAATTAAAATAAAATATAATTCTTTATAAATATTTTAGGACTCGTAATTTCTTTTCATATATTTTAGGATTCATGTATATTTTAGAATTCATATATTTTTAAGTAGTTTTGGATTCTTAATTTTTTTCCCATATATTTAGTTTATCAGGGTTCTTTTCATATATTTTAGGGGTCCTTAATTTAATAATATAATAATTGAATAAAAAAGGTAAAAAGTTGATTTCATCTATTGCAGAACGTTAATTCACGTGTGTTTCTCGTCAATCAATAAAACTATATATGAAAAATTAAAATTATTAGCAAGTAGCATTATATCTATTTAAATGATATGGTTTGTATCCCGCCAAAAAGGACAATCATTATTACCTATTATTAAATAGTTTATTCATAATTAAAATAGCTACATATAATTAAATTTTAATTTAAGCAAAAATTCATAAAGGATTAGAATGACTGGTCAATTTCTTGTGGCGAAATGTAACGATGTAAAAAAACTGGCCAAAATTATAAATTATTATTAAAAAATATGATTTATTATGATCAAAAATCACATTATCAATTAACATTTATCTATCAAGAATACATGATGATTTATTATTTTAAACTTTAAGAACATGCTAAAATCACAAAGAAAACTTCTCAATTAGTAATTGTCTATTAAAGTACATGATAATTTATTTTTGTAAACAGAAAAAAACATACTAAAATTTTAGAAACTTACCTCAATCACAAGTAAATTTGTCTCTTCAATTAAAGTTACTATCAATATTTCACCCAAAAAAATTTCAATTAGCAATTGTCTATAAGTAATATATGATAATATATTATTGTAAACTTTAAGAACATACGTAAAGTTTAGAAAACTTACCTCGAAATAGTAAATTTGTCTCTTCAATCATACTCCCTCCGTTCGTTTTAGTTGGGCCTCTTTCTAAAAATATTTATTTCAATTTGTCCCTTTTGATGAAATCAAGAGTATTTTGTTATGTTCTTTCAATACTACCCTCAACATTAAATGACTAAACAAAGTATATTTACTCAAATTTATATTTTCAAAGAATAATTAATAAGGCTAATTTGGTAAAATAAACCCCTAATAAATATTTTCTTAAGGGGAGTGTCAAGTCAAAAAGGGCCAACTATTTTAAAACGGAGGGAGTAAGATATATTGAGATTTTATTTTATTTTTAAAATCTCAATCAACAATTTTTTTCAAGAATAGAGAATAATTTATTTATTGTGAACTTCAAAACTATACTAAAAATTTAAAAATCATACCTCAAATCACAATCAAATTTACCTCTCTAATCATAGATTCTATCAAGATTTCAATTGGTAGAAAAATTCTAAATATAAACCGATTTTTTTTTCTATGTACGGTAGTTTTGAAACCTGTAAAAATAAAAATAAAAAATAAAAGTAAGTGAATTGAAAATCTCATAACACAATGATGAGTATAGAAAGCCTCAACGATCAAAAAATTCAAGTAGTTAACATGTGTGAAAAACTATTAACTATACGAAATAAAGAAAGACAGAAAGAATGATGATAATAAACACAAGAATATAACTTGTATTAAATTCGGAATAAGAAGAAGAAGAAAAGTAAAAGTAGAAGATGTTGAATGTTTATGTTTTTTTGTAAAGATTGATTTGATTGAAAATATTACTTATAGAATTTTAGACATTCTTTTTATATAAAGTAAAATTCTATTTAATTTAGAATTGTTAAATATTATGATTTCTTACCTGGATGAAATAAGAAGTTTAATTAATTTAAAACCTAAATAACGTATAATATTGACTTACTTTTTTAAAAAAGTCCTAAACCAACTTTGATTTTTAAAAACTAACTCAAAATAGAAGTCCTTAAAAACAATTTTGAAAAAAGGCCTAATTAAACATCACACGTACTATATTATATTTGGACAACTTTTACTATAGGAATATTTGGATAACTTTTTAAAAATCAAATTTTACGTGGTTTGAGTGAAATTTTAATTTGAGTTGGTTTTGATTGTGTATAAGAGTAACATTAATAATTAAGGAGTTCTAAAATATATGGTAAGGAGTCCTAAAATATATGGTAAAAATTCTAATTCTGGCAAAATTCATATCAGAAAAAATAAATTTAACGAATTTTATGAATTTAAAATTCTTTCTAGTAAATATTAATAATAATTTAAGGAAAAAGTGAAAAGACAGTTTTGTCTATTACGGAGATTTTTAGTGAAGGGTAAAAAGTTCGAATCACTTTTCTAAGGGTCTTCACACTTTTAATATATTGTAGATTGTAGATGTAGATTGTAGATTGTAGATGTAGATGTAAATGTAGATGTAGATATTTTTTCCGTAATATTGAGTCATTAAAATAATATTAGACTATTACATCAATAATTCTTATACTCAATTTATAAAAAGAAATTCTTTATTAAATTAACTAATGTCATCAAATCTTTTTTAACTCACAATAGACATGTACAAGAAAAGATTTAAAGAGTCTAAGTTTATTTTGTATTAATAATTATGTTAATTTATCTTCTTTTTATTTTTTTAGTTATAGAATTCATAAAAGAAAAAAAGGTATAGAAACACAATATATTTTAAGTTATTTCAGTTTAATCGAGGGTGTTATTTTATTTTTTTTCAATTTTTAGGCATCTTCAATTAAATATACATTATTATTTTAATAACTATTTAAATATACACTATAAAAGCTTGAAATCTCAAAGTGAAATGCTAATTAAATTTATATAAAATTTAAAAATAATTTTTATATTATAATTAAAAATGACTTAATTATATCCTAAAATTAGAATGTTCACCTTTTGTAAACTTCATTTTTCATAATAAGCTAAACAAAAGTTATTTAAGTTATGCATTATATCAAAAGATTACCACTTTTAAATATAACTTTGATAATAATCATTAAGCTACATGTGCAAATAGATACACTAAACAAATACATATAAATACAAGCAAAGAGAGCCACCCACAACATTACATTGCACCTAGGTAGTCGTATGTTTTATTTTTTAGTTGCATAGCTCATTATTTTTTATAGCAGTGCTTTAAAAATTTGATATGCAATTTACACAAAATGTATGTTTTTTAAAGGTCAAACCCATCGATAGCCTCTCAAAATTGTGAATAAAATTCAATTAGGCCCCTAAACTAAGGCCTGTACCTATTAAACTGTTGGGTCACCTATGCACTTTTTGAGCAAAGAGACATGGAAGACTGGATGAACGGAGGCTAGATCTAAAGGCAATTCGAGCTCATAAGCTACCTTGCCGAAGCGACTGAGAATCCTGAAGGGATCGACATAGTGGGGACTGAGTTTCCCTTTCTTGCCGAACCTCTTCACTCCCTTCATGGGAGAGATCTTAAGATAGACATATGCATTGACCTCGAACTCGAGATCCTTCCTAAGAACATCCGCATACGACTTCTGTCGGCTCTGAGCAGCCCGGAGTCTTTCTCTGATCAACTGAACTTTCTCTAAGGCGTCGAACACTAAGTCAGGACCTATGACTGAGGCCTCACTAACTTCGAACCAACCAATTGGAGATCTACACCTTCTACCATAGAGAGATTCGAACGAAGCCATTTTAATACTGGAATGATAGCTATTGTTGTATGCAAACTCAATCAAAGGCAAGTGGTCATCCCAAATTCCCTTGAAATCAATTGCACGCACCCTTAGCATATCTTCAAGAGTCTGAATGGTCCTTTCTGCTTGACCATCTATCTGAGGATGAAATGTTGTACTGAGATGGACTTGGGTACCAAGACCCTTTTGGAACGCTTTCCAGAAGTGAGAGGTGAAATGGGTACCTCTGTCTGAGATGATAGATAACAGAACACTGTGTAATCTGACCAACTCCCTGATATAGAGTTTGGCGTAGTCCTCGGCTGAATAAAAAATACGAACTGGAAGGAAATGGGCTGATTTGGTCATTCTTTCTACAATAACCCAAACTGAATCATGCTGATGACAAGTTCTAGGCAAACCCATCACGAAGTCCATGTTCACTTCTTCCCACTTCCAAGTAGGAATGGTGAACTCCTGCATGGAACCACTAGGTTTCTGATGCTCTATCTTAACTTGCTGACATGTAGAGCACTTAGCCACAAACTCTGCAACATCTCTCTTCATCCCACTCCACCAATAAATCTCCCGCAAGTCGCAGTATATCTTAGTGGACCTTGGATGAATAGAGTATCGCGCACCATGCGCTTCTGCAAAAATTCGCTGCCTCAAGTCATCTACACCTGGAACACACAGACGACCCTGACAACGAAGAACACCATCTCCCCCTTGGGAGAAAACCTCTACCTTCTGATCCTGAAATGACTCTTTTATCTTGACAAGGCTAGGATCCCTTGCTTGCTTCTCTTTCACCTCAGAAACTAGAGATGACTCTGAACTACTCTGAACACATACACCACCCTCTGAAGAGTCGACTAAGCGAACGCCTAGTCTAGCAAGCTGATGGATTTCCTGGGCTATCTTTTTCTTGCTATCCTCAACGTGAGAAACACTACCCATGGAGAGTCTACTGAGAGCATCGTCCACAACATTGGCCTTGCCCGGGTGATAAAGGACACTCATGTCATAATCCTTCAAGAGCTCTAACCTCCTTCTCTGATGAAGATTGAGATCTTTCTGAGAAAAGACATACTGGAGACTCTTATGATTTGTGAAGACATCTACATGAACTCCATATAAATAATGCCTCCAAATCTTTAAGGCAAATACTACGGCTGCTAACTTAAGATCATGAGTAGGATAATTCTTCTCATGGGGCTTTAACTGTCTGGAGGCGTAGGCTATGACCTTACCATGCTGCATGAGGACACAACCTAAACCCACTCTGGATGTATCACAATATACTACGAATCCATCTAAACCATCTGGAAGAGCTAGAACTGGAGCTGAAGTAAGTCGAGTCTTCAATTCCTGAAAACTCTTCTCGCATGAATCTGACCACTGAAACTTGAATTTCTTCTGAGTCAATCTAGAAATGGGAGATGCAATAGAAGAAAATCCCTCGATAAACCATCTGTAATAGCCAGTCAAACCCAAGAAACTCCTGATATCTGATGGAGATACGGGGCGAGGCCAGTTTCTTACCGCTTCGGTCTTCTGAGGATCTACTCTAATGCCATCACCAAAAATAATATGGACAAGGAATGCTACTGATCTTAGCCAAAATTTGCACTTACTGAACTTGGCGAATAACTGATGATCCCTGAGAATCTGAAGAACAATCCTGAGATGGTTTGAATGATCACACTCGGTACGATAATAGATAAGAATATCATCTATAAAGACTATGACGAACATGTCCAAGTACTGCTTAAACACACGGTTCATCAAGTCCATGAAAGCTACAGGGGCATTGGTAAGACCAAAAGACATGTATAGAAATTCAAAGTGACTATACCGAGTATGGAAAGCTATTTTTGGGATGTCACGTTCTCTAACTCTGAGCTGATGATAGCCTGATCTGAGGTCTATCTTGGAGAAATAACTGGCACTCTAAAGTTGATCAAACAAGTCATCTATTCTAGGAAGCAGATACCTGTTCTTGACCGTGACTTTGTTGAGCTGACGGTAATCAATTCACATCCTGAGAGAACCGTCTTTCTTGCGCACGAATAAGACTGGTGCACCCCATGGGGACACACTGGGCCTGATGAATCCCTTATCTAAGAGATCTTTCAACTGATCTTTCAGTTTCTTGAGTTCCGCAGGTGCCATTCTATATGGCGAAATAGAGATAGGCTGAGTATCTGGGAGAAGGTCTATGCACAAGTCTATTTCCCTTTCGGGAGGAATGCTTGGAAGATCTTCGGGTAAGACATCTGAATATTCATTAACCACTGGAACTGATTCAAGACTGGAAGATTCAGAACTGGAATCTTTAACATGTATGAGATTGTACACACACACCTTAGAAATCATTCTCCTTGGCCGAAGGTAGGAAACAAGCTGACCCCTAAACGCTGAAGTACTACCCTTCCACTCAAGGATAGGTTTATTTGGGAACTGAAACTGAACTATCCTGTTTCTGCAGTTGACTGTGGCATAGCAGGAATGAAGCCAATCCATACCGAGAATGACATCAAAATTAGTCATCTCTACTTCGACTAAATCTGCTGACGTGTATTTCTAAAATATCATAACCGGGCAATTTCTGTATACCCGTCGGGCTATGATGGTTTTACCTACTGGGGTAGAGACTGAAAAGGGATCTGCTAAAATTTTGGGACTGATTTCGAAATCGCCTGCTATGTACGGAGTAACAAAAGACAAAGATGTGCCTGGATCTAGCAAAGCATAAACATGAACATGGAAAATTTGTAATGTACCAGTAACGACATCAGGAGAATTTTCCTGATCCTGTCGAGTTTGAAGAGCATAGAGTTTGTTTGGGCATTGCCCACTAGTAGCACTAGAAGTGGCACCCTGCTGGTTCGGGTGACCGGACTGAGCTGTGGAATGATTATGCTGACCCTGAGGACCTGGATAAGGACAGTCTCTAACTCTGTGGCCTGTCTTATCACAATCGAAACAAATGCCATGACCTACTCTACACACACCCTGATGGTGATTTCCGCAAGTCTGATACTACGGATAAGTACGGGCACTGCTAACACTACCCTGAGATTTAGAGCCTGGTGCTCGATCTCTGTTGCCATCTCTAAATTTCAGCACTGGGGAACTGGCGGAGGAAGGAGATAGAACTGCTGGCTTAGGAAAAAACTACGAACGGTTTCCTCTTTCTGATTTGGGTTGAGCAAAACTAAAACTGTCTGATCTTGCTCTCTTGTTCTGCCTCTCCCTAGTCCTAACCTTCTGCTCCTCTATCTACTGAGCATGGGTCATGATCCTGGCTAAAGTCATATCACTATTTAGCATTGCAGATCTACACTCATTTACCATGATATCGTTCACCCCTGACACGAACTTGCTCATCTTGGACCTGGTGTCTGCAACCACATGAGGGGTATATCTGGCTAACTGAGTAAATCTAAGAGAATACTCCCTAACTGTCATATTTTCCTGCCTGAGGTTGATATATTTCTCTGCTTGAGGTTGATGAACTCAAGAACTTTGGCCTCTCTCAGCTCTTGCGGAAAGAATCTATCAAAGAAAGTCGTGACAAACTCCTCCCACTCAATAGGACTGCATCGTCTACCCTCTCGGACTTCCACTGTTTGTACCAAGTATGAGTCACATCTTGCAACTGATATGTGGCTAAACTCAGCACTCTCAACAGAAGTAACTCCCATGATATCAATGACCTTCTGGACTTGGTCAATGAATTCCTGTGGATTTTCATCGGACTTAGACCTGAAGAAAGATGGAGGTTTTAATTGGGTGAAGTCCCGAATCCTAGCTGCGGCTGAGTTGACCACTGGATTGGCCGAAATAACTGGTGGTCGTTCATTCTGGGCAACCACAGACTGAGCAAGTGTGGTGAATGCGGCTCTAAATTCCGCATGAGAAACTTGTTCACCCAAAGGATATTCAAGCTGAGGAGTTGGCTAATTTCTTCTCTTTGGAGGCATGTTCTGAAATAAGAGAAGAACGGATTAGACTGAGAGTTTAACTTAAGATTGTGCTCACTAGCACGACATGAATACTGAAAGAAGGAAAACTGTTCCTAAAACATCTCATAGCCTCCTGCAAATAAATGTGGCGCGCAACACACCCATGTACAAAACTCTACTAGATGCGGCTTTCAAACTTCCTAGGACTCTATTGAAACTTAGGCTCTGATACCAAGTTTGTAACGCCCTGATTTTCTGAACCGGAATGCTACATGGTGCTTATGACCCCGAAGGACCACAAGCTAACCTATGATTGATATCTATACCAGTACACTACATAATATACATGTAATAATGTGGAAAACATGAATATGTAGGTCATAAGGTTCAACTGAATAAAGGATCTATCAAAACATAACATCCATGTGGGTGAAAAATACCCAAAACAACTGAAGTTTGAAATAAATCTCAACTAAATCTGAAAGCCTCTAAGTATTGTCTGAATAAGGAGTTGAAGGAACATGTCTCCAACTAACTCCATAAACAAAAAAAAATTAACTAAAATAATAAATGAATCAAATCGTATAGTCCTCGAATGAAGAGGACTCACTGCAACTCAGTATACCGGATCGCGACTGCTACTATTGGTCTGGAACTCGTGTCTCTGAACCTATGGTGTAACATGAAAAGAAAGCACCATAGCGCAAATGCGTCAGTACAACTAGAGTACTGAGTATACGAGTGAGGTAGGCTAAATACAAAGGATTTACATGCATGAACAATGCTAACTGACTGATTGATATGAACGTAAGAGTACAAATATACATACATAGTAATTGAGATCGTGAGTACGTGATATCTAGATCTGTATGCTAATACATGGTTTACTGATAACTGACATGACTAAAACTGTAGTTCTAATAACATGGGCGACTGTGTCTGACAGTCTTGAATCTGGTGGAACTATCTGGGTTTCGTACTATAACTGAATTTGATTGTATCTGACAGTCCTGGTATACTGATATCTGAAGAACTATCTGAGTTCTTTTACTGAGACTGAGTCTGAAACTGTGGGAGGTAGTTGTTTAACCGACATGCCCCATATGTGCCATTATGGCTAAGCTGGGTCCAATCTCTGCCCTGACTGGAAGGGTGTCAATACCGCGCCACTGGTAAGAACAACGTATGAGCAACCCTCATATAACAGGTAACTCTAGTGAGAACGGTGGAAACCCTCATATAACAGGTTAAGACTTCTCATCCACCCTCATATAGTAGGCTACGATGTCTCAACCTATGTTGGCTACATAGTTCAGGAACGCAAGGATGACTGCTAAGAATCACACCCTCATATAACAGATGAGTTCCCATCCTTGGGTCACTCGGTGCTAACTCCTACTCCCATCTGAAGAGACTGGTCATTATTTACTGACTGTGCATGTACTGAGTAACCGACTTTCGTTGACTGACGGAATAGTACTACTATCTGAGAATTTACTGAGATCATGAGATTTCTGAGGTTTCCTGAGTCACATGACTGACTGAGTTTTATAGATCATGGCTTGACTGAGATTATCGTGATAACATGACATGGCTCTAGTCACACAGCTATATTTTTCGGGTACGAATACCCCAGGACTCGATAGAAGAAAACTGACACACATGACATGACTTGATCACAAGATTAGAGTCCACAATTCATAATATCATAAGTAGGGGATAATATACCACATGTAGTTTTCAACATCTTGTGCATAGTAGGGAGTGCATGGAATATATATATCAAGTACATATTATATCACTCAATTATCATAAATGCTTCATACCACAACAATAGCAACAAAACAATGGCATGGAACTCATATTGAATTGTATAGTTAACATGGACTTGTCATGTAGATAATATGGGACCATGTAAACATGAAATTCCTAGAATTCTAAGTATTTTATCTAACACCTTGCATGCACTCTTTACAGCATAGGTGTGTTCATAAATTTACATCACATTAAACCACCCAAATTTATGGGTTCCAACTACATGATCAAAACCTTCATGAAAATTCATCAAATCACTACTCTATAGCATAACCACAACCACCAACATGAATACAATTATATAACCACAAAAAATTCATGATTTAATATTTAAATATTGATTCTTGAACTCCACGGATGAAAGGAATCCGTGGATAAACACTACGCATACCTTAGATAGAAGATTCGTAAAAATTAACGGTGAAATCCTTTGAATCTTGAAGCTCCTATGAAAACCCTTTGGGGTTCTTGAGAGAATTTTGAGAAAAGAGAGTATAATGTGGTTGGATTGGGCTAAATTCCGTGTTTATGGAATATATAGGGGTGGAAAGATGACCCAAATACCCCTCTAGATGCGTCATTTAATTTCTGTGAAAATTACCCTATTTAGGCTCCCGGCGCGACGCGGAGACATCGCGTTGCCACCCGTTTGTGACCTGGAAACTCACCGCAACGCGCTGGAATCACGGAGAGACACTGGAAATTGACAAACGTTATTTTGGCTTACGGTGCGACGCGCCACTGACTGAAATGACGCTACTGAAATTTTAAATCGCCATAACTTCTTCACCGGGTGTCCGATTTAGGCAAATTTGGTATCGACGGAAAGTTTATTAAATTCTCTACAATTTGGAGGGTATAAATCTGCAAAAATACCACCTATAAATAAATTTATTCTCGTTCAAAGATGACCTATGTGAAATCACACACGAAGAAAAGCACACGCCTTAATAAGAAATATAACTAACATGAATAAGAAATCAAATTTAGAACAAGAAAAGCACACCTTAAATTCATTCGTAATCGGCATGAAGACTCGTTCGCACGTTTTACACAAATCTTTCTTCATCTGCACAAACATATTAAATAATCAATCAATAATGATTTGTTTACAGACGGAAGAATTCAAGATTATGAAGAAAAAAAACATCTTAAAAGTTAAAGAATATTCAATTTTGGTAAGCTTAATTTAAACCAACAACGGAAGAATATAAACTTATTTTGAAGGTAAATTTAAACAACAACAAAATAAAGCATCTAACATAAGCTTAAAACCCCATAGAAAAAAACTCATATTTGGAAGAAGAAAAAAACATGAGAAGGTAAAAGATAATTTGGATCCAAGAGTTGGAATGTATATGTCAAGCTCATATATTTAATTAAAATAAAATATAATTCTTTACAAATATTTTAGGACTCTTAATTTCTTTTCATATATTTTAGGATTCATGTATATTTTAGAATTCATATATTTTTAAGTAGTTTAGGATTCTTAATTTTTTTTCCATATATTTAGTTTATCAGGGTTCTTTCCATATATTTTAGGGGTCCTTAATTCAATAATATAATAATTGAATAAAAAGGGTAAAAAGATGATTTCATCTATTGCAGAGCGTTAATTCACGTGTGTTTCTCGTCAATCAATAAAACTATATATGAAAAATTAAAATTATTAGCAAGTAGCATTATATCTATTTAAATGATATGGCTTGTATCCCGCCAAAAAGGACAATCATTATTACCTATTATTAAATAGTTTATTTATAATTAAAATAGCTACATATAATTAAATTTTAATTTAAGCGAAAATTCATAAAGGATTAGAATGACTAATCAATTTCTTGTGGCGAAATGTAACGATGTAAAAAATCTGGCCAAAATTATAAATTATCATTAAAAAATATGATTTATTATGATCAAAAATCACATTATCAATTAACATTTATCTATCAAGAATACATGATAATTTATTATTTTAAACTTTAAGAACATGCTAAAATCACAAAGAAAACTTCTCAATTAGTAATTGTCTATTAAAGTACATGATAATTTATTTTGGTAAACAGAAAAAAACATACTAAAATTTTAGAAACTTACCTCAATCACAAGTAAATTTGTCTCTTCAATTAAAGTTACTATCAATATTTCACCCAAAAAAATTTTAATTAGCAATTGTCTATAAGTAATATATGATAATTTATTATTGTAAACTTTAAGAACATACTTAAAGTTTAGAAAACTTACCTCGAAATAGTAAATTTGTCTCTTCAATCATACTCCATCCATTCGTTTTAGTTGGCCGTCTTTCTAAAAATATTTATTTCAATTTGTCCCTTTTGATGAAATCAAGAGTATTTTATTATGTATATTTACTCAAATTTATATTTTCAAGGAATAATTAATAAGGCTAATTTGGTAAAATAAACCCCTAATAAATATTTTCTTAAGGGGAGTGTCAAGTCAAAAAGGGTCAACTATTTTGAAACGGAGGGAGTAAGATATATTGAGATTTTTTTTTTTTTTTAAATCTCAATCAACAATTTTTTTCAAGAATAGAGAATAATTTATTTATTGTGAACTTCAAAACTATACTAAAAAATTAAAAAGCATACCTCGAATCACAATCAAATTTACCTCTCTAATCGTAGATTCTATCAAGATTTCAATTGGTAGAAAAATTCTAAATATAAACCTAATCTTCTTCTATATTTATGTCTTTGTAACTATAATCATAATTATCAATTGTTTTTACAAATTGTTCGAAAGGACTTTCTATTTGTATTTTATTAATTTTATTTTTTTCCGTTATTTTATGTTTTGTTGTTAATACATATAGATTTTTACATCTTGCTGTAAATATTTTACTTCCTGAGAGATAATTAATAGTATTAATAACCTTAATTCAAATATAAATTATAGTATAATCAGAATAGAATATTACACAGAAATTAGTAAAGAAGCAACTACTTTAGAATAAAATGATAGACTACGAGTATTTAAAATACTGAAAACAAAATATGGAAGAAATAAATTAATAGAAATACTCATGAAAGACAATTTAATTGAATATTTTGAAACAAAAGATATATAATATTTAGAATACCTTCAAAATAATATACAAGAATTACAAAGACTAACAGAAAAAACTAAAGAATATTACAGTAAAACATTTAATCAATTACCATCTAATCACCCCCCAAGATATGAACATTAATAAAATTAAAATAAATACACCAAAACTAAAAATGTTTAGAGAAGTTAAGAAATATCCACGCACAACTAAAAATAGATCTATTTTAGTTACCCGATTTATCCGCACCCCCTTACAATTGGTATCAGAGCCAATGTTGTTTACAGTTATCGAAAGTAGTATATATTTGGATTTATTTGATTAATTTATTAATTATGATAAAATTAGATTTAGATATCCACCAAAATATTATAAATATTGTTTAGATGAATAACGTATAAAAATTACAAAAATATAAAGAATTAAAACAAATAATATCTTAAAAACGTGAAGAATTAAAAATAAGGATAGAAAGACTATGGTATAATATAATTATCGGAGTTAGTAAAAATTCAATAAATGCACAAAAATAAGAAATATCAAATTTAGAATCAACAATAAATAGTCTAGAATATATATATCAACATAACCTATATACATTTAAATAAAATGAACAAAGAAGAATTCATAATAGACGAAAAAATCTATGAAAATCACGAAATATTAAAAATAAAAATAGTATTCTCTAATTTAGGAAGGAGATATAAGAAAATAGGTGAACATTTATATTTAATGTTAGAAAAAAGAAGAATTAAAATTAGAAGATAAGTTGGTAGCCATGGTAAGAATAGAAAGAGAAAATGAAGAGATAGACAGAATAAAGGAAATAGATAAAATAAAACAACAAACCACAGAAGAAATACAAAAAATAGAAGAAACTAAAAATAGTAGGATTGCTGAATTAGAAAAAGAACTACAAATGCTAAAAGATTTATATGAAAAGAGACAGAAAGAAAAAGAAGAAAAAGATAAAGAACAAAAATTATTAAACGAGATAAATCAATTTAAAGAAAAATTAAAAATAAAAAATAAAGAACCAGAAACCAGTGAATTAGAAATAAATGCAATAGATGCTGAAGAAACAGATAATTATGATTCGGAAGATAGTGAAACATATACAGAAATTCTAGAAAACATAGGAAAACTAGAAATTAATGAAAAACAAGAAGTAATTAATAAAGAAAATCTAGAACTAATAAATACAAAAGTAAATACTCTAGATAAAAATATAATACCTAGTACATTAGAAATAAGAAAACCAACATATAATTACAAAAGTAAGTTTAAAGGATATAATCCAAAGGATGAATATAATAAATGGACACCAAAACAAATAATTAATTATAACTTTCTAGATTTAGACTGTGTAATAGACACAAATAAAACAATACAACTATGGGTAGGATATATGTCAAAACAATTATTAGATAATAAAATAGATACAACAAACACACCAGAATATATAGAAAAGATATTAATAGGAACAGTAAAATTATGGTTTTTAAACCTAGCCGAAGCAAGTAAAAAGGTACAAAGATCTGATAATAAAACAGAAGGAACATCAACAACTACTAAAATACTACCAACAGAAATATTGAAAAAATATGAAATAGCTATAAGAGATGAATTTAGTAGTGTAACAACAGAAGAAGAAGAAGAACAAAATAAAGAAAAAGATATAAATAGAAATTTAATGTTAAAACTAGCAATATGTAATATGTGCTATATAGATGAGTATACGTGCGCATTTAAAGAATATTATAATAAAGGAACATATAATATAGAAGAAAGTAAAGAAATAAGAAGATTATATTTTAGTAAATTATCTGAACCATTGAGTTCAAAAATAATAAAGAGTTGGAATGAAGCAAAAAAAGTAGATACTCTAGGAGCAAGAATAAAATTTTTACAACAATGGTATAGAAATCTATGTGAAAAATATAGAGAAGAAATAAAAATGGAAAAAACATTAATAAGAAATTTAGCATGTTGCAAAGATAAAATAGCACCTCAATTTGGATGTGAAGAAAGATATTATAAGAAAAGAAAAAGACATAAGAAATACAAGAAATCAAAATATAAGTATAAGAAACCAAGATAAAAATATTATTTAAAAAATTATAAACATAAAAGACCATATAGGAAAAAGAAATCTATAAAAGAATGTACTTGTTATAATTGTGAAAAACTAGGATATTTAGCTAGAGATTGTAAAATGCCTAAAAATCCAAAATAGAAATAAATATCAGAAATAAAGATAGAAAATACAGAATATATGCAAATAGATTATATAGATTACGAATTAGAAAGTGAAGATAGTATATATGAAATTTTGGAGAATGAAACAGATAATGAAATAGATAATGAATTGGATGAATCAAATGACTGAAGAAGATATAAAAATGAACCAAATAACTGAAGAAGATATAAAAATAATAACAAAGGAAGAATATTTAAATGAAGAAGGAACAGATCAAAAAATAATATTTGATAGTAACATATTTGACGAAATAAAAGGAAAAAAGTTAGACTTAAGTGTAGAAAAAATATTTAAAATACCAATAATAAAAAATATATTTAGTAGAAAAAAGGAAGAATACTACGTAGTAAGCTAAAAAAAATATGTAATAGACTGTAGATATGCAAAAGGTAGAACTAGTATACCACTAGTAATAAAAAGAATAATTAATAAAGAAATAAACGATATAAAAAGCAAAGACCGAATAAAATATGTACACCTTGGAGGAACAGAGATATTAATAAAAGCATGTTTTAGAGAAGGAATATATACACCAATAAAATTATATTTAGCAGATGATAGAATTATAAAACCTATAGAAAAAAGTATAATAACTGCCATAAAAGGAAATTTAATATACCAAAAATTTAAATTTATAATAAGTGTAAATTATTCAGTCGCTATAACAGATAAAAATATAGATAAATCATTAGTATTATATTGGAAAATATCAGGAATAGAACTAACCCAGGAAGTAAAATATTTACAGCAAGATGTAAAAATCTATATGTATTAACAACAAAACATAAAATAATGGGAAAAAATAAAATTAATAAAATACAAATAGAAAGTCCGTTCAAACAATTTGTAAAAATAATTGATAATAATGATTATAGTTACAAAGACATAAATATAGAAAAAGATTTAGAAATAATAAATGATAGAATAAGCACAACAAAAAGAATAGCTCATGAAAAATCAGAATCATCAAGATCATAAAAAAGAACAAGTTATGAAACAACTTCAACAATTAATTTAAATCAATATTATATAACAGGAACAATAAATGAAAAAGAATATTTAATACTCTTAAACACAGGACAAGACGAAAATTATATAGAAAAAAGTGAAGAAATAAAATCTAATAGTAATATATGCTCAGATCTACCAAGGAGTCTAATAAACATTAAAGATACGGTAGAAAAAGAAATAATAATAGGAGTCAGAAAAATAAAAATAGAATTTGAAATAAAGGAAAAATGCAAAAAGCAGACATAATATTAGGAATAAAATGGTTAGAACAAGTAAAACCATACAATATAGAACATACACAATTATCTATAACATATAATAAAGAAAGATTATTCATAAAAAGAGCTTTAACATGATATGAAAATATATATACTTGTAAAAATAATAGTAGAAGGATATTATAATAGGTATTATACACCTATGATAGATACAGGAGCAGAAGAAAACTTATGTAGATACAACTGTTTACCAGAAAGTAAACGAGATAAATTAAAAACATGAATAGTAGTCAAAAGATTTAATAATGAAGGAAGTTTAATTACATATAAAGCTAAAAATATAAAAATACAGATATGGGATAAAATAATAACAATAGAAGAAATCTATAATTATGAACTAACATCAAAAGATATGCATTTAGGAATGCCATTTTTAGATAAATTATACCCACATATAATAACTAAAACAGATTGGTGATTTACAACACCATGTAAACAAAAAGTAAGAGCAAAAAGAGTTATTAATAAAATAAGAAAGAAAACTGATTGGATAGAAGGAAGTGAAAAATTACCCAAAAGTTAGAAAATATAAAAAATACAGAAGACACAGTAGAACTAATTGTATTTTCGATAAATAAAAAAGAAATAACTATATTTTCAATAGATAAGGTAGAAATAATAAAGAAAAAATTAAGACAATTATATAGTGAAGATCCATAAAAAGGATGGAAAAAATATAAAACTACTATAAAAATTGAATTAATAGATAAAAATAGCATAATAACTCAAAAACCATTAACATATAATTTTGACGATTTAAAAGAATTTAAAATGCATATAGATAAATTATTAGAAAATAGTATATACAAAAAAGCAATAGTAAACGCAATAGTCCAACATTTATAGTAAATAAACATAGTGAACAAAAAAGAGGAAAAAGTAGAATGATTATTGATTATAGAAACCTAAATGCAAAAACTATGACATATAATTATCCAATACCAAATAAGATATTAAAAATAAGACAAATACAAAGATATAATTATTTTAGTAAATTTAATTGTAAATCAGGATTTTAGCACTTAAAGTTAGATGAAAATTCTAAGGAATTAACCGCATTTACGGTACAACAAGGATTTTATGAATGAAACGTATTACCATTTGGATATAAAAATGCACCAGGTAGATACCAACATTTTATGGATAGTTATTTTAAACAATTACCTAATTGTATTGTATACATAGATGATATACTACTAAATACAAAAACCAAAAAAGAACATTTAAAATTATTAGAACAATTTACAGATATAATAGAAAAATCGGGGATAAGTTTAAGTGAAAAGAAAGCCGAAATTATGAAAAACCAGATAGAGTTTTTAGGAATACAAATAGATAAAAGTGGTGTAAAAATGCAACAACATATAGTACAAAAAATAATAAATTCAAAAGAAGAATTCTTCTTTTCCACTTTGCTAATTCTTCTTTTGAATTTATTATTTTTTGTACTATATATTGTTGCATTTTTACTCCACTTTTATCTATTTGTATTCCTAAAAACTCTATCTGTTTTTTCATAATTTCGGCTTTCTTTTCACTTAAAATTATTTTCGATTTTTCTATTATATCTATAAATTGTTCTAATAATTTTAAATGTTCTTCTTTAGTTATTGTATATAGTAGTATTTCATCTATGTATACTATACAATTAGGTAATTATTTAAAATAATTATCCATAAAATGTTGGTATCTACCTGGTGAATTTTTGTATCCAAATGGTAATACGTTTCATTCATAAAATCCTTGTTGTACCGTAAATGCGGTTAATTCCTTAGAATTTTCATCTAACTTTAAGTGGTAAAATCCTGATTTACAATCAAATTTACTAAAATAATTATATCCTTGTATTTGTCTTATTTTTAATATCTTATTTGGTATTGGATAATTATATGTCATAGTTTTTGCATTTAGGTTTCTATAATCAATAATCATTCTACTTTTTCCTCTTTTTTGTTCACTATGTTTATTTACTATAAATGCTAGACTATTGTGTTTACTATTGTTTTTTTTGTATATACTATTTTTCTAATAATTCATCTATATGCATTTTAAATTATTTTAAATCGTCAAAATTATATGTTAATGGTTTTTGAGTTATTATGCTATTTTTATCTATTAATTCAATTTTTATAGTAGTTTTATGTTTTTTCCATCCTTTTAATGGATCTTCACTATATAATTGTCTTAATTTTTTCTTTATTATTTCTACCTTATCTACTGAAAATATAGTTATTTCTTTTTTATTTATCGAAAATACAACTAGTTCTACTGTGTCTTCTGTATTTTTTATATTTTTTAACTTTTGTGTAATTTTTTCACTTCCTTCTATCCAATCAGTTTTCTTTCTTATTTTATTAATAACTCTTTTTGCTCTTACTTTTTGTTTACATGGTGTTGTAAATCACCAATCTGTTTTAGTTATTATATGTGGGTATAATTTATCTAAAAATGGCATTCCTAAAAGCATATCTTTTGATGTTAGTTTATAATTATAGATTTCTTCTATTGTTATTATTTTATCCCATATCTGTATTTTTACATTTTTAGCTTTATATGTAATTAAGCTTCCTTCATTATTAAATTCTTTGACTACTATTGGTGTTTTTAATTTATCTCATTTACTTTTTGGTAAACAGTTGTATCTACATAAGTTTGCTTTGCTCCTGTATCTATCATAGGTGTATAATACCTATTATAATATCCTTCTACTATTATTTTTACAAGTATATATATTTTCATATCATGTTAAAGCTCTTTTTATGAATAATCTTTCTTTATTATATGTTATAGATAATTGTGTATGTTCTATATTGTATGGTTTTACTTGTTCTAACCATTCTATTCCTAATATTATGTCTGCTTTTTGCCTTTCTCCTTTATTTCAAATTCTATTTTTATTTTTCTGACTCCTATTATTATTTTTTTTTTCTGCTGTATCTTTAATGTTTATTAGACTCTTTGGTAGATCTGGGTATATATTACTATTAGATTTTATTTCTTCACATTTTACTAGATATTTTGCTATATAATTTTCTTCTTGTCATGTGTTTAAGAGTATTAAATATTCTTTTTCATTTATTGTTCCTGTTATATAATATTAATTTAAATTAACTGTTGAAGTTGTTTCATAACTTGTTCTTTTTTATGAGCTTGATGATTCTGATTTTTCATGAGCTATTCCTTTTGTTGTGCTTATTCTATCATTTATTATTTCTAAATCTTCTTCTATATTTATGTCTTTGTAACTATAATCATTATTATCAATTGTTTTTACAAATTGTTCGAAAGGACTTTCTATGTGTATTTTATTAATTTTATTTTTTTCCGTTATTTTAAGTTTTGTTGTTAATACATATAAATTTTTACATCTTGCTGTAAATATTTACTTCTTGGGGTTAGTTCTATTCCTGATATTTTTCAATATAATACTAATGTTTTATCTATATTTTTATATGTTATTGCTACTGAATAATTCGCACTGATTATAAATTTAAATTTTTGGTATATTAAATTTCCTTTTATGGCAGTTATTATACTTTTTTCTATAAGTTTTATAATTTTATCATCTGCTAAATATAATTCTATTGGTGTATCTATTCCTTCTCTAAAACATGCTTTTATTAATATCTCTGCTCCTCCAAGGTGTACATATTTTATTGGGTCTTTGCTTTTTATATCGTTTATTTCTTTATTAATTATTCTTTTTGTTACTAGTGGTATGCTAGCTCTACCTTTTGCATATCTACAGTCTATTACATGTTCTTTTTGGCTTACTACGTAGTATTCTTTCTTTTTTCTACTAAATATATTTTTTATTGTTGCTATTTTAAATATTTTTCTACACTTAAGTCTAATTCTTTTCCTTTTATTTCGTCAAATATATTACTGTCAAATATTATTTTTTGATCTATTCCTTCTTCATTTAAATATTCTTCCTTTGTTATTATTTTTATATCTTAGAGCAATTGTAGGGGGTGCAGATAAATCGGGTAACTAAAATAGATCTATTATAGCTCGAATGGATCTATTTTTAGTTGTACGTGTATATTTCTTAACTTCTCTAAACCATTTTTATTTTTGGTGTATTTATTTTAATTTTATTAATGTTCATATCTTGGGGGGTGATTAAATGGTAATTGATTAAATGGTAATTGATTAAATGTTTTACTGTAATATTCTTTAGTTTTTTCTGTTAGTCTTTGTAATTCTTGTATATTATTTTGAAGGTATTCTAACTATTATATATCTTTTGTTTCAAAATATTCAATTAAATTGTCTTTCATGAGTATTTCTATTAATCTTATTTCTTCCATATTTTGTTTTCAGTATTTTAAATACTTGTAGTCTATTATTTTATTCTAAAGTAGTTGCTTGTTTACTAATTTCTGTGTAATATTCTATTCTGATTGTACTATAACTTATATCTGAATTAAGGTTATTTTAATACTATTAATTATCACTCCTTCTTCTTCTCTTAATGAGTTTTTTATGTTATATAAACTATTATCTGTACTTTTTTCTAAATTTTCTAAGGTTTCTTTTATCCATATTAATTTTTTTTTTAGATTTTCCATTATTTCTTTGCGTCGGTTTCTATAATTAATTTCTTCATATAGGTCACTTTGGTTTTCTCTAATTTTTCTAATATATTCTAACATTTCTAATCTGTATAATATCTATCTGAGTAACAACTATCTAAATATGAGCAGTAGCTTTCATTATATAGGTGTAAGTTTTCTATAGAACTTAATAAATCTTCATTAAAATAAAACACCTCTTCGTATATAATTTTTCTTATATCTGCTATTTCTATATATTTAAGTACATACAAAATAAGTATTTTAAATTTATCTATCATTCCATCAGATAAATAGGTAGTCATGCTTTTTCATATGATGCTATTTTCAAAATATTTCCTTCAATCATACATAACAAAATATGATCATTTTAGATTACTATATACTAGATTATTCTTAAATAACATGTTCTTCGATCACTATTAGCATGGTAATCTGGATACTTTTCCCTTAAACAACGCCTCTACTCAGGCTACTCCCCACCACGGCTTTCTTGCCTTACCGGTTTTACCTTTAGGATAGCATAGTTCTTAGGAATTTTTCTCCTTTTCCACTTTGTTAATAAACTTCTTATAAATGCTATTTTTCGAATAATTCTACTATAAAGTAACTAACATGAACTTATTTTATCATATCATGATTGTCAGGAATTTATGAATTTAGCTATTCATAATCGTAAATAAATATACCTGTTCTGGTAGGTTTGATAATTCTGGGCTTTGTTTATCCATAGTTTTTCCTTGGAAATATATTTTTTTTTTATTAAATATTCAAAAGTTTGTTTACAACGGAGGAGGCTTGCTTTCAACACATGAAAGTCTTGTCTTTTAGCTGAGCAAAATGCTCTTTATTTATAATCCTAAGAAAGATAAAGAAAATGTGTATTCTATCTCTATATTGTTCCTACTTTACACGTATCCTATCTAATTTACAAAAAGTCTTTAATTCTGAAAGGAAAAGACATAAAGTTAACTAAAAAACAAAACTTAATAATAGTCTTTTGTTCAAAAAGTCAAAAAGCCTATTAAATGAAAATAAAAATAAAAAAGGCTATTAAAGCTTTACAATAATTTACGTAGGAAGTTTAGATTTTTCTCCATATGTCATTTTCCCATCTTCAATGCTTTGTCTTCTTCTATTATTGCTCCGTTGATTTTATTCTTCTAGCTGGCGTCCTTATCTTCTTGGTTGATTTTTTTTATTCTAACTGGACTTCTGAGATAATATTATCTCCTCCATTACATCTCGAACATTGATGGTCTGGATATTTGTGTCCAATTATCTTGCAATATCTTGTTAATAATCCATCTGAAATAAATCTCTTCCTAATTGCTCTTGCAGTAGATTGTTTTTCTAGGTTAAGTAACGTCATTATCCATTATCTAACATCTTCCATATCTGTTTGTCGTAGTTCTCTTGAATTTGAATAAATCATTTGATGATCTCTTGAATAATAGCTCCATATTGGGTTTCCATTGATATAATTATTTGCTAATTCTTGAATAATTGTAGCTATTCCAATAAGTCGTTTATTTGCGTAAAAATAAGGTATCTCGATTTTGGGTATCTCTGACTGTTGCACAATATCTTCCGGTATAATCATATCTCTGGTTTATCCTATTTTTACAACTTCTATAACTGGTTTGATCTCGTCGTATAATATCTCTGCTGGTGCAGTATAAAACTTTATATAAAATAGATTTCCTTTGGTTACTCTTTTATAGGTGGTGAATACTTTATGTAATTCTTCTATAACTGTTAGTTCTTCTCTATCTTGGGTATGTACGGTATTTAATAATCCATAGTAAAAAAAAGTTTTTATTAAGCTTGAGTTGGTTTTGGGTAGTGCGATTAGTTTGTTGTAACCTGCAATTTTTGGGTTATATAGTTTGTATTTGGTTCTTGGATATTTGTAGCTCTGGGGTTAAGTTTTAGAAAAGTTTGTACTTTTAGATATTTTCTATATATCCTCGGGCTATATGATTATAAGTTTTTTTATCTTGGTTCAAACTATCTCGATATGTGGTAATTTGTGGGGGTATGAACAAGGGGTCTTTTTGTGCTTTTGGTATAAATGGTTTTTCAAATATCTTATTCATGTTCATGTTCTGGTATCTTTGTCCACTAACTCCTTTGCTTGTACCTGCAATTGTAGATTGATAAACGTTATGGATTTTATGGAGTGTCCCAACGTCTCCTTTTAGCTCTGGAATTTTATTGTCTTCCGATTGACATAGCTCTGCACACTGCTGAGTTAGCTGATTCATAGCTTTAGACTTCAGTTTAACTTCATTAGTCTTTAGCTTTTCTATTTCATTACCCATACTGTCCACTTTCATTGAAAGCGTAGTTAGGGTTTTGAGTATTTTTTCTAAAGCATCATCTTCTATTATATCAGTCTGTGTAGCTTTGTCTTGATATGTAATCTGCAATAACATTTTTGTTAGTACTAATTACTTCAATTGTAAATGTAAAATTTAATATATTCAATACTAGTCTCCGAATTTCTTTCGTTGTAACTGAATTTTGTATTTTCTTTGTTAACCACCAACGTACCTGTGTATTATCTGTTCGTACAATAAATTTGTTGTATACAATATATGACTCAAATGCTAATAAACATTTATATAATGAACATAATTATTTTCTATTTATTTCCCATTTTATTTCTGTTTCATTAAACGTACCGGAGTAGTATCTACAATGACGTTCTAATTTTTCTTCTTCATATCTATATTTAAGTACTCCTCCATAACTATATTTACTAGCATCTGCTTCTACTATATATAAAAAAAATTTATTTTCGTCTGAAAATTGTAATTTTGGTAACTCTTTACAAAGTATTTTTATTTCCTGGACTTGTTTTTTATCTTCTTCAGTTATTTGGTTCATTTTTATATCTTCTTCAGTCATTTGATTCATCTAATTCACTATCTATTTCATTATCTGTTTCATTCTCCGAAATTCCATATATACTATCTTCACTTTCTAATTCATAATCTATATAACCTATTTGCATATATTCTGCATTTTCTATCTTTATTTCTGATATTTGTTTCTTTTTTGGATTTTTAGGCATTTTACAATCTCTAGCTAAATGTCCTAGTTTTTCACAATTATAGCAAGTACATTCTTTTATAGATTTTTTTTTCCTATATGGTCGTTTATGTTTATAATTTTTTACATAATATCTTTTTCTTGGTTTGTCATACTTATATTTTGATTACTTGTATTTCTTATATTTCTTATGTCTTTTTCTTTTCTTATAATATCTTTCTTCACATCCAAATTGAGGTGCTATTTTATCTTTGCAACATTCTAAATTTCTTATTAATGTTTTTTCCATTTTTATTTCTTCTCTATATTTTTCACATAGATTTCTATACCATTGTTGTAAAAAATTTATTCTTGCTCCTAGGGTATCTACTATTTTTGCTTCATCCCAACTCTTTATTATTTTTGAACTAAATGGTTCAGGCAATTTACTAAAATATAATCTTCTTATTTCTTTACTTTCTTCTATATTATATGTTTCTTTATAATAATAATCTTTAAATGTGCACGTATACTCATCTATATAGCACCTATTACATATTGCTAGTTTTAACATTAAATTTCTATTTATATATTTTTCTTTATTTTGCTCTTCTTCTTCTGTTGTTACACTACTAAATTCATCTTTTATAGTTATTTCATATTTTTTCAATATTTCTGTTGGTAGTATTTTAGTAGTTGATGTTCCTTCTGTTTTATTATCAGATCTTAGTACTTTTTTACTTGCTTCGGCTGGATTTAAAACCCATAATTTTACTGTTTCTATTAATGTCTTTTCTATATATTCTGGTGTGTTTGTTGTATCTATTTTATTATCTAATAATTGTTTTGACATATATCCTACCCATAGTTGTATTGTTTTATTTGTGTCTATTACACAGTCTAAATCTAGAAAGTTGTAATTAATTATTTGTTTTGGTGTCCATTTATTATATTCATCCTTTGAATTATATCCTTTAAACTTACTTTTGTAATTATATGTTGGTTTTCTTATTTCTGATATGCTAGGTATTATATTTTTATCTAGAGTATTTACTTCTGTATTTATTAGTTCTAGATTTTCTTTATTAATTACTTCTTGTTTTTCATTAATTTCTAGTTTTCCTATGTTTTCTAGAATTTCTGTCTATGTTTCACTATCTTCCGAATCATAATTATCTGTTTCTTCAGCATCTATTGCATTTATTTCTAATTCACTGGTTTCTGATTCTTTATTTTTTATTTCTAATTTTTCTTTAAATTGATTTATCTCGTTTAATAATTTTTGTTCTTTATCTTTTTCTTTCTGTCTCTTTTCATATAAATCTTTTAGCATTTGTAGTTCTTTTTCTAATTCAGCAATCCTACTATTTTTAGTTTCATCTATTTTTCGTATTATTTCTGTGGTTTGTTGTTTTATTTTATCTATTTCTTTTTTTCTGTTTATCTCTTCGTTTTCTCTTTCTATTCTTACCATGGCTGACAACTTATCTTCTAATTTTAATTCTTTTTTCTAACATTAAATATAAATGTTCACCTATTTTCTTATATCTCCTTCCTAAATTAGAGAATACTATTTTTATTTTTAATCCTTCGTGATTTTCATATGTTTTTTCATCTATTATGAATTCTTCTTTGTTCATTTTATTTAAATGTATATAGATTATGTTGGTATATATATTCTAAACTATCTATTGTTGATTCTAAATTTGATATTTCTTCTTTTTGTGCATTTATTGATTTTTTACTAACTCCGACAATTATGTTATACTGTTGTCTTTCTATCCTTATTTTTAATTCTTTACGTTTTTCAGATATTATTTATTTTAATTCTTTATATTTTTGTAATTTCTGTACGTTATTCATCTAAACAATATTTATAATATTTTGGTGGATATCTAAATCTAATTTTATCATAATTAATAAATTAATCAAATAAATCCAAATATATACTACTTCCGATAACTTTAAACAACATTGGCTTTGGTACCAATTGTAGGGGGTGCGGACAAATCAGGTAACTAAAATAGATCCATTAACCTCCCCCCCCCCCCCAATTTGGTTCAAATTGGGCATTTTTTGCCAAAATGGCACTGCACGTGCAGTGCACTCTCGGGAAGCTCGTGAGATATTTTTTTTAATTAAATTACGAATAGAAATGTGTCAAGTGGTACTGAGGGCCCCTAAAAATATTAATTAAAATTTTTATATTTAAATTATTTTATTAATATAATTTTTAATTACTAAAAAAAAGAAAGGCACTCAACCCCCCAATTTCATCGTCGTCTTCATCTCGTCAACCCCAACCCCTCACCCCACCCCTTCCCGTCATCGTCATAAAAAACACCCCCCTTCCCGTCATCGTCATCACAACCCCCACCCCTTCCCGTTATCGTCATCACAACCCCCCCCCCTTCCCCCATTTTTTTTCCTCAAGTTGGTCGATGAATTGTTGCTGTTTCCACTTCGGAAGACTTCAACAACTTATTAAAATTGACCATTTCCAAAAGAAGGATGAAAGGAGGTAAAAAAGGAGTCATTAAAGACACCAGATAAATTCTCCACCGAAAAATATTTCTCAGTAGCTTGGTGAGCCACGCAGTCATGGAACATACTCCAAATCATCCTCTTCCATAAGCATCTAACTTAGGAATTTATACATTGCAGGAGAAAAATTTTCCTCACCAACAACATGATTTGAAAGGGCATGAGGGTAATCGTCATCAAAACTAGGAAGATTATTGAATATTGTTCTAGTACCATTTTGTACAAAATCATTTCTTGGATCCATTAGAATTGAAGGATGCCTAAAAATGAAAGCATCAGGAGAATGAAAAAGTTATTCTTGGAATAGGGCTTCCATGGAAGTTGCTTTCAGCTACTGAATTATAAAGATAATTGATTGAAGAAATCAAGAATAAAAAACAATGAAACAAAAATAGCAAGTTGATTTTGCTCAAAACCAAAGCTTGACGGTGACCGGAAAGCCTCAAACAACGAAGGAGAAGAAGGTTGGTGTGTGTGCGCGTTTGCATATCGAAACAGGAATGGACCCATACTTTTTTTACACTATCGGAAAAAATAGAAGTTTTTGGGTAGAAGATGAGGAAGAGGAGAGAGGGGATGGGGCAGGGGCAGGGGCAGGGGTGTGTTTAGTTTTTTTTATTATAATTTTGTTTTAATTGTAATTTAATTAATTATGAAATATTTTTTAATTAGTTTTAAATTCAATGCCAAGTGACGCTTTTTAATTCGTCATTTTTGCCATGTCAGCGCGTGTGTGTTGCACACATTTGTGCTTTTGTCTGATTGACAAAAAAATGGCCAATTGGAATCAAATTGGGGGGAGTTTAGGGGCCTAAGTGAATTCTAGGGACAAGTTTGAGGACCTGTCGATGAATTTGACCTTTTTTAAAAAATAAACTTTTATACAATATGATACAAACAGTTAAGTCATCTTCTTTGCATTAATACGTTGAATTCCTCCTCCTCGTTCTTTTTTTTCCTCTTTTCTTATGAAAAAAAATATATATAATCGAACATATATATATATATATATATATATATATATAACACAACTTACTAAGTTAAATTACTAAAAAAATAATTAATAACACCAAATCATTTGAGCAAATATTGCAGTCATTTTTAACGTTAATTGTTATTTTCTAATAATCTATCATTTTTTATGTAATTAGTTAATGTCACGTATATTAAAATTATAAGAATACTTATTATTTCTTTTAAATAAATATAATATTACATATATTGTAACTTTGATTACAGTATTATAGACTTCATTTTCTTGTATGTCATCTTATATATTGACGTGACATACAAGTGCAATGCACGCACACGAAGCTAGTAAGTTTTACTATAAGCTAACTTACCTGTAATTTTTTTTTTAAAATTAACGACAGTAAATTTTGGCCGTAGCAAAAACTAATGATTAGCTACGAAATTTTTTTATAGCAATAAATTTGTGGCTAATCATTTAACTATTGCCGCATTTTTCAATTATTTGAAGTAAAAATATTTATTTAGCTATAAAAAATTTTGTCAGTTAATTTAATTGTGCCTGAAAAGTTATTATTGCTATAAAAACATTTATCGCGTGACAGTTACTTATGATTAGCTACAAAGCTATTATTCATTCAATATTGTAACAATTTTTACTACTTGAGGCAAAATAATTTACTTAGCTATAAGAATTCGATACAAATAATTTATTGTGGTGAAAAGAATATTTTTGTTATGGTAACTTTTATAGCGTGACAATAACTTATGATTAGCTACAAAACTTCGTTGTAACAATAGATTTAAAGCTATTTAAGTATTTATTGCCATAATTATTATTAGACATAGCAAAAATGAGAAATTAGCTTTGCCAATTTAATTCCTGTAGCTGAGAAATTTTATGAATTTAAAAATAGTCATGATATTCAAATTGTTGTGGTTGTTATTAAGTATTGACCACGATTTTTAAATTCGTAGCTAAGATTTCATAGCTATATATGTAATGTGTTGTAGTGATAATCTCTTAACGATTATCTAGTTGCATGTTTTGCACTAAAAAGGACCAAAAAGACATAGAGATGTCTTAGAAGCAGCTTTACTACATAGTCTTCATGAAACAAGCGTAGATTATACGTCGATGATTTTTGTTAAGTTGTAAGCATCTTTCTTCACTTCAAAAAGTTTGTCATGTGTTGAAAAGTCTTATGCACCTTGGCTTAGGGTAGTATAGTTATATTAAGCCTGTAAAACTGGCCGGGTGTCCGAACTAGTCCATTTAATGAAATCGGTCTGGTAAGCCCAAGGGCTTTAGAGTACCGAATACCGGGTCGTTTTTTTATTTTGGGCCTGATTAACCCGACCCGGACCCAATCCGATTGGGGCCCGTCGGTTAACCGGGCTGACCCGGTTTTAATTTTTTATTTTTTTTTTTTAAATGGATTTTGGGCCAAACTAGCCATTGGCCCAACGGCTATATGGCCATTTTTGGGTCCAAACGGCTAGTTTGGGCCCATTAATTAAAGAAAAAAAATTACTTTTAAAATTTTTTTTAATCCCAAAAATTTTTCTATAAATACCCTACACCTTCAAATAATTTTTCACACAATTTTTAATTCTCTCAAATCTCATTCTCTCTCAATTCTCAATTCTCAATTCTCAAATATTCTATAAATTTAATTTTCTAAAGTGCTCACTTTAATTTTTTAATTTTGCGATTACAAAGTACAAGTGGAAGTTTCTAAAGTCTCAACCTTTGGATACTTCCAAAATTTGGTATTGTCGTTCCATCTCTTACATTTAATTTTTATTTAGTGTATTAATTGTTGAATATTTAATTTTATTATATTTGTGTATTTTGAATTTTTTTAGTTTAATTTATATTATGGATAAATTAAGAAACCCCGCTACTAAAGGTGTTAAAATTTTTTGTCCCGGAAGCGGTAGTGGTAGTAAAAACCGAATTACCAGCGGTAGAGGTAGTTCAAGTAGTAGATATACCCGTGTGCCTCCGACACCGCTTAGTCAACCTTTTGAGGAAGAACTAGGTGTACCTTTAGGTGTAGGTGATCACGATATGAATTATGTAGAAGCTCAGGAAAATTACGGTATAGAAGAAGAAAATGAAGTAGATGCGGTTAATTTAGATGAAGATGATGAAAATATTGGTGAAACACCCGCAGTAGGAAATGCTAACGTTAGATCTGAATCGTTTAATCTCCCTTTCCGTCCTTCCCGTGCCCCAAGAGCTCGTAAAAAAACTAGTATTGCATGGTAATTTTTTTGAACGTATATCAGATACTGAGGTGCAATGCAATATTTGTCAACAAATATATAAGTATAAAAGCGGAGGCAAGCAAGGGGGTACAGGTACGTTAATGAGACATATAGGTGATGCTCACGAAAGAGAGTTAAATATTCCACGAGGTGGTGGGGATGTTGATAGGCCAACGCAAACTAGAATGGACCCAACAACCGGTCAGGTAACGAAGAAGTATAATAAATTGAAGGATCGGGAAGAAATAGCCAAAATGGTAGCTGTGGGTTGTTTGCCTTTTAGTTTTCCTTCTTCTGATGTCTTTATTCATTATATTCAAGCAATTTTTAATCGTATGTTTAATGGTGTTCCTAGAAGTACTTGTCGATCTGATATTTTTAGACTTCATTCACAATATTGTTTTTATTTATCAACATTGTTAAAAAATATTCAATGTAGATTGTCCCTAATTTCTGATCTTGGTCGTGTTGTAAATAAAAATAATTATTTAACTGTTACTTGTCACTGGATGGATAGTAATTTTGTGATGCAAAAACGTATTATTGCTTTTTTATATGATGAAGATCGTAAACATACTGGAGATTTTATTGCTGATTCTATTGTTAAAGTTGTCGGATTTTATGGTATTGAAAATAAAATCTTATGTATTGCTTTTGATAATGCTTCTAACAACAAGACTACTATAAAAAAAATTAAAATCTTAGCTATCTCCGTCGTTGCCTGAAATTTTTCATATTAAGTGTGCATGTCATATATATAATTTAATTATAAAAGATGGTCTTGAGTTTTTTGACCTTTATATTGAAAAAATTCGTCTTGCTGTTGGTTTTATTCAAGGAAATAATCGAAGAATTTTTTTTAGAGAATTTAAAGTTAAATGTCAAGAAAATGGACTTGCATCGATATTGATGCCTGAGGAAATTGATATTAGATAGAATTCTACGTATGATTTTTTAAAAACTTGTTATAAATATAGAGTTCCTATTACAATAGTTTTTAACCAACATTGCGGTTCATTTACTGATTCTGCTGATTGCATGCTACATGATTCTGATTGGGTTGTAATTAATGATCTTGTTAAGTTTTTAGAAAAAATTTATGTAGCTACGGTTGAATTTTCCAGTGCTTATTATCCTGCTGTTTGTAACATTTTGGCATATATAACCGATATTTCTAGTTTTCTCAAAGAATATAAAAATAAAGAAGGTTATAAAGAAGCTGTTGGTGTCATGTTTACTAAATTTTAAAAATATTTTTTTTCGATTCCCCCTATTTACTAGGTTGGTGCTATGTTAAATCCGTGCGTGAAATATAATATTATCTGCCACTCTAGTACTATTATTTATGCTAACATAGAAATAAATACTAACAATGATTCTGAACAAGTACAACCTGATTTGTGGACGGCTATGGGTGATGCAAATGAATACATAGAAAAATTATATAATCACTATGCTGATTTATTTGATTTAGCCGTACCTACAAATATCACTCCAACTGTAGCTCCTCATCCTCCCGAGAAGCCATCATCTTCTAAAAGGCCGGCACATAGTGATTTTTCTGATTTCTTTTATGATTTACCTTGTTGGAACAGTGTTGATGACAGAGCTTACACATCAACTTATCGAGAAGAGCTGAAATATTATCTTCGGTCGCCACCAAAGGATCGCAGACGACGGATCAACACGTTGGATTTGTGGAGGAGTAATGAAACACAATATCATGTGCTTTCAAGATTAGCTAGAGATATCTTGAATGTTCCAATGTCAACTGTTGCATCAGAGAGCGCCTTTAGTCGGGGACGACAGCAGCTTGAAGACAACCGACACTCATTGGGAAACAATGCAATGAATGTTCTAGTTTGCCTCAGAGATTGGATTAGAGCGGAAATAAGAAACCAAGAAATGGAACCGGAGCCAAACGACGAGCTGAAACTTGAAGAAATTATGTCTTCATGGGAGAACTCAGCAGAATCAAGTCCAATGCATGGGTTTGCCCCCGTTGACTTTGACTATCCTATGTAAGTTCTCGTTAATATTAACATGAATGAGTTAGAAAAAATGATGCATAATTTATAGATTTTTCATTCATGTAAATTATAAATTTTGGATCATTTCGCAATCAATAAAATTCAACATTCATTCACTCCTTAGTCCTTACTTTGTAATTTTTTTCATTTAATGATTTAAATTGAATTTTTACTTTAAATTAAAAACTTACTTCTAATATATTATTAATTTACTACCAAGTATTATTAATTTATTATATTAAGTAGCATATATTTTGTATATTTTTGTATATATCTTCTATAGATATGTATATTTAATGTATACATATGTATATGTTTTATAAATTGTATATATATTGTAGTGTATATATATATATATATTGTAGTATATGCTTTATTTAAAGTAATACATAAATATTGAATGGTGCGTATATGTGTGTATATATCTTCTATAGACGTGTATATTTAACGTATACATGTGTATAAGTTTTATAAATTAGTATATAACTATATATATATATATATATATATATATATATATATATATATTGTAATGTATATATATTGTAGTATATTTTATTTAAAGTAGTACATATATATTGAATGGTGCGTATATGTGTGTATATATCTTCTATAGACGTGTATATTTGACGTATACATGTGTATATATTTTATAAATTAGTATATAACTATATATATATATATATTTTAATGTATATATATTGTAGTATATTTTATTTAAAGTTGTACATATACATTGAATGGTGCGTATATATCTTCTATAGACATGTATATTTAATGTATACATGTGTATATATTTTATAAATTAGTATGTAACTATATATATATATATATATATATTGTAGTATATACATATATTGTAGTATAGGTTTTACTTAAAGTAGTATATATACATTGAATGGTGTGTATATTTGTGTATATATCTTCTATAGACGTGTATATTTAACATATACATGTGTATATGTTTTATAAATTAGTATATAACTATATATATATACTGTAGTATATATATATATATATATATATTGTAGTATATGTTTTACTTAAAGTAATACATATATATTGAATGTTGCATATATTTGTGTATATATCTTCTATAGACGTGTATATTTAATGTATACATGTTTTATAAATTAGTATATAACTATATATATTGTAGTATATATGTGTATATATCTTCTATAGACGTATATATTTAATGTATACATGTGTATATGTTATATAAATTAGTATATAACTATTTATATATTGTAGTATATTTATATATATATATATATATATATATATATATTGTAGTATATGTTTTACTTAAAGTAGTACATATATATTGAATGGTGCGTATATTTGTGTATATATCTTCTATAGACGTGTATATTTAATGTATACATGTGTATATGTTTTATAAATTAGTATATAACTATATATATATTGTACTATATATATATATATTGTAGTATATATTTTATTTAAAGTAGTACGTATATATTGAATGATGCGTATATATATGTATATATCTTCTATAGACATATATATTTAACATATACATGTGTATATATTTTATAAATTAGTATATAACTCTATATATATACTTATATATATTGTAGTATATATATGTTGTAATATATGTTTTATTTAAAGTTGTACGTATAGTCGTATATATTGAATGTTACGTATATATGTGTATATATTTTTTAAATTCTAATGTAGTATATACTATATATATAGTGTATATATATTATTTAACGTATTTAAAATGTAGATAGGTGGATATATATAGTGTATATTGGAATTTTTATTTTTTTTGATCGGGTTTGACCGATTTTTTAACCGGATTTAGGTGGGTTAGACCGGGTTGGGTTAAGTGGGCCGGGGTCAGGAATGTTTTTAAGAATTTATTGTTTGACCTGAAACTGGCCCGGCCCACTTAACCCCAATCCAGCCCGGCTCACAAATCGGTTAATTTTAATGGGCCGGTTCAAGGTTGACCTGGCCCGGCCCACTTAACACCCTTTAAGTTATATGAATCCTTCAATACCCGTATTGCATTGAAACAAAAATGGATGTAGTTGTGTGATATGTAACAAATTTTATCTATTCATATAGAGTATGTTAACTGTCCATAAACTAAGAATCATAGGGTGCTTAGTTGTTTAGTTTCAATCGTGCACATGTAAACAATCTTATATATTCCATATATACATACATAATTGCATAAGTATTAGAAATTTTTTCTTTTGTACGAGATATGTTTATGGAATAAAATATTAGGCACTTGTAGAATTTGGATATAGTTATTTTGGTTCAATATCTTTTCAATTAATTATTGTACATTTGATTTCTATATTCAGCACGCCAAACTCCTTTTTGTGCCTCTTATCCTGAGTGTTAGCTGATAAATTATCCCACTCATAAACTATACCCGCCCCTATCCATTTAACATAGCTTTACGACATACAATGTAGTAAATGATATGAATACAGGTGCAATATTAGCCAGTATTATTTGATATGCATAAGCAAACAGAATAAATTAGGAGCTAGAAAGAAACAAAAATATATAAGAAGCCTAATGAATTATAGAATGATAATCAAATTCACTTTATAAAAGTAAGGACTGAAATGAATCGAGCAACTTTCAATTATATTGACTTTCTATATAGCCTGAAGAGAAACAACAACTAATCTACACCATATATAGTATGAAAGGGCAACCACCAATTTTCAAGAAATTGTCTTTTATCAGTATGATGAGCAAATAGTGTCAGCAATGCCAGAAAAAATATCAAGATAAATTATGTAATGTGTTTGTCGACAAGTTTTTTATTATTTTGTTAATCTTATTTTAAGCTGAACGTAGATCTATATTAAGTTAAAGAAGAGTTTTAGAAATGATTTCATCATATACTATATTGTAGGTGATCGAATTAATATTTTTATGCAGTTTGAACTTTTCACTCTTGATAAAGCGATATATAATTGGTCATGTGAAAAGACAGGCTCACATAATAAATTTTAACATAATCTAATGTTTATCTTGAACTTTATTTATTGTCATAACAAAGTACAGTCGTATTGAAAATTATGTTCTTTTTAAAAAAATAGGCAATTTTTATCATCTAAAGATAACAACGGTATCTTTGAAATAAATACATGCGTGTTCTTAAAATCTCCACTGGCATTTTTAGCACTTATCACGTGACTTTTAGAGTCACAATATATCAATCGTGTACAATTGCATAAATCCTCACAAGGATTTAAATTTTTCAATAAGACAATAGGATAATTTTCTTTTAAGGTTAATTTGTAAGGAGGCAAACCATGAGGGTTGAATGAATGTAAGAAATCCTCAAACTCACTTTGATCATTTTGATCTATAATTTCATCAATCGCAATAATTGTCTTAGAATCTTTAGAAAATTGAGTTATAAATCTATCATTTAACTCATAAACGAAGTTATTTTTTGTTGTCAAGATAACACGGGAAGTTAGAAAAGTTGAATCTTCAAAAAATGTGTGAAAATTAGGATATATTATTTTGAAAAGAAGATCTAATGATTCTTTTTCGGTGGTATATGAAACAATAAAATAGTTTGGGATAGTTATTTTACCATTTATGTTAGTGATTTCTTGTTTATTTTTTATGCGCATTAGATATTCGCAAAAGGCGGGATAAAGTTTAGCGCGCATATTTTTTAATAATCGAATTTTTTAAGATAGTTTCATATTTCTAAATTCAATATTCTTTTTTTGAATAAAGTCTTCTTTTTTGCCACTTTGAACGACAAAAAGAATTTATCTAAAATATCCTCCAAACACGATAACTTTTTCACCAAATAACATATTTGAATCCATTATATCTTTCGAAAGAAAATCAAATGCTTCAATCATATTTTTTTGTCATTAATACTTCATCCCACACAATTAATTTTACATCACGAATCAAAGATGACAGTGAACTTTGTTTGCTGATATTACAAGAGAATTTTTCATCAATATTAATTAAAATCTTAAAGCGTGAATGAGTTGTTCGTCCTCCCGAAAGGATTGAAGCAGCAACTCTAAAAATTGATGTTGCTAATGCTATAAATTCTTTAGATCTCACAGTTTCTAATAAGGCACAATATAAAAATATTTTGCCACTTTCATCGAGACTGTCACTAAAAAAAGCTCCTGATTTGTTAGCAAATACTCTTTGAAGGATTATATCATATGTTTTTTATTTATTTAATTTTTGGTGTAATAATAATTCTTTATCACTCACAATGATGTTTCTTTTAAAATACACTTCTTTTGCTTCATTTGTTAGTTTTGAAGATATAATAATTTCTGGAACAAAGTTAAAATCATTAATATCATGTCTCATAGAATATAATATACAGTATCGAGATGAGCAAATAAACGAAAATAAAATAAAAAAATCTAAGCAAGTA
The DNA here is from genome assembly GCA_030864215.1 of Capsicum pubescens. Lineage (NCBI taxonomy): Eukaryota > Viridiplantae > Streptophyta > Magnoliopsida > Solanales > Solanaceae > Capsicum > Capsicum pubescens. The sequence continues at coordinate 67,361,507 of CM061549.1, read as the reverse complement.
AAAAGAAAATATTAATGGAAGTAAAAGCATACCATTTTTTTCTCAATAGATTTGCAGAAAAATTAATAAAGAAACTAATATGTAAGGAGCTATAAAAGTGAAATACAATTAAATTTTTTTTGCAATATCATGTGGTAACATAAAAAAAAGATAAAATGACCTCCTGTACCCCTATACTATGTCGATTTTGTAAGTTGGATACTTCTACTTACATGTTTGTCATCTGGACCCCTGAAAAAACAATATTTTAAACCCTTTTTTGGTAAGTGTAACACACTCTCTCCCACGTCAGCTGCCACATCAGATGACAAATATGTAAGTAGAAGTGTCCAACTTAAAAAACTGACATAGTAAAGGGGTCCAGAAGATCATTTTATCTAAAAAAAAATTATAAATGGATCCATTATTGATAATAACTGAATACATGTCATTAAAAAAAACATTGAATGATCACTAAAATTTACTCCCTCCCTTTTATATTAGTTGACCTCTACTGACATGACACATCCATTAAAAAAATATTAATTAGGGGGTTTATTTTATTAAATTAGCCTTATTAATTATGTTTTGAAAATATAAATTTGAGTAAATATATTTTGTTTAGTCATTAATGTTAAGGGTAATATTGGAAGAACGTAATAAAATTATTTTGATTTCATTAAAGAAATAATTAAATTAAAATAAATACTTTTAGAAAAAAGGTCAACTAAAATGAAATGGAGAGAGTAGAATACCAAAGGTACTGTAGAGTGCATATGTCACACTGCTGCAAGATTCTATGATTTCCTGTTCTAAGAGACCAAGGTGTTAATACCTTGCATTTACATATATGAATTTTTAATTGAGACAAATATCACCTATTTAAATTTAATTGGGCACTTTCTTTTAGATTCGAGAACTATGTATTTTTGGTCGTCCACATGTGGGATTAATGGGAATTTCAACTCTTAAATGCTTTAGTGTGGCGATTGCAATTGGACTTTTCATTTTAACATTGTCCTCATTCATTTTTTATTTGGGAAAGGATTAAAATTAAATTTATTTCTCTATTTAAAAAAAATTAACTGACTATGTTATTCGTCATATTTTCTCTCGTTGTTATAAATATGTTTACATGTATTCTTTCTTTAAAAAATAAAAATCAAATTCATATTAAATTATTTATTTTTTAGAAATAAAACACATCATAATTTAATTCGTTCGATCCGATCAGACTCACAAAAAAGACAAACAAATATACCCTTCCTTCTATTTTATTGGTCAAATTTTTTCAACAGAAGTGGAGGAGAAATATATTTGTTTATGCCTTTTTTGATGTTACTGGAGTGGACGGATTAGATTAGGATGTGTTTTTTTTTTAAAAAAAAATATGAAGCATTTAATATTGATTTAGGCTTTTTCATTAAATGAACATGTGAAAAGTTTCTTAACAATAAATAAATTTGATCCCAAAATATTATAATAAAATTAAATTTGACTCTAAAATAAGACAATGGAGTTAAATTTAATCCTAAAATATATAAAAAAAATATATTTAATTAATTTTTTAAAATAAATAGGTAAATTTAACCTTTTTTCCTTTTTCATTTTGAATTCCATTTCCACACGGGATATGATGATTGATGTGTTGTGAAGTGATTAAGAATCTCTTCTTTATAATGGGCTCTACGTTTATTTATGGACTGCAGTTATTTATTGCCTCTGGCTTTTCATCGTACTGCAACTACTATGTACTTCCAAAGTTTGATATAGTATTAAGTGGCACCTATTCATTTGAAATATTTTTCTTTTTTTTTAAAAGAAATATAATTAGAGGTGCATTCTATTAGATTAATTTTATTAGTGATATTTTAAAATTTTAAATTTAAATTATTACTAATTTATATAATTATTCACCATTAAGATTAGTATGAAAAAAAATAATATTTCCTAAGTTATTAAATTATCAAGTAAAATAAAATATTTATTTTTAGTATAGACACTAAGTAAAATTAAATAAATGGAGTATCTTCAAACATCTTTTTGGCATAAAATTTAATTAATTTTTGAAAATTTGATCTTCAAGTCCATATAAAACTTTAAGTTTTTTCAAGTAAAAAAACAGCTCCAAATTAATACATCTTTAAATTTTAAAAATCACAAATTTTCAATTTTCAATTTTCAATTTTCAATTTTCAATTTTCAATAAATAGATATTACATGCTCACAACTTAATTTTTTTTTTTATTTTTTCTTTTAAGCAATCTATCGGAAATGTCCTCTCTACCTTACATCATATGTATTGCGTACAGTCTACCCTCCCAAACCCCATTATGTGAGAATATTCTAGGAATGTTGTTGTTGTTATTGCAGTTTATGATCTTTGCTAAGTTGTAATTATCATATATCATTTATGTTTATTGAATATCAAACCACTTAAGTCTATTAGGTTTTTTTCGAGAACAACGTATCTTTACAAGGTACGGATAAGTTCTACACACATTTTACTCTCTCCAAATTTTATTCGCGGGATCACATTAGATAATTTGTGGTTATTAAATCATTTGTGTCTTTTGATATTTTTAATTTTTTACTTCCTCATAAATAAGTATTCCTTTAAAAATCATTCAATTATATAACAAAAAACATTGATAATTGTAAAAACTTATCAACAAGATATTCGTTATATCTTGAGTTTCAGTCTGGAATAAGCCAGGCCTACAGTAACTAGTTATTATTCATATATGTGAAGCGAAGCATGAATATTCTATTTTGAACTTTTTGAAGTTTAATGAAACTTCTACAAAGAACCTCAATATAAATTCTTAAGGCTTTTTAGATCGTTTAGAGGGAAAACTATCTGTTATTTAGTTTATTCATAAATTGACGAAAATCTTCATTGATTCAAGTATTATATCATCACGAATATGTTCAAATTTATGAAACAGGCTTTTTAAAATCTGTATTTGCTTTGGAGAATATAATTTTTCTGTCTTAATTTATGTTATATTTTTTCTTTTTTGATCAGTTTAAAAAATAAATATATTTCATATTTATTAATAATTTAATTTTAATATTTATTTTACTTAAATAAAATGATTGTTAGTCACAAAACCTATTACAACTTATTTTGAATTACAATTTTTTTTTTTCTTTTTTTAAAAAGTCGTATCAAATTAAACATTTTTTTTATATAAACTACCTCCATTGCTAGTATAGAGACTACCAATTCAATGTAAATCATATGGATCATAATCTTCCAAACCAACATAGGATCACATGTATATATTAAATTCTCGTCAGTACAATGAGATGGTTATTATTGCTGTCTACCATTTTCTTGCAGAGCTATTTTAGGTCATTGAGGGTCATTCCCATCACCCTATCAAATCAATCATCTACTCCCTCCGTCCCATTTTATTCGTTCCAAATTTTCTACTTTAATTTTTTATTTTACTTGTCATTTTTTATTACTCAAGATAAGATAATTTTTTTTCATTTTTACCCTTAGTATTAATTATTTTTTCTTCAAATTAAAATGTAAACACCATTTAATAGGGATACTATGGTAAAATAATCATGTTATTAATTATTTTTCTCAATCAATGTGTGATGTCAAATTGGGACGAGTAAAATGGGATGGAGGAAGTACAAGCCAATATCCCATAAAAGGGCAGTTTGGTGTATTAACCTCTCGCTATATGATACGAGTGCGATCATGTAGATGGACTCATGTGAGTGTGTATTGAAGTTGTCCAAGTGTGTGCGCAAGAGAAGTGTAATTAAGGGCCCAAATACACACCAAAACAGTCCGCTACATACACTAGAGGGGAGGCCCATTCTTGAAGGGCCCTTTTGGTCATTTTAACTTCTAATTCTATTGTAATATATAAGAAACATTTCTAGGGTTTCATTGACAGATTTTGTATGTTGTAAGTCTTGTAAGACACAAGGAACATCAAGTCCTCTCTCCTTTGAGGCACCCAAACCCGAAATTGTAACTAGGTACATCAAAAGGATGGATTCTCTTTTGTTGTTTGCTTTGCTTGGAAACATTGATGCTTGGGAGGTGGAATTCGAACTTGTATCATTGTAAGAGATCGGTTTATTATTGTGTGTAAGTATTAAGGGTCCAAGATTGTCCATTCTTGGGTTCTTAAGATTATACCTTCATGTGGTCTATCTATCTATCCTTTTACTTTTCTTGTAATTGTGTTTGGTGTTTGTGTTGTAACCTTGTGTTCTTGTTGATATTGTTAACTCCGAATCTTGTACCTTTGTATTCATCTTGTTCTTCACATATTGTTTCTATTTTGGTGTATAAATACACCATTATATCTTGTATTTTTGTGTTTTTGTTATTGGCCGAAATTAGTTCCAAAAGGGCTCATGGATTTTTTCTAATTTGTGGACTGTTTTTTTAGACTGATTTTGGTGTTTCGTTATTTTTCTGGTATCATTTGGTATCAGAGCGAAGGCTGGTCGTGTTCTCACACTACCAATCTTGGGCTCTCTTAGTTGAAAAACAACAACCTAAAAACTGAAATTTCCAGAAAATAACAATCTGTCCACTTGTGTGTTCTTGGCCGAAAATTGTGTCTTGTTGTGTCTTGGCCGAGATTTGTGTCTTGTAAACTTAGATCTAAGATTCCTTTTTGTGTGTTATATTGTTAGTAGTGTTAGCTTCTTCATCCCTAACACTAAAAGAGTCTAAATCTAAGTTTGAGCTTTAAAAGTTGATGTTGTTGTTGTGAATCCAAAGTGTGGTTGATTGTTGTTGGGATTGTTGTTGTTGGTTCAAGTTTTGAACGTGTATTGTGGGAATTGTGTTATGGATTTTAAGCTTGAAAAGGTTTTTTTTTTTGGAGGGTCCAACTTGAACCTTAGAACTTTAAGACTTAAAGTTTGTGTTCTTGGTGTTCTTCACTATCTCTATATGTTGTTGAAGAAAAGGTGGTTGTTGATCTTATAAGTTGAAGAAAAAAGGTGAAGAATTGTTAGTCTTGAAAGACCCCCAACCACCAAAGACTTTATCAAGCCTTTTCCAATAATTTTCCATGATACAAGAGTCCATGTTTTAAGGAAGAGTACAAGAAAGTCAAAGTCTTGAAACTTGAATTGAAAAAGAGCTCCAAAGACTTTTATTTCCCTCCCTAACCAATTCCAAATTACAATGGGACCAAGACTTGAAATATAAAATTGAGAAACTGCAACCAATACGTGACTGCCACATCATTATTTTTACTGTTCACGTAACACTTTTGGCTCAAATTTTGGATTTCTTAGTTTCATTTTATTGTTTCTTTAGTTTCGTTTGTTGATTCCATTACTAACTTACAAGCTAGTACTAGATTGTAAGTTAGTTTTGAAACCGTTCTTCGTGTATACGTTCCTTTGTGTGTCTTATTCTTTTAACTCGTTTTGATACTTGGTCCACCTCTCAATGCCTCACGGAGTACAAACGAGGTTACGACACTTGTGAGATCAAAGTGTGAAAAATCTGAGAGACAAAACAATAGAGAAGGAGTGTGAGGACCATTCTTGTACGACTAACTTGTAATTTGTTTTGTAGGTAACTTTTGGCCCTAATGGAAACCATTTTGGCCCTCCTTGATGCTTTGTCCCGAGACCTTGTTAGGGCAAATGCAGGTCTTGAAAACATTCACTCTAATGTGGTAACTATGAGTGAGAGGTTGGATCGAATGGAGAAACGAAGGAACTCTCATGCTTTTACTCCCGAAACTTTACCTATAAAAGCCAATCCTCCAAGTTCACCACAAAATGCCATAAGCCAAGCTATAAATTACCCACAAAATTGAGAACAAGGTAGACCCCTTCCCCCGCTAGTTGATCAAGTCCAACAAGAAGGACTTGTAAGCCAATTTCCTCCCATCCAAGCTCCATAACCGAAGCTCCATATTACCAAAACATTCCACTTTACCAAATCAATCCTCTTAATCGAAACTCCGCTTTACCAAAGCCTACACATCCAAGAAGAGGAATATGGTAGAGAGGGACATGAAGAATATGGAGTCTACGACAATGCTTATATGATGGAAAGAGACTTGAGTCGGATAAGATTGAAGACGAAACTCAAGATGGAGAGGAAACGGAGGTTCAAAATAAAGATGTTAACCTCGAATTGTGTTTGTGTTTCTCTCGGGTCCATCTTGTTGGTGGACTATTTTTGGAGTCAGTTTTGATACATGCCAAGTTTTATTGAACTCTAGGGTTCTTCATGTTTTGAGTGATCGCTTATGAAGTGGCTAATTGAACGAGGTGAAACCGTGAATTTGTGGGCAAATTTCTCTCAAGATGGAGAGGATGATACGAGTGCGATCACGTAGATGGACTCATGTGGGTGTGCATTGAAGTTTTCCAAGTGTATGCGCAAGAGAAGTGTAATTAAGGGCCCAAATACACACCAAAATAGCACGCTACATACACTAGAGGGGAGGCCCATTCTTGAAGGGCCCTTTTGGTCATTTTAACTTCTAATTCTATTGTAATATATAAGAAATATTTCTAGGGTTTCATTGGAAGATTTTGTATGTTTTAAGTCTTGTAAGACACAAGGAACATCAAGTCCTCTCTCCTTTGAGGCACCCAAACCCGAAATTGTAATTAGGTATATCAAAAGGGTGGATTCTCTTTTGTTATTTGCTTTGCTTGGAAACATTGATGCTTGGGAGGTGGAATCCGAACTTGTATCATTGTAGGAGGTCAATTTATTGTTGTGTGTAGTGTTAAGGGTCCAAGATTGTCCATTCTTGGGTTCTTAAGATTATACCTTCATGTGGTCTATCTATCTATCCTTTTACTTTTCTTGTAATTGTGTTTGGAGTTTGTGTTGTAACCTTGTGTTCTTGTTGGTATTGTTAACTCCGAATCTTGTGCCTTTGTGTTCATCTTGTTCTTCACATATTGTTTCTATTTTGGTGTATAAATACACCATTATATCTTGTATTTTTGTGTTTTTGTTGTTAGCCGAAACTAGTTTCAAAAGGGCTCATGGATTTCTTCTAATTTGTGGACTGTTTTTGGACTGATTTTGGTGTTCCGTTGTTTGTCTGGTATCACTATATGCACAGAATTCAGAGAAAGTTTGACCGCAAAAATCTATTAGTATATGACAATAATTTTGTCAGTTACTCCAACACTCTCCTGCAATATTCATAAAAAGATATCCTTTCTAGCAAAATTTTTATATTATATAGTTGCCTACAATTTTTTATTTTTTTTTTTAAAAAAAATTGGGACCAAAGAAAACAGGGAGGGAATTACACTATGAAAAATCGAACCCTCAAGTTTCTTCATAAGGTGTGAGTTGAGGTAATCAAACAACTGAGCTACTGAGATACCTATAGTTATTTGAAAATAATAATCGTTAAATATATTTTTGTATATATATAATAAATAATTATATTAGCTATTTCTCTATTTACGTAGTACAGTTTAAATTTTGAGAGCAAAATAATTTAATTTTGATTGTAAATTGGAGCGTAGAACCTTCAAACTTTTTGAAACAAACTTATTTATTCGAAAACTATGTTGAACTTTTTTTTTAGTCTCAGAGTCAATAACGGAGGTGAGGGAACGAAAATGAAAGGGGATTGTTTTCAAAATTCTAATCCAATCAGCACACAATATTCATCGAATTTGACTTGACTATGGGTGTGTTTGGTATGAAGGAAAATGTTTTCCATGGAAAATATTTTTCTAGAAAATGTTTTCTTGGAAAATAAGTTGATTTCTTACTTGTTTTCCTATGTTTGGTTGGTGGATGGAAAATATTTTCCAAAAAATAATTTTTAGTGTTTGGTTGGTGAATGAAAAAACATTTTTCAAAAAATACATTTTAGTGTTTAGCTAAAGCGTAAAAATACATTTTAGAAAAATAATTTTTGATCTCAAAATATATTTTTTTAGGGTGTGTTCGATATGAAGGAGGAAAAATATTTTCTAGAAAAATAAGTTGTTTCTTACTTATATTTGTGTGTTCGTTATGCAAATTGGATAAATATATATTTTCTAAAAGTATTTGTATATATTTAACAAAAACAATGGAAATGAATATGATAAAAATGGTGGGATAAGAAAAAACTTTTGAATTTTTTTAAAATATAAATTAAAAACATTAATTCTTTTTTGGGAGAGGAGGTTGGTAGGCGGAGGTTGGGATTGTCAAAATAGGTAGTAAGGGTGGGTAAGAAAATAATTTTAATTTTTTTAAAAATATTTTTTTTTTTTTTTGGGAGGGGGGGGGGGGGAGGAGGGATTGTATGGGGTGGGGATGGGAGTAGGGGAGTAAGAATGGAGTAAGAAAAAAAAATTAAATATTTTTTTTGAATGGGAAGGTAGGGGGTGGGGGTCGGGGTAGAGGAATGAGGGTGGGATAAGGAAAAAATTAAAATAAATTTAAAAAATTTAGTTTTTTTTTAGGGGAGGGGGTGGGGGTAGGAGGTTGGTAGGGTGGTTGGGTAGGGGAGGTAAGAAAAAAAATTGATTTAAAAAAAAAAAATTTTTTTGGAAAGGGGAAAGGAGTAGGGTTTTGGGTAGGGGGTGAGGTAAGAAAAAAATTTAAAATATTTTTTTAATAGGGGTGGTAGGGGTCGGGGTGGGGGGTTGTGGGTCGGAGTAGGGATGAGTGATTTTGAGAGTTGTATGAATATTTCAACTTAAGAGTGAAGTTGAAAGAGAGTTTTGAAAAATGTTTTCCTTACTTTTTGAAGGGAAGTCATTTTCCTTAGATTTGAGGAAAATAAGTTGATTTGAAAAATATTTTTCAAAATCTTTAAGCCAACCAAACATGAGAAAATTGGAAAACATTTTCTAGAAAATGTTTTCCTTCATACCAAACACACCCTATAAGATGAAGAGTAAATACTGACTATCAACAATATCATTAGCATAATCTGAAATTGGTAATATAAGGAAATGAGATCTCTTGTCCTTATGAAATTTTCTCCAGCGGTAAAATGTGTTTAGTTGTCAAATAGGTTGAGCCCTTAAACTTATTTTGAAATTTTATTTGGATCCCTCAACTCAGATTTGTACCCATCAGACCCTTAACCCACCCAAAATTTATTCCATCTAAGTCTTTTTTAGATAATCATCAAAAGATATGAAATGTGTGTAACATACTCGCGTGACGTGACAAAAATGACGAATTAGAAAAAAAAACACGCGGCAAACGAATTTAAAAAAAATAATAACTGTGTTAAAAATAAATTATTATAAAAATAAATTTTTAATATAAACAAATCCACCCCCACCCCCCAAATGCCCCACCCCCACCCCTCAAAAAAAGAAAAAGAAAAGTTTCATGAACTACACCCCCGAACCCCATTGCATCACTTTCTTCACCATTTCTCTCCATTTCTCTAAAATCACCATTGTCACATTATCTTTCTCACTTTCTAAACCATCCAAATTTTAATTTTTAGTAGCACTATGATCTTCTTTATCCATTTGCATGATACCATCCTTTCCAATTTCACTGAAAGTTGTTTGATTTTGCTCAAAATTATTCGAGACGTTTCTTTTGTCGGAATTATCACTTTTTTCGGTCACAACAGTTTTGAATTTCGCTGATTTATTAGATTTCAATTTATTTGGTCTGCTCACTCACTTTTTGAGTCTGTTAAATTTTAAATTTGGGGTTATTTCGTAGACGTTGAAACAGTCTCAAATCTCAAATAAATTTTGTTAGGCAGGGTTGAAACAATCTCAGCTTAAGACGAGAACAAAGAAAGTAAGAAAATTAAGATAATCAGGCAATATTATGTGGTGGTGTGTGCTAAGAGGTGATCGAAAATGGTATCAAAGAGGCGATAGTTTAGCGGAAGAATACTTCTAACTTAAAAGAAGAAAGTTTTAAATGAAAAAGACGAAGAAGAAGACGACTAGAGGGGAGGGGGGAAGAGACGACGACTGAAGAACAGTTTGCTTGCTGAAGAAGACGACGGGCAACTGTGGGGTTGGGGGGGGGGGGAGTCTGGGGGCCTTTTTTTTTAAAAAAATCAAGAAATTGTTATTGTTAAAAAATATATTAATAAAATAATTTAAGTGTAGATTTCTAAATAAAAAAAGTAAAATATTATTTGCTCTTATATTCACGCGCCCAAGAAAAGTGTTACCAAATCAACATTTTGTGTCTGATAGGTATCAATTTAAGCAATTGAGGTATCTGATAGATACAAGTCATCGATATTTGTGTGAAATTTGACTTTGGGCCATCAATCAATAATTATCAAGCCCTTTTATCAAAGCAAAGAAAGTAGGCTCTACCATTATCAATTGGGCCCATAAGTGAGATGTTTGTTTTCCCAAGACTTCCTTTCAACTGTTCTTTTTAGTTCATCAATTGAAAAGAAATAAGCATGTTATTAGAGTTTAATCTATTATAATTTTCAGAAAAGAAAGCCTTTAATAATGTTTAGAGCTGTGTGCAATGAAATTTTGTTGAATTTAAATCAGTAAGAAATTTGGATTATATTAAATTCAAGATATATTAGTTCAAATTAATATGTGGATTAATATAATTGAATTAATTATTGAAGTCCAATAACAATGAATTTAATAAAAGTCCAATTTTTTGTTGAGTTGTCTATCAATTTGAATTACAAACAATGAACCCATTTCGTCAAGCTTAAATCTCATCTTATTTTAGAGGCCCAACTAAATCAAGGCCAACGAAAATATGCCACATGTACACATTGCCATGTTCCAACAATCAAATATGGACATATCACTTCAATTTGATAAAAAATTGTACTTACCATGACTCTTTCCTTTTCACAATTATAAATAGCTCATAATTCAGTAAATGAACCAGAATTCTAATAAGAAATCAAAGAGAGCCTGTGGATCAAACACTGCAAATTTCTTTACAAGCTACAAGTTCAAGAATTCAAACACTCAAGTTCGAATATAACTCAAGATCAAGACGAGATTCAATATCAAGCTCAAAAGCCCTTGGATTCAAAGTATAAGTCAAGATCAAGACCACCAGATTCAAGATCAAACACAAAAACACTTGAATTTAAGTATAAGTCAAGATCAAGACCACCAAATTCAAGAACAAGTTCAAAAGTCCTTGAATTTAAATACAAGTCAAGCTCAAGTTTACAAGATTCAAGATCAAGTTTGAAGGCCCTTAAATTTATACCAGATCAACAGAGATGTAATACTCACTATTTGCAATCAAATAAAATAATTGTTGCAATATTTTTTTATCCTGATTATTATTTTCTCAACTTGAATTTTATTGTGAATAAATTCTGTCACGCTCAGTGGGACAATCTCTACCTCTCATCTCAATTTTTCTAATATCAAAATTTAAGAACATCGAAATTACTTCCACGATAGAAGAACAACTAACAAGTTTGATTAAAGTAGTCGAAGGCTTAACAAATTGTGTACAAGAACAAGATGTTAAGAATTCCAAATTAACAAATAATATGGAAAGCATGTATGAGAGAGAATAAAATCAAACACCTATTAATATTCCTGAAATTCAAGAGAAAAGAGAGTCATTCTTAAGGCAAACAACAATGACCAAAGAGATTCAAGTATTTGTTAAAGGTTTGATTCCTATGGACCAATTGAAAGACTTCATTATGAGAGCAATCAACGATAAATCTGAGTCCTCATTCAAATTTTCTCTCCAATATGCAAATTCGTATACACAGAGGATTGATAACTTGAAGATGCCTGACAGTTATCAACCTCATAAGCTCTAATAATTTAATGGCAAAGGGGACCCCAAATAATATATAGCACACTTAATCGAGACTTGAAATAATGTTGGGACATATGGTGATCATCTCGTCAAGCAATTCGTATAATCTCTCAAAGAAAATGTCTTTAATAGGTACACCGATCTCAAACCTTATTCTCTAGATAGTTAGGAGCAATTAGAGCAAGAGTTCCTTAATTATTTCTATACCACAGGATGTGTCGCTAGTATGATTGAACCTACAAAGGCTCGTTAACGTAAAGATAAGCCAGTTATTGACTTTATCAATCATTGGCGAAGTTTGAGCCTCAACTGTAAAGATCGCCTTAGTGAAACTTCTAGCATTGAAAACATGATTTGGGGTCTTAACTCTATCTTGTAAGGATTAAAGCCTTATACATTTGAAGAGTTGGCAACTCGTGCGCATGATATAGAATTAAGCATGACTACAAGAGAAGATCAACGAACGCCTGTTTGTGAGCCTCACGAAGTTGGAGATATAGAAAACCTTCATAGTGGGGGCAATCTTGCATCCAAAGATGAATTCTACGAGTCTATTTATGTCTCAGCACCCCTCAATGCATGAGCTTAAATTGTAAGTTACAAAACTCCTCAATGCACGAGTCTAAACTTCAAGTTATAACGGTCTTGTGCATGGAATTAAACTACATATCATAGAGCTTATCAAATTCAAGACAAATATTAAAGTCACGAGACTTGTTAAATTCAAGCTAAATCTCAAGTTAAATTACACCTGGACTACACAAACTACATGTCATGAAGCTTTATAAATTTGAGCCAAATCTCCAAGATGTAAACCTCAATAAATCTGAGTTAAAACTTCAAATCACTATCCAAATCTTGAAATTACAAAGCTCTTCAAATTTGAGCTAAGTCTTTATGTCACAAAGCTCATCAAATTACGAGCTAAATTTTCAAATTATGAAGCTCTTCAAATTTTAGCAAAATCTTCAACTTGAAATGTTTCTCAAAACATGAGCCAAAATTATATATCACAAAACTCTTTAAATTTGAGATAAATCTTCATGTCACAAAGTTCACCAAATTCTGAGCTAAATTTTTAAATCGTGAATCTCTTCAAATTCAAGAAAAATCTCCAAATTGAAATACTCCTTGACGCACGTGCCTAAATTGTGTGTCACAAAGCTCTTCAATTTATGCTAAATCTCCAAGTTATAAACTCTTCAAATCCGAGCTAAATCTTCAGAACTATATTATGAATTTATCCTCTTCACCGAGGTATGTAAGATTTTAAAAAATACGTTTTCACTTGATTTATCATATGAAAGTCAGGTCTACAAGTACTTTCACTCAACTTTGAACTTACATCAGATATTCGTGGATCGCTGGGGGAAGACCTTCATAACAAATTGGCTTCTTAAACAAGATTTGAAATGCTCAAGTTCCTCAAGCCTGCAAGTTAAAGTTGCAAAATCTTTCAAATTTGTGGATTGAAGAAGAAAATCTTTTAAACCTGTATGTTGAAGTTAAGAATCTATCAAGTCTGCAAGTTGAAATTATCAAATTTGTCAAGTCTGCAAGTTTGAATTCACCAAATTTTCTACGTCTATAAGTTGAAGTCATTAAATTTCACAAGTCTGCAAGTTGAAGCCATTAAATTTGTTAATTCTGCAAGCTGAAGTCTCCATATTCGCTAAATTTGTAAGTCGAAATCATCAAAGCCCCCAAGTATTCAAGTTAGTCCCACTAAATTTTCATGCCTTAAGGGGGACAAAATTTGTCCCTTTGCACCTTAAGCCGTCCTCTCATGATTTATCCTTAAAAGGACTTCAAATCTCCATGCCTTAAGGTGGACAAAATTTATCCCTTTGTACCTTAAGCTGATCTTTTCACGGACTTATCCTTAAGATAATCTCCACATATTTTCATGCTAAGGTGCACCAAATTTATCCCTTTGTACCTTAATCTTATCTTTTCACAGTCTCATCCGTAAAAAGGATCTCTACATTTCATGCTAAGGTGGACAAAATTTGTCCCTTTGCACCTTAAGCTGGACGGATTTATCCTTAAAAGATCTCTAAATTTCATATCTTAAGGTGAACAAAATTTGTCTCTTTACACCTTAAGTTGGCCTTTAACAGATGTGTCTTTAAAAAGGATCTTCAATTTTTCATACCTTAAGGTGGACAAAATTTGTCTCTTTGCACCTTAACCTGATATTTACGAATTTTTCATGAATACTTGAAGCTGAACTTGCCAGGTCTTAAGGATGTCGGTGGCAAAATTAAATTCCTGCACCTTAAATTGATTATTGCAAATGAATCAAACTTGAAGCCAACTCTCGCACTGTAAGCTGATCCTCCGTGAACATTATTTTTTTTGAGTAAGCTTACGAATAAGATGAATTAATGTTCACAGATTAAGAAGATGGGTCCTTTTATATTGAACAATTGAGGCAGTGGTGACATTAAAATTAAACTTGCACTAGGAGAATCAAGGCGGTTAAGTCTCCTAATAACACAAACACAAAAGAAAAACAAGGGCGTACTACGGTACCTAATCCTCGGTGAATTTAGAAAAAGCTAAATAGGAATTCGAGTAAAGGGAGGAGAGGTCTGTGGACGGTTATTTTTTTAAGGAGACATCAATTGTCAAGCCTGAAGGTGACGAACTCATGGATACCTTGCTCGAATAGAGTGGTTGTGTTGATAATGTCATCCAATCAAAATGAAGAAATCATATAATTTTTGGGGAAACAAACAATAAATCCATTATACACACTGTTCTCGTCCTAGAAATGCTAAGAGAATGAAATGCCTTATTATGATAACAATAATTAATATTATTCTCATTGATTATTGAACTTATGATGCATGACCATGCATTACTCTTGACTTCTTATCCAATTGGCTTAAGTCATCGACAATCACTTTAAGTTGTTCGGAAAATTCACTTGACCCCTTAACTCAGACTTGTACCTATTGAATACTTTTACTGTTGGTCTTGTACCCATTGAACACTTTTACTACTTGAATTTGAACCATTTAAACACATTTTTAACAATCAGCTATAAATGTAAAATGTGTGTAGCGTAATTGCGGTGCTGTGGCAATACAACAAATTAAATGATGTCATTTGGCATGTGACTCTAAAAAAATATTAAACAAATAATAATGCTGACAATTTACAATTTTTAATTAAAAAAAGAAAAGGAAAAGCAACGTTTTCCACTACCCCCCCTATCATCTTCTTCTCCATTTTTGTGGAAAAAAATTTCAAATTTTTTTTAGCAATCTTATTTCTTTAGCAATCCAATTCATATTTATTGCTATTTTTTCTTCTTTTTGTGTTGTGGATTCCTTTGAATTTGAATTCTTTAATAATATCAATAAAGTAATCTCAGATTCATATCAAGTTAGTCGGAAAAAATGAAGTTTCGCCGGAAATTTTTTGACCCAATCTTCACAATGTTGAGAATTTTCTTATTATAGATCTTCCCAGTTCAAGAATCAAATTTGCTACCTTTTTTGCTACCAAAATACTCTGCAAAAACAAGATTGCTAAGAATTTATAAAAGTTTGGATAAAGAAGACGACGACTGAGAGACGAGGAGAGGGCGAGGGAGGCACCGTTGTTTTTTTTTTTTCTTTTTAATTGAAAATTGTTAGTTGTATTAACAAGATTGTTAAGAATTTTAAAAGAAAGGGGGCGAAGGAGGGAGACTGTTTTTTTTTTTTTTTTTTTTTAATTAAAATTTGTCATTATTAGAAATGTATTAATGAAATAAGTTGAAGTGTGATTTTTTTTTAACAAAAAATAAATAAATCATTTGGGACTCTATTCACGCTCCTAACACACTGTTTGGATGGTGGCTTTTCATGGTATGGTATGGTTATTAGGAGAACCGTGTTTGTTTTGATTGTTTCTTAAAATATATGGTATGGTATGGTTTAATTTCATGGTTTGGTAACCATGAAAATTCTCATTTTATGTAACCACCGATTTGATGGTATTCGATAGGTTCCTTACTTTTTTTTTTTTTTCAAATATGCCCTTACTTAATATTATATAATATTATTTTATCTTTTACCTTATATTATTTAATTTCATCTCCTACCCCGACCCCCGCCCCACCCCACCTTTCCAATCCCTTGACTCCTGTCCACCCACCAACCCCACCCCCCCAAAAAAAAATTATTTCTTGAAAATTTTAAAATTTATTCTTATCTCATCATCTACCCCGACCCCATTACCCTCAACCCATTTTTTAAAAAAATTATTATTTAACAAAAATTTAAAACTTTTTCTTACCCCAACCTCACCACTCCTACCCCTCACCCACCACCTAGAAGCACCATTTTTTTATTTTTAAAATTTATTTTTTTTGAAAAAGTTTTAAAAAAAATTCTTACTCCACCCACACTCTCTATCAGCCCCACTTCCCTCCCCAGGCCCCCTTCATAATTTTTTTTAATGTATTTTTTCAAAAAAAATTCAAAACTGTTTTTCTTACCCACCCAGTACCCCCTCCCCCCTCCCCAACTCCACTACCCCCACCCCTAAAATATTTTTTAAAAAATAATTCATAATTGTTTTCTACCGCACGCTCAAAATATTTTTTTAAAAATAATTCGTAATTTTTTCATACTCCGCCCCCTTATCTTATTCATTCTCATTGTTTTTGGTTAAATATATCCAAATATTTTTAGAAAATACTTTTTTATTTGTGTAACAAACACAAGAAAATAAGTACGAAATAATTTATTTTCTTTAAAAAAAATTTGGGACTTCATATCGAACACACCCGTAGCATAAACAAAATATGCATTCAAATTTTGTACTTATCGTTGATGGTCACATCTCAAAATACCAAAAGAAAATGAAATTTGTTACTATAAAAAATGAATCCGATTACATTTAGTTTGATCTATTCTTTTATTGATTTTGTTAGTGTTTACATGAATTTTAACAACTTTATATATTTACATGGCATAATTTATGATAAATTATCAAGAAGAAAAATATTTTATTAATAATTATTGATAAATTTAATATTTATAATAATTAAGGGAACTTTAGTAAACTTATCAGTTACGATACAATATCATACCATCAAACCAAATAATAAAACTGTTATTAAACAACAATGAACGATATAGTCCATCCAAATATTGTACTGTATTGCACTGTACAGTACAATACCATACAATATAGTACCGCACTTTATGAAAGCATGACAAACCACCATCCAAACAAGCACTAAGGAGAGTGAATAACACTTTCCTTGCCACTTCAGCACTTTGTTCCTGATAGGTATAGAATTGAATGGGTTAGGGGCCTGATAGGTATATGCCTTAATTGAGGGGTTTAAGTAAATTTTCGGGACAACTTAAAGTGGTTGTCGATGACTTAAGCCTATCCAATTTGACATGCTAGAATTGCATGTGTAAATTATTTTTAATCCAACATTAAAATATCAAGTTAATACTTCAAATCTATTCTTCAAAATATCAAATATCTCGATAAGTCTTGAAATAAAGGGTGTAGACACGTAATTTTTGATCCTCCTCTAACTTTTACCTATTTTTCGCATAAAAAATTTATTTATTTTTCCTAATGTGCTTTTTTAGCGTTTATTTTCATTTTTAGTAGGTTTTATTTAAAAATTTTGAAAAAATAAAATAAAATAAATAGATTTATATTTTAAAATATATTTTATTTTATTTTTGAAATATTAAGAATTAAAAAAAACATTTTTCTTTTAATTTTAGATTTTAATAAATTAGCTAGTAGTTTTAGTATTATCTTAATTATATTTATTTTACACTGTTTATAAACTTTTATTGTATTTTCTTAAATGTAAAAATTAATTAGTTAATATTCTTTTATTATTATTATTATTATTATTTATTTATTTATTTTATATTTATTTTGAATTAAAAAAAAATAGAAGACCGGGTAAGGAATTCTATTGACCGAGGGGACGGTGTGAGGCACCCCTCAAGGCTCGTGGTTCAAGCATGATCACTTTTATCAACTTATACTTAGATTTAACTATTTTGGATAAATTATGTTTGCAGGCTTTAATTCGCTCATTTTTAATATCTAGTATCTGTGTATACCTTTTGTATTAAGCGAGTGAAAATCAATTTTAGAACTATCTTTGCCAAGGTACATAATTGCATACTTGAATTATTTGTAAACGTCTCAGAAAGATGTGTACTCACATTCTTAATTGAGAAAAATATTTTAAACGTGCCTAAAGCTCGTCTAATGTTAAAGGCATTTGTTTCATCTCTCATAAATTCGAGACAATTTTATCTTATCCATTTTATTTGGTAATTTTTGCCCTCTTTTCTTAATGGGTGTGCCAAGTCAATAGGAGCCAACTAATATAAAATGGAGAAAGTATTAGGGGTTTCAATATTCATTAATTAATACTATTCATTAATAATTTGAGGGGCACGAGGAAGAAAACGAGTGACATTGAAAAGACAAGACAAGACTACTCAATGTGATTTTTGAGTTATTCAAGAAATATTTTTTACCGCCTTTAGTGGTACTACTTATCTACTCGGACAGAAGGTTGCCTTTAAATTAAAATTAAAAAATATTTTCAAATAGATATGTCGTCTATCTGTTTGAAAAATCCCAACAACTTAGTCATCTATGATAACAGATGTAAATTTCCATTTGATAACTAAATCAGATATGTCATCTATTACAACAGATATCAATATCTGTTTGAAAATTTCCAATAGCTCAGTCATCTGTCACAACAAATGCAAATGTCTATTTGATAATTAAATCAGATATGTCATATGTTGCAACAGATATGATTATCTGTTTGAAAATATCCAACAGCTAAGTCGTTTGTTGCAATAGATTTCATTGCAATTGATTTAGGTAGAACTAGGGATGAATGAATGAGCTCACAGGGTCAACAACAACTTCAATTGAGTCGTTGTATTTGCATGGTGTTGGTATTGCGATGTTCCCGACCCGAGTAGTCGATCGATCACTCTGAGTTGAAATGAGTTCTCATTAACTTAATGTTAAGATTAATAATAGTACCTACATTGATTTAGGTGGAACTAGGGATGAATAAATTAGCTCACATGGTCAGCAACAACTTCAATTGAGTCGCTGCATTTGCATGGTGTTGGTATTGCGTTCATCCTGACCCGAGTCGTCGATCGATCACTCTGAGTTGAAATAAGTTCTCATTAACTTAATGTTAAGATTAATAATAGTACCTACATTAATTTAGGTGGAACTAGGGATGAATGAATGAGATCACAGGGTCAACAACAACTTTAATTGAGTCGTTGCATTTTTATGGTATTGGTATTGCGTTCATCCCGACCCGAGTCCTCGATCGATCACTCTGAGTTAAAATGAGTTCTCATTAACTTAATGTTAAGATTAGTAATAGTACCCAAATTGATTTAGGTGGAACTAGGGATGAATGAATGAGCTTACAGGGTCAACAACAACTTTAATTGAGTCGTTGCATTTTCATGGTATTGGTATTGCATTCATCCTGACCCGAGTCGTCGATCGATCACTCTGAGTTGAAATGAGTTCTCATTAACTTAATGTTAAGATTAATAATAGTACCTACATTGATTTAGGTGGAACTAAGGATGAATGAATAAGCTCACAGGGTCAACAACAACTTTAATTAAGTCGTTGTATTTGCATGGTGTTGGTATTGCATTCATCCCGACCCGAGTCGTCGATCAATCACTCTGAGTTGAAATGAGTTCTCATTAACTTAATATTTTAAAAACTATATATTTTGAAATTTTAAAAATTAATTAAGATCAATTCAAACCAAATTAATAATTTCAAAACTTGTCATTCTTTTTCAAAATTACAAATCAACCCATACAAATCATCCATTTGTGGAAAAAACTTTTCCTCATTTCGAATCTTAAGTTCTCGCTCCTCTCTCTCTCTCTCTCTCAACAATACAGACAACAACTACTCAACATGTTTCCCAATTCTTCAAAATAGATTGTAGTTTCAGAGTTACAACAACTACAGAGGTATTAAACTATTGAGTCACACTATGAAGATTTAGGAGAGAGTGGTTGAGCGGAGATTAAGGAGGGTTGTATCTGTTTCAGAGAACTACTTTGGATTTATGCTTGTTTTTTTAACGACAGAGATAATCCATTTGGTGAGGAGATTGGTGGAGCAGTATAGAGAAAGGAAGAAGGACTTACACTTGGTGTTCATCGACCTAGAAAAAACGTATGATAAAGTTTCGAGAGAGGTTCTTTGGAGGTGTTTGGAGGTGATAGGGGTACCGGTGGCATACACCAGAGTTATTAAGGACATATACGGTAGAGGGAAAACCAGGGTGAAGACAGCGGTAAGAGATAAACCATTTTTTGGTCGAGACAGAGTTGCATCAGGGATCGACTCTTAGTCCATTCCTGTTTGCGTTGGTGATGAATGTGTTGATACAAAATATTTAAGGAGAGATACCTTGGTGTATGCTATTTGAGGATAATGTAGTGCTGATTGATGAGACATAGAGGGGTGTGAATGACAAATTGGAGGTTTGGAGGCAAACTTTTGAGTCAAAGGGGTTTAGGTTGAGTATGTCCAAGACGAAGTATTTGGAATGCAAGTTTAGTGACTTGAGGCAGGAAGACGATGTGGTGGTGAGGTTAGACTCCCAAGATATTTGTAAGAGGGACAGTTTTAAGTATCTTGGGTCTTTGATCCAGGGGAATAGTGAGATTGATGAGGATGTCACCAATATTATTGGAGAAGGTTGGATGAAGTGGAGGCTCGCCTCGGGGGTGATGTGTGATAAGAAAGTACCCTTTAAGCTTAAAGGCAAATTCTATAAAGTGGCAGTCTGCCCGGCCATGTTGTATGGTTCGGAGTGTTGGCCAGTCAAGCACTCCCACATCCAAAAAGTGAGAGTGGCGGAAATGAGGATGCTGCGTTGGATGTGTGGGCTTATTAGAGGGGACAGAATTAGGAATTAGATTATTCAGGAGAAGATGGGAGTGACGTCGGTGGAGAACAAGATGCAGAAAGAAAGGCTGAGATAGTTTGGACATATGATGGGGAAGGACGCGGATGCCCCACTGCGTAGGTGTGAGATACTAGCGTTGGATGACTTCAGGAGGAGTATAGGTATGCCGAAGAAATACTGGAGAGAGGTGATCAGACATGACATGGAGCAGCTGTAGCTTACTGAGGACATGACCCTAGATAGAAAGGTGTGGAGGTCGCGGATAAGAGTAGAAGGCTAGCGGAAGGGTATGGGTTATAGCAAGCCACCGGGAGAGATCTTGTGTATCCGGGTTAGTAACCTTAGGTCTGTGTCTATAGGTGTCTATGGGGGCGAGTATGTGTTACTTATACGTGGGTGTCCCTTTCATATTTTCTCAGTTGCTATCTGCTTATTTCGTGTTGCCGTATTTCTCGTATTTTCGTATTGCTTTGATTTACTTTTTATTACTCCTTATGCCTTTTCTGTTATGTAATTCATCTCCTTGTCGCCTATTCTTTATCTTGAGCTGGGGGTCTATAAAAAATAGCCTCTCTACTTCTTCGAAGGTAGCGGTATGGACTACGTACATCTTACCCTCCCCAGACCCCACTTTGTGGGAACACACTAGGTTTGTTGTTGTTGTTGTTTCGACCATATAGTTGTTATTTTTGACTTCATTCTCACTTTATCCATCGTTTTCTCTATCTTCCGAGTAACAAAGTTCGAGAAGAGTTCTACATTTGTTCTTTATTTTAAAAATTAGGGTTTTTTAGTTAATGATAAAAAAGAAGTCCTTTAGTTGTATTATCTTCGAGAATGAGTTAATAATTTTGTGTTTTGATGCTAAAAAAGTAGGAAGCACCCGAGAAAACCCTAGTTTTTGTCTCAGTGTTTTGTTGACTATCGTGGTATTGTTGGATGGTGTTTATGGTATTGTTGGTAGATGTTATTGTTGGTGTCGGTATTTGTATTTTTGGTGGTGGTGTCGGTGGTCTTGGTGGTCTTGGTGTTGGTATTGATGGCATTGGTGGTGGTCTTGGTGGCATTGGTGGTGGTGGTCTTGCTGGCATTGGTGGTGGCATTGATTGTGATGTTGGTGGTCCATCTATTGCAACAGGTGGGATATCTGTTGCGAGATATTAAATAGGTCTTCAAACAGATTCCCCATCTGTTCCAACTGATGGCTTATCTGTTGGAGTACTTTTTTTTTGTAATGTGACGTAGAATAATTTATTAAAATTTGCTTTACCTTTTAAGAAAAAAAATTTATGCAGACATCAAATGCAATGTATTTTTTTTTCTATTTTTGGTAGTTAAAAGCTGTCTCCCAAAAGAAAAGAAATGAAAGTGGAGAAAGTGGATCAACTTCTGATCACCAAATGAAAAAGGCTAAAGTACAGATAGATTCAGAGGAACTTCCAGAACAATCTCAGTCAGGGCAAAATGAAGCCGAGGAAAGTGATAACTCCTCCTCACTAATGGGGCATAAAATAATATCAAAATCCCACCATGATTCTGTCAAAACCATTAGTATTGACAAGTTTCGAGTTGCGATGCCGATGAATATCCCTAACACAGTATTTAGTGATCTTGTACTTAAATATCAGTTGGGGAAACCTTTTGACGAACTTAGGAGTATTATGAATAATGAAAACATAGATGGACTTTTTAAGAAGAGCTGCTTTGCATACTTTCTCGAGCTATCTTAGGACCACACTCTCTATTTCCCAATAAGCATGGTATATGGCCTTCTCAAGCGCAGGATCAAGTATGCGGGGAAGGAGGGCAAAAAAAAATGGATGAAGTCTGGATCAACTACTGTGGCATACCGGTTTGTTTTGGATTGAAAGAATTTGCCATAGTGACGGGCTTTAGATGTGATCGTCTAGAAGAACCTCTTATCAAGGAAACACCCCACAAAGGATCCAACAAATACTAGGTAAAAAGGATGGGTTGTTGGGCATTGTTGGACGTAGTAGCTATAAAGCGGCGGATTTGATGAAAGATCTCGAGGATAAAGACATACCAAAGCACTGCAGGAAGAAATTGTGCTTAGTTTGGTTTATCCATTCTATTTTATTGGCAAGAGACGTCAGGAAGTCATAGAAGATGATTTATTGGCGCTTGCTGATGATTTTGACAAATTCAACGACTATCCTTGAGGATATGACAACTACTACTTGACTATCGAATATTTACTGACAAAGCTATCCAAAGGGACGATCACATTATACGGATTTTTCTGGGCTTTCATGGTAAAATTGATCACTATTTTTACTCATCCATTAATTTATAATGACTATATACTTATTATGACTTTTTTTTTTTGCTTGCTTCATGTTTACATTTTTCAGCCTTGGGCATGTGAAGCCATTCCTCCCCCCCCCGAAAGCAGTTCAAGGATTACCCGGATGAGGTTTCTCATCCTAGGATCCTTAGTGGTTAGAGGCTATTGCTGAAGCTGAATAGTCTTCAAAGTGTGCAAGGATCCAAAGTGTGCAAGGACAGAGAGGATCCTTAGGCAGTTTCTCATCCAAGGATCCAAAGTGTGCAATGACAGAGAGGATAAACTCCTTGAAAATCTAGAGGCTATTGTTAAAGCTGCCAAAAAGTTGAAATCCAGGAGGGGTATCATATCATCCAACAAGGTGAGAGAGCCATGCACTCCTATAGTGGCGGTTAGGAGAAAGAGAAGAAAAATTAGACAAATTCTCTCAATTATGAAAATAGCAAAAACTGCAACTCCTCCCGCTCCAAGATTTGTTAAAGTTCAGGGGCCGCTGAAGAAGGTGGACATATTTGCAGCGCTTGGCAAGGAGAAAGAGGAGGAACTATAATAAAACATAAATGGCGGGAGAAAGGTTCAAAAAGAATACATCATGCATTCATTTGCCGCCAGACTTCAAGAATATGACAAATATGCATATGTGGTATGAGGACAATGTAAGTTTACTTTTGCTAACCTAGCCTTCCAATCTACTCCACTAAGAAGAATCTATGCAGAAGATGTGTAATCTTTTGCAACAACTTGGTATTCTGTTGCAATATAATACACATCTGTTGCATGATTTGCATTGGCTGGGTAATCTGTGAACTAATTCAGAGAACCCTCTGCATCGGATTCTTTCTACTGTATTTTTATTCTTTACAATTACTAACCTATTTAAATTAATTGGCTTCTTATACCATAGTATGTTGATGAAATTCTTTGCCTTGTGAGGGGCAGGAAATTACGTATTCGGATGCTTATGATGTTGCCGATAAGATAATGGATCTTAACTTCTACAATAATTTCAAGAATAGATATGTTGATCTCCGTAAGCAAGCTAATTACGGTGGTCTGGGACTTGATCAGTTAGTTTCTATATTTCAATGGGATGAAGAAATGATTAAATATGTTAAAGGGAAGAGGCCATATCTACACGACAAGAGCTGGACCAAAGCAAAGAGAATCCTTGCAGTCATGAACGTGGATGTAAAACATTTTCTTGCTGTTGAGATTCTACCATACGAGGGAAAGATTAAGGTTTATGACTGCAACTTAAATGTCTTCAGCGAGGACATGTTTTTAGCCCACATGCAGC
Organism: Capsicum pubescens; assembly: GCA_030864215.1. Taxonomy (NCBI): domain Eukaryota; kingdom Viridiplantae; phylum Streptophyta; class Magnoliopsida; order Solanales; family Solanaceae; genus Capsicum; species Capsicum pubescens. The sequence continues at coordinate 67,337,203 of CM061549.1, read as the reverse complement.
CACTCATGAAGTTGTTGATGCAGAGTAAGCTGATGGATCATTTGCCGGCTAAAATCTTAACGAAAGAATCATGGGATTTTGAAGGTCGAAATAAGAGCATCGAGCTCTAGAGAAATAGAACTGGTGCAGCGTGCAGGCGGTACTCGCTTGCATACATCGAGTGTTTGCTGACTGGCACAGAAATGACCGGTATGTGCGCCACCATTGTGGGAAAGATGCAATAGGTCTGGGCTTATGGGGTACTAACTAAATGGTTGGAGCCCGTGTATAAAGAAGAAAATGTACAAATATGGAGACGAACACGATAACAATTTTTTATTTCAAGACACTTCACTTTACATATAGTGGGAATAATTTTTATGTCTGTGGATAGTTAAATTTTTAGAATGCAATAGATAATATATCTGTTGTAACATATATAATACCCGTTGTGACAGATTAATTATCTGTTGGAGTAGGTTGGTCATCTGTTGCATTAATAGATGTTTTCCAGTCTGTCTGTCACAATAGATATTCAATCTGTTGCAACATATAATCTATCTGTTGCAATTGATAGATAATCTGCTGCAATAAATCAAGAAAGTAGGAAGACCTATTATATAATTTTCAGCAGATGACCTAACTAAATGGTTGGATCCCATGTATAAAGAAGTATATGTACAAAGATGGAGACGGACACGATAACAATTTTTTATTTCAAGCCACCTCACTTTACATGTAGTGGCAATAATTTCTCTGTCTGTCGAACGTTGATTTTTTATAATGCAATAGATTATATATCTGTTGTGTCAGATATAGTACCTATTGTGACATATTAATTATCAGTTGGAATAGGTTGGTCATCTGGTGCATTATGCAAATGTTTCTAGTCTGTCTGTCGCAACAGATATATAATCTGTTGCAATATATAATCTATATGTTGAAACTAATCGGTAATCTGTTGGAGCAAATAAAAAAAGTAGGAAGACCTGTTATATAATTTCCAGCAGATGACCTATGTGTTGCATCTCATATTGCAATACATATCTAAATCTGTTTGATAAGATATGTCGTCTGTTGCAGTAGATGTATTATCTATTGCGATATTTAAATCTAGCATTCCATTTCAATTATTATGTTCAAAACAAAGGATTAAATTATATTCATAGATAGCATAAAATAAATCAAAGCCTTCGGAAATTACATGAAATAAATGAAATGTAAAAAAATTATTATGGACACAAATTATCTACTCTACAAATAAATCAACAAGTTAAATCGAGGAGGATAGGTTATTACATTGACGGACTCAAGCTATAAAGATCTAATCAATATAGACAAGTTGTTCTTCATCCGGTATTATAAAATTCATCTTTGGTCGTCGTGGATCTTTAGTGTCGCTTGCATACGGCTTCTGAGCTTTTGCTTCTCTGTATTTCCATAAAAGAGCAGCATATCTTTTGTGGAGTAATCTGGCATCAAGTTCATCATTTGGTACTTGTAATCTATCACTCAAATACTCGGCGTAAGCGGCAATAAAAGGACCATAATTTCTGCATTTTAAAAAAATAGATAATCCATATCTTGCAGTTCATGCAAGCATTGTGAAATTTATGAAATGAAACTAAATCATGACACTTATACTTACAGGATACCAATGGTTTGTTGATCAATTCCTTCAACATATTGTACATCAAATGGATTACCTATTTTATCCCGATATGCTTCAATCGTCGACCAATCAGTACGAACGTTTTGGTCCAAAAAGACACTCATATAAAGGTAAGTAGGCAATATTTTAGCCAACTTTTGTATCTTAGATAAAGGCCCGGAATGTCTTCTTCGTGACATCAAGTCATAAACTCGGATGCGCCTCTCTTTTAGAATGACGACAACCAAAACCCAATGGAATTCATCACCACAATTGATTAGAATGTACACTTCGTCGACCAAATGCTAAGGTAAGCCAGTCGGAAACCTAAAACGTTTGATGATGTTGATTAAGAATTCCTCATTTCAGGAAATTTCGACTGTTGTTGACAATACCTATCGTAGGAATTATTGATGTAAATTTTGTACAAATAATTGCCTGTCATGTATCTGTATTATTTTTGTGTTTGCAACTTGGCCTTCTTTCAGAGGTAGTAAAAAATGACATCGATGTGCTGCACATATTATCAAATATTTCGGATTATGTGACAAAAATATTAATATGCAGATGCAATTAAATAAAGTATTAATTAATAGTAATATGTATGAAATTTAAACGTCATCATTCCAGCAAGTTTGAGGCTGTGACATCAAATAGAACCAATTCTTCATTCCGGGATGTGCAACAATAAAGTCGAACTTATCAAAACCAAGACTCGATTCGTTCACTTTGTAGCGTTCATCATTTTGTTTTCTACATGATGATTTATATGTGTTAATGTCACTTTCTTACAACAAGAATCGTATAAACCAATATCTTTTAAAATTGATTTATGTACCTGTCGGCATAATGCTTTAACAGCCCATAGGCAATCCATTCTGAATAGTCGTTGATCAACTGTATTAGTTTTTTGGGAGCCTCGTTCGAGATGTTGAACCATTCAAATGGGTAATTCTTTTGTTCTCCCGAACTAACAGGCTCCACTTTTTCTTCTTCTTTGGAAGCAGTTATTGGATTATAAACTGTGATATTATGCTCTTCAGCAGTGGCTTCTATCGTAACATCCACCTAGAAAGCCAAAATAGTCAATGCTAATTACAGATATACAAGAGATTGTCCATCTGTAGCAACAGATGATTCTTATGTTGCAACAAATGGATCATCTATTGGGACAAATTCGAATAGTTAAATCAGAGCAGTACAATAATTTCAAATAGATAATCCATCTGTTGTAACATAAGACTCATCTGTTGCAACAGATAATACATCTGATGCAACAGGTTAGACAACAGTTACAACAGATGTATATATCTGTTTGATAATTTTCAGCAGATGTATCATCTGTTTAAAACAGATATGTGCCTCTTTGTTTGTTGGAATAGGTGATGTACATTCACCTTCTTTGGCTCATGCTGCTCTCATGTGGCCCTTGCACACTGAACATCGGTGCAAGACAAAGACAGAGGCATTGTAATTTTAATTTTTTCGATGCTTGATGATGCCTTGGAAGTATCTTTCCTTCTCCTCTTTTCCGCCTTGATCTCTAGTGGAGTTTATGGATATGAAATCGTCTTTGATGGAATGACACCCCTCTTAGATGTCATTTCATTTACAGAAGCAGTTAGTGCATTAATAACATTAATCACTCCATTATTTTTTGCCTTGTAGTCTTGACATTTGCATGCAGAACATTTGTTAGATGTGGAAAAATCTGTACAACCAGTATGATCATAATCATAATGGATTGTTGTTTAAAAAACGGTAAGAGTAGTATCATTAGCCCCAACAACAACACTACTACCACTACCACTATGACTACCATCATCAAAAGCAACAAGTTCACCCTCCAAAATTATTTTTCTTGTGATGGCTATTGCTCCAAAGAATTCCATTTTTATTTCATCAACGACCTTAGGGTCCGATAAAGTTTACACAGACCGTAAAGTAAGAAAAAATGGCATCTTCAACTCTCGATTGGTCAGAACAAGCCACGGATGGACAATCTAAAATAAATCGGTACATATATTAGAATGATGATGAAATTATTTAAAATAATCATTAATTAAAATAAAAACTTGATTAGAATTGGACTCACTGCTTCCTTGGGGGGATTGAAAAGATAATTTTTTTTTGCATTTTTATCGGTTTTGGCCAACAACCATCTCAAGATTCTTGGATGGAAAACTTCTTTCTGGTAGTTCACTTGTTGTCTCAAATAAGGAATGGCTTTAAATGCCCAAGCCTATAACATAACGCTAATAAATCAAAAGCATTATTGAATATAAAAATGATGAATCATATCATGATAAAAGAAATATTTACCATGAAGGCCCATGGAAAGCCATATAAGTTGACTGTCTTTGGCGTCAACGGAGTCAACAAATATCGGACAGTCATTTTGAAACTTTCATAACCCCAAGGATAGCTGTTAAATGTGTCAAGATCCTCGGAGAGATTTATTAAACTGGGACTTATGTTGTTTTTAACGTCTCTCTCCCAAAGAATATTATGTACAAACCAAACCAAGAACAATGATTTCTTGTACTTCTTTGAGAGTCCTTTACCTTTCAACGCTTCTATTAAATTTTTATTTTTGAAGCTTGGACCAACAATGGACACCAGGTCCTCACGATCACTCGACTTGCCTTTGCCCTTTTTGGGTGTGCGGGGTGCTTGCTTTTGGGTCAGAGTAGGTATAACTTGAGAAGGAGAAGGAGTATAATATTTTAGTCCGCTAACTATGGCAAACTTCTTCCAACCAAAATAAATAGACACGCCATAATAATTTATCCACACCTTATCCATCTTGTCTTTCTTTTCATACATAAACCTATGCTTGAGAAGATCGTATACCATTTTTTTTTGGAAACGAGCATTGTTGTCCTCCGACAAATCAAGATATTGTCGAAAAGCAGCTTTCCCTGAAATAAGTATCCAATTTTTGTTCTCAGAGTATTTTTCTGAAGGCGTCGAAAGATTTTCCCATGGCTTACTGATGATAGGCGAATTTACGCGCCTATATCAATATATTTTGCCCATATTTTAGCCTAGTTTTGAGAACAAATTATATATTTCATGCACTTTTAGTCCTTTTTCCTGTAAATGAGCTAACGAACATGATTAGTAAAGTTTCAGGTATAAATGATGCATAATTCAGCATTTTATGGCTTACTTAACGCTAAAGAAAGCTCACGAAGGAAGGGAAGGGAGTTTACACGCCTAAGGACCAAAACTGCTGCATGGAAAATCTGTCCCGGGCTAAAACAGCATTTCTGAAGACTTTGGGGGACCAAAACTGCTGCATGGAAAATCTGTCCCGGGCTAAAACAGCAATTCTGAAGACTTTGGGGACTTACAGACACAAAGCTGGATTTTGACAATGATACATTAACCTAGTACAATTAGGTTATGTATTTCATTATTTTATGTGGATTATGATAATGTTACCTTAACCTAGTACATTTGGGTTAAGGATTTCATTAGTCTAGTAGGATTTGGTTATTTATTTCATTAGCTTAGTAGGATTAGGATATGGGTATTATAAATACCCTATCATGCTAGAGATTTTAAACAAGGAGGGAGGAAGGAGGGAGAACACAATACTTCCTTCCATCCCTCACATCTTCACACATCTTCTACTCCTCTATTATTCTACACTACAAACAATTCTACAATTCTTCTAATCTTTCTATTAATTCTAGTTTTTTTTATTCATCTATTCTTAATTTCCGCAACAAGAGAATCGTTACTTTGTTAAGGAATTCACGCCTCACGCCTACCACTTACGCTACACGAAATTAATCAATCTTGTGGTATAACAACAATGTCAAGCGTGATCTCCTTCGCATCCATGGGTAACTAAACTTCTCTGTTGGGGTTATGGAAGCCGAATGAGTTACTATCTATTGCTGTGAGTTTGTGAGTTCAAGGCACGTATATTGCTTATATCATTATTCTCTTCATCTTAATCTACATTCTTTGCGGTTGCAAACGCAAGAATACGCCAGTCTAACATTTAACTTGTTCGAGAGAAAAGTTATTTGTCTGGAAAAGAGATAATGTCAAGGTAGTAGGACACCCTTTCCTATTAAAACGCTAGTGCCGTAACTGGACTAACCTCTTGGAGAATTCGTACCGTTAGATACGCTTTAAGCTCGAGAGAGTTAAAGTGAAATAGTCCTTGTTTAGGTCGAGAGATGCTTGGATTTACCATCGACTACAATCCTCTATAAGCAATTGCATGTCAGAATTCTACACACTCATAGCCAATAGAGACGTATACCTCAGAAGGTGGACATAACCCCAACTTCTCAATTCTCATTGTTTACATCTCACCAAAACATTCTTTCTTTTTTTTACTTTGCTATTGCCGTTTTTAGATCTTATTTTGGTTACATTACTTGCACGACAAGACTCCCCCTTTTTTTACGAGACTTGCACTAAAAGTCTAGTAATCTTTACTTACTTGTTGACCAAGCTATTCCCTGTGGGATCGATACCCAACCCAGTTGGGTTCTATATTTGCTAACGACCGCTTTACACTCCTACGAGAGCTGTAGATTGAGCGTTATCAAAAATTGGCGCCGTTGCCGGGGAATACAAGTGTCAATCAAGTTCGTAATAATTACTAGACCCTTTGGTCAAAGATTCTCGTACTTTTACTTTTAGTTGTTGTTTTTGTTTTATTCAGGTTTGTTCTGTGCATCAATGGATGCACAACGTGAAATTGAAAGGATGGATGCTCAAGCGCATCAGCAGAATATTGATAACCCAGGGCGTGCAACAAATCTTGATGAGGAGGACCTGGGCGATGAGGAGCTACTAAACCCACGGCATACTGCTGAGATGGCGGCACCCATGCAGAGAAGAGATCGACAAGCTCGGTTTAGGTATGATCGCCAACCCATGCAACCAGCTTTCGACGATGATGATGATGATCTTGATGGTGCCGGAGCCACTGGAGCTATAATTCCACCACCATTAGCGCCCGGAGCCAAGTTCAACATCACAAGCACCATGATTCAGTTATTGCAACTCAAGGGATTATTTGGTGGACTAGCAGGCGATGATCCGAATATGCATCTCATCAACTTTATTTCTACATGCAAGTCATTTGACAATCCTGGAGTTGGTCAGAATGCAATTCGGTTACGCTTATTTCCATTGTCTCTGTCTGGGGAGGCAACTCTATGGTTGAATGGGCTGACTCCTGATTCTATTACAAATTGGAGGCAATTGAGAGACGCTTTCCTAGAAAGATTCTTTCCGCCATCCAAAAGAGCACAATTGAGAGATGAAATCAGCAACTTTCGTCAGCTTCCCACTGAAGCTCTTCATGAAACATGGGAGAGATTCAATACAAAGCTAGCGAGATGCCCAAACCATCACATGACTAATGTTTACCTCATGGAGATATTGTATAGAGCCTTGAATTCAATAACTAAGCCAGTGGTGGACAACGCAGCTGGAGGATCTTTTATGGACCTCACCTTTGGTCAAACATGTAATATGCTAGATCGCATGACGAAACAAAGTAGAGCTTGGCATACCAGGGATTCCGAGGTAGCAAGCCCCACTTTATCTATTGGCATGACTGCAGACCAAACAAGAAGACAAGAAGAACGTGATCAAGATATGGCGCACATGAAAACACAGATGGATCTTCTTACAAAGCATTTATTATCAGGGAAGACCGACAAAGTGAAAGCTGTGGCGCTAAAAGGAAGAGACGAATCTGATTCGGAAGAAGAAGCCAACTACTTGAATAATCAGGGGGGTTTCCGAGGCAATGCCCAAGGAAACCAAGGTCGGAACTATTATGGTAAATCTGGAAACATGGACCAAGGTAGTTGGAAGAACAAGAATGAAAAGAGTGGTTTGTACGTTCCCCCTGGTAGACGTGATACCACCACATCTAATTTTGGAAGTATGGAAGACATGATGGCTAAATTATTGAAAGGAGTGGAAGCAACAAGCGCGGGAGTTACTGAGGTAATAAATGATTTGTCCTCTATGAAACAATTAGTTGATTCTCATTCCACTTCAATCAGGCAAATAGAGCAGCAACTGAGCCAACTTTCAGCAGCACTCAATCAAAGAAAGGCTAGCACTTTACCTAGCAATACTGTGCAAAACCCAAGGAATGATGGGTCATGCATGGCCATCACTACCCGAAGTGGTAAGGTGCTGGAAACTTCAGAAAAAGGCAAGCAAGTGGTTGACGAAGAAGCGGAAATTGATGATAAGGCGAAAGGGGAAGATGCCACAACAGCCGATCCTAACGTCCTTAACATCACTCCTCACAACGTGCAGCCTGGAAAAGCTGAAAAACGGAAGCAAGAGGAGAAGAAAGCCATGGAGAGAACAATTCCATACCCACCACCACCTTTTCCTCAAAGATTGGTGGCGGATGATACAAAGTTCAGCAAATTCATGACGATGTTAAAGCAGCTGACTATTAATGTTCCGTTGGTCGAGGCACTGGAACAAATGCCTGGGTATGCTAAATTCATGAAGGACCTGTTGACAAAGAAGCGGGCAGTAAGCTATGAGCCGGCAGATAATATTCATCATTGCAGTGCAATTGCCACAAGGTCCTTGGTACAGAAGAAGGCAGACCCTGGTGCTTTCACTATTCCTTGCACGGTTGGATCTATGAATTTTGCTAAGGCATTGTGCGATCTGGGTGCTAGCATCAATTTGATGCCACTATCTGTCTACAAGAAGTTGGGGTTAGGCGATCCGACACCAACCAATATGAGGCTCGTGATGGCTGATAGGACGGTAAAACGACCTGTGGGTATCTTGAATGATGTGTTGGTGAAGGTATCTTCATTTATCTTTCCTGCAGACTTCGTTATTCTGGATTGTGAGGTGGATTCTGACGTTCCCATAATCTTGGGACGCCCCTTCCTCGCAACTGGAAGTGTGCTTATTGACATGAAAGATAATGAGCTTTTGTTTCGAATTAATGACGAAGTGGTCCGCTTTGATATATGCAAAGCCATGAAGCAGCCCAGCGATATGAATGAGTTATCTGTAGCTGATGTTCATCATGAGGATATGAAAGCATTATCTATAGAGAAACAGCATACTGTTGATCCATTGTCTGCTGCGCCACTGAAAGTTGAGCATGAGGATAATGAAGATTATGAAGAACTTATGGGTGCTCTAACAGAAATAGAGTCCTATTCCTATACTCCTAAGCAACCGGACCGTGATCTTAATAATCAACCTTCACCTACAGCGAAGACTTCCCTTGAAGAGCCACCAATGCAAGAATCGAAAGAGCTCCCCGATTATCTAAGGTATGTGTTCTTGGAAAGTATAAAGATACTTCCGGTGAGTGCGGATGATTTAAGTAAACAGCACGTAGAGGCTCTCATCTCTGCTCTGAAGAGATACATGAGAGCTATGGGTTGGACTATTGATGATATAATTGGTACCCCTCCTACAAGTAAGCCTCATTGTCGTCTGAATCCATTCAGAAAACGATCCACCATCTATCTCGACGAAGTCTGAGTACTCGAGGTAACCATGTCGTGCCACGACAATAAATAAGGCGCTAGATGGGAGGCAACCCATCGTTTATCATTTTTCATTTATCGTTTATCATTTTCTTTCATTCTAGTACTTGATTTGTTTTTAATTAATGAAAATCCAAAAATAAGAGTCGTGCCACGAACAAAACTAAGGCGCTTGGTGGGAGGCAACCCATCGTACTAATCGTTTTTATTATTTTGAGCAAATATAGGTGCAAAAGGTATTCAACGAAGAGATTGACGATTTGGACGCATTGTATGGTAAAGTTGGTAAGTTAGGAATGGTGATGCATAAGGCTATGGATTGAGCATTTCTCACGCCAAAATAGGCATCGAGGAAGGCTAGGCCTTGGTAAAACTAGGCCACGAACGATGCACAACCTATCCTATAGCCTAAGGTCTCGGAATCCAGTGTGCTATACACTATGCGCCGCCTATTCCTAGGTATGCTTTTGACTATGCGCCGCCTATGCTATGGCATTTGGTCTCAGTATCTCATATGCCATAGACTATGCGGCGCATATGTCTACAAATGCCATAGACTATGCGGCGCATATGTCCCATTATGCCATAGACAATGCGCCGCATATATCATATCTATGCCAAGCATTATGCGCCGCATATGTGGGATTTTTGCCTCCAAAACCGATTGTAAATGGGTCATAACCCGACCCATTCTCTTCCTATATAAAGGGGACTTAGTTTTATAACACAACACATTGCAAAGTGACCTAAAGGTGCCGCATATTCATCCAAATCCTCTCAATTTTTTTTTTTTGCTCTTCCAATTCACAAAACCACCTCCAAAAGCTTCAAGCAAGTAAGTACTCTCTTATTCTTCATTTATTTCTCGTAAGTACTACGTTGCTATGTCTATTATAAATTGCTACATATTGAAAGATTGTTGGTGAAGTTCATGTGTTTGGAATGTTAATGCAAAATCATGTGAGTGAACGTATACGTTAGAATCATCTTGACTTGTTTCTGACTTGAATTTGGTTTTAATAGCATTGTCATACTATTTGCGGAATTTCTATAGTCTTGAACATTGTTTAAAATTGCTACTTGGATACTTACATGTTACGCTATCCCGTTCATCGGGATAAGACTTATAGTGCCTGCCGACATAGGAGGTTGTGATTGTTGAAAGTAACTATATTATGTGGTAACCCCTATGTAGTAGTGTTGTTATATCTAACATGAAAGTAATGCAATGGCTGCAAGTAGTGATACATCACTGATTTTCTTGCCGGAATACAACTCCTAAAACGTATGTCGACGAAATCTGAGTAATCGACCACTTTCACTTCACTGATTTGTGTCAACAAAACTAAGTGTGGGGTGGTACCCCTACTGCTTGTGCATAGATTGTATCCATTGATATTGTGCTACCACTAACACTATTTCTAGTCTCAGGTACAATGGCACCTAAAGCGAGACAAGGCAAGGAGAAGGCTACCACCTCCCAAAAGGGCAAAAAGAGAAGTCGCAAGGACCAAGGAGAACCCTCCTCGCTGCAAATACCTCGACTCACGCTTGGAATTAAGTGGGATACTTATGAGGAACTTCTGAGGATGACGACTCTGATGATGATTCCAATGCAAGGGGTATGACCCCAGACATAGAGGATAAGTCCGACCAACCAGGTTCCTCGTATTTATTTTCCACTGAGGACAGTGTCCCGACTAAGTGTGGGGTGGTGGTATTGCATGCTATACTTCTCTATTCGCATCTATGTTTGTTTGCTTTTATTTCATTTTTGTTTCGTTTTGTTTTTTTTAGTAGTTAAAATTTTTTTTAGCTTCGCATGAAATTATTTTGATAGGCAGCATGAGATTATAACAAGAGTATGTGCTAAAATTGTGACTATTGAGACATTTAGGCTCTAGTTGTGACTCAATATGTGATATTGTGTGATTCAATTCCTTCACTTGTTGGGTCGAGAGTCTATATTACTTCCAATCAAGTCGACCATGTGCCTTGTGTGTGTGAGATAATAGTATATTCTATGTATGTGGCTGATGCTAGAACTTGCCTGGTATGTATGCAAAGCGAAAATAAGGAGTGTAAGTTTAGGATATGATTTAGGCATTTCTTTGGCAACCTATACATGTTTACCTTCAGTTTTACCTACCCATGGACATCATCCTAGTTAACCCTTTTGAGCCTTTAGCCTATTTCTTTGACAACCTTGTATGTAAGCCTAATCCATTTCTTTCAAGACCGTAATTTGATCCCAAAATCCCTAAGTGCTTTAAAGTGAAAAAGTCATGTGACAACATAAAAAAAAATTGGGTGAGTATGATGCTATAAATTGTAATGGTGCTTGAATGTGTTATGAAAAAGAAAGTGCTATCATAAGAGGTATGTTGTGAAAAGAAAAAGGAAAAGAAAGCTGAAAAGCGAGTTGTGCTTAAAATTGAAAAACAAAAGAGGAGAACAAGGGTGGTATAACAAAAGAAAGAAGAAAGGTTGAAAGAAAAAAGTGTCAATGATACAAAGTGATGTATTAAAGCGCTTAGGAACTTAGTCACTATTCCTGGCCAAAATAGTCTTACCCGTCCCTTAGCCTACATTACAACCATCAAAAGACCTACTTGATCCTAATCTTAACATTCCAACATTTAGTAGAGTATTACATTAAGGGCAAGCCTATGGTCATCAGTCGCTACATATGAATTCTTTGTGAGAGTGAGAGCAAGGACATTTTGATACCCATGTTTGAAAAATATGCTATATTTGTGAGTGATTATGGGTACTATATGGTGAGACACACATGGTTGATGAGTTTTGGATAGTTGTATATGATTCTATGCACCTTAACGTTTGCATGCGAGTCGATCACCATCACGAGTCTACGCTAGAGGTTAAACTGTTTCTACTTATAATCGGAAAGCTACTCTTTGTTGATAATTGTTGTGCTTGTCTTGAAGAATGTTTTGTGTTGTTTCTGTAAAAACCTTAAGTTGATGCTTAGAAGGACATGATATGTTGTTCGAGGACGAACAAAGCTCTAAGTGTGGGGTGTTGATGATAGGCGAATTTACGCGCCTATATCAATATATTTTGCCCATATTTTAGCCTAGTTTTGAGAAAAAATTATATATTTCATGCACTTTTAGTCCTTTTTCCTGTAAATGAGCTAACGAACATGATTAGTAAAGTTTCAGGTATAAATGATGCATAATTCAGCATTTTATGGCTTACTTAACGCTAAAGAAAGCTCACGAAGGAAGGGAAGGGAGTTTACACGCCTAAGGACCAAAACTGCTGCATGGAAAATCTGTCCCGGGCTAAAACAGCATTTCTGAAGACTTTGGGGGACCAAAACTGCTGCATGGAAAATCTGTCCCGGGCTAAAACAGCAATTCTGAAGACTTTGGGGACTTACAGACACAAAGCTGGATTTTGACAATGATACATTAACCTAGTACAATTAGGTTATGTATTTCATTATTTTATGTGGATTATGATAATGTTACCTTAACCTAGTACATTTGGGTTAAGGATTTCATTAGTCTAGTAGGATTTGGTTATTTATTTCATTAGCTTAGTAGGATTAGGATATGGGTATTATAAATACCCTATCATGCTAGAGATTTTAAACAAGGAGGGAGGAAGGAGGGAGAACACAATACTTCCTTCCATCCCTCACATCTTCACACATCTTCTACTCCTCTATTATTCTACACTTCAAACAATTCTACAATTCTTCTAATCTTTCTATTAATTCTAGTTTTTTTTATTCATCTATTCTTAATTTCCGCAACAAGAGAATCGTTACTTTGTTAAGGAATTCACGCCTCACGCCTACCACTTACGCTACACGAAATTAATCAATCTTGTGGTATAACAACAATGTCAAGCGTGATCTCCTTCGCATCCATGGGTAACTAAACTTCTCTGTTGGGGTTATGGAAGCCGAATGAGTTACTATCTATTGCTGTGAGTTTGTGAGTTCAAGGCACGTATATTGCTTATATCATTATTCTCTTCATCTTAATCTACATTCTTTGCGGTTGCAAACGCAAGAATACGCCAGTCTAACATTTAACTTGTTCGAGAGAAAAGTTATTTGTCTGGAAAAGAGATAATGTCAAGGTAGTAGGACACCCTTTCCTATTAAAACGCTAGTGCCGTAACTGGACTAACCTCTTGGAGAATTCGTACCGTTAGATACGCTTTAAGCTCGAGAGAGTTAAAGTGAAATAGTCCTTGTTTAGGTCGAGAGACGCTTGGATTTACCATCGACTACAATCCTCTATAAGCAATTGCATGTCAGAATTCTACACACTCATAGCCAATAGAGACGTATACCTCAGAAGGTGGACATAACCCCAACTTCTCAATTCTCATTGTTTACATCTCACCAAAACATTCTTTCTTTTTTTTACTTTGCTATTGCCGTTTTTAGATCTTATTTTGGTTACATTACTTGCACGACAAGACTCCCCCTTTTTTTACGAGACTTGCACTAAAAGTCTAGTAATCTTTACTTACTTGTTGACCAAGCTATTCCCTGTGGGATCGATACCCAACCCAGTTGGGTTCTATATTTGCTAACGACCGCTTTACACTCCTACGAGAGCTGTAGATTGAGCGTTATCACTTACTTAACCACGAAATCATCTGTTAAATCTGTGGCACCATCGCACTGCATTCTCATAGGATAACTATCAATGCTGAAGGTTTTGACCAACTCTTCGGCGGAAGGGCTATTAGCATTTTGTCATCTCTTTTGATACATTCCCCCTCCTCGTGTTCATTATCTTCTGCTCTTGATTGAGATAATGCTTGTAAAGCATGCTCATAGAGTGATGGATGTAGCCGAGCTGCTACACTTGTTCTTTTACTTAGACTTGATTCGAGTTTTTTTCTTTTTGGAGTCATATTATCTTAAATTAACAGGAACATAAAATAGATTATAATTGATTAATGCATCGTTAAAAAGGATAACAGTAAATCTAACATACACAATGGTAAAAAAAATAGTTCCAACAGACAACACATCTATTGCATCAGTTATATTATCTGTTACAATATATAATCGACTTGTTGCAACGAATGAGTAAATCGTTGAAAACAATAAAATCATATCTCTAATATGTCCGACTCGATGCAACGGATGAGTAAATCATTGAAAAAACAGATTACTAATCTGTTGCACCAGGTATGTTATCTGATGTAACATATAGCCAACCGTTGCAACAGATGAGTAAACCGTTGGAAACCATAAAACAGATCACTAATCTGTTGTATCAGGTATTTTATCTGATGCAACTTATAACCAACCTGTTGCAATGAATGAGTAATTCATTGGTAATCATAAAAATATATCACTAATCAATTGCACCAGGTTTTTTATTTGTTGCAACATATAAATGACCTGTTGCAACGGATAAGTAATCTATTGAAAACAATAAAAATAGATCACTGATCTGTTGCACCAGGTATTTTATCTGTTGCAATATATAACTGACCTATTGCAACGATGAGTAAACCTTTAGAGAGAATAAAAACAGATCATTGTAGTGCTAAAATATATCACTCATCTGTTGGAAAATAAGTTATCTGTTGGATCAATATTGTTTAGATTTCTTCCAAATAAGACCATAAAAATAGATCACTAATCTGTTGCATCAGGTTTGTAATCTATTGCAACATATAAAAGTCCTGTTGTAATGGATGAGTAATCCGTTGGAAATAATAAAAATAGATCACTGATCTATTGCACTAGGTACTTTATTTGTTGCAACATATAACTGACCTGTTGCAACGGATGAGTAAACCTTTGGAGAGAATAAAAATAGATCACTGAACTATTGAAACATATCATCCATCTGTTGTAAAATGAGTTATCTGTTGGATCAATATTATTTAGATTTCTTCCAAACAGAAGAGTCGTCTGTCGCAACAGATGAATGATCTGTTAGATTATTCATCTATTGCATCAATTTTCATAGTTGCATTAGATTTTAATCTATTGCATTAGATATTAATATCTATTGCATCAGATGTCTTCATTTGTTGTATCAGATGTCTTCATCTGTTTCATCAGATGTGTTCATCTGTTGCATCATATGTTTCATCTGTTTCAATATTATTATTTTCAAGACAAACAACAAATCAACCCAGCAACACCAACACATCACACACACACACACTAAGAACATCAACTGTGAACAAAAATTACCAATAAATCTGAATCAACAGTACAATAACAAGAAAAAAATTTCCAGAAATTAGGGTTTTATTTAGTCTACATTTCAAAACTACGAAGAAATTGAAGTTATTGTCGCCAGAGAAGTCTTCACATCGATTGACGGTTGAAGTCCAAAGGGAACTCGCCTGACTATTTTTTGCCAGAGATTGAAGGGAGAATTTTGCAGAACTGTTGGTTGGGAGAGAGTTGAGAGAAGCTGCCGAGAGAGAGGAGAGAGATTGGTTGATTTGGATTAAAGAGGGGTGTGGGTTCGGTTGATTTGTATTTTTGAAAAGATTAGAAAGTTTTGAAAATATTAATCAACTCCACAATTAACTTAATCAAGTTTTCAAATGATGTTTGACCCTTTAAGTTGGTCAATGTCACCAATCCTTCATTCAAGACTTAAAAGACACCTTTCCTTCAATTTTCTCAGAAAACTTTGCCATGCACATAATCCGTATAAAAATGCATTTTTTAGAAACTAATAAAGATCAACAAAATTTAACTCAACAATCTAATTTTTATAGTATCACTATTATCTTTTCTACTCCAAGTATTTATTCTATTTTCTATTTTTAACTCCATTGTAATAAAATCTCTAAAATCCATTCCAAACACACGGAGACGGAGGAAATATATCCTATTCATTGTCAACAAGAATTCAAACAACATATGATCAATTTAGCATTTTAATCCTAATAGAACATGGAATGAATGTTAAAAAGGATTTGTTTTCTATTTTTCTAATATAATCAAATAGTGACTCAAACAAACCAAACTCCTCATTCCAACTAAACAACTACATAGATTTGAGTTTTTTGTTTTCTCGGTTGAAAAATACTATCACAAAGGAAAGAGAAAAAATAATATTAAAAAAATCACAAAAAGAAAGATTGTACTTTTTCTTATGCAAAGTATTCACATTTTTCCCGAATTCAAAATTTCTTCAAATACAACATTGAGATACGAATTCAAAAACGATATATAATCTGGACCCGAAAGAGAGAAAAAAAAGTTTAACGGAAATTGATAGTAGGCGTTAGGAAACGTGCATGACTCGAGATCAAAATTATATTCTTTTTAAAAAAATTTTGCTAACTATAATACTCATAAACCATAACTTCACAGAATAGTTTAGTCACCAACTTAAACTCAAACTCGTAAAAAAAGAATAGGGCAGAAAGCTAAAATAAAACTAAATCCTAAAGCAAGTTAAGAACATGTCAATACACTGTCTAAGAAAAATACTATGGACATGAAAATATCACACATGAAGTTGTTATATTCCATAAAACTAAAATAAGGATTGACGTTCATGTTTTCAAACTTACATCAAACATAAAAGTATAGAACAAGAGTAGACGTGAACCTGTGTGCTAAAGTAGTTAAAATAGAAGTAAAAGCATCTTCATCGAAAACTCGAACGAAACCCGAACTTAAACTCAAGTCGTCGCTCGTTTTCTTTGTTTTTTCTCAAACTAAGTACTGATTTTCTTTTGTTTTTGCACTCCTCTCTATTTTTCTCTCTTTTTATTTTTCTTGTATCTCAACTCTTTTCTCTCCTTTTTTTGTTTCTAGCTCTTTGTCCGTATCCCTTTTTTGGTTAAAGACGAATCATTCATTATCACTTAGGGCGGCAAATAATTTGTGCTCCTTGCAGGTGTAGGAGCCAAAACTATATCGTTTGGGGCCACATCCCGCCCTGTAGGACAATAGATGAGTTTTTAATTCTACGATTAAAAGATATGCCTTCACTGTTCAATTGTAAAAAATTCGATACAAAACGTGGCATTTTCCATAATATCTTAGGTGAAAGTGCTCGACTCTTAGCTCCCTCCTTTGCAAGTGTGTCCGTTACTACATTCTGCTCTCTGTAAATCTTTGTTGGAGTGGTTGTGTGCATCTCTTCCATTAGTGACCTGCACTCGGTAAGGAGATTATGGTAGGATAGATGGTCATTATCAAGCATATAAAGTAAGACATTGTATTTAGTCTCAATATAAACATGGTGGAGGTTGTTAGCCTTTGCAATGATTAAACCATATCTTAGAGCAAAAAATTCAGTCATGGTAGGCATGGTTTGTGGGAGATACATGTAGTATCCTGGAACCCAATTCCCATCATGGTTCCTAAAGACTCCTCCGATCCGACCCATTCCTGGGTTTTGAAGAGATGAGCCATCGATGTTCAGCTTAATATGGTCACTAACAAGTGGATTCCAGCTGACAGCTAAAGTGGTGCTTCCAGTCTTGTTAGTATCTCTTGGGATGGCTAACATGCTAAACTCAGAGGCTAGGTAAATGGCCAAGTCAGTGGAGATAGGCCTACTTCTATTATTGAGGTTGCTGTCATTTCTGCAGAGCCAAATGATAGGCGTTACCTTTGAGTTGCTACCATTCTTTTTCCCTAGTTAAGGAGAAGAGTGACCTAGTTAATCCAACTGTTAAAGGCTTTACCTTTGAGTTACTGCCATTCCTTTTCCCAGTTGGCAGCACTGCAGGTAGTAAGGATTTTCTTTGGTTTAAAACTAGACTGATGGATCAACTTATCCCAGAAAAAAATGGCACTAGGGCATTTAAAGAAGATGTGATCAATGTTCTTCTCTTGATCTTGAGAAAGATGGCAATAAGGGGGAATGGAGAGGCCAATGTGACTTAGATAGGCATTGGTGGGAAGCCAATTATGGAGCATAAGCCAAAGGAAGGTTTTAATTTTATTGAGAGTATTTGTTTTCCATGCCAAAGTAAAGTTTATTTGGGTGTGGTGCATGTTCCCTTGGTCCCTTAAAAGGTTATGCATGCTGCCAGTACAGAACAAACCATTGTTAGTTAGGCCCCAAATGGGATTATCCTCTTCTGCGGAGTTGTGAGGAAGGAGGGTGGTGATGATAACCTCTTATAGATATTGGGCAAGTTCAAAGGAGAGTAAACTAAAATCCCAGCTACCATTATTGTAGAGGTTATGGATAGTAGTGTTTAGATCAG
The DNA here is from genome assembly GCA_030864215.1 of Capsicum pubescens. Taxonomy (NCBI): domain Eukaryota; kingdom Viridiplantae; phylum Streptophyta; class Magnoliopsida; order Solanales; family Solanaceae; genus Capsicum; species Capsicum pubescens. Next base: position 67,318,843 of record CM061549.1, on the reverse strand, counting down.
TGGTGGTTAGAGGTCCAAGGATGAATCCCCTTATGCTACCTAAGTGAGGGATCCAGTTATCCAGGAAGAATTTAACCCTATTTCCTTTATTAACGCACCAATTTATACCCTTAGAGCAGTCCCTCCATCCTTTTAGAAGATTTTTCCAGGTCCTAGTCGTAATAGTAGTACATCTATTCTGGTATTTAGTGGTGAGAAATCTACCCCACAGGCTAGTAGGGTGAGTGAAAAGTTATCAAGCCAGGCTAGCATGAAGATCTCTATTTCTAGTTTCACTTCTGTGAAGTCCTAGAACTCCTCTATCTTTAGAACTGGTAAGAGTGTCCCAGCTTAGGAGGTGAATTTTCCTTTTCTCAACACAGCTACCCCAGACGAAGTCCCTTTTCATTTTATTGAAATGCTCATAGATTTTGCTGGGCAGCTTGATATAATGCATGATATGAGTGGGGATGCTGCTAAGAGTGGGTTTAGTCAGGACTGTTCTACTAGCCATGTTGAGAAATTTGATTTTTCAACCAGCCAATCTTGATTTCATGTTATCCAATATGAACTAAAAGTCACTATTTTTGGATTTTCTATAAAAAATGAGGGTATCCCAGGTATTTGCCAAAAGCCTGGCTGGCCTTGATATTGAGGGTCTGAGAGCACATGGTTGCATTCTCACGGGTGCAGTTTTTGGAGAAAATGACTTTGGATTTAGAAGTATTAATTATTTGTCCAGATAGAAGGCTGAATACTTATAGAATGTTGACAATGGTGTGATAGTTTTTAGGGGTAGCTCTAGAAAGTAACATGAGGTCATCAGCAAAGAAGAGGTGGGAGAGTTTGGGTCCTTATTGGTAATGCTTATAGGGTCCTATTTTTTGGTATTTACCTCAGAGTCTATTGCCCTGGAAAGTCTTTCCATGCAAAGGATGAAGAGACAGGGAGACATAGGGTCACCTTGCCTAATACATTGGAGGGATTGAAGGATTCAGTTCTACACCTATTTACCAGGATAAAAATAGAGGATCTGGTGACAAAAGACATGATTAGCTTAGTCAGTTTGGCAGGGAACCCAAAGAAGAAGAGGGTATCCTTTATGAATGACCATTCGAACTTGTCAAAAGCCTTCTTTAGATCAATTTTAAGGATCATGTTGGAATTTTTACCCCTAATTTTACTGAAGTAGGTAATGTATTCCTGAATGATGATGGCATGGTCGGAAGCCCCTCTGTTAGCCAGTAAACTAGCTTGGCTGGGGCTAATAATGGAGGGCAGGTAGGGTTTGATTCTATTAACAATGGTCTTGGTGAACAACTTATAGGAAGTATTACAAATCCCTATGGGTCTGAAGCTTTTTAGACTCTCAACATTATTATATTTAGGTATGAGGTAAATCAAGGTGACATTATTGTCAGATGGCATAGAGAAAGTGGAGAAGACTTCCTTACAGAAGTTCACAATATTAGTCCTTAATGTATTCCACAATTTTTGAAAGAATAAGGGGTGGAGGCCATCAGGGCCAGGAGCTTTGAGATGTTTGAAGGATTTGAGTGTTACCATGATTTCAGTATCACTAAGAGGGGACTCAAGGGTGAACCTATTATTTTCAGAAAGAGTATGGTGATTGTTGGTGGGCACAAAGTGGTTGTTGGGACTACTAGTATGGTTCGTAGTGAAGAGGTTTCTAAAGTGGTTATGAATGTGAGCTTGAATATTTACTTCACCAGAGATGGTATTGCCAACCTCATCTTTGAGTTCGTTGATTCTATTTCCCCTTTCCTGTTGATGGTAGAGAAATGGAAGAGTGAAGTGTTGGCATCACCCTCTGTGAGCCATGATATCCTTGACTTTGTTCTCCAGAAGTCCGCTTCACATTTGAGAAAACTTTCATAATCACCGAGGAGCTTATTTTCCAAGTTTTGAAGGAAAAAATAGTGTGATAATGTGGAGATTTTTGGATACCATCCAGCCTAGCCAGAATGTTCCTAAGCCTATGGAAAATATTGCCAAATACTGTTTTGTTCCAGTGGGTAGCAGCAGTGTGGAACTTAGAAATGGCAACCTGGAAGGAATTAGGGCCAGAGAAGCAACCCTCTACAAGCCCTTGGAAGGATTGGTGGTTGCACCATATGGGCTCGAATCTAAAAGGTTTATCCCTAAGTCTTCTAGTATCATTAGAGATAGAGAGGAGCAGGGGAAAGTAATCAAATTTGGTTTTAGGATGGTGGGTGATGAGGGAGTCAGGGTAGTGGTTTATCCAGGAGGTGTTTGCAATATATCTGTCTAGCCTCTCCTGGAAAAGGCACCTCCTATTCTGGTGTCTCTTATCGGTCCAAGTGTATTTACAACTCCTATAACCTAGGTTTACCATGTTATAATAATTTAAGCATTCCCAAAAGTGGTTGGCTCTATTATTGCTGATAGGGGCACCTCCTAATTTCTCATTAGCCCCAAAAACTTCATTGAAGTCCCCCCCCCCCCCAATAATCCAATCACCAGAAAAGCTATTGGCAATGTTTTGAAGTTCATATCAAAGTAAAAATCTATTATTAAGGTCAGGGCTAGCATAAATAGCAGAGAAGAGGAAAGTATTATGATTATTACTAACCTCTATAGTAGCATGGATGCCTTGGGTGAGGTGGAGAAGTTCTGAAGGTGGAGCAGTTCTTCCTTCCACATAACAACTATACCCCTCTTTCTTCCCACAACACTGGACTCCAGATAAGCCTCAAAATGGAGTATTGTGGTGATGTTCTTGTGATCAACTATCTTGGTTTCTAGGAGTGCTACCAAGGTTAGGTTGTGAGATTTAATCAGAGCATTACATTGACGCATGAAGGATGGGTTGTTAGCTCCCCTAGTGTTCTAGATAATGAACTTTATAGGGTCATTGGGAGTGAGTGGTGGGTGAGTTATTGGGTGCTTTCCCTTGTCCCTCAGGTCCAGTTGATAAATTAAAGCTACTACTGTAGTGTGCTATTTTGAGGCATTCCTCAACGTCAAGCTTAGTTCTTTCATCTCCAGTGGGCAAATTACCATAATAACTAAGTTCGAGGGCTCGTTGAAATCTTTCCAAAATGGCTTGTCGAGAGTAAAGCTTCTGACGTCCAGTCCTCTATTTTTGCTAAGAATTGTTCTAGTTCCATATTTGAATGTCTTAGCTCCTCTAGCACTAATTTGGGTGATCCATTTGGATCTAGTGCTCCCTGAGGTATTGGAGGGTTGGTTATTGCATTGGGTTGTTCCATGGGGTCCCATGGAATGAAGTTCAAGGTCTCCGTCTCGGAGAGGTAGGGAGTGGTGGGGTAGAACGGGAGACTCTTGAACATGGGACTCACGAGGGAGTTGAGATTGTCTGAGTTCATTATGTTTAGAGTTCCCATCCTCTGGGCCTGCAGTAAAGTTTGGCACCATACTTGGTATCCCAGACCCTCTGCTAGTTGGTCTACTCCCTCTTTTATAATTTGTGTCATCCAAGCCGGATCCTGGATAACAAGGACTACAAGTTGATCCTCTATGATTATGCAGTGGGATATGGTTTTCCCTTCCAATGCTAGCTCCACCCATCACGTTGGTAGTCGGTTGGCTGGTGGTGGAGCCGTTTTGAAAAAAAAGGGTTTTTTTCAGGAATGGGACATTATTTGGTGGTGGAATTACCATTGATGGACTATTGGTAGTTTGCATTCACTTGGATGGAGTCTTGGTGCTTTAAAAAGATGGAAGGATTAATGGCGGATTTAAGTGACATGACAGTATTGGTCATGTCAATCAAACTAGGGTGATGATGATCCCTAGTAGCAAATGAGTTACTCCTCCCAGAAGATGCAGAGATAAGGGAGAGAATAAGGGCTTTCCCGGGGAGGGGGGCTACTCCATTGAGAGTACCAATATTTAATGAGGGGCTTCTCGAGTCGAGAGAAACGTGTTTGTTAAGAGTTAATTCTCTGCCTGAGACATTGGAAGGTTTGACTTTGTTGGGGACAGTCATCTGCAAGTTTTGCAGTATATGTGGTCCCGTTTGGCCCACAGACGACTTTTTTTTTTCCGTTTTATTAGAATATTCAGTGTTAGTTCTTTTATTTTCCTATTATTATAATTTATTGACACTGTATTAGCATTGTTTGTGCTGCTAATACTTGTATCCAGATTATCAGCAATGAGCATAAAAGAATTTGGATTGAGGAACTTACCTGCGACGGTGTGAGATGGTATTTCCAACCTCATCTTTGAGTTCATTGATCCTATTCCTTCTTCTCCTATTGATGGTAGAGGAATGGGAGAATGAAGTGTTGGCATCCCCCTCTGTGAGCCATGATATCCTAGCTTTTTTCTCCAGAAGTCCTCCTCATATTTGAGCAAGCTTTCATAATCACCGAGGAGCTCATTTTCCAAGTTTTGAAGGAAAAAGTTGGTGTGATAATAGGGAGATTCATAAAGATTCTAACTCACTATTTGAAATCAAATAAACTAATTGTTGTAATATTTTTTATCCTGATTATTATTTTCTTGACTCGAATTTTATTTTCTATAGGAGTATAAGTGATAGTCATATTAATTTTGTTCTTAAAAAGAGAATAGAAATCTCTTTAACACGGACTTCAAACAACTTGAAATCTAAGAGGGTAATAAATTTTTGTGGGGTCTAATAAGAGAGAATAAACAAAGTAATATGGGAAAATCAGGTTGAGATGATTCAAGAATGTGATGAGGAGATGTATGAATGACTTAGTGCAAATGTGTGTAAAGGGTGTTTATAAATGATTTCAGGAGAGGTAGAGATAGACTGAAGAGGTATTAAGGAGAGATAATTGGACATAACATGATGCAGTTTCAACTTATCAAGGATATGATCTTTGATAGAATGTTGTGGAGGACAGAAAGGGCAACAGGTTAGCATATTACTAAAAAATAATTATTTTCCTATTAAATTTTCCCACTTAAAATTATTCAGTGACTATTCTCACATATATTTTGATTGAATCAATGAAAAAAAATAATAGTATGAGAAATTAGGAATCTTTCCAGTTTTTCAGTTAAAATATATTTTTCATCATTCATTTTTTCAATGAGTTGGTTTGGTTGAAAATAGATGGGAAAGTTATGTTTCATAGCACAAACTTTTTATTGAATGCAACAGAAAAACTTCTATTTCTATTAGTGGTAAGTATGAGCGCAAGTGTATTGTTGTTCATTCATACTGGTGGTCATAGTACTATTCTTATATTTTTTTGTCCTTCGATTTCTATTAATAGACTATCTTTGGTTACTTGTACTTTGACTATCATATTGTTATGTTATCATTTATTGTATATTTACTTCCATTATTTTTGTTGGATTGCTTTGAAGTATGTTTTTCTTTAGCCGAAAATCTATTAGAGACAATCCATCTTACTTCTGAGGTAAGAGTAAAGTCTCGTACACTTTATCCTTCAAATTTTACTTTATGAGATAATACTAAATATATTATTATTGTTATAAAACAAGAAAGAATAAAGAACAGTAGAGAGAGAATAAAGAGTAATTCTTATTTCTCTTGATGATTGAATTACAATGAAGGAAAACCCCTTTATTTATAGGAAAAAGCTAACCTTGGGATTTGTAACTTTTCCATAAATAGACATACACAATATATGGTAAAGTAGGTATTCATTATATCTGGTAAAGTAGACATTCATTATATATGGTATATTTTTATAACACTCCCCATTGAATGGCTAATTGATAGATAATGTGCCTCGATAAAATCTTACTAGAAAAAACCCAGTGGAAGAAAAAATCTAGGAAAGGAAAAAGAGTACACATCTCTAACAATACGCATATAGGCTGCCTCATTAAAAACTTTACAAGGAAAACCCAGTGGAACAAAACCTCATAAGGGAAAAAGAGTACAACACGTATTAACTTCCCCTAATGAAAACATCCTTGAGCCTTTGCATCCCGATCTTGTGCACCCTCTTCTTGAAAGTTGCAATTGGAGGAGACTTGGTGAATAAATTAGAAACATTGTCATTTGAAAAAATCTGTTGCACGCTAATATCATCATTCTTTTTGTAGCTCATGTGTATAGAAAAGCTTTGATGAAGTGTGCTTCGTTCTATCTCCTTTGATGAATCCTCCATTAAGATGTGTGATGCATGTTGCATTATCTCGGTATAAAATTGTGGGTAGATTGTCATATTTCACACCATATTTTTCTCGAATGAGATGTATCATGGACCTCAACCATACACATTCTCGACTTACTTCATGAATAGCTATTATCTCAGCATGATTCGATGAAGTGGCTATGATAGACTGCTTTGTATATCTCCAAGATATTGCAGTACCGCCACATATGAACACATAGCCTATTTGAGATCGAGTTTTATTTAGGTCATATAAGTACCTAAAATCATCATGACCAATAAGATCGGGACAACAAACTTGCTAACAAATTAACTAAAAAAAAGGCTATATCAGGCCTTGTAGTATTTGCAAGATACATCAGTGCATCAATTGCACTAAGATATGGTACGTCATAACCAAGGAGTTCCTCATTCTTTTCTTGAGGTCGGAATGGATCCTTATTCAATTTTTGCATGTTTCTCATTTAAGCAAATACTCTATTGCTTTTGAAAACTCTCCAAGAATTTCAATGATACTGAAATCATCAAATTATATCTTATGGGGATAATAAAAAGTTTTCCAGAAAATATTTATATGCTTCAGGCATTTTGAATCCTTTAGGGATTTTCATATGGATTTTGTCAAGTAACAATATCCAACATGTCATGTATGACATCTTCAAGTGTGTGGACTGCAAATCAAATAAGTTTTACGCTTACCAAAATGCATCCTTCCAGGTCACTTGATAAATATTCTACGTCAGCATGCTTAAATTAACGTACAATTCAGATCCTCATAATCTTTTACAATATTGCGCCAATATTATATCAAAGATATCGCCGACGATTTCTTATTTTGTATCGGTTCACAATGCGACATAACATTTTGAGATCTCATCACTTTATTATTTTCAGGTACCTAAACCTCTCATAAGGTTTCATAAAGTGTTATGTCGTAGGCTCTTCAAGAGCACATTGCCTTCTTATCATGATTATTTGCTCCTTATCCTTTTCAAGGATTATTTCATTTGGAACCTATTGGTCTATCATGCTTCACGCATGCATAGACTTTATCCTTTAAGGACACAAAATAGGAGCATTTGCAGCTTAATATGAAATGCTTTTGGCATTTGACTTGAATTATCTTTTGAATGAAGATCCGATGATAATTCCTAACATATTTCATAGCTGCTTATAATCTCCCCCTTATGTTAGGAAAGCTAACATACATCATCTTCTTTGCTGGATCCATCTTTGTGTATCATGGTACATTCATTAATCGAATACCGCACATCAAAACTATTAGATGAAATAGTTGGTTCCCGATCTTGAACCAATTGAGAGAGAAGAAATAATCATAATTTATTGGTCTAATGCATACAAGTGCTATTGTATGCAACTTATCATATTTCATACCAATACATGAAACTTTGTTCTCATTAGTAATGATTCACTTATTTATGAAAGGCATTCAATGCTAAACCATCATCATCAAGATGAATTATCTCGATTACACAATCTGAAAATTATGCTCAATTTATATTGAACAAGTAACTTTATGAATGTCCAACGTAGGTTGACCATGAATGTATATGCGATCATCTTATTGATGCATCTTTTCAACATATCACATGATAGGTGAACGGGCCCTTATTCATCTTTTGTTCTTTTCAGATTTAGAGGGATCCAATCCCAAAATTAGTTGGCCCAACCAACTTATCATGAGAACAAGCAACATTAAAGTTCATGAAGAATTTTCTAATTCTTCAATATATGTTCAATACTCAGTATGCACATCTTCGGGATATCGCAATCGATCATGTCAACTTATGAACTTTTAATCTAGTAAACTCCAAGTTTACCATGATATGTGTTTTTGCTTTAGTAAATTTCAGATTTACTATTATATGAATAAATTTCAGATTTACTACTTCAGAAGTAGATTTCAAAATAACTCATCTCAACTATTCTGCCTCTTTCGGAGGTGAGTTGTCATACCATCACAATCAAGTACACGTTTATATTAATAATCTTCACTAAATATTATCACATTCACCCTGGGAAATGGATCTGTGCTTATAATAATCAGAATTCTCATTCCTCAAGAATGGAATATAATCGTGTATTAAGCCTATCAAATTATGATAACTTATATATCTTATAACCACTTTCATCATATTGTTATTTCAGGAGCTCATCATATTGCTACTTCAGGAGAAAATTGAGGCATATATATGTTGTAGAGAATTTTTCTCTAGCACATCTTATAATCATAATTAGCGTGTGAAAATATTATCACTTTTGATGATTATTATCATATTATCTCTCCACACTTATATTCGTGCATTCAACCACTTGTCTTCTTTCAACAATGAAGCAAGTTGTCAACTTTCAGATTTATGCTACCATATTCACTTCATGGAATTGGGATATGTTTCATGACCTTTTATTAAACACTCATTATTTTGCCTTAGCCATCATAATATCATCAATATAGTGTATTGAGATTCAAACTCAACATCTTTTCCATATAAAGGCGTCTTAGGCATAAATAGATGGGCTTGAACCTAAATATTATCATCCCTTTTGATAATATTGTTCTTGAGGAATGAATTTAAAACATAAATGGTTCCAAACCAATTATTTTTCTCAAATACAACAATAATTATATCATTAATAGAAAAATACAAATAACATAAGGAATTACTAACCTTGACTTTTATATTTATAATCTCACCTTATTTGGCAGAGTCTCTTACTGATAACGTGTTATAAAACAAGAAAGAATAAAGAAGAGTAGAGAGAGAATAGAGAGTAATTCTTATTTCTCTTGAAGATTGAATTACAGTGAAGGAAAACCCCTTTATTTATAGGGGAAAACTAACCTTGGGGTTTGTAACATTTTCCATAAATAGACATACACAATATATGGTAAAGTAGGTATTCACTATATATGGTAAAGTAGACATTCACTATATATGGTATATTTATAATAATTATATCTATATAAATGAATAAGTAAAGTTGAATTTAAGAATGAAAAGAATCTTGTTCAAGTATACTTTTACTAGATATAAATATCAAACTACAAAATGTCTTACAAAAATACTATACAAAAGTTTCTCCCGAGTGACTTTAGGTTGCATATTAATTCGGTTTTAAAATGATTTGAATTGAGTTGATCAAAATTAAATTAATAAAATAAGTAAGTTATTGACCCAACTCAAACTTATATAATTTTATTTGCTCATTTTACCGACCCTTATGTCTCTCTATAAATGCTTACCTAGTCGTAGTAGTACTTTAAGAAATCTCTCATTGATCGTTAGGCTGCGAAGTAATATCGGAATTTTTTTTATTTTTTTTTAAAAAGCAATTTGATATAAGCACCTAAAGTTAACATGTACATGAGAATTAGATGAATAAGAAAAGCATCTCCGTCTCTCTCAACTTCCCCACTTTGTCTTCACTATAGTCTACATCAAAACAGAATGGATTAGTCAAATTGGTGTATAATTTAGATTACACTACATAGCTTAATAAACATAAATTTCTAATTAACTAATTTAATTTAAATTTTAATTAATTATAATTTATAGTCTTGTCAATTAAATATAATCTATAACCTTTTTCCTTTATTTATCCCTTAACTAGTGAACACGATCACGCGAAGCGTGATCATAAATTCAATTTTTTATGATGTTTTTTACATTGACGAAACTATTCTCTTTACTTTTATATATATATATATATATATTTATATATGTGTGTGTATACATACATATACATATAATTTTTTATTGATTGACATATTTTCCTATTAGGTTGTTAGATGTCATATATGTTTTTTAATTGTTGATACTTCATGAAAAAAAATACTAAATTGAGACGCTTAAGTATGAAAATCGAGTGATATAACATCCGAATTAGAGAGAATCAAACAAAAAGAAGATTAGAAACGTAAAGAAAAGAACCAAAAATAATGAATCATTGGTAAAAAGACTACGAGTCAATAAGTTCTATGGTATCAACAAAGCAATAAGTTGAAGATATTTTTCATTGCCCGTGACATAGTATAAATTTTAATTTGTAATAAAGTCTTGTTCTTGAAGAGTTTATTTCTTGCATTTAACGAAATAGTTAATTAATTAAAAATACTAAAGTAAGCAATAAACACATACACACATATATATAATTCAAACTTCTATACTTTGCCAAACTAATTAATTTGATAATCTCTCTTGATGAATCTTTCAAGACCATCAAACTTCCTTCTTCATCTTGATGAACTTGTGTTTGACTATTATTACACGAGAAGAAATTCTAAAGAATATTTCTATGATCTTCATCAAAATGATGATTATTATATTGTCACATGAAAAAGATGTAAAAAAAAAGCATTAAAAAATACTACGCATTAAAAGGTAAAAGAAGAAAATGCAAATGAGTATCCAACAACTTCATAGATGATTGGTATTTATACATGGATTAATCCATAAGAAGTAAGTAGAATGAAGTTGAGAATACATGTCATTTAAGTAGAGAATGCAAATCGATGAAAGTTTTTTTATAACTTATGAGATATTATTAGATATAGTAAATATGATAAAGTATTTTTAATTAATAAACAAATTGCTTAGTGTAAGAATGAATAAAAAAATTCAAAAAAAGGAGAAAAAAGATAAATAGAAATGGAGGCCATAGTGAGGCTCCCCATCATCTCCTCTATGACCTTCCTTTATATTATATATAGATTACACCGTCATCAAACTTCCTTCTTCATCTTGATGAAGTTGTGTTTGACTATTATTACACGAGAAGAAATTTTAAAGAATATTTCTATGATTTTAATCAAAATGATGATTATCATATTGTCACATAAAAAAAATGTAAAAAAAAAAACATTACAAAAATATTATTAAAGAAGAAAAAGAAGAAAATGCAAATGAGTATCCAACAACTGCATAAATGATTGGTATTTATAGATGGATTAATTCATAAGAATTAAGCAGAATGAAGTTAAAAAAATATGTCATTTAAGTGGAGAATGCAAATAAATGAAAGTTTTTTATAACTTATGAAATATTATTAGATATAATAAATATAATAAAATATTATTATAAATTTTCTCTCTTCCTCTTTCTCTTTCTTTTTGTTTTCTTTTCCAGTTTTTTTTTCTACTCCTTTTTTTTTCTTGTTTCTTTTTCATTTTTCCATTTTTTTCTTTTCTTTTCCTTTATATTTTTTCTTTTCATTTTTTTTTCTTTTTGTTTTTTCTTTCTTTGCAGACTTTTTTTTGTTTTATTCTTAATTTTATTTTTCGTTTTGTTTTTTCTTTTTTGTCATCTTTTTTTTTTGGTTTTTGTTTTGTTTATTCCTTTTTGTCATTTTTAAAATATTTTTTCTCTTATTTTTTGTTGTTGTTATTGTATTTTATATTTTATATTTATTTATATCATAATATATATTTTAAATAAATTTATCATTTTAATTTAAATGATTTAGACGTGAATATGTATAATATATTATTTATATTTGTAAACAAATAAACATATGAATTAATTGTATATTTCTGAGTCTAAAATATATAAATATGCATGTATCGTTCGTTTAATACAGATGTATCGTTAGTATTTGTATGTTAAATTTATCATTTGCATTGGTATAAAAATAAGTAGAAAAATGGTTTGAAATATACCTAAATTTTAACGAAATTTGTTAATGCGTCTGCACTTTGCGGGGTCCTATGACCCTTCCTATAACTTTGTGGGGACTTATGAAACTCCTAGACCATTTATTAGTATATTTTATAGACATTTATGTGAACTAAACTCTTTATTTATTTATTTATTTATTTATTTATTTATTAATATATTTTATTTATTTATTACCTTATAAATATCACTAAAATACTCTAATAAATAAATAATTTGCGGGGGGGGGGGGGGGAAGGGTTATAGGACCCCCACAAAGTTTAGATGTGTTACAACAAATTTTATCAAAGTTTGAGTATATTTCGAACACTTTTAAATTTATATAATTTAGCATTTGTATTTATATAATTTATCATTGTACTATTCACTTTGTATAAATAACATACAATTCGTATCAATGAATATAAATACAAGTGTTCATAGAAAGAAAAATCGTTACAACTATTATTTTTTCATTCAAATACAAAAATAAAATAAATTAAATTGTAAATACAAATAAATATGCGATCAACTTACAAATACAAACACAAAATAGTTCTTTCAAAATACAAGTGCAAGAACAAAAATATAATACAAATACAAAGAAATAAAATCACAAAATAAAAATACAATATTCAGTCAACTATAAAACACAAATACGAAACAGTTTTTTAAATACAAGTGTGAATTGTATTAAATATAGATGATGGTGCGAACTATAAATTACAAACACAAATACAATTATATCAACAAATATAAAACTATAAATAATAGTGTGAACTACAAAATAAAAACATAAATATAAATTATAAAATACAAATATAATTGTATAAACGAATACAAAATATAAATAATGATGCAAAGTGTAGTAAGCAATTTTGATTTTTTTTGTTATCATTCACAGCTTGTGTTCGATGTAGACATATTTTTTGAAAGTACAAAAAAATATAAAATAGAATAAAAAAGAAAATAATACAAAAAAATCTAAAAAAGAAAAAAAAACAATAAAGGGAAAAAGAAGCTAGGGATAGAAAAAAAAGCAAAAAAAATGAAGAAAAACAAAAAAAAAATGACAATAGGAAAAAAGAGGGGGATGGGGGCGCAAGAAAAAGAAAAAAATACAAAAAGAAAAACGAGTAAGAAAAAAGATAAAAAAAAAGAAGAAGGAAAACAGAAAAAAACAAAAAAGTAAAAAACGAAAAAAAAAGAAGAGAAAAAAGACCGGTTCATGTAATTATTTATTGTATTTGTATTTTATATTGCATACAGTAGGTACATTGGTTACAGATTGTAATTCTAAAAGCTAGGTTATGGACTCCCCAATTTGCTTAAGTTAGGTTATTTTTGAAAGCTTCCCTATAAATAATAACTTAGAACCTTTGTTTTTTTTAAGAAAAAAAAATAGCAATGTAGAATAAAAAATCTCCTTTTGTTTCGAACATCAAGTAAATTTAAGGAACTTTCACAAAACCACAATTTAAGATATCTAAATTACTAAAAAATCTTTTACTTAATAAAAATTATAAATAGCCCTTATTTACATTCTCTCTCTTTAAATCTCCAAATCTATAACTTCTATCCTAAAAAATTAGGATATATTTATCGCCCCCCTAAAAGTTTGCCTTAATATCTTCTCTTCACCAATTTAATATCATTAATGTCTAACTTCCTCATCCCTCAAAGTATTTTTCAGAAAACTTTTGCCTCCCTATCCTCTGCTGGAGTATTCACCGGAGAAACAAGAAGCCGACAACGTACGGTATCTCCGATCATCGTTAATCCTTAACCCAACAAACAACGATTCAATAGACAGATGAGGATGAAAGTCCGTGAACTCCGTTAACCCATTTCGTCGAAGAAAAAAGAATTTGACACTTCTAGACGAAAAAGTGTTGTTTCGAAAAGAAAAGTTGTTGAAGTCACAACGAGAGACATTTTATCAAAGGTTTAACAAGTTTTGTATCTAAGCGTTTTAATTCGTGATGCGTTTTTTATTAGCTGAAGATATATAATTTAGCTTAGTTATACATGCACGTTTCAGGTGCATATTCTTGTATATGTATGCCTGATATATTTTTTTTGATATGTATCTTTTTCATATACATGTATATAGTTAGAAGGTTTCTGAATGTATCTCTGCATCAGATACATTTTTTGTATTGTGTATCTCTTATACCTCTATATTTCAAATCACATTTTTTATACTGATACATCATGTCTTACCATGATACGTTTGTAACCAATATTTTGTATCTCTTTTTTCAGGGTTTTTGAAATTCATTGCAAAAAGTTGAAAAAGAAAAACAACATAAAAAGAAGAAGAGAAAAGCTAAAGAAGAACAGATCTGAAAGTTGAATATGGAGGAGAAAATTTTAAAAAATTGCATTATTAACTAAATGCCACTTTTTGAGATATTTAGATGTTAATTAGAAGATCTGAAGAGTAAATTACTCCTTAAATGAGTTAATTACCGCTACATTCCATAATTACAACAAATTAGTTGTTTCTTAATATGTAATATCAATCATGTATCTTTTTTAAGATCATGTATCTGGAAAACTAAAAATTAGAATTTTATGAAAGTTTTTTAAAAAATGGGATATGGTGTAATTATGAGCAAACTAGTCCGAATTTATGTAAAACTCCTTAAATTTAATATTAATTAATTAATTTTTAATATTTGAATTTAGTAATTAGATTCGTTTGTCACAAAATAATTGAAGAGTACAATAAATTTGCACTTTTCTACTTTGTTGTGCAATGTCAATAAATTTTTAATGGGAAAAGGGTTAAAAATACCCCTCTACTTTCATAAATTGGCTAAGTTAGCCCCTGATTAAATTATGGGATCAAATATACTCCTGTTGTTATCAAAGTGTATAAATATATCCCTTTTTTTAACGATTTTCCTCATAGAACAACAATTGGATGAGGTGGGTGCCACGTAGCATGCCACTTCAGCGCCAAATATATATATTTTTTCATTTAATTTTTCTTTTCTTATTTACTGTTCACATTTATCCCTTCCATAGCCATCTTTTTTTTTTTTCCAGACTAAAAGTTGTCTTTAGGTCGACATAACAATTCACTTTTAGAAGCTAACATAAATCAAAATTATCCCTGTTGTTATTTATGATCCATGTTGAAATCAATGGGCTCAGTTATGACAAAAAAACATCTGCGTCTTTTTTTATTAAGATTTTCAGGTGCGCAAACGAGAGATTCCAACGGAACAGGAACAGAACCCCACTAGACACTAGCAGTAGTTTTGCACCAATTTAAGATGATGCCATAAGCACAAACCAACAAAATCTGCTAAGTTGCCTACTGAAGAACAAATAAAACTTTTCAAGGAAAATCAAAGAGAAAAGAATGTTCTTGTCTCAAGAACAGCAGCAGAGAATTTCAACAAGGATTAGATTGTGTTACTCCCTCTGTTGCTGAGTATTGGTCACCATTTTGACTTACCCGGTCTAAGAAAAGCATTGGTACTTTTCTTTACTAATATAAACAACTAATTATGTCTTTTTTAAAAATAACAAGTATTATAAAATATTTATTTTTAACAAGTATTTAATAAGAGAAAAATATTTAAAATGACAAGGTTTCATAATTAAAAGACTCTAAATATGAAGAAGAAAAAAATATATTTGGCGCTGAGGTGGCATGGCACGTGGCACCCATCTTATTCAATTATTAATTTATGTGAAAAACAGTTAAAAAAAGGGATATATTTGTGCACTTTAATAACATGAGGGGTATATTTGAACCCATAGTTTAACCAGGGGCAAATTTAACCAATTTATGAAGGTAGAGGAATATTTTTGATCCTTTTCCCATTTTTAATCATGCTCTAACTTAAGTCTACTTTAAATCTTTAATGGCGACGCGGAATGTAATTGTAGAAACAAATTTAAAAAAATCCTAGTTATTAATGAAATTTTAACAGTATGAAAGACTCTTCTTTTAACACTGCAGTTGGATATATATTTTAATTCTGAAAAAAAGGAAAGACTCAATTGTAAGTTTTTCTGCTTTTTCATACCAATGTTAAATGTGTTCTGTAAGTTGTTTCTCTCTTCTTTCTGCTAAATGTAATACTGCTTTAATTTACATATGCACGACCCGTGTCAATAGATATGTATATTTTTTTTGGAGAAAATTTCATAAATGGCAAATTTAAGCTTAGGAATTTCATAGCAACTGTTCCGTAATTACCTGAAATAGCAACTTGTATATTGTATTTTATAAAAGTGTTGCTACTAAAATATATATACAACAAGATTTACTGTCCTTCTTTCACTCAAATCTGTTGAGTTAAATAAGGAATAACTATCTCATGTATTTAAAACAGTAAATTTCTTTTTCATAAATTACTCTTATTTAAAATAATTTTTTCATAAATTACTCTTAGTTAAATTAGTAGATTCATTTTTCAAATCAAACTCAAATCTGAAGATTATTATCTTCATGATCTTCAAAAATTATAAATAAAGCATCATTACTGTTTTTTTCTCTCTTTCATTCTCTTATATTTCTAACTTTTTTTACGTCTTCTTTTTTTATCGTTTTATTTTTTTAATTTTTTTCTTTTCACTTTATTTTCTCTTTTCTATTTCTTTTTTTTTTTGTTTTCTTATGTTTTTTCCTTTCTCATTTTTTTTTCTTTTCCTATTTTAGTTTTCTTCTTTTTTTTTTTTGCTTTTATTTTTACACTTCTATTTCTAACTTCTATTTCTCTCCTTTTTTTTTTTCTTTTTTTTTTTAGATTTTTCTTTTTCGCTTTTCGTCTTTTTCTAATTTTTTTTTTTTTTTTTCATTTTCTTACTCTTCTATCTCTATTTTTATTTTTAAAAGACAAATATCTACATCTCACACACACACACACACACACACACACACACATATATATATATATATATATATATTAAAAAAATATTCAAAATAAATAGACATACAGATCTGCATATGTATTTACAGTACAAAACATACATATATATATCTACATATATATTTACAGAAATACATATCTGACTCATATGTATATATAAACATACGAGTCACATTTAAAATACATATCCTGGATATTTAATCACAAACATACATATAAATAACAAATACATATCTGAATATATATACAATCACAAAAATAGATATAATTACATTACAGGTAACTAATATATTTACAGTTACATAAATGTATTTGATATTGATTCTTTAAATATATAAAAATACAAATATACATTTATTCAACTAAGTAATATATATATAAGATCTGAACATAAAAATGTATAAGCACCTATTAATACATGCGTAATTACAAATTCAACTATTAGAAACTAAATATTAAACGTAAAACTAAAATTGAAAACCTTCAATTCAATTTGATTGAGCATCAATAGTGAAAATATAACTGTCAAGTACTAAATAACTTTTCACATGCAACTAGAAAGTAAGATATTAAACTTAACAATTATTCAACTACGTCACTGTCATCCTACAATTATATGTTGTCAAATATAAAATACAAAAAAAAATATCAATCTTCAAGAATTTTGGTGTCTTCTATTATCCTGATTTCCATAAGAGGCCTTATTGGTGCTTCGTCGTCACTTTGTGCATCAGCTTCTTATTTGCTCAGATCATAATCCCACATAATTGAACCATATCTTGTGTGAAGCAAGTCGAACTTGAAGCCAACCGAAGAAACGCCTTCACCATAAGTAAGGCACTCAACATATGTCACCATATATAATCAACAATTCTTGCAAATACATAAAATAATGAATTAGTATGCATTCTAAATAGACTCACAAATATGTTCTTTTTATATGTATATTACAGTACTTAAAAGCTGCCACTAGGTTATTGAGGCAAATCTTTCGCATAACACACATCAAAAAGCTCCAACTTGTCTTTATCTTTGTAATTTGAATGGTTGTCAAGATCAATACAAAATACATAATCTGCATATGTTTTTTTTATAGAATACATATTACATTACAAAAAATACATATTTATCTGCATATGTATTTATAGAAGACATATCTAACTCATACGTATATATATATATATACACTCATATGTATGTTTGAAATACATATCAGTCTCATAATAAACAAAAAAAATATAAAAACATATCTTAAACAGTAACAAATAAAACTATACTATATATTTTCATATGTATTTGCGAAATATAGGTGTGACTCATCGTAAACAAAAAAAATACAAATGCATATAATAAATAGTAACAAAATACAACAGTATACATATACATACAACTAACCAAAAAAAAAAATACACAATAGATATCTTAAACATTACAAAATACAAAAAATCTATATGTTACTCTCTAAAAAAATGCAGAACAGTCCAAAGACAAACTCAACACTGCGTAAAAAATACATATGCAGACTTATATGTATGTAAAAAGTAGAAATACATGAAGATGACCTGTAAGCTAATAAAATTCAAATACAAATGCCTCTTCAATTTTATCTTCTTTTGAATTATATTCAGAAGAATTTTGACCAACATGACTTGAAATTTTACTTGATTCTTTTTTTTTTTTTTTTACTTTTCTTTTTTCTCCGATCTTTGCATTTTTGGGGGTTTGAAGATGAAGCTTTTTCAATCCTTTTTGTTTCATGCTCAAATATAAAAAATGATTTCGCACAATATGATTTGGAATTTCGAACAACATGATCTTCATGATTAAGTCGTCTTAATTTGTCGAAATTCATATATGAAATCCATTTTATGATTCAATACCTGTAACATCAATGATACTTTATTTTAAAATTTTGAAGATTATGAAGATAATAATATTCAATTTATTTGAGTTTGATTTGAAAAAGGAATCTAATACTTTAAATAAGAGTAATTTATGAAAAAAGAATCTACTGCTTTAAATAAAATAAAAGTAATTTAATAAGAGTAATTTATGAAAAAGGAGAGAGATAAAGTGTTGGAGTGAAAATAGGAGAGGTTGACAAGAAACACGCATCTGTGGAGTGTAAGACTAAAAAAATGCTACTTTTGCTATAGAATATAATTTTGTAAAAGTGTTGCTATTTATCATAATTATGGTCTTAAGTTTGTTACCTTCCATAATTTTTCCTTTTTTTTAATTTCAACTTATGTGATGTAAATAAAATTCAGATAATTAATCATTAAAATAATTTAAATTTTTAATTATTATGATTTATAATACTTTTTCTTCTATTTCAGTTTAAGTGACAATGATATAATTTTGAGAGTCTGCCAAATATTTTATATTTGTAAAATTTTAAAATTATTAATTATTTGATTTATAATATTTTTTCAATAAGATATGAATACTTTCTTCGTCCTAATTTATGCGGCACAGATAAAATTTTGACAATCAGTCAACTTTTTAAATATTTTTATTAATTATTGTTATTTACAGTACTTTTTATTTCATTTTTAAATAATATTTGTTGCTTTATATCTTCCTTTGTCTCGTCTCAATTTATATGGCACTAATATAATTTGGATAGTCAATCAAATTTTTTATGTTGACATATCATTTTGTTATTCTTCATTCTTTAATAAATAAATGACTTATAATAAGGGGTGGTATTGTAAAATCATCGTTTGAAGAACAAAAATTTAATTTAAAACATCAAAAGTTAATATCACATTTTATGTCTATTTTATCTTTTTATTAAATATTATTTATTTTTTTAATACCTAGATGACTCATAATAATTAATTAAGAGAGATTGATTATGTTTTTTTTTTTTGGTTTTCCATCCGATGTCCGGCACCCGCATTGGAGTCCGACTAATCCGAATTCGTGTCGGGTAGGGTCCCATTCGGGGGAGGAGGTAGCGCTTCCAACAGAGTTTTCTTCATGCCCAGGATCGAACCCTCGACCTTTGTTTAAAGGTGGAGCAGCCCCATCTGCTGCACCACAACCCGTGTTGGTGATTATGTTACTCCGATAAAAATTAACATAATTTTATCATGTCCAATAGTAATCATCGATAACTCACTGGAGTAGTATATTAATTAAAAATCGGATGCTATATTTTGCATATACAAAATATGATATTATTAAATATTATTGGCTAGTGTTTATGTTTATCTCTCACAATAATAAAATTTTATTATATATTTTTCTTTATTTCTTTTTTAATTGATACATATTGACCCAATACAAATCTTAAGAAAATATTCATAAGGAATTTATTTTATTAAATTAAATTTATTAATTTTGTACTTTAAAAATTTAAAGGTAAGTTTAAATATTAGTATTTCTATATAAGAAAAAAATAATTTTAAAATTTAAATTTACTAAAATAAACAAGTAAAAAAAGTTAATTTTGAATATAATTAAATAGTTTACCTTAAATATCTAGTTGCAATTAATTAAGATAAAATTATTATATAATTAAATTACTTAAATTTAAGATGCTATATTTTGCATATAGAAAATATCATGTTATTAAACATTATTGGATACTGCATTATGTTTATCTCTCACAATAATAGAATTTTTATATATATTTTTCTTTATTTCTTTTTTACTTGATACATATTGACTCAACACAAATCTTAAGAAAATAGCCATTAAGAATTTATTTTATTTTATTAAATTTATTAATTTCTTACTTTAAAAATTTAAAGCAAAGTTTAAATAATAGTATTTCCATATAAGAAAAAAAAATTTAAAATTTAAATTTACTAAAATAAATAAGTAAATTTTGCGAGGGCCTTTGGGTTAGTGGTAGTGAACTCCAACTTCCCAAAAAAAGAAGAGCATTTGGTTACTTTCCGTAGTAAGTTAACCAAGACCCAGATTGACTTTTTGTTGCTTAGGAAGGGAGATAGAGCCTTGTGTAAGGATTGTAAGGTTATTTCGAATGAGAATCTTGCGACTCAACATAGACTCCTGGTGATGGATTTGGTTATAAAGATGGGCAAGAAGAGGAGGGGTAGGGAGGGACGACCTAGAGTTAGGTGGGGTGGCCTGGCTCCGGCCAGTGTTTTAGAGATAAAGGCGAAGTTGGAAGGGATGAGGGCGTGGGAGTGTCGGAGAGACGTAGATATCTTATGGGATAAGGCTGCGGGTTGCATTAAGGAGACTGCTAGAGAGGTTTTGGGTGTCACGAAGGGGTGGTCTGGCCTGCATCGGGGGGATTGGTGGTGGAATGAAGAAGTTAAGAAGAAGGTGGAGGCGAAGAAGACGGCGTATATTAAGTTGGTTGAGAGTAAGGAATAAGAAGAGAAACGGGTGAGCAAAGATGAGTACAATTTAGCTAAGAAAGAGGCTAAGTTAGTAGTTACGACTGCTAAGAAAGCAGCTTTTGAGAGAGTGTATTCGGGTCTAGTAGAGTGAGGCGGGAAAAGAGGTTATACAGGCTCGCCAAAGCTAAGGAGAATAAGGGTGGGGATCTGGACCAGGTGAAGTGCATTAAGGGGGAGGATGGAAAAGTTTTGGTGGAGGACGTTCTTATTATGAAAAGATTGCAGTCGTATTTTCATAAGCTCTTAAATGATGGGGGGACAGAGGTATTGTGTTAAGGGAGTTGGAGCACATTGAGAAATCTCGCGACTTCGGCTATTGTAGGCATTTTAAGGTAGAGGAAATCTGGGAGGCTATTCGCAAGATACGACGAGGCAGGGCGACGGGGCCGGATGAGATTTTGGTGGATTTTTGGAAGTTTGCTAGCGGTGCTGGATTGAGGTGGCTTACCCATTTATTTAATAACATTTTCAAGACCGCTAAGATGTCCGAGGCGTGGAGATGGAGCACGATGATTCCTTTATATAAGAACAAAAGTGACGTTCAGAGTTGCAACAACTACTGTGGTATTAAGTTATTGAGTCACATGATGAAGATTTGGGAGAGGGTGGTGGAATGGAGGTTGAGAAATATAGTGCCTATTTTGAAGAATCAATTTGGATTTATGCCTGGTCGCTCAACGACTGAGGCAATTCACCTAGTGAGGAGGCTGGTAGAAAAGTATAGAGAGAGGAAGAGGGATCTACATATGGTGTTTATCAACTTGGAGAAGGCTTATGACAAGGTCCCTAGGGAGGTTCTGTGGAGATGCTTGGAGGTGAGAGGGATCCCAGTGGCGTACATTCGGTCGATTAAGGACATGTATGAGGGGGCGAAGACCTGGGTAAGTATGGTGGAAGGGGACTCCGAGCATTTTTTGATCTTGACAGGGCTGCATCAGGGTTTGACTCTTAGTCCGTTTTTATCCACCTTGGTGATGGATGTGTTAACGCGTGATATACAAGGGGAGGTTCCCTGGTGTATGCTCTTTGCAGATAATGTAGTTTTGATTGATAAGTAGCGCTGAGGTGTTAATAATAAGCTGGAGGTTTGGAGACAGACCCTGAAATCTAAAGGATTCAGGTTGAGTAAGACCAAAACAAAGTACTTGGAGTGCAAGTTTAGTGATGCGAGGCAAGAAGATGAGGTAGTGGTGAAGTTGGAGTCACAGACTGTTTGTAAGAGAGATAGTTTTAGGTATCTTGGGTCTATGATACAGGGTAATAGTGAGGTTGATGAGGATGTCTCCCACCGTATTGGGGCAGGTTGGATGAAATGGAGGCCTGCGTCGGGAATTTTGTGCGATAAGAAGGTGCCTCTTAAGCTTAAAGGTAAATTTTATAGAGCTTCAGTTCGGCCGGCCATGTTATATGGGGCTGAGTGCTGGCCGGTTAAGATTTCTCACGTCCAAAGGTTGAAGGTGGTGGAAATAAGAATGTTGCGTTGGATGTGTGGATTTACAAAGGATGACAGGGTCAGGAATGAAACTATTTGGGAGAAAGTGGAAGTGGTCTCGGTAGAGGATAAGTTGCGGGAAGTGAGGTTGAGATGGTTTGACCATGTCATGAGAAGGGGCACGGATGCCCCAGTTCGTAGGTGTGAGAGATTGGCCTTGGAGAGTTTCAAGTGGGGTAGGGGTAGACCTAAGTTATATTGGAGAGAAGTGATTAGACGTGACATGAAACAGTTACAGCTTACTGAGGACATGACCCTCGATAGGAAGGTTTGGAAGAAGAGTATTAAGCTAGAGGGATAAAGAGTGAGGTCGAGTCGTAGTCTGTAGATAGGAGGGTTAAGGGTAGCTTGGTTGGTAGCTCTAGGTTTGGGGGACAGAGGGTCCTTGGTGGGTTAACTATATGTCTTGTTTGTGAATGTTGATTCTTTGTTACTTTAACATAATGCTTGCCTTTTGGTTAATTATACTTTATTTTTGTGGATGTTGGTGCTATGTTATTTTATCATTTTGCTTTCCTGTTGGTCTACAGTCCTTGGTCCTGAGCCGGGGGTCTATCGGAAACAACCTTTCTACCCCCGTCGGGGGTAGTGGTATGGACTGCGTACATTTTACCCTCCCCAGACCCCACTATGTGGGAATATACTGGGTATGTTGTTGTTGTTGTAAAATAAATAAGTAAAAAAAAATTAATTTTGAATATTAAGTCAATTAAAATTATAAAATTAATTTACTATAAATATTTAGTTATAATTAATTAAGATAAAATTATTATATTATTAAATTACTTAAATTTAAATAATTTAAATTAAATTGCAAAGTTGAAAAGTACTGTGGGACCCACCCATATTTAAATGTAGCTTGGAGGGCAATCTTGTAATAAATTAAATAAGGTGGCCTTTTTTTAAGGGCATGGTCTGTAATTAAATGAAAGATTGTGGACATTTTTTAAAGTTATTAATATGGTACAACTAACATAGCACAAAAAATAAATTCTTTAAACAAATTTTTCTTCTAAAAAGACTAAAATGCCCTCAACTTTTTATTAAATTTCAAGAAGCAGCCATGTTGAAGTTGGCTCTTCTTATATATAATTAATTAAATGGAAAGATTTTGAACTTAGGTATAACGGATAAATAATCTCAAGATAAAATGAATTATCCCATGTTTGGTGTGAGGTATTAGTTAGTACAAGATTAATTATTCCCACCATTTACATCATAGTAATTGGATAAGTTATTACATATACATGTTGGGATAACTAATTTTGAGATTAATTATCTCGGGATAACTCTTTCCCAACCAAACGACCCCTAAGAGTGTATGTACATCTTTATGGCTAGTTTACTTAAGCCTATTCGATTTTCGTTTTCTCAATTTAACAGGAACTTCAGTCGACATGGAAAATTAACACATTCTTGTAGTAGTCAGTAGTCGCAAAGTTGAAAAGCACATGATCTGAATTCAAATTCAAATGGTCATCTTTTCAAAGAATCCAACGGGTTCCCATTTCAAGCAATAAAACTACCAGCTCGTCAAACTCTATAAATCCACAACCAAGCACCATTCATAAATGCCCATTCCCATTTTCCAAAGTCATGAGAAAACCCTTTTTGGAAAAAAAAATTCAGTCTCGACCAACTCAAAATTTAATTTAAAATAGTTCCAAATTTTATATATGAACTCCTCATTTTGTTTCGAGTGTTTTGATATATAATTAGCTCAAAACAATTTATATTTGCGACACATCAAATTTCAGTCTCGTCGACTATTTTGATAACAATATTGATCGAGTGGCTATTTTGGGTAAAAACATGTGCCCCACGACTATTTTGGTAGAAAACAAATGAATGGACAATTTTTTGTGTAAATAATTTAAGTCAACGACTATTTTATCTAATTTTCCCTTTAAATTTTGCATTAGCCTAGCTACTTGTGGAAAAAATGAAGTTAAACAACCAACACAACTGGGTTCAGCACAAATATCGTATGACCTTGAACTCAAATTTATTATTTAAGAAAAATTAAATTAAGTAGTAGTCTATCCAATTACTTAAATTCAAAATAATTGACATGCACATAATATATGTATAATATATGCATATACCATGTGTATAATAACTATATATATAATCATTAGCAAAAATAAATAATCTACTATATATAATCAGGACTAAGTCACCGCAACATGGAGACATGTAAAACTTGATGAAATGCAATAAAATCTAGAGGTAAAGCTAACTCATAACCTACCTCACCAACAACGCGGAGAATCTCAAAGGGTCCAACATATCTCAAATTGAGCTTACCCTTTCTTCCGAATATCATCACACCCGTCATGGGAGAAATAAGGAGGAATACATGGCCACTAACTCTCAAGGCACAAAGTCGATGGTATGTATAGGCCCAATACTTAATCTGAGCCGCTCTCAATCTATCCTGAATCATCCTGACTCTATCCAACGGGTCCTGAAGCAAATCTGAACCACGAGGTCTCACCTCGGAAGTATCAACTCGTCTAATAGGTGAACGACATATCCTACAATACATAGCCTTAAATCAAACTAAAAAAAACATGGTTGTATCCTTAAGTTGGTCAAATAAATCATCAATGCAAGGCAAAGAATAACGGTTCTTCATCGTGACCTTACTAAGTTGCCTATAACCAATATACATACACAAAGATCCATACAGTAAGGTTCCATAGTAATGGTCAGGTGCCAGGCTCGAGGTTAATAGAAAACTCAATCTCCTTGATAGGGGGAATACCAGGCAGGTCAGTACAGAATACATCAGGAAACTCACAACAATAAGAACAGAGTCAAGCGGCGAATTCTCAACACTAGTAGCACAAACATAAGCGAGAAAAGACTCGCAATCTTTAGAAATAAGTCCCCTATCACAAACATAATATATAATCCTCACTGGCTCACAGATAGCTGCTCTCTTCCATATAACTGGGGGTACACCGGGCATGGCTAAGGTAACGATCTAGGCGAAGCAATCCATGATCGCATGATAGTGGGATAATCAATTCATGCCTAAAATCACATCAAAAACCCATCGTAAACAGAATAATGGGTCAACATACATATCAACATCACTGACAGTCACAACACCTAATTAGAATACATCAATCCAATACTAAAGAATCACCTATAAAAGTAGATACACGCAATGGCACAGATGATAAATCAATAGACAATTCATATTGTGGTGCATAATAAGCAATATATATATATATATAAGAATGAGTGGATTTGAGTGGATTTGGGATCTAATAAAGCAAGGTATGACTGACGGCACATCAAAATCACACCTACATCTATAGTATTCAAATTCTAAGCCTCGGGTCTATCAGGTACTATATATGACTAACCATGCCCGCCACTTGGATGAGCAGATAACCGACCTCATGTCCTACTATCTGAGGAACACCTCGAGCACCCTAGTAACTACCCCCGTGACTACAAGAACTACCTGTAACTGACGGGGGGTGAACTAATCTAATGGAGGAGCAGACTAAGCTGAACCAACCACCGACCTATGACTAGGGCTATCCCATAAATAATTACCAGAAAGTACATAAGTAAATTAAGAAATCTGATCAGAACTAGAATCAATTGATTCGACTGACCCAAAATAATTACCACGTCTAGACAGACCAAAAAATGAACCCCTCAAAGATCTACCCCTACCCTTACTAGGGAGATCTTCTATCATTATGCTGACCTTTGTTATTAATCTAAAGATCTATAAGAACAGGTCAACTCGATTGACTCTGAGGCTGAAAGGATGAACGTTGAGGATACCTACTCTGAGGAGACATACGAATGAAAAGCCTCAACTCTCTAACAAATTAATTAGCTATCTCATACTCCGCAACTATCATGGAGCTCTGCTCCAATATTGAGAACTGATCTCTGAATCGATCTCTAAGGTTGCGAGGCATGTACATCACCGAGATTATCTCAGATAACTGAGTCCAGGACAAATAAAAAAATTCAGCTGATCTAGAATCCATAAAATCTCTCTACCAATGACAAGAAAATAAGTCCAATTGAAATATAGCGTAATCCTTACCACGAGTCTCAATAAAGCGAAATTACGAAGCCTATCCTCACACACAGTCAGGAACTCATGTGCATCCTCTCTAGGAACACCATAAAATCTTAGCAGAGCTAATCTCAAGAATTTACCCAACATCTTCTACTTCTTAGAAAACATATTAGGATGGGCTACCACTGACTGAGCAACTACTAGTGCAAGAGAATCTTAACTCTGGGAGTTGCAGGTACTGGTTGTGCCTCTGCCTCAGTACCACTCTGATATGAAAACTATGAACCATCCAATGACACACCACCAATAATACCCAACAACTGAACCAATGCATCTCTGAGCACCATTGATGAAATAACCCTGGTAGAGCCTAGTATGATCCTTGCTCCACCACTAGTTATGACGGAAGAATCTCTAACTCGGGCACAAGAATTGGATCTTGAAAGAGCGACTCTCCTGGCCTATAACTGGGGACACATCTCTTTGGTTGTCCACAACCTCTAGGTTATCCATGTTCCATAACAGGAGTAGGATCCCTGGGCTCGGTATCACAATCCTCATCTTGTGTCATGGTAGCACGTGTCCTGGCCTACTGTGGATGAGTAAGGTCAAGAGAATATTCTATGAACCAAGTCATACTCTTGGCACAATATGAGTGAAAGAAGTGAAGAACTCCTATAATGCCCTGTATTATCCTTAGTTTAGTTCAACTCCTAGTGCATGCATAAGAGGCTTAGAACCTGAAAATTTTACTAAGTGTTGGAGACTTAGTCATATTTTTGCCTCTTAACTTCGAGAACTTTTAAATTGGCCTCTCCGACCCCGAGACGTAAGTTTTTGAGTTAATTCATGTTCAGGGGTGTAAGGATTATCGCTCGGGGGAGTTTTAGATTTTTTGAATGAGTACTAGGTTATGTTTGGATCATGATTCCCGCAGCTCATTGCGATAGGACCGCATCATGGTCATAATAGTGATGGCACACTCATCACATCATAATGAAGATATTTTTTCCTAGTTCTTGATTTATAATTTGAATGCATGTATCATGATTATTACCCTAGTGTGTGAAGTGATTATTAGGTGAAGAAAATTCATAGAAATCACTTAGATCCAAGTTGAGCTAAGAGCCTTTGATTCATCCAAAGTTTGGTATTCGATTTTACAAGGGTTAAATTTAAAAGTGTATAACTTTTGACGTATGCGTAATTTTTTATCTCAAGACCCACCAAATTGTAGATAATTGAGTCAGCTTTCCAAAAATTCCAATTTTGCCTTAATCCGATATCAGAACGAAAAGTTATGATCATTTTTGTCAGAACCAGCAAGCCACCGCGATTAGACTGCATCACGACGAGCCTTCAAAACGCAATTTGGTTACGAATTTAAATGTCTAAGGGGTAATTAAGTCTTTTACCCTCATGCCAAGTCATAAAAATATGAGTTAAGACTTCAGTCAAAGCATTATTTGCCCATTCTTCTTTATTTTTCTCTCCAAGAAACCCTAACTTAATCCCAAGAACATCAAATTCAATTCATCCTCTTCAATAAAAATCAAGAATTAAGTTCCCTAATCCAAGAATGTCAAGAAAGCTTTCAAGATCATCTACAAGGATTTCAAGGTCAATCTTTCTTCATCAAATCAAGCCTATTAAGGTATGTGAGGTTATGAACAAGGGCATCCTTTCACCCTTGTGCCCAAATTGCATGATTTTAATATTTTATTTAATTGTTTTGAAGTAGGGTTCATACTCAAGTATGTATATTCTTAAAGCATGTGATTTTTATGAGATTTAAAGCTTAAAGTATGTCAAGAAGTGCTTATGTTTTTAACTTACTAGATTTATATTATGAATGAGATTGGACTATCTTGACTTGTTATTATTGAAGTATTTTAAGAATTATATTGAGCATGAAGTTTTGGTATGAATTATCATGAGTTTACAATATAAATTTTAAGCCTTAAGTTTAAGTGTTGAGATTTCAAGAAGATCTGCTCTTAAGTTTTATTTGATAAGCTTATACCAAGAATGAGTTTGAGATTTCAAGAAGAATATGGTCTTAAGCTTCTTTGATGGTTTTATACCAAGATTTAAAGAAAGATGGATCTTTTTATCCTAAGCTAAGATATGGAATCCACGTTTGTTCATTTTGATTATAGTTTAAAGCAAAGAGAAGCATAATTGGTTTTTATTATAAAACCCTTATGCTAAGTTAAGGTGGATTTCCTAAAGTATGAGCATAAAGTAATAAGAAAGTAGTATTTAGCACCGAGTTGGGTATGCGTCCAAGGTCACATGCCCCAAAACTACGTGCCACCGTTGGTTTAAAATCCCAATATGGGTTAAGTATAGTGATCACTTAAGTTAAGGTCCTATTCGATGGTAAGGGTAGGACAACTTTCCCCAATATGAGTTCTCCCCCCGCCGTGGGTAATACATTGGACTCCATGATAGATCATATGGTGTATGTCGGTTAGAAGAACCTCTCTAAGAAAGAACAAAGTAAAGCTTTTAGAAACTAAGTGTTATGGCTCACAAAGATTGTCTTTATGATTTATTACCATGTTTATGATTTTATATCTTTTATTTTATTCAAGCCCAAGGTGAGTCATTTACACTTAGCATGCATTGTTAAAGGTTTATATGTACATTAAGTTATTGTTTTTACTTATGCATTCACCCCCACATACTCAGTACATTCCAGAAGTAATGATCCACATATATGTCTATGTGCTACATTGTCTCATAATGTAGGTACAAGTTGTAGCGTGCACATCATAATCAAACAGTTTGCATCTTCCAGTTAGTAGGTGATGATTCTTTTTTATTCGAGGTCTCGAGTCAGTCATAGTTCGAGTAGCATCTTGTTTTCTTAATTTAGTCGTATTGATTTGGGATAGCTGGGGGTCATGTCCCGGCTACCTATAGCCAATACTAGTAGAGGCTTCATAGATAGTTAGTAGAGTTCATTTATTTGATTTCAGTTTTGTTTTGTATAACCAGAGTTGTAAATCATTTTAATAGCTTTGTTTTGAAGATATTCAACTAAATACTTTTCTTCCACTCATTTCGTCAAGATTTATGTATCTTATTCATTTGCTCATGAGTTATGCCAGTATAAGGTTTAGCTTGGGATCACTTGTGGCCCTAAGTATCGTGTGACGTATAGGGTTAGTCTCGCGGCGTTATAAACTTGGTATCAAAGCACATAGTTCAAGTATCCTAGGGTGTCTATGAAGCCATGTCTATTAGAGTCTTGCGAAACAGTATAGAGATTCCTGTACTTTTCTTCGAGAGGCTACATGGCATTTAAGAAATATTTTCCTTCTTTATGCACTAGGTCATGCTGTAAAGTTGTTCTCTCAGAAACTTCTATCAATTCATGTGTTACTCCATAATCCTTCATCTATGACTTATTCTTGAGATAACATGATTAGCAAGTTCCAATTCCTCCCAACATGATGCTCTCATATTTACTATCAGTTGCTTCAGAAGTCACATAAGGGGTTTGAGTGTGTTATACGTTCCTCAAGTTGAAAGTTGTAATACCCCGTACTTCTACCTAGCTTAAAATCATCTCAAAAATTTTAAAGGCTTACTTTAAAAGATGAATCAATTTTTATACAAGCTGAATTTTCAAGATTTTGACTTTTGTTGTGTGGCAAATTGAATAGCCTTTCCATCGATACCAAATTCGCACAAATACGATACCCAGGCGAAGAGTTAGAGCCATTTTAGTGAGACATTGTGCCACCTGAACCATCAACGCAACACGGAGCAAGCCAAAATGGCAATCATCTAATCCAGTGAGCCTCCGCGATTATGGCGCATCGCGCTAAGGCTCAAAATCATAATTGTCCCTTTCCAATATCT
Source organism: Capsicum pubescens (assembly GCA_030864215.1). Classification (NCBI taxonomy): domain Eukaryota; kingdom Viridiplantae; phylum Streptophyta; class Magnoliopsida; order Solanales; family Solanaceae; genus Capsicum; species Capsicum pubescens. The sequence continues at coordinate 67,288,365 of CM061549.1, read as the reverse complement.
GAACGCGATACCACCGCATCGTGGTGAGCTTCCAGGTCCCATCCAATATTGCAACATGATTTCACCGCGTCGCGCCATAATGCAATTTCTCAGCAGTCATTTTCCAGAGACACAGCGCGATAGCACTGCGTCGCACCAGGTGCCCAAATCGGGTTTTCAGTGACGAAAAATAAAAACTTTTTAAGGGAAATTGGGTATTTTTCCATGACCCAGATCAACCTTTAACCACAAAATTATGCCCTAAAAACCCTATTATATTATTCTTCCTCACTTTCTCTCAAGAACAAAATCCTACTCTCTCAAGAGGAAAAAACCCTAACTCAAGAAATCAAGGCCAATTCCAAGAATCTCTCTAAGAACCTCAAGAACTTAGATTTTCAGGTATGTCAAGTGTTGATTCATGGGTCCCCTTTCACCCAAGAATCTCAAGAATCTCTTTTCTAAATCCAAGGATTTTTTATTTATGAATGTTCATCATTTAGTTGAATGGAGATTCATGTTCATATTGTTGTTGGGTTTTGATACATGTTTTAAATTCTATATTCTACTGATTGTTCCTAGTATGTGATGTTTTGCATCATATTTATGATAAACACTTCAAATTTGCTAATTTATTTATGCAACCATGATAATTAGATGCGTTAATGATGGTATAACTAAAGTATGCTCCCCATGTGTTTCATAAAATGCGTAGGTGAAGGAAAAAGTGCCACTATAGTATGTTAATATGAAATCCCCATTCATGTACAAGTTAATGCACGTCAAGTGTTTGATGAAATATCTTAGTCAATGAATTATGGATATATCTATATAGCCATTGTTATGCTTTTGAACTTATGCCATGATTTACTATTATGCTATCGAGTCTTGGGGGTATTTATACCCGATAATTTAGTTGTGTACCTAGAGCCAGTATTAGTTTCATGATAATCTCAGTCATGCCATGATTAGTAGAATTTAGTTAGTTACATGACTCTGGAAAACTTAGTAATCTCATAAAATCAGTCAGTTAACAGAATTCAGTAATATTTCGTCATTCCACGGAACTTAGTCCAGTTTGTCTCAGTATAATCAGTTCAGTGTCTATTCAGTTGGGAGCAGGATTTAGCCCCGAGCGAACCCAAGGATGAGGGCACACGCTGACAGTAGAGGGTGTGACCCCTTAGAAGCAATCCTTGCATTCCAAAACTATGTAGCCAGCATAGGTTGAGACATCAAAACTGACAGTTGAGGGTTGATGAGGTGGATTAACACTGCCAGATGAGGGTATCACCGTTCTCCTTTAGGGACACTGCCAGATGAGGGTCTCACCGTTCTTCTTTGGGGACACTGCCAGATGAGGGTCTCACCATTCTCCTTTGGGGACACTACCAGATGAGGGTCACTCATAGCTTATCTTTACCAGTGGCGCGGTATTGACACCCTTCCAATTGGGGTTACAGATTGGACCCCAACACAGCTATAACATCTTATTAGGGGCATGCCGGTTAGATGACTACCTCCCACAGTTTCAGTCTCAGTCTCAGTTATAGAACTTAGATAGTTTTACAAATTTTAGGACTATCAGATACAATCACTCAGCTCAGTATGGAACTCAGCTAGTTCCATCAGAATCAAGACTATCAATAACAGTTACCCAATATCAGTTATATCAGTTATCAATAATCCATGTTATCAGTTTATTCAGTGTTCAGAATCCCAATGTTTCAGTTGCAGTTATGTTTTCATACATGTATCCTCACGCAGTCATGTTCATGTTCATGTTATCAGTTAGCTATAGTTCATGCATATGAACCCCATGCATTCAGCCTACCTCACTTGCGTACCAGTATATTCTCACGTACTGATGCATACTTTTCTTTTACGTTATGGTGTTTTATTCCATAGGTTCAGATGCTCGGGTTCCCGATCGCACTTAGCAGCCCAGGTTTCAGTCAGCAACAGTAAATTAGCAGTGATTTCTCATCATTTGAGGATGCTTTATCATTTCAGTATTTCAGTACTTAGTTTATTTCAGCAGTTGGAGTTAGTTGGGGACATGTCCCATCAACTCCTTATTTAGACAATTGGAGGCTTATTCAGACTATAGCATATTCATACAGTTATTTCAGTTATTTTGGTAGTGATGTACTATATCTCCAGATGTTATGTTTTATCAAATTTTTGAACCTTATGGATTTTCAGCCTTTTATTGTGCGTTTATATAGTATATTATATAGTGCTCAGTTACAGATATCAGTCATGGGTTAGCTTGTGGTCCTTCGGGGTCATGATCACCATGTGGTTTCCGGGTACCAGATTCGGGGTGTTACAGACTTGGTATCAAAGCCTAAGGTTCAACAGTGTCCTAGGAAGTCTATAAAGCCGTATCTAGTAGAGTCTTGTGCATGGGTGTATTGTGCACCACACTTATGTACAAGAGGCTATGAGATGTTTTAGGAACAGTTTCCCTTTTTTTAGTAATTAGGTCGTGCGAGTAAGCATAAGCTCCGTTTAAATTCTTAATCTAATCCTTTCCTTTCCTTTCATTACCTAACATGCCTCCAAAGAGGACTTAGGCAGGAGAAATGGAAAATCTGTCTACCCCTCAGCCCGGTTAGGTAGATCCCCCGAACGAACACGTTTCTCATCTTAAGTTTAGAGCTGCATTCACTACTCTTGATAATTTAGTTGTTTCTTAGAATAAATAGATAGCTACTGTTCTGTCCAATCCAGTGGCCAATACTGTTGCATCAAGGATTCGGGACTTTACCCGAATGAATCCTCCATCCTTTTTCGTGTCTAAGTCAGACGAAGACTCTCAGGAATTCCTTGATCAGCCTTAGAAGGTTATAAATATCATGGGGGTTACCATTAGTGAGAGTGTTGAGATAGCTGCATATCAGTTGCAGGATGTGGCTCACACATGGTTTTAGTAGCGGAAAGCAGAGAGGGGTGCAGATGCAGGGCCCATAGAATGGGAGGAGTTTACCACTGCCTTCTTAGATAGATTTCCCCCCTAGAGCTGAGAGAAGCTAAGGTGTTAGATTTTATCAACCTCAGGCAGGGTAACTTGACATTGAAAGAGTATTCTCTTTAGTTTACTCAACTATCTAGATATGCTGCTCATGTGGTGTAAGATAGCAGAGCTAATTTGAGTAAATTTGTTTCAGGGGTGAATGATAGTGTGGTTAAGAAGTGCAGGATTGCGATGTTTATTAGTAAGATGGACTTTTCTAGGCTTATGATCCATGCTCAGTAGATAGAGGAGCAGAATATTAAGGAGAGGGAAAAGCAGAATACGAGAGCTAGAACATGTATCTTCAATTTTAGTCAGCCTAAGTCAGAGGGTGGAAATTATTCTCATTTTCTCCCTGAGTCATCCGCTCCAGCTCCTTCCTCAGCCAGTGCTCTATTTCCTAAGTTCAGGGATGGTAATATAGATAATGCGCCAGGCTCTAAATCTCAGGGAAGTGTTAGCATTGCCCGAACTAATCCTCGTTGCAAGACTTGTGGTAAGAACCATAAGGGTATTTGTAGAGCTGGCAGTAGTGTGTGTTTTAGATGTGGTAAGCCAGGCCACAGAGTCAGAGATTGTCGTCAGTCTGGCTTTCAGGGTCAGCATAACCATTCCTCAGCTCAGTTCGGTCACCCAAATCAGCGGGGTGCCACTTCCAGTGCCGCTAGTGGGAAACGCCCAAATAGGCTTTATGTACTTCAGTCCAGACAAGATTGAGAAAGTTCTTTTGATGAAGTCACCAGTCTATTATAAGTTTACCATTTACATGTTTATGCACCTTCAGATTCATGAGTTTCTTTTCTTTTGTAACTCTTTGCATAACAATCGAATTTTAAGGTCAGACCAAATATTCACAGGACCTCTCTCAGTCTTCACCTATTGGGTCAGTTTATCATAACCTGACAGATATACAGGGACTGTCCGATAATGATATCCTAGAAATGTCAGGCTTTCAAATTCTAGTAGTAATGCCACTATGTGTAGGAAATCAATAAAGGAAGGTGATTCCCGACTCATTCTTACCTCAGTGCAAAGTTTTGTACTATAGTCACCACGATACTTACGTAAGCTCCACGTCTCAATTCCATGAACACCTATTGTATTCACACACTTTCCATAGAATCGTGTGCATTTCCAATTCCTAATATAGGGAGTTCTAATTCACTCAGTGGTACGAATCACGAGTACATAAATTTCCGACTCAGGTCATGCAACTCATGAATCATACACTCATGTCAAATTTATAGTGTGCTCAGCTCACATGATTCATGCTTTCCTCCTAATGATCAGCCAAACTCAGATTATGTCATGTATACCCTCAGTTTAGATCCCTCGGTGAATCCGTTGTGATGACGTTCTATTCCTCGAGCCTCAGTTATAGCGTCAGTTCAATAATCAATATTCAGTAAAGGACTCATATAGTCCTACAGAACCATGGCTTTCAGTTATCAGTTACTTAGTCATCAGAATTTAGTACTTCAGTACCGGTCTAAACCCCAGTGGTGAGAACTCAACATTCAGTCCCAGCTACAGTCTTAGTTACAGTTACAGTCTTGATTAGCATCTTATCTATAATCTTAGTCCCAGACCTAGTCCAGTAATTAGATCGGTAACTAAGTTCAATTTTGGGTCTACTCGACCATAGCGTACAATTATCAGCTACTCAGTTGTCAGCCTTCCAGTACCTCAGTTTACAAGACTATTCTAGAATCGTGTTGTACTCTTGGTGTTGCGTTCTCAAATGATACAATTACCCTCAATTCATGCTCAGTTATCTCCTGTCACTAATTCAGTCCTTGTCTCCTTTGCATAATGCCCTGTAATTTCAGTCCAGTTATTCAAGACTAAGTACAGTTCCGTCTTGCAGACCCAGTATTCAACTATCGGCCATTCAGTTAATCAGATAGTTTAGTATGTTTAGACATTCATGCTCAACGCTCATGCAAATATTTTCAGTAGCCCCAGGTGAAGAAGAAGTACTTCAGTTCAGTACAAGTTTTCAGTAGGAGTTTGATCGATTAGCTAGTGAGTTAGTTTAGCAATCAAGCAATAAGTTCATACGATGTGGTTTCTTTTCTTTCCACCTAGTCATACTATCAGAAATCTCATAAATGTAACTTTTCCAAAATAGAAAGTCCCAGAAGTTACAAGATCAACTTAGTTCATGTATCATGTCTCAGTTTTAAATCCCAGACATTCAATCACAATTCAGTTCGTAGGTGCCCTGTGCATCATCCCAGTTTTCCTCAGTATCTCAGTCAAGTCAGTATTCTTCAAGGGACATAATGTCCCAAGAGGGAGATGCTCTATAAACCCTGAGCTAACATGTCCTAAACCTTCCAGTTTTGCCTCACATAACGAATCCAGTTTGGAGTAGTGGGTAGCCATAGGTTGACCCTCGAGCTCCAATCTCAGCCATAAACCATGTACTCAATGGCTCAGTTCAGTTCACGATACTCAGTCTATGTCACATGTTACAGACTCAGTCATGTTCTCATGTTACGGTTCATGCGCGTTCACTAAAGGATCTCAAGTTGAGATCAGAAAGTTTTGTATATTTAAAAAAATCTCTCCCATAAAGGGAGTGAAGAGGTTTGGCAAGAAGGGAAAGCTCAGTCCCCAATATGTCGATGCCTTCAAAATTCTCAGTCTCTTCTGCAAAGTAGCTTATGAGCTCGAATTACCTTCAGATCTAGGCCACAGTGCATCGAGTCTTCCATGTCTTCTTGCTAAAGAAGTGAATAGGTGACCCAATAGTTGTAGTCTCTATTGAGGGCGTCGATATTCAGAACAATCTCTCTTTCAAAGAGATTCTAGTCGAAATCCTTGACTATCAAACCCGTATATTAAGGAACAAAGAAGTCCCTCTAGTCAAATTTCTTTGGTGGAATCAGTACGTTGAGGGAGCTACTTGGGAAACTGAAGCAGACATACGAACCAAGTATCCTCACCCCTTCTTCGCTAATTCAAACTCAGCCAAGGTAATAGCTTTCTTTAAGTTCGTTCAGCTTATGGTTCAAATTCCAGTTACAAACTATGCTCAGTTTTTGTTTCAAACTTGATATCTTTACCCTTACATGTTCAGTCACATGTTCATGAGTTAGTTCATTCATGTATCATATATACGTGATCAACTTATCAGTACTCTCAGTCATGCAGTCATACATCAACTCAGTCATAAAAATCATGCATCAGATATGCATGCTCACTATAAATCTCAGTAATGTCAATCATGCAGTCATATTTTAGTCGTTCATGTTCAGTATGTACTTTAGCTGATCGTTTCTTCTATCTCAATCAGTCTCATTCGAGGATGAATATTTCCAAGGGAGAGATATTGTAATACCCCGTCCTTCTACCTAGCTTAAAATCATCCCAAAAATGTTAAAGGCTTACTTTAAAAGATGAATCCACTTTTATACATATGGAATTTTAAAGATTTTGACTTTTGCTGTGTGGAAAATTGAATAACCTTTCCATTGATACCAAATTCGCCCAAATTCGATACCCGGGCGAAGAGTTAGAGCCATTTTAGTAAGACAGTATACCACCTGAGCCATCAGCGCGCCACGGTGAGCTTCTAGGTCCCATCCAGTATTTCAACATGATTTTACCACGTCGCATCATAATGCAATTTCTCAGTAGTCATTTTCTAGAGACACGGCGCGATAGCACTGCGTCGTGCCAGGTGCCCAAATTGGGTTTTTAGTGACAAAAAATAAAAACTTTCTAAAGGTAATTGGGTCTTTTTCCATGACCCAGATCAACCTTTAACCACAAAATTATGCCCTAAAACCCCATTATATCATTTTCCTCACTTTCTCTCAAGAACATAATCTTTCTCTCTCAAGAGACAAAAATCCTAGCTCGAGAAATCAAGGCCAATTCCAAGAATCTCTCCAAGAACCTTAAAAACTTAGATTTCCAGGTATGTCAAGTGTTGATTTATGGGTCCCCTTTCACCCATGAATCTCAAGAATCTCTTTTCTAAATCCAAGGATTTTGTATTTATGAATGTTCATGATTTAGTTGAATTGAGATTCATGTTCATGTTGTTGTTGGGTTTTGATTCATGTTTTAAATTCCATGTTCCAATGATTTTTCCTAGTATGTGATGTTTTACATAATATTCATGATAAACCCTTCAAATTTTCTAATTAATTTATGCAACCATGATAATTAAATGCATTAATATAACCAAAGTATGCTCCCCATGTCTTTGATAAAATACCTAGGTGAAGGGAAAAGTGCCACTATAGTATTTTATATGAAATCCCCATTCATATACAAGTTAATGCACATCAAGTGTTTGATGAAATGTCTTAGTCAATGAATTATGGATATATCTATATAGCCATTGTTGTGATTTTGAACTTATGCCATGATTTACTATTATGCTATCGAGTCTTGGGGGTATTTATACCCGACAATTTAGCTGTGTGCCTAGAGCCAGTGTAATTTTCATGTTAATCTCAGTCATGCCATGATCAGTAGAATTCAGTCAGTTACATGACTCAGGAAAACTCAGTAATCTCATGAAGTCAGTTAACAAAATTTAATAATATTCCGTCAGTCTATGGAACTCAGTGAACTTAGTCCAGTTCATCTTAGTATAATCAGTTCAGTGTCTATTCAGTTGGGAGTAGGATTTAGCACTGAGCAAACCCAAGGATGAGGGCACACGCTGACAGTAGAGGGTGTGACCCCTTAGAAGGAATCCTTACATTCCAGAACTATGTAGCCAGCATAGGTTGAGACATTAACATTGATAGCTGAGGATTGATGAGGTAGATTAACACAGCCAGATGAGGATCCCACCGTTCTCCTTTGGGGATACTGCCAGATTAGGGTCACTTATAGCTTGTGTTTACCTGTGGCGCGGTATTGACACCCTTCTAATTAGGGTTATAAATTGGACCCCAACGCAGCTATAACAGTTTATTAGGGGTATTTTGGTTAGATGACTACCTCTCACAGTCTCAACCTCAGTCTCAATAATAAAACTCTGATAGTTTTATAGATTTCAAGACTGTGAGATATAGTCACTCACTCAGTACGAAACTCAGCTAGTTCCATCAGAATCAAGACTGTCGGCAACGATCACCCAGTATCAGTTATATAAGTTATCAGTAATCCATGTTATCAGTATATTCAGTGTTCAGAATCCCCATATTTCAGTTGCAATTATGTTTTCATGCATATATCCTCACGCAGTCATGTTCATGTTCTTGACTGGATTAAGAAAGTTTTTTATATGGTTACTGGTACGTTACAATCCTTTCATTTATATATTTATGCTTTACTAGATCCTGGAGCATCTCTTTCTTTTGGAACCCCTTATATAGCCGTCAACTTTAGAGTCAGCCTCAAAATCTTAGTAGAGCCTTTCTTAGTGCCTACCCCAGTGGGTAAGTCTATCGTAGCCCAGCGGTTATAGTGTCTTAGTAAGTTACTTTAGTAGACCTTGTAGAGTTAGAGATGACGGATTTTGACGTCATTCTCGGCATGGATTGGCTCCATTTATGCTATGCTTCAGTGGATTATAGAAATAGAGTTGTTCATTTTCTATTTCCAAATGAACCAATCTTTAAATAGAGGAGTATTACTACAACGCTTAGGGGTCAACTTGTTTCGTACCTTAGAGCGAGAAAGATGATATCCAAGGGGTGTGTCTACCATCTTGTTTGATTTAAAGACTCTAATTTTAAGACTCCCAATCTTGATTCAGTTTTAGTAGTAAGGGAATTTCTAGATGTGTTCCCTGAAGATCTTCTCGGAGTTCCTCTCGAAAGGAAAATTGACTTCGGAACAGACCTTCTTCAAGATACCCAGCCTATCTCTATTTTTCCATACAGAATGGCTCCAGCCGAACTTAATAAGTTGAAAAAATAGTTGAAAGATATTATAGATAAGGGACTCATTAGGCCCAATATTTCCTTATAGGGCGCACCTATCCTATTCGTGTGTAAGAAAAAAGGTTCTCTTAGGATGTGTATTGACTACCGTCAGTTAAACAAAGTCATAATCAAGAATAAATATCCACTTTCTAAAATAGATGACTTGTTCGATAACTTCAGGGTGCCAGTTACTTTTCTAAGATAGACCTTAGATCCGGCAATCATCAGCTCAGGGTCAGAGAATCTGACATTCTAAAAACAGATTTCAAAACCCGATATGGTCACTTCGAGTTTCTAGCCATGTCCTTTGGTCTTACAAATGCCCCAACAGCCTTTATGGACTTGATGAACCGAGTGTTCTAGAAGTACTTGGACATGTTCATCATAGTCTTCATCGATGACATTCTTGTCTACTCCTATAACGAAAATAATTATGTGGACCACCTCAAAATAATATTGCAGACTCTTAGAACCCATCAGTTGTTTGCTAAATTTGGTAAGTACAAATTTTGGCTAAGATCAGTAGCTTTTCTTGGCCATATTATTTTCGGTGATGTCATTAGAGTTGATCCTCAAAAGACCAAAAACAGTGAGAAACTGGCCTAGACCCATCTCTCTATCAGATATCAGGAGTTTATTGGGTTTGGTTGGCTATTACTGGTGTTTTATTGAAGGCTTTTGGTCTATTGCATCCCCCATGTCTAGATTGACTCAGAAGAATGTCAAGTTTCAGTGGTCAGATTCTTGTGAGAAGAGTTTTTAAGTTGAAGACTCGACTCATCAAAGCCCCAGTTTTGATGTTAACAGATGGTTCAAATGGGTTTGTTGTGTACTGTGATGCTTCTAGAGTCGATTTGGTGTGAGTTTTAATGCATAAGGGTAAGGTTGTGGCCTATGCCTCTAGACACCTTAAGCCCCATAAATAGAATTATTCTACCCATGATCTCGAACTAACAGCTATTGTGTTTTCCTTAATGATTTGGAGGCACAATTTGTATGGGGTGCATGTTGATGTGTTCACAGACCACAAAAGCTTGCAGTATGTATTCTCGCAAAAAGATTTGAATCAGTGTTTGAAGAGATGTTAGAATTGTTGAAAGATTATGATATGAGTGTTTTGTACAACTCGAGCAAGTCCAATGTAGTGGCATATGCCCTAAGTAGATTGTCTATGGGTAGTGTTGCTCATGTTGAGGATGATAAGAAGAAGTTAGTTAGGGAAGCTCATCAGCTTGCCAGATTAGGTGTTTCGTTGGTTATTCAGCTGAGGGTAACGTATGGGTTCAAAATTGTTCAGAATCTTCTTTGGTTACCGAAATGAAAGAAAAGCAAGGTAGGGATCCCAATCTGGTGAAGCTGAAGGAGTCAGTCACAGACCAGAAAGTAAAGGTTTTCTCCCAAGGGAAAGATGGCGTGTTACGTTGCCAGGGTAGACTGTGCGTGTCTTGTATTGATGAGTTGAGATAGAGAATCCTTGCAGAGGTGCATGGTGCGCGTTACTCTATTCATCTAGGATCTACGAAGATGTACTACGATCTGCGGGAAATCTATCAGTGGAGTGGGATGAAGAGGGATATTGCAGAGTTTGTAGCTAAGTGCACCACTTTTCAACAGGTTAAGATTGAATATCAAAGGCCTAGTGGGTCTATGCAGGAGTTCAGTATCCCCACTTGGAAGTGGGAGGAAGTGAACATCGATTTTGTGATAGGTTTGCCTCGTACTCATCGTCAGATAATTCGATTTGGGTCATTGAGGATAGGATGACCAAATCCGCCCATTTCTTGCCAGCCCATACTTCTTATTCTGCCGAGGACTATGACAAGATCTATATTATAGAGTTGGTTAGGTTGTGTGGTGTTCCGCTATCTATCATCTCAAATAGAGATACTCAGTTTACCTCTTTCTTTTAGAAAGATTTTCAGAAGGGTCTTGGTACCCAAGTTCACCTCAGTACAACCTTTCACCCTCAGACAGATGGTCAGGAAAGAGGACTATTCAGACCCTTGAGTACATGTTGAGAGCATGTGTCATTGACTTTAAGGGTAGTTGGGAGGACCACTTTTCTTTAATTGAATTTACGTAAAATAACAACTATCATTACAGTATTTAGATGGCTCTATTTGAGGCTCTATATAGAAGGAAATATAGATCTCTGATTGGTTGGTTTGAAATAGGTGAAACCGCTTTAATAGGGCCTGATTTGGTGTTTGATGCTTTGGAGAAAGTTTAGCTAATCTAGGAGAGGCTTAAGGCAGCTTAAAGCCGATAGAAATCTTATGCAGAAGTGAGGAGAAAGGATCTTGAGTTTTATATTGGTGATTTCATATATCTAAAAATCTCTCCCATGAAGGGGATAAAGAGTTTTGGTAAGAAGGGGAAGCTTAGTCCCCGATGTGTTGGCCCTTACAAAATTATGAGCCAATTCAGAAAGGTAGTTTATGAGCTTGAGTTTCCTGCAGACTTAGCATCAATGAACCCAGTATTCCATATCTCTTTGTTGAAGAAGTGTATTGGTGACTCAACTGTAGTTGTCCCTTTAGAAAGCGTAGATAATAAGAACAACCTTTCTTATGAAGAAATTCTAGTCGAGATCTTTGATCACCAAATTTGTAGGCTAAGGAACAAAGAAGAAGCAGATATGCAGACCAAGTACCCTCATTTTTTCTCCGCAAACTCAGACTCATCTTAAGGTAACAATCTTCTTAGAATTTTCTCTTTTCCATGCTCAGTTTCAGCTGCATATCATTCTCATGCCAGTCGTGCATTCACAAACTAGTTTAGTCATGTGTCATGTTTCAGACTCAGTCATGTAATCACTCTTTCACCGTATATATTCAGATTGTAACCATAATTCCTCAGTATTTTCAGCTTAACCAATCTCATTTGAGGATGAATGTTCCCAAGGGGGAGATATTGTAATACCGGTAAAATCCAAACCAATACTAGAATTATGTTTCAAGCTCATGCAAAATAAATTATAGTTCTTTGATAGTTTTATGAGCGAGTTTGATGTGTATTAAGGCATCAAATAACTCCTAGCTATTAGACGAATCAAGATATTCCTTATCGATTGAGGTTTTGAGAAAAATATTACTATAGTCAAATTCAAATAAGCATATGGATTGTTATACTAAGAATCTTCTAGCTCAACACCTACCAGATTGTAGGAAATTGAATTATCTTTCCAACAATATTAATTTAGCCTAAATACGATACCCAGGTAAGAAGTTATGACACTTTTAGTGAAAGGGAGTAGCCCATCGCGATTAGGTCGCATTACGGTGATGGCCAAAATCATGTTCTTTCTTTTCCGATGAAGCACCGCATCGTGCCAAGGGGAAATTTCACGTTCGTCTTTTTCCAGTGGGGCACCGTGATGGCACTGCATTACGCCATGGTGCAACATTAGGATTGTCCATTTACAGTGGCGCAAAGCGATAGCACCGCATCGCGCAGTATGGTAAAATTAGAATTTTCAGTCCAGTTCTAAGTTTTAATTTTTCAAGGGTATTTAAGTCCTTTCCCTTCACCCCATTTAGTCCAAACACGGGATTTAAGTCCCAAGAGAGCATTGTTTGCTCATTATTTCACAATTCCCTTAAATTAAAGTAGCCCTCTTTCAAGAACAAACCCTAACTCATCCAATATTCAAGATCAAGCTTTAAGAATTCATCAAGAACTTTCTCTATTTCACCAACTAAGGTATGTTAAATGTTCATCCATGGGTCCCTTCCACCAATGGAGTCCAAAAATCTAATTTTAAATTTAAATTATAATTGTTACAAGTTATTGTAATTTTTAACCATGAATCCCCATAAATCTTGATTGTATACCATGTTCACATGAAATTGTTGTTGTTATTAAATCCCACATGCTTGAATAATGTTGTTCGATGATTTAAATCATAATTAGTGTTGTTGATGTCGAAATCATGCTATTACTACAAGCTTTAAACTATTCCCATGCTTAGCTTAAACTATGAATATCAAGTATTTGATGAAATGCCTACAAGAATGAATTTTGAATAAATGCTTTCACATTATGTCCTCAATGTTTTAGTACTATTTTGCGAATATTGCTATCGAGCCTTGGGGGTTATGAATACCCAAAAACTTAGTTGTTTACTTATTCTCAGTATCCTCAAAATGGTTTCAGATGTGTTATGAGCATTATCAGTTCAGTCATTTATCATAATCAGTTAAACTTAGAACAAATCAGTATCCCGAGTTAGTTCAGTTGGGAGTAGGATTTAGAACCGAGTGAGTGCAGGGATGGCGGCTTTCCCGTCAATTAGGCAGAGTCTCTAGTAGCAGTCCCTGTACTCCAAAACTACGTATCCAACATAGGATATGAGGAGTCACCCATCAGTTTAGGCTTGACTACCTCTCAGGGGTCACCCATCAGTTTAGGCTTGACACCCTTTGTCCTTCAGGACATTAGTACAGTGGATCCACGCAGCCAGGGTTAGTACCTGCGACACGGTACTGGCACACTTCCAACCGAGGTTACACGTTGGAACCCAATTTTCTCATTGGGATATATCAGTTAGATGATAACTCCCACAGTCTTAGTCTAATAATCAGCTCAGTAATTCAGTTTCAATTTTTCTTGACCATAGCATACAAATATAATTTATTCACTTATCAGTATTCAGTATCTCAGTTTGCTGATTATATTCAGAACACATTTTACGCTTGGTCATGCATCCTTAGTCATTATAGATTTTATGCATTCTATTCAGTACCTCATGTTATACATTCAGTCAGTTATTACTCATGCACATGAACGCATGCATATCAGCCTAACCTCATTTAGCATACCAGTACATTCAAAGTACTGATCTCATTCTTATTTCTTGTGCTATGATGTCTAATATCATAGGTTCGGATGCTCGATTCCCTGATCGCGCATAGACATACCAGATTATCAGCTATAGCAGTGGTGAGTCCTCATACTTTGAGGACATGGTTTATTTACCTCAACTTACTTTATCAATTTCAGTATTTTCTATTCAGTCGGAGTTAGTTGGGGCCTATCCCATCAACTCTACATTCAGACAGTTTAGAGGCTTTCAGACTAGAACAGACAGTCAGACAATTTTCAATTGTGATAATCAGATATTTTATCAGTATTGTCAATATTGTTTTACATACATAATTAGACTAAGATTTAAAACCTTATGGCATTTTTCTGTTAAACTTAGCATATGATTTCTATCATTAGCATATTATTTAGTGCTCACAGCAAGTACCAGCTCATAGGTTAGCTTGTGGTCCCTTAGGACTGTAAGCACCATGTGGAACCCAGGGTGTACTCTTGCGGCATTACAACATTGCATTTCACACTATTCATTCATTCATTCATGGTTCAGATTGAGTAAGGTGTATTTGTAGACTTTGTACTATTTATTAAGTACTTGAATATCTGTTACTTGATTTCACTATATTGAGGATTTGTTGGACAGTTTTATGATATCCTTATGATTCTTATTCTTAATTATGCGGTAAGATTAGGGTGGCTTTCCAGAGTGTAGGTTGTATGATTATTTTTAGCTTGTTGACGTGGAGTTACTAGTCGCCATTTTGAATTAAGGTCAATCGATGATGTTTGCTGAGTACATGTGACTCCATAATCACCCTTATTTTTTTACACCTTACATGTAGGTACTGATTCGACGACCTTTGAGCATTGATTCCTATGCTTCCTTTTACGTTAGCATCCTTGGAGATTCGAGGTGGCTGCTATTGTTTTCAGAGATTACTGAAATCTCTTCTAGCCTTATCTTTATGCATTTTCTGCATTTTATGATACTCAAACTTTTCTTTGATTTCTGTATTTAGTGGCTTGTATTAGTGACAACCAAATCTAGGATTGTCTATGTTTTGACTGTACTAGTCTATTAATCTATTTTTGTGATTTTGGGTTTAATATGTACTTATTTCTTTCCTCTTCAATAAGTTTGGGATGTTGTGTTTAGAATTGGGTTCCTGGCTTATCTATCATGGATGGTAGGGTAGGTGTCATCATAGTCTTGATTTTGGTACATGACAAATTATATTAGATCCCTAGGTTTATTGGTCACAGAAGTACAAATCGAGTCTAGAAAAAATATCATGGATCGGTGCGGAGTCATTCATTACCTATCTTCGGGAGGCTATAAAACTTTAGAAATATTTATTTTTTTCTTATCTCTTATCATGCAATATTGACCCTTTACCTTAAAATACTAAAATTCTTTTCTTATTCTCTCAAATATGGTGAGGTCTTGTCTATCCCGGGATAGTAGTCATGAGCCCCATCCAGCCCCTAAGACGATCGCTCGAGATAGGATATGCAGAAGGGAAAAGGGATATGGGAGAGCCACAGGTCATGGTAGAGAGAGAGCTTGGGGAGACAACCAGGTTCTTGATTAGGCAAAGTCTTTCGAGGTTGAGTTCAAGGCAGGTGATGATAATGTTCAGGTTCCATCTAATGATGTTGGCCTAGGTCAGGCACAACCGGGGTTTGTCGCTACACTGGTTTTTCAGGATACGTTGATTCGAGTTCTGGGTATTTTGGAGACTATAGCTTAGGGAGGTAGATTATTTGGTATGCCACCGAGTTAATAGGTTAGGGTAGGGGTACATACCCCAAATCTACAGACCACTCTAATTTATTAAGGTCCAATGGTTCAACTAACAATAAGTTCTAATGGTATGCCTTTACCAGGGGTATGAGCTATCGGTGGAGTTAGGCTAGCTATGTCTGATGAGGAGCAACACTAATTTGAAAAGTTTAGAAAGATGGATTCATCGTCGTTATAGGGTTATCAGTGAGAGGATACTTATGAGTTTTTACTTAGTTTCCATGAGAGACTTTAGATTATAAGATTGGTTGATTCCCATGGGGTTTATTATACTGCCTTACAGATGCATAGACCTGCCTAGCAGTGGTAGCACTCCTAAATTGATTCAAGGCAGTAGGTTCTCCACCGATGACTTGAGCTATATTTGCACAGGCTTTCGTTGGAGGATTCGTCCTTCATAGCTTAAGGGGGAAGGTTAGGAACTAGTTTGAGTAGTTGACGTAGGAAGGCATTTTCATGGTTGAGTATGAGATTTAATTTTATAACTTGCCCTATTATGCTATGGTTATCTTACCAAATGAGGTCGTGATGATTAGAAGGTTTATGAGAGGTTTGACACTTAGGATTAGAGAGGACGTGTTTGATGTATCCCAGTCTAGGCTTCTCATTAAAGGGTAGTTGATCTAGCAAAAGAGTTTGAGTTAATGTTTCTCTTGGTGCTGAGGTGAAGAAGAAACAAGCTTTGGATCTCATTCTTATACAAATTAAGGATGATGTGGGACAACAAAAGGTTATGGCCTTTGAGATTGGTGGTGGTGGTACTCTATGGCACCAAGGTAGGTTGTGTGTTCCTAATATTATTGGGATGCGATAGAGGATTTTGAGTGAGGATCATGAGTCGAGTATACAGTTCATCCAAGTTCAACAAAGATGTATCATGATTTAAAAGAGATTTATTAGTGGAACAATATGAAGAAGGGTGTGGCTAACTTCGTGTCTAAGTGTATGGTTTGTCAGTAAGTGAAGGTTGAGCACTTGAGGTCGGGTGACATATCTCAAGAGATAGAGTTGCTTGTGTAGAATTGGAAGATAATTAATATGGGTTTTTTATGGGTCTTCAGTGGTCTCGCAATCAGTATGACTTGATTTGGGTTATTATGGATAGAATGACTAAGTCTGCTCATTTCTTGCCTGTGAGGACTACTTACTTTGGAGAGGATTATGCTAAGCTATTCATTGAGGAGATAGTTACTTGCATGATGCTCATGTTTCCATTATTTAGGATTGAGGTACATAATTTTCTTCCACTTTTGGTGCTTGTTGCAGAAAGATTTGGGGACTAAGGTAACTTAGCACTGATTTTCACCCTCAAATAGATGAACAGGAGGAATGGATTATTCAGACCTTGTAGGATATGCTAATGGCCTGTGTGATTGACTTTAAGGGAAGTTGGGTTGATCACTTACCTCTCATTGAATTTGCATATAACAATAGTTATCACTATAACATTGGAATGACTCCTTTTGAGGCTTTTTATGGTAGGATATGTAGGTCTCTTATCTAGTATTTTGAGGTTAGTGAGACTCAATTTTTTTTTCTTGACTTTGTTCACCAAGCCATGGAAAAGGTGAAGGTTGTTAAGTATAAGCTTAAGACACCCCAAAGTCGCCAAAAGTCCTATGCGGATGTGAGGCAAAGGGAGTTGGAGTTTGATGTAGATGAATAGGTATTCTTAAAAGTTTCTTCTATGAAGGGAGTGATGGGGTTCAAAGAGAAGAGGAAACTCAGTCCTCGATATATGGGTCAGTACAGATTATGAAGAGAGTGAAGAATTTGCTTATAAATTTGAGTTTTCTATGAGATTGGATACTATTCATTTGGTTTTCCATGTGTCAAAGTTGAATAAGTGTATGGGTGACCCTTCTTTAATTGTGCCTATTAAGAATGTTGGTATTTCAGATTCCTTGTCTTATGAGGAAGTCCCAATTGATATTTTTGATAGGCAAGTCCATAGATTGAGGACTAAGGAAGTGGCTTCGGTAAAAGTCCTTTGGAGGAATCAAAAGGTAGAAGAAGCTACTCGGGAAACCGAAGAGATCATGAACTCCAAATATCCGGTCTTGTTCTCCGTGTTGGATAGAAGTATTTGGGGTATGGGATTCCCTTTTCATTTTATCGCTTTTAGCATTTATGCATGATTTTGTGGTTGCATCCTATTTTGTAGTCGTGCTAATGAGTCCCTTAACTCCTCATTAGGGGACGAATGATTCGGGATGAGGGTAATGTAATGCCCCAGGATTTGACCTTTGAAAATTTCTAGGTTTGGTCATCACTATCTAGGGTACAACTTAGGTGATGTGTCGTGAAGACTCCTCACGAGTCATACGGAGCCAGTGGTAGGTTGACATGTGAGGTTTCCCTAAGTTTTTATTTGGGTCAGGATAAGGACATAACGAGTCGTTGGATGAGGTCACCAGTAGGGGTGGGTGACTCGTGTCCACAATATTTTGGTTGCCCTAAGTCACTGCCCAGACTATGAGTCTAGGTAACGACTCGTAGCCAGTCACTACGAGTCGTCCTGACCCATAGCGACAGGGGATAATTTTCTGTAATTTTAATTAAGGGTACCTTGGTCATTTCCCTCCTTTCTACAGTTAACTTCCATGACCTAAATACCCTAAGGGACCTTATTTTTCATCATTTAACAAGTCATAAACACTCTCTTCTCTCTCAAATTCCCCAATCAAGAACAAAGCTAGGGTTTCCAAGGGATTGGTCATCTAGGGCTTAATTTGTGGTTTCTCTTCAAATTTTTGTGGTGCTATCAGGCATGTATCTTTTCCCTAACTTGGTTTTATATAAAAGGATGTGTTTAATCATGGTTTATGTAAATTTAATTGTGGGTTTTGAATGATGGATTGAGGGTTTTGAATGATTGTTACTTGGATGATTTTTCCATGATTTTGGAATTATTATTCATGTTTTATCTCATGGTTGTTGAACAAATATGTGCATGGGTTTAGTGAATGGGAAAGGGGATCGTGGAACTCCCCCAATTTTATGAAACTTGGCTTGGAATTGGAATTAACCTCAACCGACTGATAAATTTAGTTTTGCAACATGGAAATATGCATTATTTAACCCACTTTTGAAACTATTGTATTGCATAAAAGGTTAATGGAATATAAACGGTTTTGAAAGGCCTTGGTGGCCATGGATTGGTTTTAAATTGGAACTTGGAGATCGTGGATTGCCTAAGTGACGGATAAGTGGAATGGCATAATAAAAATTGACTCGCAAGTTCAATTGGTATGACGATACCAAATGGTAAATTGCCAAAATTAATAACTCTTTGGTTAAATATCCGGGTCATGTGCGAATATTTTAATTGGTCTTAAAGGGGGTTGTGTAGCTCATCGTAGAAGGTGGATGTCTCGGGGGACCAATACTAGAAACCGCATCTGCCGACGTGGGGGTCTTTATGACTATGTGCATACTTCACACTTATATATATATATATATATTGGATTGGTCGAGGCATTTCTTGGCTCATTCTTTGATTTTCCTACCACGTGCGGCTAACACATATTGGGACCCTTTCAGCAGGGGAGCTGAACCCATATAGCCCATGGGTTCCCTTAAGACAGTTAGAGCTACACAATCCAAGCTAATGATTTTAAATTTCATTCTTAAACCTTGTTCCCTATCCCAACATTATGTATATATATATATATATTTCCTTGTATGTGAACATGTATCTTGAGTTTGGATTTGATTTTGAACTGGCATTATTTTATCCCTTCCCAAATTAACATGTTAGCACTCTCCATGCTAACAGTCCCTGGATGCTACATCATTTCATGATGTAGGGTCCTAGGGTTTTTTTAGTTGGTTTGTGCAGTGTTAGGTGGTTCGGTCATCTATCGGGTTTGTGGTGAAGTGGAGATCTTTCATATTTCAAAAAGATGGTCACTCTATCATCCTCTTTCCATATCTTAGAATTGAAGAGTTCTTATTAACATTATCATTTTCATTGTTACTATCATAGTCGGGGGCATGTCCGGATCTAGTTTGATATTCGAATTAGTTTAGAGTCTTTGTGGACATGTATGGGTTGAATGGTTGTTATTGACTCTTAGTACTTATTGTTGTTATTGACTCTTAGAGCTTATGGTTGTTATTGACTCTTAGATCTTACTTTTGAGTACATTGACTGTCTTATATCATACTTGGTTGTCTTTTGCTGTTATTTTAGATTATGTTTTAGATAGGATATGAGGGTGGACTCCAACCCTTGATGGGCTTGATATACCCATCATGACTTGGCTTGGGTTTGGGTCATGATAGATTATCCATTATACAAATAGAGGGGTCCGCAACAAGGTCATCAGGTACCTACTAGAGCAGCAAAGCCTATAGATAGGGGTCAAAGCAAACCTCAGAGAGGTAGAAGTGGACCACCAACTTACAAGGGAGGTGGTGTGGAAGTGAATCATACGATATATGATAGGGCTCACTGTTATGCCTTCCCAGGGAAGCCTGAGGCAGAGTCTTCTAATGCAGTCATTACAGGTATCATCCTAGTTTGTCATCAATCGTCTTCAGTGTTATTTGATCATGGTTCTACTTTCTCCTATGTATCTGCATACTTTTCTTCCAGCCTTGACATGATGTGCGAGTCCATAGTTGTGTCATTCGTGTTTCTACCTAGTAGGAGATTACTTAGTGTTGGATTGGGTGAACCAATCCTTCCTTGTTTCTATTTTGGTGTATGATACCTTGGTAGATTTAATTATCCTTGATATGATCAATTTTGATGTAATTTTAGGCATGAATTGGATTTCTCCATATAATATTATCTTGGATTGTTATACCAAGACAATTACCTTGGTTATGCTTGATTGTCCAAGATTGGAGTGGGGAGGTATTTGAAGTTCATATCCTGAGAAGGTGATTTTATTCATTCGGGTCTAGTGGTTAGTTGAGAAGGGTGTCTATCATATTTGGCTTATGTTCATGATACTGGTACCAAAATACCTTCTTTAGACTTAGTGAAGGTGGTCAAAGAGTTCATGGATATATTTTCTATCGATCTCTAAGTGTTCTTCCTCATCGAGATATTGATTTCGGTACTGATTTAGAGCCGAGCACTAAGCCCATTTCTATTTCTCCTTAAAGGATGACACCGGTAAAGTTGAAGGAATTGAAAGATCAGTTTTAAGATTTATTGAGTAAAGAATTTATTTGACCAAGTGTATCACCTTGGGGGTACCCCCGTGTTATTTGTAAAGAAGAAAAATGGGTCTATGAGGATGTGCGTTGATTATCGATGGTTGAACAAGGTAACAATCAAGAATAAGTATCCTCTACAGTGTATTGATGACTTGTTTGATTAGATTCAGGGTCCTTTAATGTTCTCAAAGATTGATTTGAGGTCGTGGTATCATCAGTTGAAGATTCAAGCTTTGGATATTTCGAAGATAGTTATTCGAACTAGGTATGGCCATTATAATTCTTGGTTATATCCTTTGGATTAACTAATGGCCCAAAAACTTTGATGGAGTTGATGAAAGGGTATTTCGTCCTTATCTTGATTCTTTTGTGATTGTGTTCATCGATGATATTTTGGTGTACTCTAAGAGCGAGGAAAACCATGCAAAACATTTGAGAATTGTACTGTAGAAGTTAAATGATGAGAATCTATATACCAAGTTTTCAAATTATGAATTTTGGCTTGGTTCTGTGGCATCCTTGGGACACGTGGTGTCAGAGAAGGGTAAGATGGTCGATCCGGACAAGGTTGATGCAGCGCAAAATTGGTCAAAGCCTACTTCACCTTTGGATATTTGGAGTTTTATTGGGTTGACGGGCTATTACAGGTGGTTTGTGTAGGGTTTCTCTTCCATGAAAGCTCCTATGACTCGATTGACTAAAAAGAATATGGTTTTTCAATGGTTGAATAAGTGTGAGGAGAGCTTCCTAAAGCTTAAGACTCTGCTGACTTCAGCTCTTATCTTAACCCAACCTATGGAAGGTGAGGGATCTACAATGTTTTGTGATGTTTTTCTTATTGTTTTGGTGGTGTGTTGATGTAAAATAAATAAGGTGATAGCATATGCTTCAAGGCACTTGAAGCTACGTGAGAGAGATTATCCTACCCATGATCTGAGATTCTTTAGCATGTTGGGCTAGTGGCTTACGGCTTAGCTTTACCATCGGATCTCTCAACCCGACAACCAGTTTTTCATGTTTCTATATTGAAAAGGTACTATCCAGATAATTCGAATATGGTTCAGTGGGACTCAGTGAGATTGAATCTGACGTTTGAGAAAGAACCTAAAGTTACTCTGGATGGGAAGGTTAGAAATTTAAGATCAAAGGATATAGCATCAGTGAAGTTACATTGGAGACAACTTCACATAATTGAAGTCACTTGGGAGGTGGTTTCCGATATGCGGAGCAGATATACCCATATCTTTGATAGTACAATTACTTTTTTTCTCTACGTTCGAGGACGAACGTTTTTGTAAGTGGTGGATTATGTAATGACCCTCGAAGCTATTTTGTGAATTTTCTCATTTTAATCCTCTGAATAGTTTTAGACGTGATGTATGACTTTTAGGGATGGATACTACGGACCTTGAGAGGTTCAAGAGCAGTTTGATTCATCGATTGAATTTTTGAGTCTAAGAAAGTTAAGTTTGAATACGGCTACTTGCGGTCAGGAAGACCGCAAACTAGTGTTTTTAATAGTTTGAATAGGTTCGGAATGTGCTTTCTAATCATTTTACATAATTGATTTATTTCTATAGGGTTCAGAATAAATTACGAGGACTTATTTGAGGTTTTGAATATTTTAGATAATTAGTATAATTAGTGGTTTAATGGGTAAAAACCACAACTTTTTCCCCTTCTCACATAGCCACTTTCAAGAAGGTTATCAGGTTTAACCATTTGGAGGATAACAGAATCAAGGGGAGATAAAAAATAAATAGAAAGTTCAAGTTACTCTCGACATGTTGCAAGAACGGTCTCAAGTGAGGGCTCATCCACCGATTTGAATATATTTTTTTAATTATTGTGGTATCAATTTTATAGTATTGTTGGTTGTATGATCCATTTAGAAGTTTAGGACAAGAATTGTTAAATTAATTGTTGCCTAAGGAATGAATCAAATATCGGCTAAATGTCCAATAATGACAAAGTGTGTAATTAATGGGCATTAAATTAGTTGGCAGTGATGATAGGTTAGGAATGGTATCCATTGTTTTGTTCAATATTCTTTAAATATTTAACTAAATCCCAATGTGACCAAACGGGAAAGATTTCATGATAATTTCACACCATAAAGGAATAATACTTTCCAAAAGTTATTCTTTCTAGTTGTGAGATGGTGGTTCCTGGACACGAATAGCAAATAAAAATACTAAACACATCGAGTATGGAGCAATATAGGGAAAGGAAGAAGGACTTGCCCATGGTGTTTATCGACTTGGAGAAGTCATACGACAAAGTTCCTAGGGAGGTGCTTTAGAGATGTTTGGAGGTGAGTGGGGTCCGGTGGTGTACATTAGATTGATTAAGGACATGTATGAGGGAGCAAAGACTCAGGTAAGGACGGCGGGAGGAGATTCAGAGAATTTACCAGTTTTAACGGGGTTGCATCAGCGATCGACTCTTTGCCCATTTTTCTTTACAGTGGTGATGGATGTGTTGACGTGGCGTATTCAAGGTGAGGTGCCTTGGTGTATGGTTTTTCCAGATGATGTAGTTTTGATTGATGAGACGCAGGGAGGTGTGAATGATAAATTAGAGGTTTGGAGACAAACCCTTGAGTCTAAAGGGTTCAGGTTGAGTAGGAGCAAGACTGAGTATATGGAATGCAAGTTTAATGACTTGAGGCAGGAGGACGACGAGGTAGTGAAGTTGGGGTCCCAGGTTGTTTGTAGGAGGGATAGTTTTAAGTATCTTGGGTCGATGATTCAGGGTAATAGTGAGATTAATGAGGATATCTCCCATTGTATTAGGGTAGGATGGATGAAGTGGAGTCTCACCTCGGGAGTGTTGTGTGATAAGAAAATGTTGCCCAAACTGAAAGACAAGTTCTACAGAGTGGCAGTCCGACCGGCCATGTTGTACGGAGCAAAGTGTTGGCCAATCAAGAACTCTTATGCTTAAGAATTGAAGGTGGCGGAAATGCAGAGTGTTACTTTGGATGTGTGGTCTTACTAGTGGTGATAGGGTTAGGAATAAGACTGTCCGTGAGAAGGTTGGACTGGCTTTGGTAGAGGACAAGATGCGGGAAGTTTGGCTGAGATGGTTTGGGCATGTGATGAGGAGGGGCTTGGATCCCCAGTTCATAGGTGTGAGAGGCTAGCTTTGGATGGTTTCAGGCGGGGTAGGGGTAGGCCGAAGAAGTATTGGAGAGATGTGATTAGACATGACATGGAGCAGTTACAGCTTACCGAGGACATAACCCTAGATAGAAAGGTATGGGGGACGTGAATTAGGATAGAAGGCTAGTGCATGTGGGGGTGCCTTTGGTACGTTAGTGTAAGGTATTACTGTGTGTGTGTCTTATCTCTATTGTGCCATCTTGTTTCATGCTTTTATTATGAATTTATTTGTTATTCTTTGTCTTGAGCCGGGGAACTATCGAAAACAGTCTTGCTACTTCTCCGGAGGTAGTGGTATGGACTGCGTACATCTTACCCTCCCCAGACCCCACTGTGTGGGAATACACTGTGTTTATTGTTGTTGTATCGTGTATTGATTATGGTACACAATAAAAAGCTGTAGGCCAGAATAGACAAGAGAGAGATGCTCTCCTTTCTCTCTACTTTCTAAAAACCCAAACACACTAATGAACAAATTTTCCAACACTTCAGATCCAAATTTAGCACCATCAAAACCATCCGATTCAAATCCACAACTAGTAGAAATATTTAAATCAAAATTACTTGCTTCAGAACTTATATCAGACCTACCAATGAAAAATTGTGTTGAACTTAATGATAGGGGTTGCCCCGAAGTCTCCATTAATGAAGGAGTTGAAAAGTTATCCAATGGGATAAAACTTATTATGCTCTCCAAGAAAGATACTGTTAGAATTTATTCTCCTTGGAAACATTCGTTAATTATCAAATTGTTGGATAAGGAGGTTACTCATCAATATCTCCGTGAAAAGTTGGTGTCTTTATGGTAGATTCCAGAGGTTTTTCCCCTAATTGATCTTGGGTTAGGATTCTACATTGCTAAATTTACTCAACCAAACAGTGCTTCTAAATGATCCTTGGTTTATTAATGGACATTGCCTATCAATTAAGAATTGGGAGCCCAATTTTGTGCTGCAAAATGAATGAGTAACTTACTCATCCATTTGGGTCTGTCTCCCCCACTTACCTATAAAATTTTATAATGCCATTCTCTTAAAAAAGATTGGTAATGCAATTGGTAAGTTATTGAAAGTAGATGTTTGTACCAGTTCAACTCTACATGGTCGATATACTCGTTTGTGTGTACAAATTACAATGGATAAACCAGTCCTTAGTACCAACCAAATAGGTACTCACACACAAGAAATTCTATACGAGGGAGAAGGTAATTTGTGTACAAGCTGTGGTCGTTTTGCCTATATTCATAAGGATTTTTCATACCAACAACATACTCCCCAAATGAAATCACAATCTCAAGATCCCTATGGTACTTTGGCTACACCTCCTCCACCTCAGTAGGAATGACACACCATCAAGTTTCCTCTAAAAAAGAAAAATAATAAGTTGGGGAAAACTAATCAACCTCCATTTTCTCCCTCCTATTCGGACTCAGCGAAGTCAAATACATCCCTTACAAAAGGTGTTTAGAAAAATTCCTAAATTGATCCAACACTAGCTGTCGATTTAGATCCAGTTAAGAAGGATACATCCTATGCAAAGGTTTCTAAGGTACATTCTCAATTTGGATCAGCAACAAGTACGTTTCCAACCCCTTTTAATTTTACTGCTAAGTCTGATGTTTGTACTGCTCAAGTCTTTACAAATATCAGAAGTCCTACTTCATAGAACTCTAATATGGATAAAAAAAAGAAATTGTTCTTCTAATAGGGGGAACTCCTCTATCCTACACCTCAATAAATTTAATATTTTGACTGAAAAACTTTAGTTTCTCGCTCTACTGTCTCAGAAGTACAACACTGCACTGAAGTTGGACCCTCTAAGGAAAAATAGAGAAAAAAGTCAGACCCTTTTATTACAAATAAAGTTACTTGTGGACTTCCTCCGCAAACTCAATTTTCTCATTTCGACACATCTATCAATACTGAATTTTTAATTACATAGAGCCTTCTCAGAAAAACCCTAGTACTAATTCTATTATTTTCTTCTCTTTTAGGACTCAGCTGTCTTCCCCTTCTTTTTATCTTCCCCAAAATAACGACAAACAACTCCAACTGGCAGGAAACTCGTCATTCAAAAATAACATGCATGCTATGTAACATCCCGTATCAAATCCCTTACATAATTCCTCTGAAATTCTAATAAAACATAATGATTATATTTCCAGTACAACACTTATTGTATTATATTATAAACCATCTCAAACACTTTACTGCTCCTTCTCACCTAAGCTAAATAAGTCTATATACTTAGAAAATGGACAAAGTTCATCTTCCCTCTACACCAAAAGGTACGACTGTTTTCTCTAACTCGACTATACCACCACAGGCCAATGAATCCGTCTCCACAAATTTCTCTGTAAGTGGCTCACCATCCGTTAATGTATGCTACTCAACCTGTACATCCCCTCCATCAGTCATTGACTTGAATCGAAAGGGCAATCCAAGGTCATGCAACTCTTTTCTCGATGGATATAAACAGAGTGGAGACTCTTGTTGTTCTCTAAAATAAAAAATTCTTAGCCCAAATAATTACAGAGGCGATGAAAAAATCGATCAAGTACTTTGTGAATCAAATATGGTAATCCAATGTTATAGACCCATTAATGCATTCCACAGCCCCACAGTTCATCCACATACTGCAGTCTCTATGGAACATCCAACATTTACTGAATCAATTCCCCAACATGAATGAAATTTCTCTAACTCCATTCATCACACCTTAGGAGATAGTCAATGTGAATCTACTTTTCTTTCCATGGACTCCGATCCCTATTCAGTGCGGTTAATTTGTGAACCTCCACACATAGTCAATGTGATCTCTGTTCCTTCACAGAAATCTCAAATTTTAAAAATGTAGCACTCATGATCTTTCCCAAAGACGAGGATAAGAAATATGTCCATCTTTGTCCAGTGTCTCTCCTAAAGAGCTCCTTCGACCTACGCCCTAACATAAATAGTGCCTTGGCAAAATTTATGGTTGTTATGATCCCAACACTTCAGTTTAGTCTATTTTCTCCTGGTGATAGTTCCCAACCTCCTCTTAAATTTTTCTCTCTAATGAATCAAGCTACATGTTTTATCGTTTGGAACAATCGGGGAGTAAACAAAGAAAAATTTAGAAGAAATTTTAGATATCTTCTTAACTCTCACGACTCGTGCTTTGTTGAGTTGTTGGAAACTAAGCTTTGTGATCACTTAGGGATCATGCATGAGTTTGGTTTTGATGATTATTGGGAAATTCCTGCTATGGGTAGATCGGGTGGTATAGTCCTGCATTGGCATACTAACTTTTTCAGTGTTACTCAGGAATGTCAAACCTCTCAGGAACTCCAAACTATGATCAAGATTAGCCCCTATAATCTTCCTT
This sequence comes from Capsicum pubescens, assembly GCA_030864215.1. Classification (NCBI taxonomy): domain Eukaryota; kingdom Viridiplantae; phylum Streptophyta; class Magnoliopsida; order Solanales; family Solanaceae; genus Capsicum; species Capsicum pubescens. The sequence continues at coordinate 67,261,143 of CM061549.1, read as the reverse complement.
GGAATTTTTCTACTATTTATGCTAGCACTGATTATAATAATCTTCGTATCCTTTGGCAGAATCTTATAAGTTATGCTCACTCTATTACTGGTCCGTGGTTTGTGGCTGGATTTTAATGAAATTCTTTCCCACAATGATAGGGGTGATCGATCTATTAATATTTCTAAAAGTTTTGATTTTTGGTACTGCATCAACTCTTATCAGCTTATGGATTTAGGTTATAAAGGTAGTAAATATACTTGGTCCAACCATAGGAAAAAAGTTAATACTATCATTTTGGAAAGACTTGATAGGTTTTCGTCACAAATGACTTGGTTGAAAATTGGCCAAATGCTCATGTTACTCATCTTTCGAAAACCCATTCCGAACAAACCCTCTTCTTATTTCCCTTACTAATAGATACTTCGACAATGGTAGAAAACCCTTTAGGTTGGAAAAGTATTGGATGGATCACCCGGAGTTTAGTACTATTGTTAGTTAAAGTTGGGATACTAATGATCTCACTCGTGTTATTCCTTCCTTCCGAAAAATGGTTTTACATTGGAGTAATCATGTTTTATGTAATATCTTTTGTACTAAGAAACGTATCTTTGCCCGTCTCACAAGGATTCAAAATTCCCCTAAGTATGCTTCTAGTGATTTTCTTCAAAATCTAGAACGTGGTCTTAAATTGGATTATAATGATATCCTTAAGAAGGAAGAGGGCTATTGGAAAATGCGCTCTCGTATTAACCATCTAAGCTAAGGGGATGCTAACACCAAATACTTCCACTTGTTTGTTTTCAATAGGCATCGTAGAACAAAGATTTCCTACTTTAAAGACTCTAATGATAGTTGGATAACTAATCCCGATAAGCTCTTCACCTATGTTTTTACCAATTTTTTAAAATGCATTACTACTAACCATACTTCTACCGGTTGGTCCCACTTAAGAAAGTCACTATTAGTTTTCTTAAGTTTGACCTCTCGGATTTGGATAATCCTCTTTAGGAATTGAAATAACTCAGACTTTGTTCTTTTTCAAGCCTTTTAAAGCCTCGGGACCAGATGGGATTCACCCCCACTTATTCTAGTCTCAATGGAATATTGTTGGACCTTTGGTTAAAAACATGTGCCATATGGTTTGCTCTACTAAGACTCTTCCCAATTCCATAAATGACACCCTCCTATGCCTTGTTCCAAAATTCTCAAATGCTAATCATTTAAAGAATTTTTGGCCTATTAGTCTTTGTAACACAACTTACAAAATTATTACAAAGATTATCGCCAACCGCATTAAACCATATCTATCTACCCTTATTAGACCCTATCAAGCCAGTTTCTTATAAGAATGTCATGTCAGTGATGATGTTATCCTGGTTCAGGAACTTGTTTCCTATATTACTAAGTCTAAAAATAAGGTTGCTAGTTTTGTTCTTAAACTAGATTTGGAAAAAGCCTTCGACCGTCTCGAATGGTATTTTGTCTATTGAACCCATCTATTCTTCAAGTTTCCCTAAAAAATTATAACTCTCATTATGAGATGTATCTCCACAAGTAACATAGCTTTCCTAGTAACAACAACAACAAACCCAGTATATTCCCACATAGTGGGTTCTAGGGAAGGTAAAATGTACGCAGTCCATACCACTACCCCTGAAGGAGTAGAGAGCTTATTTCCGACAGACCCTCGGCTCAAGACAGCTTTCCTAGTAAACGGTACCCAAACTAATTATTTCTCTCCTGCTCAAGGTATTCAATAAGGCGATCCTATGTACCCCTATATTTTTATTCTTTATATGGACATCCTTTCAAATTATAGAACTCATCAATTAGATACCCTGCACTGGGATCCAGTTACCCTAAGTTAAAATGGCCCTTCCTTTATTCACTTATTTTTTGCCGACGATCTAACTCTTACTCCTCAGGCTAACACTAAATCTATCCACAACATTCATGATTGTATGAATCGTTTTAGCATTCTTTCCGGCCAAAAAATTAATGTGGCAAAATCTAAGGCTATATTCTTTTTGTCTTGCTCACCCAATATTCCGGTACTGATAAAAGATCTCTTTGATATTTCGCCGTCTAATAATTTGGGTATATATTTAGGTTTTCCCATTGTAAATTGCAAACCTAGACATGCGGATTTTTAGTTTCTTATTGATAATATACGCAGAAAGCTTGCTTCTTGGAAATCAAAATTTCTTTCTCCGACAGGTAGACTTGTCGTGATCAGTTTTACTCTGGATGCGATTTTAGACTATACAATGCAATATTGTAAGCTTCCCAAGAAAACCTGTGATATCATTGATAAAATTAAGAGATTTTTCTTTTAGGGGTCTACTAATCAAAAGCATAAACTCCAATATATTAGCTGGGATAAGGTCGGCACCTCGAAAAAAATAGGGGTTTAGGTCTTCATAAAACTGATACTAAAAATCAATCTCTTCTTACGAGCCTGGCTTGGAGACTGTTTACTAACTCTACTTCTCTTTGGGAAACTACTCTTCTCCATAAATACAATCATATTTGGCACCAACTCACTACCTCATTTATTTAGAGAAACGTCCTCTTTGGGGGTTCTCTATGTAATCAAGCCACTGCCTGATCTCCAGCTTTAGGAAACTTCATTAACCTTTGAAAGCAACATTAGATTCCTAATCTTCCTATCCTCGGGCATATTCTTCAGAGTCCTTTCGCTCAGAATGAAGCAGACTTACGTCTCTCCGATATCTGGACAGGCCATCAGTGGGATTGGGGTAAATTATCGTTTAAAATTCCCTAATTTTTCACTGAGAAAGCCAATTGTATCTGTCCAAACCCCTCTCTTGTCCATTGGGATAAATCTTACTGGGAGTACACCACCAATGGCCTTTTCTTTTCAAAATCTATTTATGACTTTCTTGATCGATATTCAACCAATAATTATGCCTTTACTTGATTTGAAATCTGAATACCTTGGCAAAAATCAAATATTTATCGTGGCTTTGCTCACATGGAAGGCTTCCTGCGGCTGCTTATCTTTATTATATTAGAATTTATCTGCATCCTACATGTCCTATATGTCATCTCAAACCTGAAACTTCTACGCATATCTTTACCCAATGTTTTGTAGTTAAAAATTTTGGTTGCACATAGGCTTACACATCTCCCAAATTGATACCACAAATCATCATTAGATAAACTCTTTGAAATCTCAAACCCCTCCTTTCCAATATCTCTCTAGATTGGATGACCTTTTTCCTTTTTGCTATCTGGTAAATTTGGCTCAATCGAAACAATAATATTTTTAATACGAAAAAACAATTTCCCTGATTTTACTTTGGTTCATGCTAAAACTCTTGAATATACTAATTATGTTCTTACCCCTAGTAATTGTATCGGTTATATTCCTATCAAGGTTAGATGGTTCCCTCCTCCCGAAGGTATCAATAAATTAAACATAGATGGGTCTTTTCCAAAGGTTAATGCTCGATGTGGAATGGGCGGAGTTATCCAAAATTACTTAGGCACTTGGATAACTGGCTATTGAGCTACTAGCAACTGCCACACTATGGTTGAAAGTTAATCTCTTAAATATTGCATTGAGCTTGATCTTAGTCATAATATAACTCCTCTAATTATTGAGACCGGATCGGCAGAAGTTATCCAACTTATACGACATCCTACCATGCCCTTTACTAATATTATTAATCAATGCAGGTTAATGTTGAAGAACATGGAAAATCCAGTGGTGTAACATAACTTTTGGGAGGCAAACAAGGTAGCCGACAGTTTATTCAAGAATAGGTTCTAGCCTAACTCCACCGGGAAATATTAACTTCATCCACTCTCCACCTATGGATATTGCTACACATCTGCTCAACGATGCTAATGGTGTTTTTTGTAATCATTTAGTTTCTTGTTAAATGTATAATAACCTACTAAGTCTGGGAAATCAATCCATCTCATCCTATGTAAATAGCAATGCTCATACTACTACTACTGCTTTTGGTTATAATTCAGCTACTCTAGGGGCCCCTACCAATAGTCCCCCCTTGCTTTGGTATGCTACTTACTATATATATATATATATATATATATATATATATATATATATATATATCCCAATTACCAAAAAAAAAGAAGTTGTAGACCTTACCTACAAATGGCATGTCTGAATTCTAGTTTAATTCCTTTATTAATTTACATGTCTTGACTACTATTTTAGGATATGAATTTTTATATAGCGGATATTAATAGTATATGGGTGGAGGCTTGTATTTGATAATTTTTCATGGTATTATCTTCATCTTTAATTACGAATTTAGAATTGTTAATATGATTACCAATCATTAAGATTTGATTTTGAGATTTTGGGGTGACTCTTTGATCTGATATATCAAATTGAAAATAATTTTAAAAATATGGGTCTCATTAGATTTGTACGCTTATGGGGATTATGTATTTGAATAGATTTTGATCGTTCAGAGATAGTACAAAAAGGCAAGTATGTTAATTGACGTTGGACTTTCTTTGAGGCAAGTTGAGACTTTTTTAGACTCTTTTTCAAAGTATTTGTGTTAGTTATGTGTAATGTGACTAATAGGGAATGAGGCTCCCGTGAAGGTGAAGTGACAAGCATCTATACGGGTAATAGTGTTATTTAAGAGGTTAAAATAAATCAATTATACATGTGAAACTGTTTTCACCTAGTTGCTAGTACAATGGGCTGATTTCCTAAGGTAAATGAATTATTTTTGGGATCAGAGTTGCATTTCTGCACATCATTCATTGTATTTCTTATGGGGTCGGAATGCACACCTGCACAATATTATTATTTATTTATAAGGATCGGAGTGCATGCCTTCATAATATATTTATTGGGTTCGAAGTGCACGCCTACATAGTACATGGACCTTGTGAGTCCTTCATGGGTCCTATCCTTGAAGTCATTGCTCGGTAGGTGTGTACATAGAATATGCATTGCATTGCACAGTATCATTCATTAATTCATGGGTCGGATTAAGAAGGTGTATTTGTTGGCTTTGTACTGTTTATTAAGTACTTGAATATCTGTTACTTAATTTAACTATATTGAGATTTTCTTGGACAGTGTTATGATATCTTTAAGACTGTTAGTCTTGATTATTCAGTCAGATTAGGGTGGCTTTCCTGAGTGCAAGTTGTATGATTATTTTTAGATAGTTGATGTGGTGTTACTCGTCACCACTTTGAATTTAGGTCGATCGATGATGCTTACTGAGTACACGTGGCTCCGTAATCACCCTTGCTTTTTCTACCCTTTCTATGTAGGTAACGATCCACAACCTCTGGGAATTGATTCCTGTGGTTCCTTCTGCGTTAGCATCCTTGGAGATTTGAGGTAGCTGCTATTGTTTTTAGAGACTACTGAAATCTCCTCTAGCTTTATCTTTATGCATTTTTCACATTTTAAGATACTCAAAATTTTCTTTGATTTTTATATTTAGTGGCTTGTATTAGTGACTATCAGATCTGGGATTTCCTATGCTTAGACTATACTAGTCTATTGATCTACTTTTGAGATTATTCGGGGTTTATTATGTTCTTATTTTCTTCCACTTCTATAAGTTTGGAATATTGTGTTTGGAATTGGGTTCCTGGCTTACCTATCACACAGGGAGGGATAGGTGTCATCACGGTCCCAATTTGGGGATTTCATAAAAATTTAATTGGGCTAAAATGAATTCGATCAAAATGGCTCTAAAAGTGGGTCATAACCCAACCCGTCTAATTCTTACTAAGTTATAAATTCTTTGTTTGACCTCTTATAATTTTTTAGGACTTAATTAACTATTTTTCCCCATTATTTTGACTATATAAAACATATAACAATAACATATTTAGTATAATCTCACAAATGAGGTATGAGTTATATATCTACATCTACAATCTACAATATATTAAAGAGAAAAGACATCAAAACCCCCCGAACTTATCGCCAAAACTTATTTTAGCACTCCAACTTAACTTATAATTATTTACCTCCTTAACAACTTTCAAGTGAATTAAATGCAACCTCAAAATCACAAACTCACTCTCACAACAGAGAGTGCACTACACACGCATCATGTCATTGTCAAATCAGTGCCATTGTATTGCTACGTAAAAATTTTAAAAAAAATTTTAAAAAAATTAATCCCACACACTTACTATTTTTTTATATTTTAAAAAAAATGTGTATTATATATATATATATATATATATATTAATAAAAAATATCCCCCCCCCTCCTTCTTCTTCAAACAGCTCCCCCCTCCCCCCAATTCCTCCTCCTTCTTCTTCTTCCGATAGCCGTACCCCACCCCATGCACTTTTTTTTCCTTTCTCAGATCATTCCCCCAATTCTCTCCTTCCAATCAACCATGAAAATTCTTCCCCCTCTATTTTTTTTTCATTTTTTCCATTAACACCATTATTTCAACCTTCAATTTTAGATCCCTCGACGTTTTTAACAATCAAATTCACCAAATCATTCACCCAATTATACAAAACTAAATTCATCAATTTTGGTGAATTTAAAAGTCAAATCCACCAACTCATTCACCCCGTCCTTTTTTCCTTCAACCTCTAACCTTAGCGAAAATTCAAATACAACAGATGAGGAAATCAAATGAACAATATATAATCAATTACGTTTTAGCTAAATTCACCAAAATCCACACACCCCAAATAGAATTACCAGTTATTACAACGGATATTCTGTCTCCATCGCTGGGATCCATCTATGGGGTTGCAGGTGATTCGATGACACCACTTTTTCAATCAATACTTGATCGACTGGAGTCTTGCATCTTGTAAATACATGATCAAAATTTTGGTAGTCTCGGAATGGATGCTTCTATGGACAATAATGCATCGCCTTATATGGAAGAATTGTAGAAGAGCACTCTCAATTTTCGTAGTGAATTCCTGTCCAGGCTGTTGTCTACTTCGACAATTAGTTTGACTACAGGTTCAGAAACTATTTGTAACGAACTCGTGAGGACCATGGTGTTTAGTTTAGGGTTTGAGGTGTGTGGGAAAATAAGGGAAGGGGGAGGAGTTTAGGATGGGGTGGGGAAAGAAGGGAAGGTGTGGTCCTGGGGAGGTTATTTTTTAAAAAAGCTCACGCATTTTTAAAATTTTTTATTTTATATTTCTGCCACGTCAGCCTTAGGGGTTGAAATTAATTCACTTGAAAGTTGTTAAGGGGGTATGTAATTTCCCGTGTAGTTTAGGGTCTAAAGTAAGTTATGCGTACAAGTTCGGGGGGGGGGGGGAGGGGGGAGAAATTATGTCTTTTCTCTATATTAAAAATGTGAAGGGTCTTAGAAATATTGTTTGAACTATTTGTCTTTCATTAAAAGTCTTTGATTTAGACAAAATCATCTTTTTATTATTTTTTCTAATATTTAAGATTTGAAAATTAATTAAATATATTTAGGGTAAAACTTTTCCTTATTAGAAGTCATCAGAACTAATGACAACTAATACTTTTCCATTAGTTTAAGAATTCTAATCAATTAAATTTGATTTTAAGAAGATTTGAAAAGTTTGTACTTTTTTCATTAGTTTAAGAATTCTAAATAAAAAAAAATAATTTTAAGAAGATTTGAAAAATCTAGAAATAAATATAAAAGCGTTCGAATAAGAATAATGTAAGAAGTACCAAAGTTTTAAAAGTTTTAAGTACATAATAAGAATGCAATCGATGATTTTATAAAGATTTGACTTTAAAAATAAGAAAAGATTTTAAATATAGATGAAAAAAATAATAGTTCCTTTTTCCAACTAATACTTTTTTCATTAGTTTAAGAATTCTAATCAACTAAATTTGATTTTAAGAATATTTGAAAAGTCTATACCTTTTTCAATAGTTTAAGAATTCTAAATCAACAAAACTTGGTTTTAAGAAAAATTGAAAAATCTAGAAATGAATATAAAAGCGTTTGAATAAGAAAAATTTAAGAAGTACCAACGTTTTAAAAGTTTTAAGTACGTAATAAGAATGTAATCAATGATTTTATAAAAATTTGACTTTAAAAATAAGGAAAGATTTTATATATAGAAGAAAAGAGAAAAATAATTCTACCACAAATATGTTTCAAATTGATACACACATCAAGAGGAAAGAGGTACTGCATGACAAATGCAAAAGTGATGATCGATCAACCACTTGGAATTTATGGTGGTAAAATATATATGTGCTTACATTAAAATATATGTTTGTGTTTACATTATTATATTAAAATATGGAGGATCTTTGAAAAGTGAGTTAAACCTTTTATACTTCACTAAAAAACTCCACAATTAGGGGTGTACGAACCGAACCGTTAAGTCAAACCGAACCACTGAATCAAACCAAACCAAGGAAAAAAACCGACTTATGGTTTGGTTTGATTGGTTTGATGTTGGAAAAAAAATCGATCATTCTTGGTTTGGTTTAGTATTAGCAAAAATAAAATCAAACCGAACCGACATAATACATATATAATTTTAATTTCTTATACGTAAAAAAATATTACTTATAATCTACTTTCTAATTACTTTTGTAACTTTTTTATATTCAGAAAATAGATATATATTCTTGGACTTTAATTATAATATTTGTCCATTAGTAACAAATTAACACAAAGCCCAATTTTACTATAAAAACCTAAAACTCTTCAATTGTTTCACTTTACATTTTACTTTCCAAGTTTTCAGAGAGTTCTCATTATTTTCTCATCTTACTTTCATCTTACTTTTCTCATTCTCCTCATTCATCAAGTTGTAATTTAGGTTGTTTCTCTTCTTTCTCTTTTTCTCTTATGAAATTATGTTATTAAGCTTTTAATAAGTTGTCTCCAATTCTTCATTCTTTTGTATGCTCACATTTTATGTGAAGGAAACTTTCATACAAACTACTATGACTAGTGACTTAGAAATTGAATCACCGGGTATCCACATAATATTACTTTGAGAGATAGTAGTTTAGACGTCTTAGTAATTTTCCAACTTAGTTTTTATTGGAACTACTCTATGACCATTGTTTTTTTATCTTTTTAGTGAAAACATTTAATTTTTTCTTCAATCACATTATAATTGTAAAAAAGCCGAAAAAATCAAAAAACCAAAAAAAACCGACTAAAGCTAAAATAAAAAAACCGATTGTATATTGGTTTGATTTGGTTTATAAATTTAGAAAACCGACGTTATTGGTTTGGTTATATTTTAATGAAAAAATGAACCAACCCGACCTATGTACACCCCTATCTACAATAGACAAAATTATTTAATTTTAAATAATAAAATATCACTGTCACGGTCCAAAAATGAAGGTCATGATGGCACTTGTTGCGGCGTACCTTGATAAGTAAACCTATCACCCAAATCGATACAAAAAATGAAGAAAAAATAATAATAATGGAAATATCCTAGGTTAAGGCTTCTAGAATGAAGCCGAACCATATAAGTAATCATAACAATGCGAAAAGAACTTATTCAAAATACCAATCATGCCCAAAACCAGGTGTCAATAGTGTAAGAACTACTAATACAATCCAGAAGTCAGATACATTAGAAAAATAACCACAAAGGAATATTATATGTCTCTGAATACTAATAAAGACATAACTACTATAGAAAGGTGAAGGAGAACTTCGAACGCATAAATGTCCAAACGCTACCTTGGAAGCTCCAATAATCACCCAAGTCAAGCAAGCTAAGGTGTACTCAAGCTAGAACCTACACCAAATGGGCGCAGTAGGCATGAGTACGATCCACTTGTACTCAGTAGGTATCATAGGCTGACAAAGCAAAGTAGTAAATAAAGCATACAAAATATACACTAAGGGCACGGTACCTGCAATCAAAAAATGTCCCACAATAATAGCCCAAACTGCTTGCACTAACAGTTTTAATATATCTCAGATATATTACAACATCACACCAAGATAGAACAAAAGTACGTATTATATCACATATAAGAAGAACAAGGAGAAACATGCATATACAGGATCATCAAATACAAGTAAAATAAGATACAATAAATACATAGATGACAAGTCAATATGGCAATACAACACAACATAACACAATAAAGTAAGTGCAATGTATGTAATGATGATAATGATGCACGAGGTCGTCACACAACCTCCGGGATCGTTGCACAATCCCCATGTACACCTATGACCCATGGAGGGTTCGTCAACCGTATATAATCCACATATCTCATATCTCCTTTTCAGCACATCCCTCGGAAAGAGTTTTATAAGGTGTTATAATATCTCTTTCCCGACACATCCCTCGGGGAGGGTTTTAAAAAGTGTTACCAATGTTTCTCAAATGTTGCCAAGGTGGTACCAATGTTTCATAAATGAGTATGATATGAGAATGTAGTACTCACAACCAATCACAATGAATATTTTCACAACCAACCACAATGATATATTTCCACAATCATGTGAGCCAATATTTACTCATTATTTTAGTTTCATCCACGAATTTCCACATGTCTCATATGCCAAATAAAGTATGACTATAACCAAAATACACCAATGGTACCATATTAAGCATATTAACAACACAATACCATTATTCACATATATTCAAGGCTATTAATATTACATAGGACCCAATACGGTCACACATAGCACATAATAACTTAATTTTGATAAATTACATCACATATAGGCCCCCACATGAGCAAAACACATAAATAGACATTTTTCATGACTAGTTCCCACCCTTAACATGCATTTTGTATCATGATTTACTACCCAGCCCAGTCTGAAAGAGTTAAGCCACAACCTACCTCAAAAGTCGAAACCAGTCCGCTACACTTCAAACCAATTACCTTACTTTTTACGAATAATCTCAAACTCTACTAAAAATATCAAATATGGAATCTACGCATAAAAATAAAACCAACGGCACCCATATTGACTACTTTTGGTTCGGGATCAAAACGAACCCCCGAAATGGTTTTTTAAAAAAGAAGGGCGAAATTGGAACTTTACTTTAAATTATTTTTTTGCATATTAGTAGGAATCTACGGTTGGAAACTCAAGTCAAATCGAGTAAAAAATGAGGTTCAAATTGAAAAAAAAAATATTTTTAAGCTTTATCGGGTAAAATCTTTGGAATTCTGGTTAAAAATAAGAATCGAAGTTGTTTTAAGGGTTAAATTGATGAAAAACTAGTAATTATAAGGTAAAAATATTATTCAAGTAAAATTGGGGTTCAAAATCAAGCCCTAAGATTTTTGGAGTTTTGAGAAATTAATCATGAAATTACTAATAAAAGGATCGATTCTTACCTTAAATTCATAATAAAACCAAGAAATGGGTGTTAATCTAGCTTCCCAAGCTCTCACAAACTTTAATTTTAAGCTTCCAACTATTTTAGGATTTAACTACCAAGAGACAAGATGAAAATAAACAAAATGGGTCAAAAATAGGTGAATTTTCTGCAATAATAGTTTTTTTAATCGATCGGACTTCGACGGGGTGCTAGGGATTCGTTTGGAGTCCGATACATGCAAACTATAATACCCCAAAGTTTCCTAACTAATTTCGTCCCAAAAATATCAAGTATTAGCTTCTAAATTGAATGATGTTTATTCCATGAATTTTTTTTAAGATTTTCACTTTTTGTTGTGTGTAAAATTCAATAAGCTTTTCATCGATACCAAGTTCGCCTAAATCCGACAATCGAGTAAGAAGTTATGGCGATTTAAAGTTTCAGTCGTAAAATACCGTCATCTCAATCAGTGGCGCGTCGCGCCATAAGCCAAAATTACATTTGTCAATTTTCAGTAAGACTCCGCGATTTCACCGCATCGCGGAGGACTCCTAAATCCCAATTGTCAAAATCTAGTGAAGCTCCGTTGTAACGCCCCGAAATCGGGTCCCGAGACGTCACACGGTGCTTAGGGTCACAAGTGACCTCAAGCTAATCCTTCTACTGGCATAACTCATAAGCAACTGAATAAAAATACAAATCCATACAAATTAGCAGAAATTAACTCTTTTCTGAATCTGATCGATACAAAAATGGAATTTTACAGGATTACAATTCTGCCTTTACAACCAAAATTGAAACAAAATACATCAACTTCTACTGACTGTCTATGAAGCCTCTACTAGTACTGACTGTAGGTAGCTGGGTCATGACTCCCGACTATCCCAACTCAATACGACTGAATAAAGAAAATACAACACTATAAACTCTGCATAACTAACCCAAGCCCTTGAATCAAAAGGACTCATCACCTGCTGACTGGATACCACGAACTGACTGGATCCGAAGGTGCAACTATACCTTGTACCTACATTCCGAGAAAATGTAGCCCACATATGAATATGTGGGTCAGTACCATGGAAAAATACCGAGCATATGAGGGTGTATGCAGTTGTATAAACATCATCATCATATAGCCCACATACGAATATGTGGGTCAGTACAATGGAAAAATACCGAGCATATGGGGGTGTATGCAGTTGTATAAACATCATCATCATAAATATTTATAAGAAATATGCAGGATGTATGAAAGACTCACATAGCCCGAAGAAAATCATCATAATCATGAGAGGATGAAATAAGTATAATAACACATGTGAGTCATCATATAATTTGTCAATCACTTTCAGTTCATCAAGAATATCAACTCTCATAATGTAAATATCATTTAAATCTTTCGAAAGAATAACTTTCACAATTCCACTTTCAAATCACTTCACCGTTCACCATAGACACAAGCAAACACACACATACTTTGGGAGATCCTATAACCGACATAAACCATGTGAGCTACATGGAGTCCAACATACAACCCATGTTGGGGAGAGTCGTCCTATCCTTGCCATCGGAGTAGGACTTCCAATATCAATTCAAAAACACTAGTGATCACTATATAAATCAGCCTCAGGCTCACATCCTACGGGGGCACGTAGTTCTAGGGAAGTAAGGTCACTTTATACCTTCCACTCGATGCTAAATATTACTCTTGGACTTAGCTCAAAAATTTAATTCAGCCTCAGGCTTACATTAAAGAAAATCCACAATAAACACTTCAACAATTTTCATCGGGAGCCAATTTGCTACCCTTTTATCATAATCAATAAAAATGTGGATCTCTTTCACAGTCGATTTTAAAATAACTCATTCACGACCAAAAGGTCAAATCATTCAAAACATCTCAAATATTCAACATCAACGTGCATATAGCACACATTTTCTCAAAGACACAATTTCAAATGGGGTTCAAGACCCAAATATCAAAATCATAGTAAATTTCTTTCAAGCATCATGCTTTAAGTCATAATTTCATACAAATTCGACTTTTCAAAGTCATAAACATCATAATCTCAAGATAACCAAGATAGAATATAAGTTCATGCTCCAAAATCATAATAAACATTTAAAAATCATATCTTCGTAAAGAAAATTACTTTTGGGCACAAGAACGAAAGATTGTTCTTGTTGAAAAATCCCACATACCTTAAATGATGAACTTTAGATCAATGCTCATTTTTGAGATGTTAATCGTGCCTTTGAATGATGGTTCTTGGAGTTCTTGAACTAGGAACTTGGAATCTTGAATAAATTTGTAGAATTAATGGTGAACTTTGAAGGTTCTTGAAGTTGGATGTAGGAGCTTAGGGTTTTCTTTTTGAGGGAATTTGATGAAATATAACATATAATGCTTCTAATAGGCTTTAATATAGGGTTTGGACGGATTTTGGGTGAGGGGGAATGACCAAAACGCCCCTAAAAATTAAATAATTCTCAAATATGTCCTTTGGTGGACTGTTTTGATAGTCTGAAGTAGATCAACCATAACATTTTGTAGATCAACCATAACATTTTACTCCAATATCCAAATTGGATGAAACCAATTTCATTAGAAAGAGGACTCTCATACCTTTCCGTTGATATATAGTATCTCACCCATATCATTGTGTACGAGGAGTTATGATCGTTTGAAGTTGACCCAAAAATTCACTTTTGATAGGCTGAAGTAGATCGACCATAACTTTTTTCTCCGATAGAAAAATTGGATAAACCCAATTTCATCGGAAAGAGGACTCGCAGAGATTTCCGTTGATATATAGTAGATCACCCAGATCATTATGTACAAGTAGTTATGATTATTTAAAATTGGAGCAAAAATACGCCAGGCCTCAGTACTTTTTTTCCTGCATGTTTTACTATTCACTACTATTCACGGTTCGATCGGAATGTTCATAACTCGTCGCTCGGGTGTCCGTTTTGGATGATCCATATATCTTTGGAAATCTTATTTGATACTCTACGCAATGGTGAGTCATAATCTAAGACATTCCACATGGAAAATTTATAATTTATTTTAGAAGATAGAACCCAACACGTTTACGCATAAAATTTCAACGAAAAATTTCCCAGGGTATTACATCCGCGATGATCTCGCGTCACGCCGTCGTTCAATTTCCCAGTTAGCGAATTCCAGTGACATAGCACAATAGCACCGTGTCACGCCAGGGATCTAGGTCGGGAAATTTTTCACAAAATTTAAAAGACGCATCCAGAGTTAAATGGGTATTTTTTCATGTTTTTAGTTCAGCCTTAAACACGAAATTTAACCCTACATGACCTAAGGATATCATTATTCACTCTATTTTTTTCAATTTCTTCATACACTCTCAAAGTCAAGAAACCCTAATCATAAAAATTCAAGGGCAAGGATCAAGAATCTCTCCAAGGATCTTTACAGAGTTACATTCTAAGGTAAGTCATGTGTTGATTCATGGGTCTCTTTCACCCATGAAGCTCAAGAATCGCTTTTCAAAATTCAAGATTTGTATATTTATGTCATGTGTTGATTCATGTTGTTGGTTGGTTTCGTTCCATGTTATAGACTATTTATTTACAAGAATTGATTCTAATATGTGATGATTTACGCGATATTCATGATAAACCCTTCAATTTACAAGTTGGTTTTTGTATCCATGATTATTAGATGTGTTGATAATTGTATATGTGAAGGAAAAGTGCTATACTAGTATGATAATATGAAATCCCCATTCATGTACAAGTTATGTATGTCAAGTGTTTGATGAAATGCCTTAGCCAATGGATTTTGTATTGTTGATGTTGGTCATGTATTCAAGAAAGTCATGCTTTGTCAGTTTCCTTCTATCAAGTCCTGGGGGTACTTGTACCCGAAAAATATAGTTGTGTGCCTAGAGTCAGTGACATGTTTCACGATATCCTCAGTCAATCCATAATCCATAGAACTCAGTCAGTCATGTGACTCAGAAAAGCTCAGTAATTCAGTAATCTCAATAGTATTCCGTCAGCTAACGAAACTCCATGAATTCAGTGTAGTCCAGTTCAGTGTCTATTCAGATGGGAGTATGAATTAGCACCGAGTGAACCCAGGTATAGGAACACACACTGTCAGATGAGGGTGTGATTCTTAGAAGTCATCCTTGCGTTCCAGAACTATGTAGCCAGCATAGGTTGAGACATCAATACTGTCAGATGAGGGTTGATAAGGTGAATAAACATTGTCAGATGAGGGTCCCACCGTTCTCTTTTGGGGACACCGTCAGATGAGGGTCACTCACAGCTTGTCCTTATTGGTGGCACGGTATTAACACCCTTCCAATTGGGGTTACAGATTAGACCCCAACTCAGCTATAATGCGTTATTTGGGGCATGTCGGTTAGATGACTACTTCCCACAGTCTTAGTCTCAATTTCAGTAATAAAACTCAAATAGTTCTACAGCATTCAGGACTGTTAGATACAGTCAACTCAGAACAGTACGAAACTCAGATAGTTCCATCAGAACCTAGACTGTCAGATACAGTCGTTCAGTATCAGTTATTTCAGTTATACAGTTATCAGTATCTCATGCTATCAGTACTCAGGTTCAGTAATCATGTTATCACAAACTCAGTTACAATTATTATGTATTCATACATGTATTCTCACGTTTATGTTATATAGTCAATTAGTTCAGTTCATGCATATGTACCCTTTGCATTCAGCCTACCTCACATGCATACCAGTATATTCAATCGTACTGACGCATTTGTGCTATGGTGTTTTATACCCTAGGTTCAGAAGGACGAGCTCTAGAGCAGCAGTAGCCGCCAGATTTAGCTGTGAGTCCTTATCATTCGAGGATGATATTATTAGTTATTTCATTATCTCAGTTAGCTTTCAGTAGATGGAGTTAGTTGGGGACATGTCCCATCAACTCATAATTCAGACAGTTAGAGGCTTTTCAGACTACCATATTCAGATAGTTTATTTCAGTTGTTTTGGGTATTTCATACCCCATCCAGATGTTATGTTTTATCAGTTATGTTACAGTTTTGAACCTTATGGCCTTTCAACCTTTATTTCTGCATTATACAGTATATTTTGCAGTGTTCAGGTACAGATATCAGTCATGGGCTAGCTTGTGATCCTTCGGGGTCATGAGCACCGTGTAGCGTTCCGGGTACCAGATTCGGGGCGTTACACAAACGAACTATGTAATCATAAAAAATTCGACATTTCGGACATGATGGAGATATCATATTTTCAAAAAAATATTGTTTTCACAAAGTTGACCCCCGAAACTCAAAATCACAATTTTCCAAACTGAGGGTCAAAATGAGATTTAAAAGCTGAACATCATAACAAATATGCTAACACCCTAAAATCAACATTTTGGATCTGCTGGCGAAGTTGGATTTTCTATCCGAGATCGTTTCGACCAAATATGGGTCCCACACCCATATTTCTAATTTTACAACTTTTCGATCAATAGGTCGAAATGAGCTCGGGTGCACCGGGACCCGAACCAAAGGTCTACCTAGCCTAAAATCGATATTCCAGAGATGCTGGTGCAGTTCGTTTGGCCATCCATCGCATGGATCAAAAGATAACTTTGCATTAAATCCAAAATAAGGCTCTTGAAGCCATAAAAAATCACAATATTGCATAAATGATACCAAAATGCATCGAAAATCATGTCAATCACTCCCACACCCCAAAAATACCATAATCCAGCTACGGGGAGGGGTAAAATAGTCAAATCACATAAAATTACAAATTTCACATATTTCATCAAATTTTTAGGTCCTTACATCATCCACTATTAAAAATCTAGTTCATCCTCAAACTAAGGTAAAAGAAATACCTAAATCAACAAATAGCTGGGGATAAGAACTACGCATATCAGACTCGACCTCCCAAGTAGCTTCATCTACAGGTTGATGTCACCACTGGACCTTAACCACAAGGATAACTCTAGAGCGCAACATCCTAACATCCTTAATCAAAATGGAGATCGGCTCCTTAACAAACGACAACCGCTCATCTAGCTGAACTGATTCCCAATGAATAATATGAGACTCATCTAGAATATAGCGACAAAGCATAGAAACAAGAAAAAATGAATGAACAGCTAATAAATCAGGGGGCAAATCCAACTCATAATCCAATCACCAAAAGTCCAAAGAATCTCAAATGGACCAATATACCTTGGGTTAAGCTAGCCCTTCTTCCCAAATCTCATCACACCCTTCAAGGGTGAAACTCGAAGAAAAACATGATTACCAACACCAAATCTCAAGGCACGAAGTCTACGATTAGCATAGCACTTCTGCCTACTCTGAGCCGCTCTAAGTCTATCCTAAATGACTCGAACTCTATCCAAAGACTCGCAAAGCAGTCTGTACCTCGAGGTCTCATCTCAAAAATATCAAACCAGCCGACTGGGGAGTAAAAACACCTACCATACTATGTCTCAAAATGAGCCATATCAATACTAAAATGGTAGCTCTTATTATATGCAAACTCTGCTAAAGCCAAATGATACTCCCACTGGCAACCAAAATCCATCGCGCGTGCACGAAGTATATCCTCCAAAACCTAGATAGTCCGCTCTGACTGGCCATCATTCTGGGGGTAAAATGTTATGCTAAGATTAAACCTAGTACCCAACTCCTCTTGAAAAGTCTTCCAAAAGTGAGATGTGAACACAAAATCTTGATCTAAAATAATGGACACCGGCACACCATGCAGACGCACAATCTCACAAATATAGATATGGGCCAACCTCTCAGCACTAAATGAGACCTGAACCAAAATAAAATGAGATGACTTGGTCAATCGATCCACGATGACCCAAACACTTTCAGAACCATGAGATGTACGAGGCAAACCAGTCACAAAGTCCATGGTGATCTGTTTCCACTTCTACTAGGGAATGGGTAACCTCTAAAGCAACCCACCAGGCCTTATATGCTCGGCCTTCACCTACTGACAACAAAGGCAACGAGCCACAAAATCCACTACACCTAGCCTTATACCACCCCACCAGTAATGCTGCCTCAAATCATGATACATCTTAGTCACACCTGGATAGATAGATCTAATGGGTCTCCTCCAAGATCAATCTAATCTAGTCACCCACTCTCGGCACATAAACTCGATCTCCAATCCACAAAACTCTATCTGAATCAAGTGAGGCTTCCTTAGCCTCCCTACTCAATACCTTATCTCGAATCGACCTTAATCCAACATCATCAAACATATGAGCTCGAATCTGCTCCATCAAAGAAGATCTAGCATCCATAAATGCCAAAACACGCCTCTATCGAAATATCAAGCCTAACCATCTGGTTAGCCAAAGACTGAACCTCTAAGGACAAAGTCCTCTCCTGGGTCAAAAATTGTTCCAAGCTACCCATGCTAGTCGAATTTCATCTCAAGGCATCTGCAACCACATTATCCTTGCCTGGATAGTAGAGAATAGTTAAGTCATAATCCTTAAGAAACAAAAGCCAACGGTGCTGCCTCATATTAAGATCTCTCTGGGTGAAAATGTACTGAAGGCTATGATGATCTGAGAAGATCTCACAATGAACTCCATTTAAGTAGTGCCTCGACAACTTTAAGGCAAACACAACTGCGCACAACTCAAATCATGGGTAGGATAATTCCTCTCATAAGACTTCAACTGATGAGACGCATAGGAAATTACCTTGCCCTCATGGATCAACACAACACCTAACCCAACACCTGAAGTATCACAAAATATGGTAAAACCCACACCCTCCTTGGGCAAAGCCAATATAGGATCTAAAGTCAACAAATCCATGAGCTTTTGAAATCTCTCCTCACAAGCATCGGACCACTGAAAGGAAATCTTCTTCCGGGTCAACTTGGTCAGTGGAGCTGCAATGGATGAAAAACCCTTAATAAAATACCGATAATACCCATCCAAACCAACAAAACTTTGAATCTCGGTGGGCAAAGTTGGTCTATCCCAATCACGAACTACTGCAACCTTAGCTGGATCAACCATAATACCTTCCTTAGTCACTACATGACCCAAGAAATAAATAGACTCCAACCAAAACTCTCACTTAGAGAACTTAGCATATAACTTTTCATCCCTCAATCTCTGAAGCATAATATGCAAATGCTCCTTATGCTCAACCTCACTCTTGGAATACACCAAGATATCATCTATAAATACAATAACAAAAGAGACAAGATACGATCGAAACACCTGATTCATTAACTCTATGAATGTGGCAGGGGAATTGGTTAACCCAAAGGACATGACCAAGAACTCATAATGACCATATCGAGTTTGAAAATCTATTTTCGAAATATCCAAAGCTCTAATCCTCAACTGGTGATAACCGGACCTCAAATCAATCTTCAAGAACACCAAAGCACTCTGAAGTTGATCAAATAAATCATCGATGCGAGAAAGAGGATACTTATTCTTAAATGTCACCTTATTTAACTGTCGATAATCAATACACATCTGCATAGACCCATCATTTTTCTTCACAAACAAGACAGGCGCACCCTAAGGTGAAACACTAGGTCGGATAAATCCCTTATTCAACAACTTCTGCAACTGATCCTTCAGTTCCTTCAACTCTGTTGAGGCCATCCTATAAGGAGGAATAAAAATGGGCTTGGTGCCTGACTCAACATCAATAATAAAATTAATATCTCGATTTGGAGGCATACCAGGCATGTCCGTAGGGAATACATCCATAAACTCACGTACAATACGGACAGAATCTAAGGAAGGCGGCAAAACAATACTGGTGTCACGAATATGGGAAAAGTAAGATAAACATCACCTCTCAACTAATTTACGAGTCTGAACATAAGATGCAATCCGCTTAGGACTCGAATGAAGTGTACCCTTCCAAGCTATCCTTGGCACACCCAGCAAAGCTAAAGTCACGGTCTTAGCAAAGCAATCTAAGACAGCATGAGAAAAAGTCAACCAATCCATGCCTAAAATAACATCAAAATCGACCATATCTAATATAAGCAAATCTACCAAATTCTCATGCCTCGCAAAAGTCACAACACAAGATCATCGCGCCTGATCCACCACTAAAGAATCACCTACCAGGTTAGATACACGAAGAGGCATGGCAAGAGGTCCACTAATAGAATCAAAACCCTAAGCAAAATATACAGACAAATAGGAAAAAGTTGATCTAGGATCAAATAAAATAGATACAGGTCTAAAACAAACAGGGAAAATACCTGTAATCATAATATCAAAAGCCTATGCCTCAGGTTTGGTTGGTATAACATAACACTGACCACGACCACTAACTGCTTGGGTGGTCCCACGACCACCCACTACTTGGTTGGCCCCATGACCACCTCCTCGAGCTCCACTACCTCTGCCCCTTACACCTCTGGTAGCACTCCTACCCCTCATAGCTGGAACAAAAGTAGCCCAAACCACTCGGAAGGGATAGTCCTTAGCCACATGGCCAATCTTATCACGCACATAGCAAGCTCTACAACCAGTCTCAACGGAAGAAGGTACAACTGAGCCCGAACAGCCATCCTGAACTGCTGAACTAGAAGATCCACCACCTGAACTCTGTAAAGTTGCCTACACTGGCCTACCATGGTATCCATGAGAACCTCTACAATCTCTACCTCGAGAGGTCTGACTTCTGAACTCACCAAAACATCGCGCCTTCTTGGAGTCTCTCTGAGATGCACTGAGAATACCCTTTGTTATCTTAGCATGATCTATAATACTCTGAAAAAAAATCCCCAAACACAACCATCTGAGACATAGCCAATTGAAGGGAGACATCCAAATCCTTCAAAAACTTTCGAATCTTCTCAGACTCGGTGGAAATACTATCATAGGAATATCTGAATAGGGCATGGAAGCGTGCCCCATACACAGTAACCGACATGGATCCCTGCTCCAAATGATCAAACTCATTCCGCATACAGTCTCTCAAACTGAAAGGCACAAATCTCTCAAGAAAAGCCTCAGTAAACTGATCCCAGTTTATCTCGAGAGATTCACGGGATCTACAACTAACAAGCAACCTCTTCCAATCTCTCACCGCATCTTTCAACTGATAAGTTGTATAGGCAACTCCATAAGACTCAAGCGAACCCAAATTGTGCAACTTCTCTCGGTAATCAATCAGAAACTCGTAGGCATCCTCGCCCACTACACCACCAAATCTAGGAGAACCCAATCGAATAAACCTCTCAAACTTTTTTTGATCCTCATAAGACATCACTGCACTAGCCATGAGAGGAGGCATAGTAAATCTGGAAAGTTGTGATCCCATCTGAGGAAGTAACATAGATGACGGCTGAGCTACTGATCTCAGAAACCTATTGTCAGATGTCGGCACTGAAGGTGTAATAGGACTCGGGGTCTGAGGAGTACCCAAACCAGAAACAAGTGCAACAGAAGGATCCACACTCTAAACTGGAGGAACACCTGACATAACCAAAAGAGAACCCTCTAAATCGGTCAGCAAACGCACTAACAATCCCTCTAAAACTGGGGCAGACGAACTCTGAAGAACTGGAGTAAGACCCACACCTCCAACCTGCTCAAAACAAGGCTCAAGAGAGAGTCCCCTAGCACTTCTCCTAGACGAGGCTATACCATGAGGTCGTCCCCTCCCTCAAGTTCATCCACGACTCGAGGCTCACCCTCTGGGTGAAGGCTCTGCAGCACTACTCTCACGGGACCTACTCAACACCATCTAGGCAAAAAGAGTGAAACATAACTCAGAACACAACATATGAAAGAACTTCGCACGGTAAGGACTAAAAATAAGGAAATTTTCCTAAAGACATCCTATAGCCTCTCGAAAATAGATACGGACATCTACGTACCAATCCATGAAACTCTATTAGACATCCCGTTCTTACACAATTAAGACCAATGAAACCTGGTTGCTCTGATACAAATTTGTCACAATCCAAAAATGAAGATTATGATGGCACTTGTCGCGGCATACCTTAACAAGTAAGCCTATCACCCAAACCGATACAAAAAAGAAAGAAAAAAATAAGAGAAATATCCCAAGGTAAGTGTCGCGCCCTATTTCAAACCGGTCAAAACAGCACACAGCATACGGGGCGCTTAATGACTCTTGGGATTGAAAGTTTATTTTTTAGAGTTGCCTCCTAACTTTTTAGGAAAATTAGGAAAAACCATTTTTATTTGTAAAACTCTGTTTTGGTCTTTCGAGAATATTTTGAGATTCTGAATAAGGTTTTGGCTACTCTTGGGGAAGGTGTTAGGCATCCTTCAGAGCCTATCCGAAGATAGTCCTTAAACTCAGTTTAGAAAAATATTTGGGAAAAATATTTATTTCGTTATTTGCTAAAATGGCGATAATAATAAAAACTTTTATTGTTTTAGAAAAAGAAAGTTCGAGGTATATGTGAATACACTACCACAATATGCAAGGATGTAGTTTATTATAAACACATTTTAAAGAATATGAAAATGAGAAAGCGAAAAATTCAACATTTGGTGTTCTATAAAATTCAACAACTTTTAATCTTTATGAAAATGTAAAGTCTAGTAACACATGTTGATGAGTTAGTAACTAAGTAAAATAATTAGATTTTAAGAAGGCAAAATAACCTTCTGGACTCTTGTACTATGTCGGTTTTGTAAGTTGGACGCTTCTACTTACATGTTTGTCATCTGGACCCCTGAACCCACTAAAAAACAACATTTTAAACTCTTTTTTGGTGAGTGTAACACACTCTTCCCACGTCAACTGCCACGCCTGACACGTCATCTACCACGTCATTTAAAAAAATATTACATTAAATTCCAAGTCATTTTTAAAATGATACATAACAAATTAAATATTAAAATTAATTTAATTAAATAAGAAAAATTTATAAATTGTAGAAAAATTTGAATAATTATGTTTTTATTTTTTCTCACAAATTAAACATCAAATTCATTCCAAATAATTAAAATTCTTCTCCAACTAATTTAAATTTTTAACAATAAATTCATATATACAAACATGATAAATTTCTTATTTTTAAATTTGAATATTTTTAACAAATTCACAAAAAATTTAATTTTTTTCAAGCGAAATTCACTATTTTTTTTCAATATTCACTATCACTCACTTTCAATTTAAATTTAAATTTTAATCCCCAAAAAAATAAAAATATTTCAAATTTAAATTTTAATTAAAAAAATGAAAAGAATTGAATTGAGAGAAAAAATTAAAATAAAAAATAAAAAGTGAACGTGTGTGGGTGGGGGTGGGGGGCTGGAAAAGTGTTGGGGTTAGGTGTGGGGCCTGGAAGGGGATGGGGGTGGGGATGGGGCTGGGAGGGGTGTGGGGGATGGGGGTGGGGTGAGGAGGGGCTGAACGGGGCTGGTAGGGTGTGGGGGTTGAAGACGGGCTGGGATGGGGGTGAGGAAGGGCTGGACGGGGGTTGGGGTGAGGTAGATGGGCTGGAAGGGGCTGGGGTGGGGTGGGATGGGCTGGGTGAGGGTGGGGGTTAGGGACGGGCTGGGGTGGAGTGGGGAACGTTTTTTTTTTCTTTTAAAAAAAATATATTATTTTTAAATTTTTAAAAATATTTTTAAATTAAAAAAGATGGAGGAAAAAAAAGCCCTTTTTTATTTATTTTTTAAATTTTATTTTTTTTTTAAATTATTTTATAGAAGGGACTAGGGGTGGAATGGGATGGGACTGGATGGGGGTGGGGGTGGGGACAGGCTGGGGTGGAGTTGGGAGGGGTTTTTTAAAAAAAATATATTATTTTTATATTTTAAAAAAAAAGATCCTTTTTTTTAAATCTTTTAAAATTTAATATATATTTTTTAATTATTTTAATATAAAATTGGCCAAAAACCCCCACTCGCACCCTCAGGCGAGTGACTACACTTTCTTTGTCCTAGTCACCATTTCAATGCCACATGGGCGAGGTCAACGATCAAAGGGTGCAAAATGTTCTTTTTAATGTAGTCAAGGGTCTAGATGACAAACATGTAAGTAGAAGTGTCCAACTTACAAAACCGACATAGTACAGAAGTCCAGAAGGTCATTTTGCCTTTTAAGAACATGTTAAATTTATTTCTTATGAATATTATTGTTCACGTCTAAAAGTATAAAAATAATTTATGTTCAAAAGTATATTTATATAGATGCCTTTAAAAAAATATATATGACGTCAAGACGGACTAATTCTTGATTAAAATACACTAATGTGTATAAAACATGACAATGTTTGTTTATTTGCGAGATGTTAAAATAATGATTAAAATTTAATAAATCAACTTAATATAAATATACAATTTAAAGTAAGGTGTAAATAATAGTAATAAACGATGATTTGAAATACCTTGTATACTATGGTGCGTATATGAATACTAGATGTCGATGGCCCGTGCCAATATATGTTATTTTTTAATTTTAATTTTTATTATTAAAATAATTTATATTTTTAATTATTGTGATTTATATTTTTTTTTTTTTTGTGTTTCAATTTAAATGATGCTGATATAATTTCGAGAGTCAGTAAAATATTTTTTAAATTTCTTAAGCTGTTAATTATGTGATTAACAATGTCTTTTACATTATTTTTCAATAATTATGAATATTCTCCCGTCTCACTTTATGTGGCACAGATAAAATTTCGACAATCAATCAATTTTTTTTACATGTATATACTTTTATATTAAGTTCTTAATTATTGTGATTTATAATATTTTTTATTTCATTTTCAAATAATATATGTTATTTTATGTCTTGCTCTATCCCATCTCAACTTATGCACACTAATATAATTTCGATAGTCAATCAAATATTTTATATTGACATATCATTTTATGTCTTTTTTACATTTTTTATGAAATATTATCAATTTTTCAATGTTTAGACGATCATAATAATTAATTAGGAGTAATATAGTAAAATCACGATGAAAGCAATGAAACACACATGCCTTAATATTTTTTTATAGTAAATATTATTAATTTTTTAATACATAAATAACTTATAATAATTAATTAGGGGTGATATAGTAAAACTACAGTTGAAGCAGTTGAAGCAGACATGTTGACCTCCTGCCTACTTCAGCTACTCAACTCGCTCTTATAATATAAGAGAATATACCATAAATTTAGTCCTTGAATCAGAGGAAAACTCCAACAAGGGTCAAAAATTAAAACGTTAGAATTAATTAACTTGTTGAAGTAAATTGACGAATAAGCTCTTTTTTGAAAAGTCCAAATTTTTTAATGACTTCCTTTCTTATTTAATTAACTTTGAAATTTCATTCTTTGTTTCGAGAAGGACATGGAAATCACTACGTCCGCTGATTAGTAAGCCTCTTAAAATAGCCAACTAAACAATTAGTCAAAAAAATTAAAAATCGCTAGTCCTTGAAGACAATAATTTTTATGGACTAATTAGTTAAGCATTAACCGCAATAATGTGATAACAATATTTAAAATATCGACACATAATAAAGGAATTATGAAAACAATAAAACAACAAAGTGTCTCGAACAGAATTAATAATGAACACAAAGTTAATCATCATTCTAAAAGGGGCAAAATATAATATGAGTAAGTTATCGAAGAACAACTAAAGAGGGTATTAGACTCCATTTCGGGGTTTGATATTTCAAGTATGCGATCCCGAAGCTCTGCGATCCTAATAGCGGTTGACCCTATTAGTCGGGTCAAAAATAAATTTCATTATGGAACTCCAACTTCCGAGTGTACATGTAAAAAAAAAAAGATAAAGATTAGAGACCCGACCTTAAATAATGTAAATAAGCAACGTATCAAGATAATATATAATATAAGACCATGAAATAACTCAAAATTTCTAATTTTAATAAGTTAACACGAGAGATAAATCCAACCTTAAATCGATAAACTAAGCAACCTGCTACTAATATGGCCAACAAAAGAACGAATATAAAAAACTAAATCAAAATTTCCACTGAAGCATATGAGAAAAATTCAACTTAATTGCCAACAACATGCACTGACACATTCACCCACTAACATGACATACATTCAAACCCATAAGTGTACTATATTTCTAACTAATTTTCAATACCCAGTCGGTTAAAGAAAATCCAATTAAAAATTTTATCACAATAATAAAACACACGCTGGCGTCGTTGCTTGAGGCAGAGAAGTTTCACTTCAAACTTAAAATTTGGTCAAGGATAAATGCATAAACACAACTATTTCAGAAGTTTCAACATATGCATGATATTCCTAACAATTTTAGTAAAATGTTTATACTGAAAAATGACTTGAGAAATATTTGAGCGACTTGAACTAAGATATTACTTAGGAAAATAAGATTTTGAAGATAAAAAATTATCCTCAAAATATGGAGACCTAAAACAAAATTGAATTTGGAGAGTCGATTGGCAAAAAATGAACGACAACATCATAGCATTGAACCAAATAGAGCAACAATAGATCATCATCTGAGGAAACAACAACTTCCATCTTGAACACAACCAATCACCGATTCTCTAAATTTTAATTTTTATTCTTTTTATTTTGTACATAAAGGAAAATAAATAAACCAGTAGTCATAACAGATGATAGAGAAAGCTTAACAGGTATGCAGAACAACAAATCCCAATTCAGGTATATGATTTTTAAGATCATTTTTTGGGTTACCAATAGTAATACCAAAACGAGATGAATAACACATATACATATATGCACGCATCCAGGGGCGAATCTATATAGTAGCTTGAGGGTGCCACGACACCCGGTCATCTCGGTAGAAACTATATATATATATATATATATATATATATATATATATATATATATATATATATATATATAGGTATATATATGTCAGATATAGTATAAATTTAAAGCATGGCACCTGCATTAACATGTTTGATGTAGTGCAGATGGCAAAGGACACGGCATTTGCTGCCGAAGTCTCGAGTTCGAATCCAGCATTGGATGATATTTTGCACAATTATTTTAGAAGACATTTTAAAATGTTTCAAAATACATTGTGTCTCCTTGGATTTGAACCCTAGACATCTTTTTTATAAGCATTAAAATATACCAATGAGTTAGGACTAGTACTTTGACAAATAATCAAAGTGTGATTACTTAATCTACTTATTTTTCAACTTTTTTTTTCAAATGCACTTTTAAATTTTTTGATGAGAAATATCTTTCTAATTAATAAATATTAAAAATACTTTTGAGCAACAATTACAGTTAATCAAGTATTTTTAAATGTATTTTTCTCAAAAATATTTTTTAAAAAGTAATTTTCTAGGGAATAAACTACACTTTTTTAATCTCCAAAAACTGCATTTATTACTCTCCAAAACACTTATTTTTTCTAAAAAAACTTGGTCAAATATCTCTTTTTTTTTTTTTTTTTGTAGAAATAAGAATTTTTAGGAGTAACGGTTATTAATTTGGGGAAAGGACAGAAACAACACTTCAAATTAAACTATTTCCTTGAAAATGGCCATGGAATTTAAATTCCACTTTCTAGCCATTTTAGTTTACTGACTGGTTCTATACCGTTTTTACACAATTTTTATACAGGTTTTATACAAATCTTATACATAAATATTCTATACGGAAATTATACAGTTTTGATACATAATTTATATAATAACTGTACTTTTGCACTTCAAATTAAACTATTTCCTTGAAAATGACCATGGAATTAAATTCCACTTTGTAGCCATTTTAATTTACTGACTGGTTCTATACCATTTTTACACAACTTTTATGCAGGTTTTATACAAATCTTATACATAAATATTCTATACGGAAATTATACAGTTTTGATACATAATTTATATAATAACTGTACTTTTTTTACACGTTTTATACAACAATTATATAATTTGCATATACTTTCTATATATTGTACATATACATATTTGATAGAACTATACAATTTCTATACATATATCTTATATAGATTCATATTCTATTTAATAATTATATCGTTTTTATATAATTTAATTATTATTTCTAAACAATAAAAAAAAGCAGAATATTTGATCAATTTAAAAATTTATAGTAAAAAAAAAATTGAAATATTTTTAAAAGGGCCGAATTGCCCAAGTTGAATATTGTATCAGTATTGTATATAGACTATATCAGTATCATATATGGACTGTATATGGACTATGTGGATCAAAATGACCCAAATTGGGAAAGATTAGGAATGGCCATAAAATGGCATTTGTTTAGCCGATTGGACATTATTTGTCCAAATGTCAAACTTGGGCTATAATTGGGCTATTATTTTTTAAAAAGGTCATAGAGTGTCCTTTTTCCTATTAATTTTTTCTCCTATGTAAATATGGTACAACTATTCATAGGAGGTGATACCCAAAACCTCAGAATCCTGGATCCGCCTCTGCACGCATCCAAACAGGAAGACGCGAGAAACATGACACTTTTACTGTATTTGGTTTTCAACGATCCCAAATCCAAACTAACAGAAAACAGGATATGAACTTGGTTGATGAAACCGATTATCGACGCCATACCCAAATTTGAATCAGGGCAAACCCATGTTCAATAGTCACTCATCAAACCAAAAGAAAGAAGACGAAAATGAATGAAAAGATTTGTTCTTACCTTGTTTTGGGCAACAAAACCAGAGCAATAACGTCGGGAATTTTTTCGACTACCAAATTCGACTACAAGAACTCAAAATTTCACCCTGAAATAAAAAAAATTGAAGAGGAGAGAAGAAACGACAGATCCCACAACCTGAGAATTTTCTTTTGTTTGAATTTTTGCTTCTTTTCCTCTAGTTTCTCATGAAATTATTGCCTTCCCGAAAATCACTTTTTGCTTGATTTCTCTCTGTTTTCGCTCCAAGGCTGAGCTCTTTTATTTTTTGTTTTTCCTTCCAAAATTTAGCCTTCTCAAAACCTCTACCCGACCTTCTATTTATATGTGCGAATATAGATTTCAAAATTTGAATTCGAAACTCATATCTTAAAGGAAACCAACGTTGGACAAAGATGACGAAATTTGATTCAAACCTTTGAAACGGACGAATCGTCTCTCAATTTGGGTGAATCACAAACTTTTAACGTGGATTTGAAACCTATTTTCGCTAAAGGATTTACGGGCAGGAGGGGCTGATTTGGGGGAGATTCTCGTGCACATGTAGCAGCTATGTTGCAGTGGCTATGGCTGCTAAGCCATTCTCGTTTGGTGAGGGTGGAGAGGAGGAAGAAGAAGAGAGATGGAGGTTTGGTTTGATTTTAGTGTTTTGGGGGTAAATGGAGATGGTGACTACATGCCTTTTCTTGGAAAGAGATACTCACGTGGATGATTTTTTGAAAAAAGAGAAAAGTTGTGTAAAAGGGTGTGCATTTATTGCATCGTTGACTAATTTTGATCTGTCCGATCTCTTGATCGGATGGTTCAAATTAAATAAATAAAGAAATATATATATATATATATATATATAATCTATAATATATTAAGGGCCCGTTTGGCCATGGAAATTTTTTTCTTTTTCTCGGAAATTTTTTCTAGAGTTGGAAATTGTGGTGTTTGGCCATGAAAATTCCGAAAATAATTTTGAAATTTTTTTCTGAAAAGGGAAAACAGTTTTTTGTTGTTTTCACAATTTTCCAACTCCAATTTCAACTTTTATTATTATTACATATAAGGAAAAAGGCATCGTTTCCACCCCAAACTATACCCAAAAAATCGAAGTCACACCCAAACTATATAAGTGACCCATTACACACCTAAACTATATAAAAGTGATATTATTACCTCCCCGTGACACCCATGCCCAAGTTTAATGAGTAGAGTGCACTCCACTCGCCCTCTTGTGGTGCCACGTGTCTAATTTAATTTTTCTTTTTTATTAAAGCTTAAACTGACCCTATTACTCTTTTAACCCATCTAACTATTTAACCCATCTATTTAAGCCATCTGACCCGACCCAATCTCATATTATTCCCTAACCCGATTAAACCTCTTCATCCAAATGAAAAGTCATCAGATGAGAGCAAAACCGTGGTAGAAGATTCACCTCTTTTTTTTCAATTTTTTTATCAAATTAAACTCGATAGAAGAGATAAACAATAATTTTTCTCTATTTTTTGTTGTTGACAAGTAAAAATTATTTTTTATCTCTTTTCAGATAAAGTTGATTGGGTTGATTTCAACGGAGGTGGTACGATCTAGGATAAACACTTAAGGTTACGATCTTTTATGTAGGAACTACTGATTTTCAGTTCAAAGGTTAGCTTTTTTCTTTCCTAAATATAGTAGATCTAGGATTTATTTTCGTTCCTAAATTAGATCTAGGATTTTTTGAGCTAGGATTTTTTCGTCTTTAATTTGTCCAAATGAATATTTTATTTCCATTTAGATGCTCAATATGTGATAATATAACCCTTGACATTTATAATAGTTCAATTTTACTAGGATTTTGACTAGGGTTTTTAATTAGGATTTTTGAATTAGGGGTTTTGTTGTCTTTAATTTATCTTGAAAACTGATCTGTTATAGTTTGTTTATGTGCTTCAATCTGTAGCAATATGAGTTGTGAGGTTCAATATGTGATAAATAACCTGTGATACTTGTAATTGTTGCATAAATACTATAATTTTTTTATTTTTGTGTATTGTGAGACTTGTATTTTTTTTATTTTTGTGTATTATGAGACTTGTATCTTTATTGTGTTTTTGTGATCAATGATTTCAGGTTTATAAAATGAGTTTTAAACTGATCACTTTGAGATTTTACCATGGTGGAGAACTTAATATGGGTAAGGTGAAGGGGAAAAAAGGAAAAAGATATGAGGGTGGACAAGTTACTAATTTTTTAGATGTTGATGCAGATAGGTTGTCTTTATTTGAATTTAGGGATTATGTAAGGTATTTAAGGTATATTCCCAAACAATGCTTACTATATGTTAGACTGCCCAAGTGTTCTAAATTAAAAGAAATTAGGTCAGACAAGGACACACTTGACATTTCAAACAAAATGGGTAATGGACAAGTTTTGGAAGCTTTTGTGTGTCACATGGTTGGTGAACCTGAGGTGGTCCCACTTTTGGAATTTGTAAGTGATTGAGAAAGGCATGTGGAGGGGAAAAATGGTGTATATTTTAATAAAGACACTGAAAATGATATTGGGAGTGTTGACGGAGCATCTAAAAATAGTGAAGATGCCCCTCCTTTTGACCAACCTATTGCTCATACTTCTTCTCCTCTTACTGTCCAACCTACTTCTCATACTTCTCTTTTTTTTATCCAACCAACTGATCATATCTCTTCTCTTCCTACTGACCAACCTAATGTTTATGTCTCTTCTCCTCCTACTGACCAACCTAATGCTCATGTCTCTCTCCTATAGCTGCTGCTCTTAGTAGTTGTACTGTTGCTCCTAGTAGTTCTATTGCTGCTCCTACTAATTCTACTGTTGCACCTTTTGAATCTGTTGTAGATTTAGATGTAGAATCTATTGATAGAGGTGTAGATATTGGGAGTGATGTGGATGAATATGTGGATAAAGAATTAAGAGGTTTTAGGAAAGAAAAGAGGAAAAGAAAAAAGAAGAAAAAGGGGAGAGAGACCAGTAATTCCTGAACATATTAAGTTAGGAACTGAAAGAAAGGGGCCAGATATTATCTATGATGAATATGTAGGTGGTGATAGAAATTGTTTGGAGGGTAAGTTAGCTGGTGATGAACCTTTTTACCCATCTGATGAAGCAACCAGCTTTGAAACTGATTCAGATGATGTAATAGATGAAGAAGATGAAGTTGGGCAGGTTGAACATAGAGATAAAGCTAGAAAGAGGAAAAAAGTTAAGAGAGTTGCATATAGTTCAGACTGTCAGAAAGTTGTGTGGGAGTTAGGACTTGTTTTTTAAAGTGTTAATGAATTTAGAGCTGCTGTTACTAAATATGTTGTTGCTGAACATGTTGCAATTGAGAAATATGTTAATGAACCTACAAGGTTAAGAGTTAGATGTACAACTGGTTGTCCATAGCTTCTTTATGCTAGCGTGGATTCTAGGTCTATGAACTTTGTTGTGAAGACCTACAATCCAGTTCATAAGTGTGATCCTATCAATAGGAACATACTTTGTAATACCAAGTTCTTAGCTAGCCACTTCGATAAAAGGATAAAGGAACAACCAGATATTAGAATTTTTGAGTTTCAGCTGCTTATTAAGAAAGAGCTGGATTTACATGTTGGAAGAACAGTGTGTAGGAGAGTAAAAAATAAGGTGATTGCAGAACTGATGGGTGACTATAATCTAGAATTTGAGAGAATTTCAGATTATAGAGATGAGTTATTAAGATCAAATCTAGGTAGTACATGTGTAGTGAAGCTTCATGATGAAATATTTGAAGATGGTAGAAAAATGTTTCAAGATTTCTACATATGTTTTGATATAATGAAGAAGTCCTTCCTAGCTGGTTGTAGGAAGTGCATTGGTTTGAATGGATGTTTTTTAAAAGGAGTGACAAAAGAGCAGTTATTAGTTGTTGTGTATAAAGATGGTAACAATCAAATGTTGCCACTGGCATGGACAATGGTTGAGATTGAAAACAAGACCACTTGGAGTTGGTTTATCAGAATTGTAAAATAAGATCTTCAGCTGGGAGATGGGACAGATTTGACAGTGATAACAGACATGCAAAAGGTAAAAAAAATGTTATTTTTGCTTCTGTTTCTGTTTCTGTTTATGTTGTAACTATTTCTGTTTCTATTTTTGTTATAGGGATTAGAAATTGTTGTAACTGAATATTTACCAAATGTTGAACATAGAATGTGTGCAAGGCATGTCCTTGCAAACTGGTCAAAAGATGCTATATGTAGAGATATTGAGAAGAAAAAATATTTTTGGAGGTGTGCAAGATCTACCTTTGAGGCTGAGCTTAGGGACAACATTAGCTATATGAAGATGTTGAGGGGAGAAGAAATACTAGATAAGTTGATGTATTTTAACCCAAAGAGATGGAGCAAGGTTTACTTTAGCTTTGGAACAAAGTGTGATGTTGTAGACAACATGGCAGAATATTTTAATGCATGGGTTTTAGGAGCTAGGCATAAGACTATAATTTCAATGTTAGAGGAGATAAGGGTAAAAATGATGAAAAGAGTGGGACAGGTGAGGAATTTTTGTGAAACTTAGATTAGTGGCATTTCTCCAATAGCTATGAAAGTGCTAAATGATAATACAACAAGGTCTATGAAGTGCAACATAGAATGGAATTCTGATACAGGGTATGAGGTACTTGATAGTGGATATAGGCATATTGTAGATCTTGCTAGACAATATTGCAGTTGTAGAGCATGGATGTTGAAGGGTAAACCTTGTCGTCATGCAGCGACTGCTCTTCACCATAAAAAACTGGAGCCAATAAACTACATCTCTCACTGGTACAATAGAGAAACTTACATGAACACATAGTTTCTTCATTCAACCAGTTTTGAATATGAAGATGTGGCCACAATCACAGAATATCTCTGTTATGCCACCTCCTGTTAAGAAGCTGCCAGGTAGTCCTGGAAAGAATAGGAAGAAAGAAGAAGGTGAAACCAAAAAAAAAACTGGAAAGTTGTCTAAGAGGGGGATTGAGATTTCATGTGACACTTGCCATAGCAAGGGTCACAACAAAAGAAAATGTCCAACAGGTGCACCTATTGCTGGCACTAATGCAAATCCTGGCCCAAGTCCATCTGCTGGTGCAAACCCAAGTGCAGGTCCAAGTGCAATCCCAAGTGCAACACCTACTGTTCGAAAAGGGAGAGGTTCAACTAAAAGAGGAAGGGGTAGACCACCAAAGAATTCTACAGAAAAGGTATTTTATTTAATTTGACAATGTTGTGAACTAATTAATTATGCTTACCTTATACTAAACATCTTCTTTTCTTTCTTTTTAGTGTGCTGACAGACCAAGAATGATTGGAATGGAATTACTTCACACACAAAGTGGATGCACAATTCTTAATGTAAGTTTACTACTACATTTACTATCTAAATTTTATTTACTACAATTTCATTTACTAAAGTTGACACTTTCTTCATTTGAGCAGCCGAGAATGCCTAGTGAAAGATTCAAAACTGTCAAGTCTTCAGCATTTGTGACTGGAAATCTCGGATATACATCAAAAACTGGTGTAAAATAGAAAGAAAAAAAACTATGACCTCCAGGCAACTACAAGAAATAAGAGGCAGAAAACAAATGCAAACAAGGTCCAAGGTTGCACACTTGAGTCAAGAAAGCTCCAATATTCAATATCTATGAGAAGTTGGTGTAGACTACATTTAACACTGTATAAAGCTTAGCAGTTGTGACTGCATTTAAGACTGTTTTTGATAATTCACTGATGTTGGCAGCTGGGACTGCATTTAAGACTATTTTTTGGTAGTTCACTGATGTTGGCATCTGTGACTACTTTAAAAATAATTTATTAGTGGCAGCATTGACTGTATTTTGTAACTGTAATTAGTTTAACAGTACTGATCTTTTGTAAATGTATTGCAAGATGTAATTGACACTCATTTTTGGTTAATGATTATGCAGTTGTAAGTTCATTGTTGCTGAAATTTGTGTTTGTGCTTTTGCAGCAGTTGTGGCTGCATTTATTAATGTTAAATTTGTGTTGTGATGTTGAAATTTGTGTTTGTGCTTGTACAACAGCTGTGATTGCATTTAGTGTTGTGATGTATACAAATTGCAACACAAAGAACCACTGAAAACAAAGCCAAAACTGTCAAGTTCAACCTTACAATTTCATTACACAACAATTTAATTACACAAACTGGCAGTTTTGTCAAAGGTAACACCTAATAATTGATACAAATTTCAGCCCCTTAAAACATAACAAAAACAAAGTAACTTAGTTTAGGGCAGCCTTCTTGGAGCTCCTTTTAAGAACATGAATTGAAATAGAAAACTAACACCCAAAATACATACACAAATGAGAGTAGTCCATAGTTATTTCTCCCTTTTCTTGGACTTGGCCAACTTGATCTTCCATTTCTTCTCATTTGCCTTCATCATCTTCAAATCATCCTGAAAATTGTCCATTTGCAATTCTATTTTGCTCTCCATAGATTTGGTTGTCCTAGTAGTCTTGTCATCAACTATTTTGTGTTCACAAAATGCACAATTTGTCGAAGATTCAACTCTTTCCTCAAGCTCTCCAATTCTTTCCAACAATTTAGGAATAACAAATTTCGATCGCTCATTAATAGAATCATCCTTCCAAAGCCAAAAATCGCATGACCTAGCATTCTAAAATGAAAGCAATTAGATTCGTATACACTATTCAAGATCAATTTTTGAAGGAAAAATTCACTTACTCCATTGTAAGGACAAGTCCAATATCGTCTACCCGGATTTCTTGAGGTCCATGAAGTCATCAAAGGCAAAAAATGTCCATGCTTTCATCAAACCTCGACCAACTCATGATCTTCTTCTTGCTTACAAAGTCTACTCAAACTTATCTTAGTCATTAAAGTACCTTGATTAAGAAAACAAGGTTTAAGAGAGGTTGAACAACACTTAAGGGAAGAAAAAATTATGAAAATGACAACAAAATTAAGACAAAATAATCATCAATATAGCAAGAAATGAAAGGATTAGAAAGATTTGGTTACCAATTCTTCAAACAAATGCTCTTCAATTTCGACTTTGAGAGACAAAATTAGGAATTAGGGTTTCTGTTTGAGCCCCAAATTGGCTTTAAGTAAGAATAGATCTGTTGAAAATTAAAGATGATGTACTTTTAGCCGTTTATGTTTGTTATTTAATAGGCTGGACGCACCTAAAACAAGTGTAACATACGCGCCTAAGAATGGGTGTCGCGGGGAGGTAATAATATCACTTTTATATAGTTTAGGTGTGTAATGGGTCACTTATATAGTTTAGGTGTGACTTTGACTTTTCGGGTATAATTTGGGGTGGAAACGATGCCTTTTCCCTTACATATAACCCCAATCTTTTAAATTTTTACATAAAACTCTCCTTATAACATTACTTTTTCAATATTACGTATATAACAGTTTTAAAGAATAAGATAATTATAATTTCAAACTTAATGCTATCCTAATTAATATATATCTCTTTTTGTCTCTCATCATTATTTTTATCCCTTATTTAATACATTATTTTACTGCTAATTTATATTTATACCCATAAATATATAAAGTATTATATTTATACCCATAAATATATAAAGTATTATATTTATAATAGAAATACACAAAGTATGTTATATATAAAGTTTATACCATGTATATATCATATACACACATATATAAATATACAAAGTATTAAGAAACATACTAAGCATATTTATAATATAAATATACAAAGTATGTTATATATGAAGTTTATACCATGTATATACCATATACACACATATATAAAAATACAAAGTATAAAGAAACATACTAAGCATATTTATATATTTATGGTATATGATATAATATACCATAAATATGCAAAGCATGTTTTACATAGACATAATTTAGTCACACACAGTAAAATCTTTCATGTATAAGAAAATTAAAGAAATAAATTAGCGGCACCCTAAAATTTAATAACAACTCATCATTTCCTATTTTTTAGTAACGGAAAATGAGGGAAATAAATTAAATAAATTCCTAAAAAAATAAATTTGTTTGAAAGATAATATTTATTGCCTAAAAAACAGGAAGCAGTGATCTGTTAATATAACATCCATATTTAAAATTTTCAAATATGATAAAACGACTATTAATGTAAATATTATATATGTATAATTGAAATTCATTAAATATGGCCATGTACCTCTGACTTTCCACCATGTGCATGCAAGTTAAGGTTACAGTGTTCAATTTCAACAATTATGCTATTAAAGTAAATTTAAGCGAACTTGTATGCACCTCGACTATTCCACCATGTACCTCTACTTTCCACCCTATTGTTACAAGCCTTCTTCTGCTTTATTCAGATCATCTAAGATCTCTGACTTCACCTGTTCAGGAAGTGTAGCAGATGGGCCTGCCTTTTAATAAAAGCTGGCCAAAGATCTAATAGCTTTCTCTAGCATAAGATATGACTCTTGCAAGTTGAGCATTATGTCAAAAAAATGACCAGATGAAACAAACTGAGAAAGACATGGATGTGGTTCAGTGTCTAATTTTTCTGCTTCCACTACTATAACTCTTACTTTGCATGCTAGCATAGATTGATGCATAGTGTATGTCAATAATTATATATCAGCCGCAGTGGCAGAGCCAGGATTTTCACTAAGGGGATTTATTAGTGAACATACGAACTTATCGATGAGGTCAACATCTGTTATATATACATAAAAAATAATTTTAACTATGTACATATAGCATAATTTTTCAATAGAGGGGGTTCGGATGAACCCCCTACTTGAAGGGTAGCTGCGCCCCATTCAGCTGGATGTAGAGAAGCGTGATCATGACAGGACTTAAGGAAGAAGCCCCATCTAACTTCGTGCCAGCAACCTTGATAGAAGGGGGCAAGTGTTCTTCAAAATGACTAGCTTAGGTCCAGGAAAGGAAGGTATTTATGCTAATCGATCAGGTTATATTCCAAGATTTCTAAAACTTCTTCAAGATAGTACATTTGCCCAAACTCTAAAGCTATTATAACCGATGAGTTAGTATGAAAGAAGGCAGCAATTACTGCAGAGGTGCATCAGCAGGCTTATTTTCTTCTATCTTCTTTTCTGCAATGTGTGCTCTAGCAGCAGAGCGGAACTCAAATGCATAATTGGACTGGCAGAGTCTGCTTATTGTAAAACTTGGATTTTTTATGGCGCCTCAAATATTTAACTCTAAAATGAGGAAACGACACAGCTATTCTAGCTCTCCTAGCCAAATAAGTCCATGAACCATTTAACAAACAACACAATTTAAAATTTGTATAGGTAGATGTTTTTCTCATGAGGTAGTAGTATGGACTGCGTACATCTTACCCTCCCCAGACCCCACTGTGTGGGAATACACTGTGTGAGAATACACTGGGTTTGTTGTTGTTGTTGTTGTTGTATAGGTAGATGTTTGAGAAGAAATAACCTCCATTTTTACTGACAGTAGGCAAGGTAACTACATATAGCACCTGGGCCCTATCAACTCTCTTAATTCTTAGTTTAATGAAACTAGCTTTAAATCTACTCATTTTTCTTACCAATATTTTGCATATTTATTTTTTTGGAACTTAGAATTTACTACTATGCAGAAATTAAGTGTGTTGTATTAATATTAATCTAGTTCTATTGTCTTAAGTTAGGTGGTTGTTTAGAACTCCGAATCTGTGGTAGTATGATCCTATTCACATAGTCTTTGGCTTTTATCTATTATCATCTATTGTTTATTATGTTGAGGAGGTCGCACCTTGTTGTTTATGTTACTGTTCTGCCTTACTTTCCTATTAGTTAACATGTTTTACTTCACTACTATTTTTTTTCTTTTCTTTTTCTTCTTCTTCATTACTACTTTGATTTGCTACACTTTAGCCTAGGGTCTTTCTAAAACAGCCGCTCTACCTTCATACGGTAGAGGTAAAGTTTGCATACAATCTACCCTCCCTAAGTTCCTTCTTTTCCTAAAAATGGGCTAGGGACTTAGGTCTTCATTTTCTCTAATATAACAGCTGAATAATGCACCAAAAGTCTCTTATCATTTTAACTTTAGTGGTGCTTAGTTGAATGAGTTGTGTGGAGTTCTTGAATGGAAGATTTTGTGTAAGCTCAAGCTCATAGAAGATATGGCGGAATGGGAACCATTCTTGTCAGCAAGGTAGATGAAAGTACCGTTGAACTGCTTGTCTAGGACAAATGATATTGGCTATTTTATAGATTATTAACATCTATTATTGTGATTACAGCCTGTTGAAAGTCTAATTTGAGTTTCCATGTGTAGGTGTCAACTGAGACAGCCAGTGAATTTAGACAATTGGTCGTTCAACCCGTCACCAATGAACTGTTGCATTACGCAGAAAAACCAACGTTCATATCCAACATGAACTTACTCTTGGGTTTTACTTGCATAAACTAATGCTCATGAATTCTTGCCTAAATATGACTGGAATGCAGGAGAGTGACCGCATCAACTGTGGTGTGTACATATTAACACCAGATATCTTCAATGCTATTCAAGGAGTATCCACTCAGTGGAAAGACAGAGGTTGGTCTATGCATCCTAACTAGAGGTTCCTTTGATTATGTGTCCTCATGTTTGAAGAAATGAGACTTTTGGTCCATCGCTTCATTTTATCTCATCGTTCTAATGTCATTTTCATCTTAGAAGCATATTGGGTTGATTTGAACACTAATATAGCATAGTTGTTGAAATTGAACATTGTTTTGATTAACTTGGCCCAACATTATGTCTTCCTAATCGAATGTGGATTTCAAGTTTCTTAGAACTGATGCAGTGATTGGTCCCAAACAATAGGATTATATGGGGTGATGTATGTAGTATTTTATCATCTGTTGTAGCTAACCTAAGGTGTGTATCCAGCTTTGAAGCTCTTCAGCCAGCAAACAAGTATTCCCTATACAACTACATAATATAAACATTTTGGTGTTACCTTCATAGAATAGTTATCTCATCTACTATTACCCTCTATTATAATATCACTGTTGCAGCTCAACATGATATCTAGGTTCATAGTCTGATTTTTCATTCTTCCATTTAATTGCTTAAAAAACATGGTTGCTTCTTTCTCTTTGTTGTCATGTGCAACATCCAGATTTAACATTTATATTACAAACTTCTCTCGGCATTTTGGGTATGATGAGTTGAAGCTTTATAGCTGTAGTAGCAATAATCACTTTTTAGGACGGAGGTTCTAGGTGCTGGCATAATTTTTACCTTTAGTTTCTTAGGGCAATATTTTTTAACATTTATCGGTCAAACAATGAGCAGTAACTTCTTCCATTCCTATACAGCTCAAAATAACAGGCGAACTTGTGGGAACATATGATACTTAAGTAACATCATCCCAATGAAATGAATAACCTAAAAAACAAACTAGAATCATTATCCTTCTAAAGATTTAGAAATCGAAAATCTGCTCATTATGCATTCTCCTCAACAAGACAATGCCACAAACGTTTGAATAATTGAACTGTGTGGTTGTGCACCTCTAGCTTGAATCGTGTTACCTGGTCTTATAGGTAGCCTCCTGGAAGAAGCTTTATCTGAAAGGATCATATGAATAAATCACCCGCACTAGGTGATACCTTGGCAAAAGTTGGTCAAATAGGGGGTTGCAGACGGCTGTTACTAGAGCTTGAATTATGGGTCTCCCAGTCACAACCTTATTACGTATATAGAATAAATGAGCGAAGTTTATGATTCTTAAATAAGAGTAATAAGTTTAATCTTTCTACTGAATAATACTTTGAATTGGAAAAAAGAGTTTAAAGGTAATGGGTGCACATGAAAAAAGGATATCTGGTTCCTTCTTTTCCTTTTCTGATACGAGCTTATTTGGCAGGAGTCTTCCAACAGACTTTGTACCTTCTCATCGAGTGTACAAGGCTTTTCATCCTAAAGAAAGAGCATTATAAAAAAAAAGGGTGAATGCTTCATCAGCTCATTTTTCCAAATGGTCCCTTAACAGCGGGGCTATGTTGAACACTTTTTCTTTTATTTACCAAGCAACATTCTTGATTGCTGCATGTGATCTCTATTTGATTTGTTATTTTCAAGTAACGTGTCCAGATATACCTGTAGATTCACCACTGATTCCTCACTAAAAAGTTAGTTGATTCAGCTATATGAATCCTAATATTTGTTGGATTCCAGAACTTTATATTGACAAATGATTTTGTTTGGAATGAGTTTTGTGATTGTCTTATGCTTTACTTCTAGGCTTAATTCACCGTTGGGAGAAGAACATCATAGACTTGAATATAATACTTCTGAGATATTCAAGGTGATTCAAGAATATTGTTTGTTCCTTTTTGTGGCCATGTTCTTGAGTTCCAAGTTCTCTATTTTCTTGTGAAAATTGGATTTTGCACCGCCTAATCGCGAAGACTGAATTTTGGAAATTTTATTTGACATGCAGTGTTCTTTTTCTACTTTATTTAAAAATTATACAAAAGAATAGATAAAAATTATAGACATTTATTTATTAACATTTTATATAGAATCATACGAAGCAATAAAGGATATTAACCCATGCATAAATTGATTTTAAAAACATTTAGGCTTACTTTTGAGGTGCTTGATCAAGCTCATCTCGACAATGGGATCTCCTTTGTTTGGGGTTATTTACATGTCTATGAATCACCTAACAAATGATAAGATGTGTAGAATAAAAGTGGCATAATTTGAGAGTCATGGTGGCATGGCAAAGCAATAACTGAGGAAGAGCACGCAGTACAACAATAAGAGCGTAGCACCGAGAAAGTGAGAATCCATGAATACAGGTATAATAATTTCTTCTTATGTAAATTTTTATTTTGTTTTTAAGTCAATTTGCTCGGTTATTGCTTTGTTTTGATTTTCTTCTTTGTTAGTTTCTTAGTCACTCTGCTTATTGATTATTGGTTTGTTCTTAGATTTCTTCATTTGCACTTTGAGTTTGGCATTCGTTAATCCTATTAGGTTTGCAAAGTTATATATGATGTGGTGATATGTGAGTTTTGAAATACATGTGTAAATACATGACTGAAGCAGGAAACCATTTGGTTTGGTAATTTGTTGAAGCTTAATGGAAAATTGGTTTGAGCTTTATGAATCTTGCATATTATTCAGAAGTTTGGTGTAACTATTCGCACAATTGTATGTTGAATCTGTTCTCCTCAAGTTAAAATGTGATGTTGAATGAGATTTTATTTATTTTGCACCATCATATTATTTCAAGGAGTAAATTGGAAAGAGATCCAAGACGATAGTCGTAAACACATAATTGACCCATCAGCTAAAAGTAATTTAAGTGTCTGACAAGAGCATAATCAATTACATTAATAAAACAGCAGTCTATATATGACATTATGGGGTCATTTGGTTGGAAAACAATTTTTCTCGGGATTACTAATTCCAGAATTAGCTATCCCGAGATTAGTAGTCCCACCCTTAAGGAGGGATAAGAAAAACACTACAATCCCGGGATAATTAATCCCGGAATGAGTTATCCCATGCATTTTGTTCCAACCAAACATGGGATAAGCTCCTCTTCTAAATTAAAATCTCGGGATTAGTGATCCTTATCCCTTTTACCAAACGACCTCTAAGTGTGCTTATATGAGTTCCCAAAATCTCAACTCAACAAAAGATTAAACTTTTCTCATCCCAAATCTTTATATTACTATATGGTTAAGCAATCCTATATTAGAATAACAACTTTTGTTCTCTATTTAGTAAAGATATTAACCAAAGCTAAGATTCTACTTTTGTATTGATGACAATACTCTCTTGTAATAGAAGCAAAGCACATCAATCAATTTATGATAGTTGTAATTTGCTGGATAAAGAAGGGACATAATGTCTTGTGCAAATATATATATTATCTAGGATTCATTTGACATTAGCCAGAGAAATATGCATAAATAAAGGGAATATAAAAATACTGTTAGTTAGAAGGGGAAAGGTACAAATTTGCCTTGGAACTTTGTAAAACGGGCGAGATTTGCCTCTCCTAATAGAAATGAGTAGTCGATTCTGTTGCTTATTTCTAGAAGATGTTTTTTGGGCTATTTCCATCATCTATCATTTCAATGCCTCTTTGAGGTTTTGTGTTTTAGGTTTGACCTTACTGCAATGCAGTTTTAGCATTACTGTTGCGATTCAGTGGAAGTCTTCTTGAGTCAACTCTGTGCAGCTTCTCCTTTTTGCGATTCTGAAACTGTTCCGAGTGGATTGCACAGGCAGAATGGGGACACCTATGCACAGGTTTTTATTTTTTTATGTTACCAGGTCTAACATTAAAAAGCAGTTCTCAATCAACATTAATAATATCAGTAACATGACCTGCACTCACTTTAAAGGCATTAACTTAATAAACACTTCTCTTTTTACCAAGAAATCTGTCAGGGGGCCAACCTTTAGGACCTTCCTCAACCTTTGAAACTCTGGATAATGGACCCGCCCCTCTACACTTCCACCACTTAAATACAAAACTTAGTTCACATGCTGCAAGGCTTGAACCTCTACTCCACATCACAAGTCCCTCAACCTTTGGCACTTCAACTAAGCCCTAGGGGCTCCTTAATCAATATTTGACGAGGGCTATAAACTTAATCATCCATATTCCTCATAAACTTGCCAAAAAGATATGTTCAGTGAAGTATAGACTTTTCCATGTTTGATGAAGAGCAAAAATAGAAGGAAACTGAAGAGAAAACTGACTTAAAGCTTCCAGCCATGTCTTTGGCAGATCTTCTGCACAGATACATCAATAATCTGCAACCTCCCGATGAACAACTACTTCTGAAACGACCAAAAATTGTTCTTTGTGGAGGCTAGGATGAACGTGTTCCTTGTACTATTCGTAG
Organism: Capsicum pubescens; assembly: GCA_030864215.1. NCBI lineage: Eukaryota > Viridiplantae > Streptophyta > Magnoliopsida > Solanales > Solanaceae > Capsicum > Capsicum pubescens. The sequence goes on along the minus strand of CM061549.1, from coordinate 67,217,329 downwards.
AGGATCATATTTTTGTTTAGAACTTTAGATTCTCCACTTATGGTAAACCACTTGTATATGGAGTGTCTCCCAACAAATCAATCAAAAAAACAAATTAGGTGGTCCCTAAGTTCATTAGCATGACTGATTAACATACGCTATTTATGGACATCCTTTATGGCACCCTAAGAAGTTCACATTTAAGTGATAAGAAATAGTGAAAAGTTTGCAATTCTTCTAGCAACTTATCTGACTTCATCAGCTACATCATTCACTCAATATAAGACCTTCAGCAACCACATCATTCGCTCAATTCCTTTACGTTAAAACCACGGAAGAAGGCATAAAAACACACCCACATACCAAAATTGTCAATTACACACCTTTGCAAATGTCCCCTCTAACTCATCAAAATGGATAAATATTCTTCGTCAAATACAAAGGTGTAACATATATTATTGGTTTCACATCTGTAAGAGCCGAGTGTTCCTTGGAGATGGAAGTGTTCACTTTGTTTTTGTGAATCAAATTGACTACGACGCACTAGGAGCTAATTGTTGCATAGAAGAATCGCGATTGGGAAAATTATTGGCTTGCAATTACTTGTCCTTTAAATGAGCCTTTGGTTTCAAATTGATGTCTGCAGACACTGACAACACTGATATTGGGTCTATATTTGCCTTCTTTGCACGAAAAGGTGGTTGCGGCTAGTTGAATTGGATTCTATTAAGGTTTGTTGTACTAATACATTAATACTGTTTTGTCTGAATTCAAAACTTGGGAGTCTTGAGTTGGTTCTAGTTTGGACGTTTAGCTTTATCATGCATTTTGCTTACTGTTTTTTTTTGTTTTGTTTAAATTTGAAAGAAATGTCCCAGTGATTAAGTACAAAAGTTCCTTGTTTCACTATGTAATGAATCAATAAGTCTGCATCTTCCACCATGTTCCCTATCACCATCATTTATCAGCAGTATTTACCTTCTCTTTTTGCCAAGGTCATTTTCTTCTATGGCTTTTCTCTTCTTGTTGTTTCTTACTATTGGCTTGTGATTGTTGTTGTTGTTGTTGTTGTACTGTGTTGTCTGATTTTGTTTGTGGTACTTATGGTGAAACAACATATGTAATGTCTATTGATTCTTGATTTGTTACCGTGATGATTGTCACAGGTTGTTGTTTTTGGCTTTGACATTTGGTTTTCATCATATGCGGTTTGACTTTGTTAACATCTAGCTGAGTCAATGGTATTAATATTTCACAACAATCCAACTACTTTGCCAATAGGTATGTAAATATTTATTCAACATTTTTAAAACAAAGAGATACGTACAGTGTTACGAATGCTACCTACAATGTAATTCTTTCAATTTTACAAATGGATATTCATTCTGATACCATAATAGCTTAGGTTATTAGAACTTTTTGCTAATAGCTATTGTGTTTGTTTTCATTGAATAAAGATTTGTTTGATCATCACATTTTGAACTTCTTAACTAATTTAATCTTTAAATCTAATTTAACAAGTGTTTCATCGTGAATGCTCGAGAGATTGATCACAGCAACAACTGCATCCCCTATTGTAGAATTTATAAATATTATTTCTATCCATGTAAATAGATAACAATCACTATTATATGTAAATGGAGAGAAGTATGCATTACCCTCCTGAACTTGTCGAGTTTTATTCATGGTATACCTGAACTTTGACTTGTCCTAAGTACCCTCCCGAACTTGTTGTTTTAGTAAATTACGAGACCCTTTTTTGTTGACTGCCCGGTGCATGTACACCATGCGCGTACATGTGGAAAAAAGTGTTGATGTGGCTGTCCATGTGGATAAATACGATATTTCTCTTATATTTAACCTATATTAAAAAATAACTCACTTCTAATCTTAATTATTCGATTTCTCTCTAAAAAATTTATATTTTTCAGTTTTTCTCTACTCCAAAATAGTGTAAGGTTGAATTTTAATCGATCAAGTAAGCTATTATCTAAAAATTTATATTTTTTGGTGTGTTAAAAATATGAAATTATTTTTTTCGGTTAGTGTTTTATAGTAGTTTTCAATTCGTGTTTCGATTAGGATTCTGAGGAGACTCACATGTACAAATACGTTTCTTATTATAATTAACGGGGTAAGAAATTACAATTTAAGTTAGGGGCGTACAAAAATTAAATCGATATGTTATTGATATATTGTTATAGGACTAACGATTTTTTAATGATTTTATAAAAAAAATTATTGGGTCATTGATTCGATTTTGATTTTTTTTATTGGGTTATTGAGTAAACTGATAACCCAATAAGTTTATGCTAAATTATTATTTTACACCTCATATATATATATATATATATATATATATATATATATATATATATATATATATTACAACTTTTTCTATTTTCTAGTTTATGAGAATTTTCTTATCGGTTAAATCGAAAATCAAATCGTTAGGGACTAAAAATCGATAATCAATATAACTACATTCTCTTTATTCTAAGTATGTTTCTAAGTATGTGTCCTAATTTCTTTAGTATTTATTTTGTTATTATTTTTTAAAATATCTGCTTCAATATTTAGTGCATTTTTTTTAGTTACAATAACTCATATGATATGTATAATTAAGATTACAAAATTGAAAGAGTTTCATAGGAATGAAAACTGAAGTTTTAGATTGGACTAATAAACTGATGAAATTTTTTTCTAGATTAATAAATGAAATTTTTGCAAAACTAATAAACGGATGAATTTTTATTTCATAAATTAATTAATAAATTGGAGTTTTACAAAATTAATAAATGGATGAAAATTTTCCAAGATAGAAAGTAATGGAGGAAGAGAGATAATAAATAAGGAGAGGGATAATTACATTTTTTGAAAAAATTAAAGAAAAATAGATTTTTTTCGTTTTTTAATCATGAAAAATGTTGATTTCACCCCAAAAATACTCCATCACGCGCGTGGTGGAGTGTGACTACAAACATTTTGCCACATCAGGAAAAAAGGGCCACGCGACTTACTAAAACAACAAGTTCGGAAGATACTTAGGACAAGTCAAAGTTTAGGTGTACCATAAATAAAACTCGACAAGTTCAGGGGGCAATAGATACTTCTTTCTATGTAAATGCGAGCATCCAGTATTATTTTAGTCCCATGATTGTATAAAACATACATTTGGAATCATTTCCATCAACTGATCCAATCAAACGGGATAGTCTCTTGCTGTTACATCTTCATTTTATTCTACTATACACGTTGGGCCCGTGCGACGCACGGGCATACCTATCTAGTACATATACATATGATCACAATATCGCACTAAAATAAAAGATTAGAAAGAATATGAATGTGATCGTCAAAAGATATTTTACTTTATGTGTGCGATTTTGATATTAAAATATTTAATAATATTTAATAAAATAATTTATAACATGATAATAAAAAAAATAGATTCTCTTTCTTGTCATTTTTTATTCTTTTTTATAGAAATAGAAATAAAATACGAATCTTATTTCTTATTTAATTTTCAAAAATTATTTAAGGCCAAGGAGCATCGAAAAAGTAATTAAAGGAGAAATGCCTAGCTAAAATTGGGTATCAACAGTTGCCCCTGAGTGACCGAAGATTTGTGTGAAAATCTTTGGACAATCACGTTGACGTAATCAATTTTGTCTCGGGCAAAACAAAATGTTTGAAAGATTATGGCCGGGCTCGGGTTTCTGAGTTGCTTACATATCTCAGGTTTCACGAGAAATTAGGCCATTCATAGTTCGAATTGTAGCAAAGTTTGATGAATATCAAAATTTGCCCCAGTGTAGAATTATGGCGACACTGGGTTCCTTCGAGGAGGATAATAAAGATTTCAGCATGAATGGAAAAGGATACAGGTACAAGTCCCGAAATTGGTTGTTTTAGAATAACTGGGGATGAAGAGACGTTGGATAGCAATATCTGCTGAAGATTTTGAGAGGAAAAAAGACTGTGGATTTTCAAAAATTGTCCTAGTGCCGCATTAGGACGGCACTGGGTGATGATACTAAAAATTCTGAAAATGGAAACTTGAATTGAGTTTCTTTGCCGGAATCCTTAACGTAGCTAGGGATGCTTGACATTCCGTTAGCTTGCCCCAGTTTGCTGCTAAGAGGATAGTTCCACGTTGTATTGTATGTTCCTGCAAGACAGGTAAAAGGGAGAAAAGTACCTGTTGTTTAAAATTTTAAATTGAAATTGTAATGTAAAGAGTAGAGTTCAGATGTTCAAACTAGTATTATCTTTGTTTGTGGAGGCCTCCGACTGGCGGGGCAATAATTGAAATGTAAATAGCCTCCGTCGGCTGAAATGTAAATAGCCTCCATCAGCCGAAATGTAAATAGCCTTCGTCGACTAAAATGTAAATAACCTCCGTCGGCTGAAATATAAATAGCCTCCGTCGACTGAAATGTAAATAGCCTCCATCGGCTGAGCAGTTGAGAAGGAAGCGCCATCTGACTGACGAGCAGTGTTTGAAAAGTAAAGCCTCCAACGGCGGGACATTTGCCCACAAGTAAACTGTCTTGTATTGGCCAGGCGACCTTCAATCTGAACTACATGACGGTATAGCTGTTGGGACTTGATGTTGCTGTGATAGTGGCTTTCTTGTGCGCTTGCTATAGTGTGGGCCTCTGATTGGCAGGCTGTGATCTGTTTGCTTAAATGCGATTCTCCGATATAGCGGAGTTTTGTTTTGCTTATGTACATTCTCTGATTTGTGGCGGGGCGTCTCCCTTGCTGGTGCATAACTCTCGATATGGCGGAGAGTCGTATTGCTCATTTGCATCCTCCGATATAGCAGAGGATCGGTTTGCTTGTTTATGTACAGTCTTCGGAATGTGGAGCTCAATTTTTTTTACTTATGTACAGTCCTCAGAATGTGGAAGCTTGGCTTTGTTGAAGTCAGGAGGCATTCTCCGATTGGTGGAGTTATTCGACGCAGTTAGACGATGATTCTTCGATTGGTGAAGTTATTTGATGCAGTCAGGTGGTTGGCTCCGATTTGCGGGATTTATTGGGAGAAATAACTGGTAAAATTGCTGCCATGTGACTGGTAAAGCTTGACTTGATGTCGTCCTCCAATTCCTGTTATTCTGCGCTCAAAGAAAAATTCTTAGTTGGGAGGGGGTGTTGATTTACAGCGACTTGGGGATCCTGGCTTTGTTTACGGAATTTTCCAACACTCTCTCGGTTGCTCAATTACTCCCAAGTCTGGAGTCTCAGTAGGTGGGAAAGTTGAAAAGTATAGTGAAAAATACATATATGTATATATGTTTTCGCAAATATATTACGTATATATTAAGTATATGTATAGTAATTCTTTATCGTTTTTAGATTATGACATATTTCGAAATCCGTTGGCCTCAGCTCACCGTTGTGATTCTCACAGCTTTATCCTTTGGGTGGAACTCCTCTGACTTTGTCGATGCTATGACGACTCTAGTGGTAGGATCGCTTATATTCTGGGGCTATACTACGAGCGAATAGGGACTTTCCTAAAGGTAAGACCTAACCTTTTAGGTTACCTACGTATCCTTAAAAAGGAATCGGGTCTGCACGTAGTTCGAGGGTGGAGAATTAAAAATGAAATGCAGCGACTAAGTCTGACTTAAACTGCCTACTTATCCAAGTGGAATCAGGTCATGACGTAGTTCAAATACAGAGGAAAAATAAAAATATGGAATGCAACAACCGAGCCTGACTCAGGCTGCCTACGTATCCTAAAACTAGAAATAAGGTAATGACGTAGTTCAATAAAAAAGATAAAGTAAAATAATGCAATGACCAAAACTAACTCAGGCTGCCTACATATCCAAGTGGAATTAGGTCAGGCCGTAGTTCAGTACAATGAAAAAGTAAAATATGAAGAGACCGAATTCGATGAGGATTGTCTACGTATCCCGCCGTGGAAAGTCAGGTCGGGCGTAGTTCCGAGTATATGAAAGGATGATGTTTTTACGTTTTTCTAAGGAAACCCGTATCCCGCCGTGGGAAGTTAGGCTAAAACGTAGTTCTATTACATCAGAGAAAAATGCAAAAGTACAAAAAAATAACTAGTCCTAACGTCTTCAAATATAGTACTTTTTTATGGAGTCTGAATTGATCGGTTTCGTGCTTATTGTGCCATCCATTTCTGCAAGAATTATCGCTCCTCCTGAGAGTACTCGGTGGACTATATAAGGACCTTGCCAATTTGGCACAAATTTCCCTTTGGCTTCATCTTGGTGAGAGAATATCTTCTTCAACACTAATTGTCCCGGTGTGAATTGACGAGGCTTGACTTTCTTGTTGAAAGCCTTAATGAGCATCAACTGCTCGATCCTGCTACGAATCCATTCAGCATCGTCTAGACCAACCTCCTAGATGATTCTGAATGAAGGTATTTCAACTTCTGCAGGTATCACTGCTTCCGACCCATAGACCAACATATAGGGAGTTGCCCTAGTAGAACTTCTGATTGTGGTGTGATATCCAAGTAAGCATATGGCAACTTCTCATGCCATTCCTTATGACCGTCCACTATCTTCCTCAAGATCCTCTTGATATTCTTGTTTGCAGCTTCAACCGCTCCATTCATTTGTGGTCGATATGCCGTGGAATTTCGATGAAAGATTTTAAACCTTTCGCAAATCTCTCTCATCAGGTCGCTATTAAGATTGGCCCTATTATCTGTTATGATTGATTCTGGAATTCCAAACCGACAAACTAAGTTGTTGCGGACAAAATTTGCTACCACCTTCTTGGTTACGGCCTTATGTATTGAAGCTTCAACCAACCTTGTGAAGTAATCGATAGCGACCAAGATAAAATAGTGTCCATTGGACGCCAGAGGCTCTATGAGCCAAATAACATCCATGCCCCAAGCAGCAAACGACCAAGGAGAACCCGTCACATTGAGTTCGTTTGGCGGAACTCATATAAAGTCTCCATGAACTTGACATTGGTGATATTTCTGCACGTATCGGATGTTATCCCTTTCCATGGTCATCCAAAAGTATCCAGCTCTCAAAATCTTCTTCGCAAGAATGAAACCGTTCATGTGGGGTCCACAAGTTCCTGCATGTATATCCTCTAACAATATTGTGGTCTCCGTGGTATCGACGCATCGTAGTAATCCTAGGTCGGGAGTCCAATATAGGATTTTCCCATTGAGAAAAAAGTGATTGGCCATCCTTCTTAAAGTCCTCTTCTGCTTTCCAGTAGCGCCTTCTGGATATTCTCTTGCTCCGAGTAACCTCTTGATGTCGTAGTACCACGACTTTCCATCTGGCTCTTCATCTATATGGAAATAATATGCTTGTTGGTCGTGTATCTCAACCTTGATGGGATCGATGTAATTCTTATCTGGATGCTAAATCATTGAAGATAGTGTTGCCAAGGCATCGGCAAACTCATTTTGAATTCGAGGGGAATGCTTGAATTTGATCTCCGTAAACCTTTTACTCAAATCCTTAACATATTATACATAAGGAATGATTTTGACATTCTTGGTGGTCCATTCTCTTTGCACCTGATGGATCAATAAATCTGAATCTCTTACCACCAATAGCTCTTTGATGTCCATGTCTACGGTCATCCTAAGCCCGATATTCTGCCATGTTATTCGTGCAAGGAAACCTAATCTTTGCTGAGATCGAATAATGTTGACCTGTTTATGAAACTAGAACTGCTCCAATTCCGACTCCTTTGAAGTTTGTTGCTCCATCGAAGAGCATTCTCCACCCATCATACGTCTCTGAGAAGTATTCTCCTACAAACAACACTTCTTCATTTGTAAAGTAGGTATTGAGCGGCATGTAGTCTTGATCCACTGGATTTTCTGTGAGGTGCTCAGCCAAAGCTTGTCCTTTGATGTCTTTTTGTGTCGCCTACACAATGTCAAACTCACTCAACAAAATCTTCTATTTTACCAATTTCCTAGTAGGCATTGGCTTCTGAAAGATGTACTTGAGTGGATCCATTCTTGAAATCAAGTACGTGGTATATGCAGATAGGTAGTGCCTTAACTTTTGCGCGACCCAAGTCAATGAGCAACAAGTCCGTTCCAACAATGTATACCTTGCTTCATATGGTGTGAACTTCTTACTCAGGTAGTAAATGACTTGCTCTTTCCTCCCAGTATCATCATGCTTCCCTAACACATATCCAAATGCATTATCCATAATAGATAAATATAACAGCAACGACTTTCCCGGTTATGGTGGAACCAATACTGGTGGGTTAGACAAATACTCCATGATTTTGTCGAAAGCCTTCTGACATTCTTCATTCCATCCGGTGGTGGCATCCTTCTTTAGCAACTTGAATATGGGTTCACAAATTATCGTGGACTAGGCTATGAACCGACTGATGTAATTGAATCTTCCCAAGAAACTCATTACGTCCTTTTTTTTATCTTAGGAGGTGGTAAGTCTTGGATCGTCTTTATCTTGGATGGATCTAATTCTATACCTCTCCTACTAACAATGAATCCCAATAATTTTCCTGTGGGAACTCCAAAGGCGCATTTGGTCGGATTCAATTTTAGGTCATACTTTCACAACCTTTCAAAGAACTTTCGTAAATCATCCAAATGGTCTGAAATCCTCTTAGATTTGATGACAACATCATCCACATACACCTCGATGTCTTTGTGAATCATATCGTGTAAAAGGGTGGTCATAACTCTCATATAAGTCGCACCGGCATTCTTGAGTCCAAATGGCATTACTTTGTAGTAGTACACTCCCCACGGAGTGATGAAAGCTGTCTTTTCTGCATCATTCTCATCCATCAAGATTTGATGATATCCTGCAAACCAATCAACAAATGATTGTAACTCATGTTTTGCGCAATTATCAATGAGAATATGAATGTTCGGGAGAGAAAAATCATCCTTTGGGCTAGCCTTGTTGAGATCTCGATAATCTACGCATATCCTTATCTTCCCATCCTTCTTTGGTACTGGTATGATGTTGGCCAGCCAGTTGGAATAAGTTGTGACCCTCACGACGTTGGCTTCTATTTGTTTGGTCACTTCCTCCTTAATTCTCAAACTCAAGTCGGGTTTGAATTTTCTTGTCTTCTATTTCACAGGCGGACATGCGGGGTTAATCGGCAGTCTAACTGAGATGATATCGATGCTCAAACCAGGTATGTCATCGTAGGACCAAGCAAATACATCGATGTATTGCTTGAGCAGGCTTATCAATTCCTGCTTCCTTTCAGCCTCCAAATGTATGTTGACTCGTGTTTCTTTTACTATTTCTTCATTACATAAGTTGACGACTTCAGTTTCATCCATATTAGGCTTCTTCTGACTTTCGAGGTGCTCGATCTTCTGCGATAGGTTTTCGGGCATCATGCTTTAATCGTACTCCTTATAATCTTGCTCATCGCTTGCATTTTGCTCAACAGATTCGTTATATGTCATAATCGTGGAACGAGGATTCTTATTAAGATTTGCGTTTAAAATTATAAAAGCGAGTAAAGAAAATAGATATTGAAAATAGGAAAATAAATTTTGAAAATAGGAACTTTTATTAATAAAGCACTGGGCTTTGGCAAGAGGCAAGTAGCAAAAAGAGCTTCGGCATGATTCGAGCCTCCATTGATCATGCAAACAAAAAAAAAAGCAACAACAGTCCCGCACTACCAAGACTCTTGACGGAATAGGGATGGGTTGATGATCCAATTCTGCAAAACTTCTCCAGGCTCAGCATCACGGATGGTGAGTTTCTTGAAATCCATCTCCGATTCTCCTTCAATTGCAGCCACAAATAGGTTTTCTATTCCCTCTATAATGTCTTCATCAACAGTTTGCTCTGAAACTAGGACTTGGGATGGCACAGATACCGTCACTCCAAATCCTTCACTGCAGGCTCCTCCAGAAATGGGCTCATATCCAAGACCCGTAGTACCTCTCTGATGCTTCAGCTGAATTGGCTCAACTATACCATCGACTTTTGGTCCTAACCCCGTCTTCGGCTGATACCCATATTTCAACATCTCTAACGCAACCATCTTTTCAGCACTTGACATTTTTACTTCAACTAACTCTGCCTTCTCATTGATCCTTGCAGCTTGCATGATCTCCAGAATATGGAAAGTGGCTCCATCTAATTCCTCGGTGACTGGGACTGAATTAACAGAATAGATGGGATGGCTGAGCTCCCCATGGATAGTAACTTCTATGCGATCCCACTCAAACTTCACACACTGATGAAGAGTGGAAGGAACGGTTCTTGCCATATGGATCCATGGCCTTTCCAGTAGCAGGTTGTAGCTAGACGACACATTCATGACCTGAAATATGATAGGAAATTTCGCTGGACCTATCTGCAGTGTCAAGTAAATTTCTCCTATGACACTCATTTGCCACCCTTCAAAGGCTCTAACCTTCACCTGACTCTCCCTTATATCTTTTATATTCACACCCAAATCCCTTAGAGTAGAGAAAGGACAAATATTGCAACCCGAACCACCATCGATCAAGACCCTGTTCCCAATCTTATCATGATATCTGACTGCAATATGGAGCGCTTTGTTGTGTACATCCCCTTCTAATGGTAACTCATCATCATGGAAAGAAACCTTATTTGCCTCCACCACTCGCCCGATTGTTGCAGCCAAAGTCTCACTAGTGGTCTCTTTTGGTATGCTAACCCCACATAACACTTCCATCAAAGCGTTCTTGTTGGTTTCAGAACTCATAAGCAAGAACATGACGGATATGTGGTCTGGTGTCTTCTTGAGCTGATCTTCAATCGAATAGTCCTTGGGTTGCATTTTTTTCCAAAATTCTGCAGCTTCAGCATCTGTAATATTCTTCTTCGGGTTCTGATCTTTCCCAAGAGCTCCTCAACTCGGTTCCTCTGGTGCATAACACCTTCCTAACCTGGTCATCCCTTGAGCCGCATCAACGTCTATCATTTTGCCCTTGGCTTCAGCTCAATAGTCCCATAGGATCGCTTTTGTATCATAATCGGGCCTTTCAGTGGCTAATGTGGTCACTACAACTCTCGGCAGGTAAGTCTGAACAATTATAGGCTCCCTCAATTGAACTGTGATAAACAGCTGTGATGGGGATGCAGTGGCAATTTCTTCTGCATTCCATGTGGGCACAATGGTTTCTTCCAAATCATACTCATCCTCTAGAGTAATCATATTGACTTCTTAATTTCCATGATTTGGCAAGGGGTTATTGTTCACATTTAGAGTTGAAGCGGTGCATTTGATTATACCCCTCCTTATAAGAGACTCAATTTGATTCTTCAAGCTGTAGCAGTCTTTTGTTTCATTCCCCTGGACTCCTGAGTGATAGACGCACCGCTTGCTACCGTCAAAGTTTTGAGAGGTCAGATCAAGGGCCTTTCCCTCAATTGGATGCAACAAACCTGTTTCCTTCAATCTCTCAAATAACTGGGCCAAAGGTTCTGCAATTGGTGTATATGTGCGGGTATTTTTGGCTTCAAAATTTGGGCATGGTCTTGGATCATAAGCTTGGAAAGAGACGTATGGTCCTTGGAAAGAGACGTATGGTCTCAATTGATTTTGGTATGCTGGAGCTAGAGGTGGATTGTAATGCAGTTGAGTATTGTACACTGGGACATGTGCAATAATTTAGGGGTTGTTAGGGTAACGGTAGGAAGAATTCCCAGGTTGGTAGTATGGTGTGGCAGCTGAGACATCGTCCCTTTTTTTTGTTACATTAACGAAACCAGTCTGTATGTCCTTACTTGTAGCTTGTAGTGCAACCATAGATTGGATCTTCCCTAATTTGATGCCTTCTTCTATGAAATCTCCCATCTTGATCAATTCCGCAAACTTTTAGCCCAGCATTGACATCATCTTGTCAAAATAAACACTCTCTTGAGCTCGGATAAAATACTTGGAAAGCTTACTTTCGTCCAGTAGAGGCTGGATCCTAGCAGCCTCGGTCCTCCAACGCCATGCATACTCTTGAAATGATTATGATGGCTTCTTCGTATGTTGGCCAATGAGAACCTATCTGGGGCGATCTCCGTGTTAAACCTAAAGCGACTCATGAAGTCCTCTCGGTGATGGTCATAGCTTATTTGATATCCAAATCTCTGAAACAGTTAGCCCAGGTTAACCCAACCATATCTGATGCTCCCTGGTGCACGATCTGACCTCAACCCCAAAGTATGCAAAAAACCATTATCGGTCATGGACGACGGGGCTAGCAGGATTCTCCCTTCAAGAGGCAGATCTGTGAGGCTACTGATATCTTCTAAGGTTGGGGTGATTTCGAAGTCTGCAAACTGAAATGTCACGGTGGCCGAATCCCAAAACTCAACTAATAGCTTCACGAGTACTTCGTTGACTTGAATATCCATAAGGGACACCAAAGAGCCCAGGTGCTCTCTGTCTTCAGCTCCATGCATGGCCCGAATGTTTTGCCACCAGTTTTGTAGGTTTTGGGGGATTGAGAAAATCATTTCGATGTTTGGTATGGCTTGGTTGGTATCCATCTGAAAGAAAGGGTCAAGGATATGATAAGTCATTTATCTCAAAATCCATTATGTGTTTTAGTTTGGACCGTTCACACAAATTTTCACACAAAATATGTCGATAGGTTTGTAACTTTTGACAAAATGGTGGTTTCCTAATTGCGATGATGATACCTTGGACCGCCACGCCTAAGGTTTACGCGATATGACCTATTTCTAGAGTAAGATTTGTTTTCTAAATGTTTGAGAGTGGGACTGAATAGTTGCGAGAAGGCGCACTAACCTAATTGCACCTACTCTGAAACTAAAGAATCCAAAGAAGGTTCGGAGGAGTGCAATACACTTCTCGCGTGTTCAGTGTGTGAATTATGTACGACCAAGACTCGATAGGAGAAGTGCAAGTGATAAAGCAATGACAAGTAGTGTTGTACAAATAAATAAGGAACACAAGTTCGAATTTGGCTTGCGTCCATCCACAGAAAGCATGATATAAAGTCAGGTAAGTAAATAACATAATAAAGCGCGAAAAATCCTAAACTAAGCATATTAAGGCTAAACCTAAGTTCATATCATCCCCAGCAGAGTCACCATTCTGCCGTGTCGTATTTTGAACCGGTCAAAAAAGCACACGGCATACGATGACGTTTAGTGACTCTTGGGATTGAAAGTTTATTTTTTAGAGTCGCCACCTAACTCTTTAGGAAAATTAGAAAAAACCATTTTTATTTGTAAAACTCTGTTTTGGTCTTTCGAAAATATTTTAAGATTCTGAGTAAGAGTTTTGGCTACTCAAGGGAAAGGTGTTAGACATCCCCCAGAGCCTATCCGAAGATAGTCCTTAAACTCAGTTTAGGAAAATATTTGAAAAAAATATTTATTTCGCTATTTGCTAAAATAGCGATAATAATAAAAACTTTTATTGTTTTAGAAAAAGAAAGTTCGAGGTATATGTGAATACACTAACACAATATGAAGGATGTACTTTATTATAAATGCATTTTAAAGAATATGAAAATGAGAAAGCGAAAAAATTCAACATTTGGTATTCTATAAAATTCAATGACTTTTAATCTTTATGAAAATGTAAAGTCTAGTAACACATGTTGATGAGTTAGTAACTAAGTAAAATAATTAGATTTTAAGATCATGTGAAATTTATTTCTTATGAATATTATTGTTCACGTCTAAAAGTATAAAAATAATTTATGTTCAAGAGTAAATTTATATAGATTCCTTTAAAAATATATAGATGGCGTCAAGACACACTAATTCTTGATTAAAATAGACTAATGTGTATAAAACATGACAATGTTTGTTTTTTGCGAGATGTTAAAATAATGATTAAAAATTAATGAATCGACTTAATAGTAAAATATAAATAAACAATTTAAAGTAAGGTATAAATAATAATAATAACAAACAGTGGTTAGAAATACCTTGTATATTGTAGTGTATATATGAATATATACATCATATTTAGGCCTTTGGAATCTGAGGAAACTCCAACAAGTGTCAAAAATTAAAACATTAGAATTATTTAACTTGTCGGAGTAAATTGACGAATAAGCTCTTTTTTGAAAAATCCAAGTTTTTTAATGACTTAATTTCTTATTTAATTAGCTTTGAAATTTCATTCATTGTTTCGAGAAGGACATGGCGGACCCAGGAATTCAAGGTTGTGCGTGCTCAAATTTGTTTTATAAAAAATAGTATGTAGCTGTAGGGATTCGAACCTGGAAAACTGAACATGAGAGTTACATCCTCATGCCACTGCACCCAACCATATGTTTGTTCTTTGGGTGTTTTTTAATAAATTATACCATTTATTCAGTGTTTCTTATATAATTATATATAATCTACGTCGAATTTAGTGGGTGCCGGAGCACCCCAAAATTACACATGGGTCCGCCCCTGGTCCGCTGATTAAGCCTCTTAAAATAGACAACTAAACACTTAGAGGGTGTTTGGATAGGATTAAAATCTAATCAAACTAGATTTTAATCACTTTTTTTTAGCTTTTTTAGGTATTTGGTAAAATTAAAAAGAGCTTAAAAAAAGTTAAAAGTGGATTAAAAAAAGTAAAAATTAAGAAGCTGGATACCCCAGCTTTTTACTTTTTAGATTAAAATTTTTTAGGTTTGACCAAAACATTTACCTTTTTATCCCTTATATTTTCTTCTAATTCTAATAATACCCTAAACTTTGTAGCCCTTATTGATTTTTCTTTCTTTTTCTTTCTGCGGCTTTTTTCATCTTTTCCCTCCAGTTTTCTCTTCATCTTTCCTTTATTTACAGAGAATCCATCATTACATAAGAAAACACTCAAAAAAATTATCGTCAAATCGAGTGGTAAGTTCTTCTCTATCCGTTCATATAAAATCTCTGCATGTTATTTAAATTTTAAAAATTGATTCTTTTTAATAGTTTGTTTCATTCCTAAAAATTTTATGTTGTTTACACGCTTGCAATATTACAATATAATACTATATTTATATAAAAAATATCTTAAAAATAAAAAAATAACTTATATTTATAAATTGACCTGGCATAATCACTTTATGTTGAAAGTGTATTTAAATAGAAATTATTTTTGAAGTATTAGAATTAAAAATCATAAATAATTCACGTTATTATGTGTTAACAACTTTAAGAATATTTAAGTCATTTTGACAACAAAAAAGTGATTGAAAACACTTGTTTACCAAACACATCAATAATTTTTTTCAGTTTCAGCACTTCTATCCAAACACTTATCTGCTTAATTTGAAAGCACTTATTTTAAGTTTTTAATCACTTAAGCTAAAAAGCAATTTTTTTAATCCTATCCAAACGGGCTCTTAATAAAAAAATTTAAGAATCGCTAGGCCTTGAGGAAACAACAACTTCCCATCTTAAACACAACCAATCACTGATCCTCTAAATTTTAATTTTTATTCTTTTTATTTTGTACATGAAGGCAAATAAATAAGCCAGTAGTCATAACAGATGATAAAGAAAGCTTAACAGGTATGCAGAACAACAAATCCCAATTCAGGTATATGATTTTTAAGATCATTTTTCGGGTTACCAATAGTAATACCAAAACGAGATAAATAACACATATACGTATATGCATGCATCCAAACAGGAAAACGTGAGAAACATGACAGTTTTACCATATTTTATTTTCAACGATCCCAAATCCCAACTAACAGAAAACAGGATATGAACTTGGTTGATGAAAATGATTATCAACACCATACCCAAATTTGAATCAGGGGAAACCCATGTTCAACAGTCACTCATCAAACCAAAAGGAAGAAGACAAAAATGAATGAACCTTGTTTTGGGCAGAAAAACCAGAGCAATAACGTTGGGGATTTTTTCGGCCACCAAATTCGACTACAGGGACTCAAAATTTCACCTCGAAATTAAAAAAAATGAAGAGAAGAGAAGAAACGACAGATCTCACAACCTGAGAATTTTCTTTTGTTTTGAATTTTTGCTTCTTTTTCTCTAGTTTCTCACGAAATTCTTGCCTTCCTGAAAAATTCTTTTTGCTTGATTTCTCTTTGTTTTCGCTCCAAGGCTGAGCTCTTTTATTTCTATTTTTCTTTCCAAAATTCAGCTTGCTCACAACCTCTGCCCGACTTTCTATTTATAGGTGCGAATCCGAATTTCAAAATCCGGATTCGAAACCCATAGCTTAATGGAAACCAACGTTGGACAAAGATGACGAAATTAGATTCATACCTTTGAAAGGGACGAATCATCTCTCTATTTGGGTGAATCACAAGCCTTTAATGGCAGATTTGAAACCTATTTTCGCTGTCATACGAATTTGGGACTGATTTTTTGTCCTTGAAAGGAATTATGGCCTGGAGGGGCTGATTTGGGAAAGATTCTCAAGCAGGTGTAGCAGCTATGCTGCGGTGGCTATGGCTGCTAAGCCATTCTCGTTTGGTGAGGGTGGAAAGGAGGAAGAAGAAGAGAGATAGAGGTTTGGTTTGATTTTGGTGTTTTGGGGGTAAATGGAGATGGTGACTACACGCCTTTTCTTTGGAAAGAGATACTTACGCGGATGATTTTTTGAAAAGAGGGAAAAGCTGTGTAAAAGGGTGTGCGTTTAGTGCATCGTTTGACTAATTTTGATTTGTCCGATCTCTTGATCGGATGGTTCAAAATAAATAAATAAGGAAATATATATATATATAGATAATATAAAAGTCGATTAAAATTGATTATTTTTTGTCCTTCTAGTCATTTAATCGAATAGTTTGATTTTTAATTTAAAGAGAAAAGGAAAAGAAAATAAATAAATAAATAAATAGATAGTTAAATAAATAAAAATAAATTATATATGTCTACATATATATAAAAATGACTGAAAAATTTGGGATCCTTCGAATTTAAAGTAAATCGATGGATCGGGTTAAATTGTATCTGTTGAGGTGAAATGACAAAGCGGACATAGAAATTATACTGAGTTTCGGGCTAGTTTTTGGGCACTTGGTTGAAATTCATAAAATAAGAGTTGGGTTCGGATGAAATAAAAAATGAAAGCGAATTATTGTTAGCTCGAATATTCTTTTTCTGCTGAAATTAAATTTATCGATGCTTCCTGATATACTAAAAAATATTTTTAGTTTAACGTATATAAATTACAACATAATTTTTTAAAACGTCCAATTTAATATCTTTTTGCGATTTATTATTAACAAAAATATATGCATATACATGCGTGTGTAAAAATAAAAATATAATATATAAAAACAAGAATATGAGAAAGTATATGTACATCTTATAAAATATATATTTTATGTAACAAGAATATACATATACATATGGTCACAATATCTCCCTAAAATAAAAGATTAGAAAGAATATGAATGTGATCGTCAAAAGATATTTTACCTTATGTGTGCGATTTTGATGTTAAAATATTTAATAATAATTAATAAAATAATTTATAACATGATAGTAAAAAAAATAGATTCCCTTTATTATCATTTTTTATTCTTTTTATACAAATAGAAATAAAATACAAAAATTATTTAGGGCCAAGGAGCATCAAAAAAGTAATTAAAGGAGAAAGGTCAAGCCAAAATTGGGCGTCAACAGTAAGGATTTTAGAACGAAGACAAACCATATAAGTAATCATAGCAATGCGGAAAGAACTTATCCAAAATACCAATCATTCTCAAAACCAGTTGTCAATAGTGTAAGAACTACTAATACAATCCAGAAGTCAGATACATTAGAAAAATAACCACAAAGGAATAATATTTATCTCCAACTACTAATAAAGACATAACTACTATTGAAAGATAGAGGTGAACTTTGAACGCATGAATGTCCAACCGCTACCTTGGAAGCTCCAACAATCGCTCGAGTCAAGCAAGTTGAGGCGCACGCGAGCTAGGACCTACACCGAAAGGGCGCAGTAGGCATGAGTACGGTCTACTTGTACTCAGTAAGTATCATAGGCCGACTAAGAAAAGTAGTAAATAAAGCATACAAAATATACTCTAAGGGAACGTCACCTGCAATCAGAAAATGTCTCACAACGGTAGCCCATACCGCTTGCACTAACAGTTCTAATATATCTCACATATATTGCAACATCACACCAAGATAGAACAAAAGTACGTATTCTATCACATATAAGAAGAACAAGGGGGAACATGCATATACAAGATCATCAAATACAAGTAAAAGAAGATACGATAAATACATAGATGACAAGTCAATATGGCAATACAACACAATATAACACAATAAAGTAAGTGCAATGTATGTGATGATGATGATGACGATGATGCACGAGGTCTTCGCACAACCTCCGGGATCATCGCACAATCCCCGTATACAGCTACGGAGGCAAGCCTCCCAACGCAGGACCCGTAGGGGGTTCGTCAACCCATATACAATCCACATATCTCATATCTCCTTTTTGGCACATCCCTCGAAAAAGGTTTTATAAGGTGTTACAATAGCTTCTCTCCGGCACATCCCTCGAGGAGGGTTTTAAAAAGGTGTTGCCAGTGTTTCTCAGATGTTGCCACGGTGGTACCAATGTTTCATGAATAAGTATGATATGAGGATGTAATGCTCACAACCAATCACAATGAGTATTTTCACAACCAACTACAATGATATATTTCCACAACAATGTGAGCCAATATTTACTCATTATTTCAGTTTCATCCACGAATTTCCACATGTGTCATATGCCAAATAAAGTATGAATATAATCACAATACACCAATGATACCATATTAAGCATCTTAACAACACAATACCATTATTCACATGTATTCAAGGTTATTAATATCACATAGGACCCCACATAGTCACACATATCACATAATAACTTAATTTCGATAAATTACATCACATATAGGCCCCCACATGGGCACAACACATATATAACCATTCTTCATGATTATTTCCCACCCTTAACATGCATTTTGTATCTTCATTTACTACCCAACATAGTCTGAAAGAGATAAGTCATAACCTACCTCAAAAGCCAAAATCGATCCGTACACTTCGAACCCACGACCTTACTTTTCACAAACAATCTTGAACTCCACTAAAAACATCAAATATGAAATCCACGCGTCAAAAAAAAAATCAACGACAATCATATTGACTACTTTTGGTTCGGGGTCAAAACGAACCCCCGGAATGGGTTTTCAAAAATGAAGGGCAAAATCAGAACTTTACTTCAAAACCTCATTTCTCAAATTTTTAGAAATCTACATTTGAAAATTCAAGTTAAATCGCGTAAAAAAGGAGGTTCAAATTGAAGAAACACCATTTTTAAGCTTTACCGGGTAAAAAACTTTGAAATCCGGATTTAAAATAAGAATCGGAGTTGTTTTAAGGATTAAATTGATTAAAACTAGTAATTATAAGGTAAAATATTTTTCAAGTGAAAAGAAATGAAATTGGGGTTTAAAATCAAGCCCTAAGATTTTGGGGTTTTGAAAAATTAATTAAGAAATTACTAAGAAAAGGATGAATTCTTACCTTAAATCCATAATAAAACCAAGAAATAGGTGTTAATCTAGCTTCCCAAGCTCTCACAAACTTAAATTTTAAGCTCCCACATTATTTTAGGGACTACCAAGAGGCAAGATAAAAATGAGCAAAATGGGTCAAAAAGAGGTAAAAATCTGCTGTAAAATAGCAGATTTTTTGTAATAATAGTTTTTTTTGGTCAATCAGACTTCGACGGGGTGTTCGAAATTCATTTGGAGTCTGATACATGCAAATGAACTATGCAATCATACTAAATTCGACGTTCGGACGCGATGGCGATATCAGAGTTTCAAAAAAAATATCATTTTCACAAATTTGACCCCCGAAACTCGAAATTATAATTTTCAAACAGAGGGCCGAAATGAGATTTAAAAGTCCTAAAATCATATCAAATATGCTAACACTCTAAAATCAACATTCTGGATCTTCTAGCAAAGTCGAATTTTCCATCCGAGGTCGTTTCGACCAAATGTTGGTCCTACACCCATATTTCTAATTTTTTAACTTTTCGATCAATGGGTCGAAATGAGCTTGGGTGCACCGAGATCCGAACCATAGGTCTACCTAGCCTAAAGTTGATATTCCGGAGCTGCTGGTACAGTTCGTTCAGCTATCCGTCGCACAGATCAAAAGATATCCACATAAATAAAAAATAAGGCTCTTGAAGCCATCAAAAACCACAATATTGCATAAATTATACCAAAATGCATCAAAAATCATGTCGATCACTCTCACACCCCAGAAATACCATAATGCAACTACAGGGAGGGTGAAAATAGTCAAATCACACAAAATCATAAATTTCACATATTTCATCAAATTTGTAGGTCGTTATGGTCACACCTGCAAAGCACGTGCGGTGAAACTAGTAATACATCAAATATGTCATGTGAAAGTTGAAATTCAAGAATTGTCAAAAAGGCGAGAAACAAACTTTTTTTTAAAACTATCTTAAAAAGAAAGTAAGACAAATAAATTGAAATAAAGGGTAACCAACTCAAACAATTGACGAATAGTCTATTTTTAGAATTTTAAACTTTTAGACTTTTGTTAGAGGCTATATTATTATGTATAAGTTTTGTGCTAGAAATACAAGGATTTGCCAAAAAATTCCTCTTTCAAAATATAGAAATATAGGCAATAATACATTGGGTGAAAATTATTTTCATCCCCAACTTTGCTTTAAAAATCAAACTCACTCCTCAACTTTGAACAACAATCAAACTTTCCCTTTTATCGTATGTAATGTCCATTTTCCCCTTATTATAATAAATATATTTATGTAATATACCTTTTTATATTATATATAATTTATTATTTTAACCTACATATTTATAACTTTTTATTTAAGTTCATTAACATTACAAGTAGAATAATACTTTTATAAATTTATCACAAAATTTAATATTATTTTTACGACTGTTATTTCCATATTATATGCATTAGGCGTGTGTATATGTATGTACATGCATGTGCACATTTTTTTTATTTCCCCACTTTCTTAGTCCATTCGTTTTATGTTACTTGGCCCTTCTTGATATGACACACTCCTTAGAAAAATTTTAATTAGAGCGTATTTTACTAAATCGGCCTTATTAATAATGCATTGAAACTTTAAATTTGACTACTACTACTACTTTATGAAATTACTTAAAATTAAAAAATATTAAAAAATTCTCTTGATTTCATAAATTGGACAAGTAATTAAACACAACTATTTTTAGAATGAGGATCAAGTAATTTATCTATTGTCTATATAAGTAAATAAGTTTTGATTTTCATTAATGGAGTATTACATAAATGATAGTTTAAAATAATTTAAAATCTAAATAAATACAATCTTTAAAATTTTGATTTTAATTTAGTCTATTATGTTGTATTTTTTCAATCAAAATATATTTTTATAGTTATTATTACTTGTTATTTCACTTGTATAAATAAATATTAAAGTTTTGATACTATTAATAAAATTATTTTTTTATTATGATAATTTACTTCATTATAAGATCATTAGCTTATATACTAATTGTATTTCTCACCTTTTTCATCCAAAAGATAGTGTTTATGTTTTTATAAAAAAATTATTACAACTTACATGAATTTTTTAAAAACAAAAATATCATGATTTTTAAAAAAGAAAAAAAAAAGTTGATAAAGAAAGGATATAATAGGTATTTTAAAAAATTTACTAGGATAAAGGGGGAGTTTGATTGTTGTTCAAATTTGAGAGAGGAGTTCGATGTTTAGAGTAAAGTTGTAATCTATATATATACAAAAGCAAAACTAAAACAAAACAAGATGCCAAGTGGCAACATATAAAAATAGCCACGTGGCAGTTTTTAGGACATAAATTAATGTAATTGTAATAAAACTTTTGAATTAAAGGATATTAAATATTTGAATTTGAAAATACATCATCCTATAATTTAAAAATAAATAAATATTTTTCATTAGCTTCAAAATAGAAATTCATTATTGAAGAATTCTAAATAAACTTTTACTCTTTCATAAACTTATCTCTTTTAAAATTTAAACATAAAAAAAAAATCTGAATATAATTTATTTAAAGGTTAAATAAAATATAATAACATAAAGATTATAATAATAATAATAATAATAATAATAATAATAATAATAATAAAAGTAGTAGTGGTAGTAACACTGTTGGACAATAAATTTTTCGGGACTGAAAAATAAATAATCGAAACAAGAAAATATACTGCAACAATCAATTTATTGATTTCAATATGTGAGTGTTACAATCTCTATTAATCCTCTGATTCGCCTTTTCAAATATAAATTCAATGGCTTAAAGGTTGATCTTGAATTTGAACTTGATTTGAATGCTTTGAGGGACTTGATCTTGACTTGTGCTTGAATTCAAGAGCTTTTGAGCTTGTTCTTGAATATTGCGATCTTGATCTTGAATCTTGATGAGCTTGATTTGAATGCTTGAGCTTTTTAGAGAAATTGTAGTGTTTGATCCATGAGCTTTCTCTTTCTACTTGTTAGAGTTATGGGGTCTCTTCTATTTATAGTTGTAGGAAAGGAAGAGTCATGATGAATATGAACTTCCTTTGACCAATCAGATTTAAGTAATGTGGCGTCTTTTTATGGACTTTTATTTCATGGGTCTACTGCATCATTTTGACATGTGGCATGATCCTATTGGCTCCTTTACTTGACTTGGCATGTCACGTTTTTTTGACATGTGGCGCTTATTTGAGCCTCTAGAATATGACAATATCTTGGTCTTAGCAAAGTGGGCTCCTCATTTTGTAGCCCAAATCAATGGACTAGCCTAATAAAAATTAGATTTTAATTAAACCCATATATGTTTGGACTTAAATAATTAGTCCAATTATATTAATCCACAATATTTATTTGAGACTAACATATTTTGAATTTAATATAATCCAAATTTTGTACGAACTTAAATTTAGTAAAATTGCATCACCCACAAATGCCCCTACTTCAAGACTTATCGAGACTAGTCTTGAAGTAAAATAATAATAATAACATCCACGAGTCAATGTCATACCAAATGATGGTACATTTTGACTTTGAATAAAAGATTTCCTTTTATTTTATTTTATTTAGGTGACAAAGAAAGGGCTGAAGACATTTGATCCCTCACATTTGTATTTTTTTTATTTTTTTATTTCTTTTTTTCACGTGACAACTTTAAAAAAAGAAAAAAAAAACTAACATTCCTTTTTTTTATTCTCTAGCCTTAAATGCTGAAGTCTCATGTTCTCCTTTTATTATACTAATAGAAATCCCATTGCCGCCTCAACCTTTTAATTTGAGGTTTTAGAATGCCGCCGCAGATTTCTCCAATTCCAACCATGATACAGCCTCCGCCTTATTCGTCCAAACCCACATAGGAGAACCCCACGTTCCTGGGCCTATAAATGCTCGCATATTCATCATTGTTTCTCCACATATTTGAGATATTCTTTTAGTAGCTTTGGCTTCAGTTTTCAAGCGGCAAGGTGTCTGGTATTTCTTCTTTTCCTTTCATTTTATATTCTTCTCTTTATTCTACTTTTTTTTGTTATTCTTTCCCTTTTTCTTGTTAGAGTTGAAACAAATAGTAATATGCAACAATCGGCTTAGGGTGTGAGAGTTTAACTTCGCCTCCGTACACTCTAAGACCAACCAATTTGACTTCAAGATGCTGGCTTTGCAACAATTGGCGTAAGGTGCGAGAGTTTAACTTCGCCTCCATACACTATAAGACCGACCAATTTGGCTCCGAGATGGTGGCTTTGCAACAATCGGCTTATGGTGCGAGAGTTTAAATTCACCTCCGTACACTCTAAGACTGACAAATTTGGCTCCTAGATGGTGGCTTTGCAACAATCGGCTTAGGGTGCGAGAGTTTAACTTCACCTCCATACACTCTAAGACCGACCAATTTGACTTCAAGATGGTGACTTTGTAACAATCGGCTTAGGGTGCGAGAGTTTAAGTTCACCTCCGTACACTCTAAGACCGACCAATTTGACTTCAAGATGGTGACTTTGCAATAATCGGCTTGGGGTGCGAGAGTTTAACTTTGCCTTCATACACTCTAAGACCGACCAATTTGGCTTCAAGATGGTGGCTTTGCAACAATCGGCTTAGGGTGAGAGAGTTTAACTTCACCTCTGTACAGTCTAAGACCGATCAATTTAGCTCTGAGATGGTGGATTTGCAAAATTGGCTTAAGGTGCGAGAGTTTAACTTCGCCTCTATACACTCTAAGACTAACCAATTTGACTTCAAGATGGTAGCAACAATCGACTTAGGGTGCGAGAGTTTAACTTTGCCTCTGTACACTCTAAGACCGATCAATTTGGCTTCAAAATGATGGCTTTGCAATAATCGGCTTAGGGTGCAAGAGTTTAACTTCGCCTCTGTACACTCTAAGACCGACCAATTTGACTTTAAAATGGTGGCTTTGCAACAATCGGCTTAGAATGCGAGAGTTTAACTTTTCCTCTGTACACTCTAAGACCGACCAATTTGACTTCAAGATGATGGAAATTTCCTTTTTTTTCTTTGAATAAAGCCACAATATAGAGGAACTTTCTGTCTGCAACCGTTTGTACAGGTATTTTGTTCAACTTCAACTTGTCTTTAACTAAACCTCCCTTGTTTATGCAGACTGCAACAATGGTTCATTTTAAGAACTATACCTCTCCATCCTCCAACAACACATATCTTCTTATTCAGGCTGATGATGGTACAATTTTATCCAAATTATTGACTCATACTCCACTGGTCAGTAGGTGTGCAGATCTATGGCCTCCCTTGGTGAATTCTCTTCATATGACGAACTGGACTTCCGAACATGACCTTGGTTCTAATCGACCCATTAAAGTATGGACTCTTCAGGCTCCGAACCAACGTCAGTTAATTATTGCGAGCATCCTTCCTTGCCTGGGGCGTTGAATGCTCTATGGAGATATACGTTGGGGAAGTGCCATGGAGATAGATGGTGAATTTTGTCATATTCAAGGATATTGGGAATGGGATGAGGATATTTTGGCTAGAAGTCAACAAACTCTGAAGGTAGCGAAAGTATATGATGCTGTTTATGCTTCTTTATTTACCTATGATCGAAGTTCAAACATATTGCAAGCCTTTCTAGAAGCATGGTGCCCAAGGACAAACACATTACTGACATCAATTGGAGAGATCTCTATATCCCTTTGGGATTACATGAGATTGGGGGACTACCCTTCGGAGGTCTTCCTTATGAAGAAGTAGTGCCTGAATTCAAAGAGATCACCGGTGTTGATGAGAAGAACGAGAGATTCATCCTTCGTACCTATGAATTCTTATTTTTAGCCTTTCAGCATCTTCAATAAGGAGAGTTTCATAATCCAAGAGTTACTCTAAGCAAGTGGATAAAGTTTTGATGTAAAAGAGTCTTGAGATATGAGGCAGCTCCAGTGAGGAAGGAGAAAAAATCTGTTCACTTGAAGTCAACACATAACCCAACTGGGACTATTCCAAATGCAGCAAAGTGGTCAAGCGCAGATGATGCGATATTTTCTTAACTTGGAGTAGGGTATGAACATAGTGTTGATACATATTTGGCAGTATTTTTATCATATTGGTTATGCACCTTTGTGTTTCCTTCTAAGTATGGAGATTTTATTCGTCCAGGAACTTTTAGAATTACAGCTATGATAGCCAATAAGAAAACTTTTAGTCTTGCCGTTCCTGTCTTGTCAAGCATTTATAATGGTTAAACATGATTACCAAAGGTTCGCAACTTCAAAGGTTCGCAACTTGAGCACATCAAAGTATTCTTTCTAATCCATTATGTGTATGGTTGGCTTGCTGACTATTTCAAGACACATTTTTCTCTACCTAATGGGCTATCCGTTCCATTAATGGTAGCATATTCTGGAGAATGTGATGCAAGATATTTTGACAAAAAGCATGCCAGAAAGCGTATCTATCAAGGAGATAATATTTCTTGGACTTCTACCATGTCGAATAAGTCCAATATTCATTATTTTGTAGATAATGATAAAGAAGCTGATTTAGAGATAAGTTACTTCATGAGCCTTCGTTTTAACTTTCTTTCTTTTAGGTATGAAGACTCATTCATTCTTGAGATATAGCCCGCATCGATTTAGCCGTCAGTTTGGATTTTATCAAAACCTCCCTGGTAGCTTAGCAAATGATATTCACAGTGCATCACTTGATGAAAGACTCAGATTTTATTTCATTTGTATGTTGCGTGGATCCATGGCAAAGGCAACTTTTCCTATGGCCATACCTAATATGCGAAAGCACTCCTCTACTGCGTATAAAACTTGGTGGGACAAAGTTCATGGGAACTTTCTTGAAGCTAACTTGCAATTCTTAGTGAATGTTGTAGGTTCTATTATCAATACTCCTCAAGAACATAGTAAGGAGGTCCCAATTGTGGTTAAGCCTCCCATTTTGAAATCTAAAGTGGTTACTCCATACAAAGTTAAGGGACCTTCACATGTAGAAACTCGGAAAGATGATTTGCTTGTCCTGACTCAACAGGCTTTCAATAAACGACCTTCTCAAGACGAGACTGATAGTAGTCATGGAGATCGTTGTTGGAAGAAGGTAAAACCATTCTTGGCAAAGCAAGGTAATTCTAACTCCCATGTGGAGATTCTTGCTAGTTCATCAAATACTCCGCCAGTCATTGAGAAGGTAACAACTTAACTCTCTCCTATTTCATAGTATATAAATCGCCTTTATATACCCCTCATATGATGTTCATTTTTTTTGTTTGTGTGTGCAGCCAGACAATGTCCAAGTTTTGGAAGATCCTAACCAAAGTAAGCCACAAGATAGTAATGAGTCTGTAGTATGTTCAGACTCGAGATAGTTACCTTTGTCATCCAAAGAGGTTACTTTTAACCCTTGCTGTAAAGTCCAAGCAAATGTAGATTCAAACTTTCCCCGGCAGCCAGCGGTAACCATGTCTATTTTTTATCGAAAGAAGGTCATTTCAGAGCTTAAAAAGGAATTTATCATGAAGGCTTAGGCTAGTAGCTGCACCAAACTTGCAGCCCTTACTCTGAATCGTGCTTCTTCTATCCAAGATGATGTCGAAGTCATACTCAATGACATGAGTGGGATGGGGGCAGATATTTCCCCTTTGCAGGACTTATTCGGGTCTTTATTTGGGATAACGCCTTCCTACGACCAAGCACGATCCACCCTTGTTGATAAAACCATAATAATTAAAGAGTCAGAGCCATATTTGAAAGCCAAAGAGCATTTTGAGATTGTATTGAGAGAGAGGGATGAGAAATCTGAGAAAGTCTCTGCCGCCTACAAATATCTTAAGAAGGCAAGAAAGAAGGTGAAAAAGTTGAAAGCTCGTTGAGATGCTGCCAAGAAAGAAGCTGCAGAGATGGAATCCAAAGTCTCAGCTGCTGAAGAAGAGTTTTCCCAGTGTTCTGATGTCTCCCTTGCAATGGTAAAAGCCTCAAAGGTCATGGACAAGAAGAAGCAAGTCTTAGAGGCTGCTTTACAAAATTTAGTCAATTATAAGCTATACTTAGATTATACTTAGGAGATGTCTTTCTTCAAACATTCTTGTTGCTTTCTTTTACCCTTTTTATTGAGTAGTCGGATCTAATAGTTATAATGGAAACTCTTTTTCTTTATATTGCACACTTTTTTTAATATTTCTTTTGAATCTCAACTCCAAGAATTGCTTGCTTATTTTGACGCGTTGATGTTGTCGTATTAAACTCTAATTTTTCTCTCCCAAACTTGTTGCTCATTGGCTTCACATTTTTTTCTCACAACTGAGTTGGACTTCCAACTTCAATTTAAAAGCCTTAAGAATTAAAGTTTTTGACTTCATAATTGATAATTGCATGGGTGGTAAATATATGTCTTAACTGTAGGCTTTGGGTATTCCAAATCCTATTGAAAGAGCTTTTTTTTCTTTTGATGGATTGCCCCCATTGAGCCACAAGTATTTGACATAATTCCAAAACTTAATTACGATGTATGCAGACTTAACTTTTATACGACGGATCAAGCAGGGATATGTATTTTTTTTTACACTCATGTAACTGAACTCAGAATGAAATTCCAAGTGCCTACGTACCTCAATGGAGAGAATCAAGTCACAACGTAGTTCTGGGTGTATTTTTTTTGTGTCCTAACTTTTGCCTAGGCCGCCTCTTTCGAGGTTTTCAACCAAGCAAACTTTTTTTTTGAGCCGTACACAGTTTATACTCTTGCGGGCTAGGAGTGGACATGCAGTTTATACTTGTTCCTTAAAGAGTGTACATGCAGTTTATACTCGTGCCTTAAGGAGTGTACATGCAGTTTATACTCGTGTCTTAAGGAGTGTGCATGCAGTTTATACTCGTGCGTTAAGGAGTGTCATCTTCCTTCAAGGATAGTACTTCTTCAAGAACTTGGTGTCGATAGGACCAATTTTCACTCCATCTGCATCGACAAGCTTGTAAGAACCATTTGAATATGTCTCTTGTATGACATATGGTCTATCCCACTTTGGGGTAAATTTGCCGCCAGACTTACGAGAAGTTATAATGGGTCTTCTTACTGTAAGGACTTGATCTCCAACTTGGAAATACCTTAAGCAAACCCTTTTATTGAAAAAACGAGATAGCTGGGCTTGATAACATTCAAGATTTTGTTGAGCCTCCATCCTCTTCTCATCAAGAGCTTCTAACTCTGCAAGACGCAACTTAGCATTTTCTTCATCGGTGAGCCCTTCTTGAATAGACAATCTCAAATAAGGTATTTGACGCTCAAATAGCAGGACTGCTTCAACTCCAAAAGAAAGTGAGTATGGGGTTACTTATGTCGGCGTACGGTAAGTTGTCCTATACGCCTATAAAGCTTCTTCCATTCTCTCATGCCAGTCTTGTTTGGATTTGGAGATGACTTTTTCAACAAGTTGCATAAAGTCTTATTAAAGGCTTCAGCTAGACCATTGGCGGCAACATGGTACATAGAAGACTTGCGCTGCTTGAATCCAGAGAGATCAAAAATCTTATTCATTAGTGTGTTATCAAATGGCTTGCCATTTTCAGTTATTATATATTGAGGTATTCCAAAGCGGTAGACGATATTCACTCGAATAAAGTTTGCAATATTTTATTTCTTTACTTTCTTAAGAGCAACAACTTCGGCCCACTTTGAGAAGTAATCTATCGCGGCCAAGATGTATAAGTGTCTACCAGAAGATTTTGGTAGTGAACCAACAACATCCAATCCCCAAGCATTGAACGACCAAGATTCTATAATTGGGTATTGTACTTTAGGAGGTTGATGAATGAAATTTGCATGGAATTGACAAGCTTTGCATCTTCTAGCATAGTCCAAGCAATCTTTCACCATCGTTGGCCAATAGTATCCTATCTTTTTAATGTGAAAATGAAGATTCAATCCATATTGATGTGAATCACACACTCCCGAGTGTGCTTCTTGTAAAGCTTAAATTGTTTATCCTCTCCCAGACACCGTAAAAGTACTCCTTCAAATGATATTATGTACAGTGTGTCCTTATAGTAAAAGAAGCGAGGTGCACGACGACGAATGTATGTCCTTCTTCTTGGGTCCTCTGGAAGTATCCCATAACATAAGTAATCAATGATAATTTATTGCCAATCATCTTTTTTTAGCTTCAGATACGGCAACAAGGTATTCAACTTTATTTTCTTCATCTTCAGTTGCTGGCGGTACTACCCATTCTTGGCAGATAGTGACTTGCGTCTGATTTGGAAGAGTCAGGGTTGAGGCCAAAGCAGCTAGGGCATCAACTTACTTATTTTCTCTCCTTGGCACATGTTGGAGGGTTAATTCTCTAAGACACCCCATCAACTTCTGTACATAATCATGATATGGTCGTAGCTCAGGCTTTCTGACTTTATAGCTTCCCAAAAGCTGCTTGATCACCAATTGAGAATCACCAAAGATTTGTAATTGCAGTTTTTTCGTGTCAACTTCCATCTCAAGTCCAAGTATTAAAGCTTTATATTCAACAACATTATTGGAGCAACGATTTTTTAGGGTAAAAGAGTATGGGATGACCTCTTCTTGTGGAGTGACGAACACCACACCAACATCAGCTCTATCTCGATGTGCGGCACCATCGAAGTACATCTTCCATAGGGGTCTTGCTTCAATAACCATTGGATTTTCATTAGGAAGTTCATCGCTCAGTTACCAATCATCAGGTATCGGGTGGTCTGCCAAGAAATCAGCCAATGTTTGTCCCTTTACAGCCTTTTGGGGCACATACACAATCTCAAAATGTTGAAATTGAAGGTACCATCTTGCAAGTTGGTCACTAAGGACTAGTTTCGATATTACAAACTTGATGGGATTTTCCCTAGACACAAGACTAACAACATGAGCTTGAAAGCAGTGTTTCATATATTGGATTGAGAAGGCCAATGCGAAACATAACTTTTCAATTGGAGAATACTTTAGCTCATTCGGCGTCATCATTTTGCTCAAATAGTTAAGAGATTTTTCTTTGCCTTCACTATTTTCTTGAGCCATTAGTGCTCCAACTGACCCCTCTTGTGCCGCGATGTAGAGTATCAATGGTTTCCCAAGTATGGGTGCCGTAAGAACTGGTGGCTTTATTAAGTGTGATTTGATACACTCAAAGGCATTACTACAAGCTTGGTCCCATTCGAAGGGAGTGTCCTTCTTCACGATATGACTAAATGGTTGACATTTTTCGACCAAGTTTGATATGAACCTCCTCAAATATGCTAGCCTTCTTTGAAGGCTTTTTAACTCATGAATATTTCGAGGCTCGGGCATCTTCAAAATTGCATCAACCTTGGCTTGATCAATTTCAACTCCTTGGTGTCGCACAATGAAGCCAAGAAACTTTCTAGAAGTAACTCCAGAGGCAAACTTCAACGGATTCATCCTAAGTTGATATCTTCGAAGTAACTCGAATACCCTTCTTAGGTCTTTTAAGTGTCGTCTCTCTTTCTTGAATTCACCACTAGATCATCCACATAGCATTCAATATTTTATGGAGTAGGCCGTCAAAGATGTTCTGCATAGACCTTTGATAAGTGGCGCCAGCGTTCTTCAAACCAAAAGGCATCACCTTGTAGCAATAAATACCTTTAGGCGTACGAAATGCAGTGAGTTCTTCATCCTTTAGCGCCATATGGATTTGATTGTAGCTAGATGAACCATCCATAAAGGACATTACCTCATAACTAGTGGTGGCATCTATCATCAACTCTGGTATGGGGATTGGAAAGTCATCCTTAGGGTAGGCGTTGTTGAGATCCCGAAAGTCGACATAAATTCGAATTTGGCCATTCTTCTTACGTACTAGAACAATACTTGAAATCCATGTGGGATATTTGACTTCACGAATAAAAACAGCTTCAATGAGTTTGTTAACTTCATTTTCAATCAAAGGAACTAACTCCGGCCTAAAGCGTCTTTGGGTTTGCTTAACAGGACGGACACCATTCTTGACTGCCAACTGATGGACCGCTACTTTTGAATCTAAGCCAGGCATTTCCTTATAGCTCCAAGAGAAGATATCCATATATTCTTTGAGTATATCCATAAAATAATTTCCTCCTCCATTTCGAAAAACACACTCAGATAAGTTGGTCTTGGGTCTTCATCGATTCCAAGATTAACTTCCTTCAAGGGATCTATTTTGGACTTTACTCCTTTATCAAGTTACGATGGAGCATCTCCAACATTTTATTCCTCTTGAAGATCATCGTTGTTGATGGATATATGATAACACCAGAAGGCATCTTCTATCTCTTCATCAACCTTTATTTGAGATGAGACATCTTTCTCATTCTGGGTCATAGCTTGATATGAGGAGCCAACACTCTCTTCATATTCTTCACGTTGCTTGGTATAAACCACAGTATGAGACCTTGATTTTAGCACCTCATTGCATGAAACTACCAGTTCCGTCTGCCGCCTCATTCTAGAAGGAATCAAACTTTGGAAATCCTTCTGGATCTTAGGCGAAGAGTGCATTATTGTACTTTGACAACTTCTCCGACGCTTGTTATTTTTCTTCTTATTTAGAGGGACCAACCTTTTGAACACAAAAGTTCTTGCGGTTGATTCTCTAAGTCGATCAAATACAAACGGTCTTTTATTAGCAGCAGTGGATTTTTCTTCTACGGTGATGTAATTACTGACTGCCCTTCTTATAGAGATGCGAATTGGAGGTGGATGAGTGTATCCTAGGCCTTCACGTGCCTGCCTGGTTGTACCTTCCAATGGAAGTTTACCCAACCTTGATGGGTCATTAGGATTATATCCATCCTTTACAAATAATTTGTATGCATTTGGATTGAAGCACTCTTTTGTACGCTTTGTAGGGAGTGTCATATCTTGTGGCGGATTTTGAGCCACAGCTTCTCCAAGTAGCCTTGAGAATGGATTTATTGTGTCAATCTTCCTGATAGGTAAAGTTATCCCCTTTAGCACATTATCTTGGGCATCAAATGGGTGATCTTTTTTTTTTTTTACCTTCGGTATGTAGCGAAGGATAGGAGTTGCCTTTTTTTTATAGGTGTGATGCTTTTTTTATTCGAAGTGAAGAAGGGCTTCTTGGTGGTGAATTTTTTCATAGTCACTGTGACCTTCTTAGATGCAAGATCATCACACTTGGTCTTGGTGACATCTTCAACCCTTTTCTCATTCACAACATAATTCTTTAAGTAGAATTTTGCATCGGCAAAATGTGACTCAGCTTCAGTGAATGGCTTATCATCAGCTACTATCTTTCTTTCCACTCTACTTTCGAGGTACTTCAAGCATTGATAGTAGGAGGACGAGATAATTTTATTCCCATGCACCCAAGGCCTACCCATCAATATATTGTATGAAGTTTTGGCATCGATCACATGCATCAATGCATTTGATTGAAAATCATCCATAAGAATCCCCAACTTGATAGATCCTATGGCCCTCTGGTCCCCTTGGTTGAAGCCTTGGACCATTGTACTACTCTTGTCCAGTTCATCAGTAGTGATGCCAAGTTCCTTCATCGTGCGGATAGGCAAGATGCCAAGATTCTATTGACCTTCTTTTCGAGAATTTGACCCACCATGTATAAGGGACGACTATGTAGGGCCTCACCAAGTATAAGCTCATTATTTGTGAATGTGATTTTTGTATCACATACATGTGCCTCTTAGCTAAGAGGTTCAGCAAGCGGTTCAGAGGATGAAGGAACTTCTATGGGTATATTTTCACCATTTGCCCCCTCTTTGACAACATTAAAACAAGATTTCTCAAGGTTGACTTGGGCAGTCTTTACACAGAACCAACTCGGTAAGAATTCCTCTAAAGTTACCGGACGCCGAGGTTTCTGGTGGTGAAGCTCCGTCATCCTCGTCTTATTTGGAAGTTCAACCAACTTCTGTTTCCTTGGTTTCTTCACCATTCTCCTTCTAGTTGGTTGCTTGGATGACTCCTTTTGCAGACTCAACTTCTTGTGTTTACGCCTGGTCACCAGAGTCCAACCTTTATCATCACCTTCATCAACTGAAGACCTATCAGGCTCTAATATCTTCTCATTATGCTCTTCAATACATATTTGGACTGGGTCGAGTGAGCCAAAATTTATAGAGATTTGATAAGAACTGGTCGTCTCATCGTCGAAGAAGATCTTCTTCTCTTTTGCCAGTTGCATGACTTTATCTTTAAAGACAAAACACTTTTCCAGAGGATGACTTACGAGCCTATGATATTTGCAGTAATTAGGGTCATTGGTCCTTCCAGCCTCATTGGGATGCTTCATCTCTAGGCTTTCAATGAGCTTATGCTCAAGGAGTTCATCAAAAATCTCAGCAACATCATAATCAAGGAAGGGATATTTCTTTTCTTGCATCTCCTTTAAAGTTTTCTGATTCGAACGTGCTCCAGAAGTCGTCTTCACACTTTTCTTCTTGCCCACCTTTGTGGTAACCTTCACAGGAGATACATCAATATTCATGGACTCCTTGTTGTCATTTTTGGGGACAAACTTGCCCCATCTTTTGGGTTCCTGCTTATCATTTCCCTTTCAAGGGTCATGGATAGGCGCTGATCCCTTTCCAGCAGAAGACATGCTCAACTCCATATCGTGAGAACGGGTAGCTAGCTATTTAAAGGATTTAGGCTTAATGCCTTGCAAGATGTAGAGAATCTCCTAGTGCATTCCTTGGATGCACATCTCTATTGCGAAAGCTTCGCTGAGTCTATCTTTGCAGTTTAGGTTCGCATTTCTCCATCGATTGATGAAGTTGATGACTAGATTGTCCCTTCTTTTCTGAGTATTTGTGAGCTCTACCATGCTTATTGTACGCCTTGTGCTATAAAAGCAATTTAGGAACTCGTGCTCCAATTGCTCCCAACTATCGATGGAATTAAGCTCAAGATACGTATACCAGTCAAAGGTGTTTCCCTTTAAAGAACGAACAAACTGTTTGACAAGATAATCACCATAAGTTTCAGCATTGTTACATGTCTCAACAAAATGTACGACATGTTGTTTTGGGTTCCCTTTGCCCTCAAATTGTTGAAATTTCGGGGGTTGATAGCCGACAGGCATTTTGAGGCTATCTATCCTTGCAGTGTAGGGCTTGGCATACCCAAGGAAAGATTTGGTGACAACATCATATTTGTCTTTGAGGGTCCCTTCAATGAATTCCCTTAATTGTCCAATCGGGATCATTCCCTTAGAAGAAACCTGCACTTCTTTAGTCGATGGTGTTTGTTTCAAAGGATTTTCTATCTCATGAACCTCTGGAGATTTTCCATGTGCATGGCTAGACTCTCTGTCTATCAGAACTTCCACCCTATCCACTATCTTATCAATTCGAGCATCTTGATTCTGAATATATTTGGTCAAGCTCTCAATTGCCTTTGTCAGATTCACAAGTTGCTCCTCCAAAGACGAGGAATCAGTCACCATTGTTTGCATAATCACTGGAGATGTTGGAGAGTAGCACAAATTATCACACAAGTTGATCTTTGAAGTGCTCAACTTATGCGGTGTGGTCGGAGATGATGAGTTGCTTGAACGGTCATCGCTCTTTGCGCCAGAGTATTTAGAACCAGAATGCTCAAGTAGAGCTAGAGTCTTCGTAAGTGATTCTGCCACACCGCTTCCTCCTTCCGAAGCACTTATACTGGACTTTATTCCTTTTGGGGTTGAAGATCCAAGAACTGAAGTTGGCACGGATGACACTGGAAGTATTTGTTGTCCTAGCAAGCCTGCCTTGCTCCTCGTGACAGCTTCTAAGCTTTCGAAAGTAACACCAAGGATGCTTTCTACTTCAGTAGAAAACTTTGAATCAGCAGCCTTGGAAGTAGTTGATTGAGAGTTGACCTTCTTGGAAGTCATTTCAATGTTGTTGAACTTTGCAGTTGGAAAAGTTGAGATGAGAGGTAGAGATCGTCCCACTGGGTGTGCGAAAATTTGTTGGACAGTAAAATTTTTAAGACCAAAAAATAAATAATCGAGATAAGAAAATATACTGCAACAATCAATTTATTAATTTCAATATGTGAGTGTTACAATCTCTATGAATCCTATGATTCGCCTTTTCAAATATAAATTCAAGGGCTTAAAACTTGATCCTGAATTTGAACTTGATTTGAATGCTTTGAGGGACTTGATCTTGACTTGTGTTTGAATTCAAGGGCTTCTGAACTTGTTCTTGAATATTGCGGTCTTGATCTTGAATCTTGATGAACTTGATTTGAATGCTTAAGCTTTTTAGAGAAATTGTGGCGTTTGATCCACGAGCTTTCTCTTGCTACTTGTTAGAGTTTTGGGGTCTCTTTTCTGAATTATGAAATCCCTATTTATAGTTGTAGGAAAGGAAAAGTCATGATGAATATGAACTTCCTTTGACCAATCAGATTTAAGTGATGTGGCGCCTTTTTGTGGGCTTTTATTTCGTGGGCCTGCTGCATCATTTTGACATGTGGCATGGTCTTATTGGCTCATTCACTTGACTTGGCATGCCACTTTTTTGACACATGGCGCTTATTTGAGCCTCTAGAATATGACAATATCTTGGGCTTAGCAAAGTGGGCTCCTCATTTTGTAGCCCAAATCAATGGACTAGCCTAATAAAAATTGAATTTTAATTAAATCCGTATATGTTTGAACTTAAATAATTAATCCAATTATATTAATCCGCAATATTTATTTGGGACTAACATATTTTGAATTTAATATAATTCGAATTTTGTACGGACTTAAATTTAATAAAATTCATCGCCCACAAGTACGTAGTATAGTAGTAGTAATAATAATAATAATAATAATTTTTAAAAATTAAATATATAATAATAGTAGTAGCAGCAGTAATACACGGTATATTATCAAATTATAACATCGTAATCAAATTTTTCAATTGAAAGATTAAATATTTGAATTTGAAATATATTATCCTTTCTTTTAAGAAAAAATCATTATCTTAAAAGTAGAAATCCTTATTTGAAGAGTTCTAATAGACATTTACTATTTCAAACTTATCTCTTTTAAAATTTAAATGCTACATCAAATATATTTAAATGCATATGATTTAATATTTAATAAAATTAGCAATAGCAATTAAGATTTTTAGCCTACTATAATTTTAAATATACGATTATAATTGAACAAAAAAAGAAAACTTCTAAATATTTGAAAATTAGAAATCACCTTAATCAATTTGAAATATTATTGAAATTTGAAATTTGAATTAGGATTCAAATCATTTCATATAATAAACTATACACAAATAAAAGTAAAAGCAATAATAGTAGTACATGCATGGTGTTGGTAGAGATAGTAAAATAATAATAATAATAATAATAATAATAATAATAATAATAATAATAATAATAATAATAATTAAAGAAAAAATTAGCATTGGCGTAGAAGTAGTAATAGTGCCACCAGTAACAATATCATCATTATTAATTCCTTAAACACCCCCCTCCCCCAAATTAAAAATTAGTAATTTAAAATTTGAATTGAAAATAAATTGTTTTATGCCTACTAGGTTACTTTTTTTATAGCATATTCTCCTTCTTATTATTAGCAACTAAAAGTTTTTGCTCCTTTTTTCCTTTATTTTTGTATTTATATTTATCCAAATTAATATACTGATCTTTTTATGAAATTTGAATTCAAATGAATGTTGGATTGAAATAGATTTTTAACTTCTTCACATCTCTATATATACTCCTACAATGACATATAATATTAAGCTTCCTTCTTCTTCTTTGTTATTGATCGTTAATTTTATTCATAAATTTATTTATTGCATTCTTCATATTTTTTATTTTTTAGAAATTTAACATTTTTATTTTTTATATGTAGATGACTAATGGAGTTACTACAGATTAATTTATTCTCAATATATCCAAGCTTGAATACAAGTAAGTAATATTTTTCTATTCGTTGATTTGTGATAAAAATAAATTCATTTACGTAAATGAAAAATAAAACCACCTTTAGTTGAGAAGTTAAGTTGACACTTTTTAAATGCTAACTTTTGTTATTACTTTTATATAATTTATTTTTAAAAACTAAATGCACTATTTTTTTGTGATGAATTAACTATTTAATATGATATTCGAGATCTGATAGTAAATTCAAAACTTAAATATTATGGGTTCAAGTTTGAAATTCCACACTAACAATTCAATCTATTAGGTTTGGATTTATTATTTTCAAATATTCAGTAAATTGTTTAACATATGTACACAATTTAAGTCAATGTCATATAATTATTCTCTAATTATTTCTAAAAAAGGTATATCATTGATGAATTTGTTTCATCTAAACATGCAAATTAGATTTAATCAATTTTATAAAGTAGATAAAATTTAAGTTGTGATAGCTTACTTATTTTATTAGAATTTGAGATGAGAATGTTTTGATCGTAAGAAAAAGGTAATCTTATAGATAACGTTACATATTTATTAAAATATTTAATCGATAAAGTAAAAAAAAAATCATGACAACTAAAACACAAGGACCAACTCAAATGTTTATAAATGATAGGTTCTCGTGTTGGTAATGCTTTGATTGGAAAAATAAAATATTAAATCACCATAAATTTTTAATATTGTAGCTTATAATATAATTAAATATTATGTGCACAGTTACACATTACAATTATTTTTCGTATAATGAATTTGTGATTTTATGTTTTTAAGTAAAATTAATATTCAAGAATATTACATGCATTGTGGAAATCCTTTGAGAAACATCGAATCACCCCTCAACTTGTCGCCAAAACTAACTTTAGACCCTAAACTAATCAGACAATTATATACCCCCCTTAATAACTTTCAAGTGAATTAAATACCCCCTAAAGATATATTACCACTCTCACAAAGGGAGGTGCACTACACACGCGCCTACGTCACTGCCATGTCATTGTCACATCACTGCCACGTAAATATTTATTTAAAAAATGATGCCACATATATATAAAAAAAAAAAAAAAAAATCACTTTCTTCTTCACAACCCCCCTACCCATACCACACCAGTCCACCACTTCTCCCACTGCAACAACATATAAAATTTCACCATTAACACAAGATTCTCACTCTTCACCCACTCCACAAAAACAACAATCACACCAACACATTTATAAATTCATTTTGATTTTCTTTCTCTTGAACGATAACTGATATAGAGAAGAAATAACTAATAGGTCAAACACTGTCGGAGCCTGAAAACTAAACCAAAATCAGTGAAAACTAAACCAAACACTGCAACAAACGCCCTAGGATGAACCTTTATTTAACAACGACATCAATTTCTCAATCAACAACAAACGAATCTACCAACCCATCATTCACCCGATTATACGAAATTGAATTCATCAAATTTGATGATTTTTCGATAAGCATAAGAATTTTCTCCAATTTTCAATAAAAACTGATTTACCATAGTCTTCAAAACTTTAAGCTTGCTCGAATGCTCCTGAACTGGAAATTCTAATTCTGACCGTAGCCAATTCAATTGCATTTTCGTCAAATGGAACATGAGCTATTTGTAAGTGAAGATATGAAGCTTCAAATGAAGAAATAGCAACGAAGAGGGAAGAAATAAGGGATTTAGTGAAATGGGTGTTGTTGGCTAATTGATAGAATTTTTAGAAATTGGGTTTGATTACAATTTGTGGAGATTTTGAACAATAGGAGATTCAAGAACGGGCAATCTGTAGTTGAGAAGCATTGAAGTAATTAAAATCAAGTTAAGGATTGAAAATTGTGAAGAAGAACAACAAAATAAGTTTACTAAAGGAATTGGAATGAAGAATACGAGCGGGTTTATGAAGAAGACGAAGAAATGGGGTGAGGGGTGCGAAGAAGATGAAGAAATGGAGTATTGGGGGGTGGGGGTGGGGGTGGAGGGAAGGGAGGTGTTGCAAAGAAGAAAGCTGCGTTTGGGGTGCTTTTTTTAATTTTCTTATTATATATATATATATATATATAATAATAATAAATAAAGTGGGCCCTTTTTTTAGGAAAAAACAAAACTCACGCATTTTTTTTTGCCACGTCAGTCGTAAGGGTTGAATTTAATTCACTTGAAAGTTGTTAAGAGGGTAAATAATTTCCCAATTAGTTTAGGGTCTAAAGTAAATTTTGGCGACAAGTTCAAGGGGGTTTTGATGTATTTTCTCAAATCCTTTTGATTCTTAGGATTGGTTAATAATTTCTTTTAATCTGAGTAAAAGGAAAAATAAAATAGAATATGAGATAAAATTATAGTTTGATAGATATAAAAGTATTTAACTTGAGGTTTAAATTATAACCATTTATAACAGATTAGATTATTTTAGAGTCTTCTTTTAATCTATATTTTATCTATTTTGGCATAACAAAGCTTATTTATTTTTTAATTTTTATATAATGAAGTAATTAGATTGTATACATATTACTATTTATAAATTTTAAATAAAAAAAATAAAGACAATGGAATAAAAATTAATATTATTATTGACAATTTAAAATTCTAAGATGTAAACAATATAATAAAGAAAAATATAAAAGATAAATTTTTGCAATTACATAATTATTTTTATTCATATAAATTTGATTAGGGATGGGAGAGTGATGGGTGAGGTGGAAGTGTGTGTTGGGGGGGGGGGAGGGTTCTTTTCCAGATTTTGCTCTTTTCTTTTCTGGCTTTGAGGGTATAATTTATTATTATTTTTTTTAAATTGAGGGTGGGGGTTATGGTGTGGAGATGAAATTAGAGGTAGGGGTGGAAGGTGTAGAGATGGAGGTGAGAGGTGGGGGTGGGAAATTGTGGGTGAGTGGGGGATGTGTGTGTGTGTATATATATATATATATATATATTAAGTTGCTCGAAAGAGATATTTTAATGTGAAACTACTATAAATAACACATTATTATTATCCGTGCATCGCACGAATATGTAAACTAGTATATTCTATATCTAAAAAAGATTTTGACGCCAAAATATTCTCCCTTCTTGTAAGGAAAAATTAAACAAGACACACTTTTAAGATTAAAATGAAAAGGTCCAAAAATACCCTTAATCAATCAAAAAAGGTTCATAAATATCCTCCATCCACCTATGGGTCCAAAAATATCCTTAATATTTATTTTTAGGGATAAACATACCCCTCAAACTAACGGATGAACTCAGGTCAACTTTAACACTTTTAACATCCCACGTGGCATTTTATTATTGGTCACACATCTTAAAACAGTGTGAATGCTGTTGTGGCTACCATCAAGACTAAGCGCACCATCCAATTTGTTGACTGGTGCCCTACTGGATTCAAGTGTGGCATTAACTATCAACCACCAACTATTGTTCCTGGAGGTGATCTTGCCAAGGTGCAACGGGTTGTATATGTTGGTGAGGGTATGGAGGAAGGTGAGTTCAGTGAAACACGTGAAGATATGGCTGCTCTGAAAAAGGACTACGAGGAGGTTGGTGCTGAATTGGACGAAGGCGAAGATGATGATCACGAGGAATACTAAACAAATGGCTTTTATTTGTTGGATTGTATTTTTCTTTGGATGTTTTTCAATTGTTGCATTTATGATACATCCACTGCCATTTTCCTATTTCACTATGGTGTCTTCTCTTGTATGCTGAAATGAATTCTTCTGCTATGAAAAGTTAAACATGCTTGTTTAAGTAAAAAAAAAAACACACATCTTAAAATGGTTGAACGCAGATCAAGTTTTTTGGCAAGCTAAGGGATGAACGCAAGTCAAGTTTTCTGGCAAACTGAGGGATGAATCCACGTAGGTCAAGTTTTCTAGCAAACTGAGAACTGATTTTGCTGAATGGCCTCCGGTCCATAAATTTAAATTTGCAGAACACATAGCTTATCTCCTTTAATTAGTGCGGTGAAACTTCTCTGAATTAAAAATCAGTGATGTTTCATAGTAATAATTATTTCCAAATATACATTTAATTTTAGATTACTTTCCACAATACTTCTTGCCAAAAAGAAAAGGAATGGATCGTCCCTTGTGTACTTAGAAAGAATGGATCGTCCCTAGTATACTTTCTAATTTTTGCGTTTCCCTTAATTTTCTTCCTTCAACAACGGTTCTTTACTGCAAATAATGAAAAAAAAGTTATCAGCATCTTCAATAAAACTTTCAATTATAGGAAATCTTGCACCAATTGAACGTTTCCTCACCCATTATGTTCTCTTCGTAAATTATCAGAAAAAGCATGCCACCTAAAATTTTAAGATGCGTGATCAATAATAAATTGCCACGTGGGATGTTAAAAGTGTTAAAGTTGACCTGATTTCATCCGTTAGTTTGAGGGGCATGTTTGCCCCCAAAAATAAACTTTAAGGGTATTTTAAGACCCATAGGTGGATGGAAGGTATTTATGAACCCTTTTTGATAGATTAAGATTATTTTTGGCCCTTTTCCGAAGATTAAATATTACAGATTAGGTATGTACTTTTTCATATTTATAAAATTAAATTTTTAATTACATTTCACTAATCTAGGGTTAGAATGCCAAAAATGAGATTTTCCCTCAAGGGCACCATTGATGCACCCCTTGAAGTTTGGGATGATGAAACGTTTTCTCTCCTATTTTTTTTACTCCTCTCCATCTCTCGATTCCTCTTTGTATTTACTCTTTTTACTTCTCTCTCACTCTACTCCTTTTCATAATTCTCTCCATCTTTTCTTTTTCCTAAGAATATACAAATCAAGTATAATTTTTACTGAATTTTGTGATTTTAATTTATACTAACTTTTTTTATTTATAGGTCTCCTTTCATCAAAATTTGTGTTGAAATTCCTCTCCCAGATTATACTGAGTAAGTATCATGTCTACAAATCCTACATTTGATTCTATTCTCATTCATAAAAGTCCAAAATTTGTGCATATCATACACTAATCAATCTAAATATCAATTACACTAGTGCAAATCATCAAATCAAGGAATGAAGGAAACACATTCTTGAAGACTAATATTTCAATTGTTTTACTAGTACATGCAAATGGTACATACACTAGAATTTATGCATTAGACTAACTAAACAGCAAGAACACAAGTTTACAATTTATGCATTG
The DNA here is from genome assembly GCA_030864215.1 of Capsicum pubescens. Taxonomy (NCBI): domain Eukaryota; kingdom Viridiplantae; phylum Streptophyta; class Magnoliopsida; order Solanales; family Solanaceae; genus Capsicum; species Capsicum pubescens. The sequence goes on along the minus strand of CM061549.1, from coordinate 67,174,752 downwards.
GACTAACTAAATAGCAAAAACACAAGTTTACATACACATTCCATACACACGCAAAAAAAAAAATGTTACAAATTTGAAGATCAACATGATAGAACTATTGCAGTGAAGTTGCTAATGTGCATATATACTAGAAAAACCTTCATTTACTTTGCTTTTATGCATGCAACCACGATTAGTCAGGTAAATATGTTTTATGTTAGTAATATTGCATTTCACTCAGAATTTTATTCCTAAATTTTGAAGGAAGAAGTACACACTCGATGAAAAGAAGAAAAGTTAATTGCATGTTAATTATGAATGAGTAAATTAGAAATAATATATTTTTTTGAGAGATTTTAGAGGGTGATTGTTCTCCTATTATTAGCTGATTATTTTTTTAGGTATGCTTTTCACATATAATAATAAACTATTTAAAATAAATTGTTAAAAAATTAATGCAATCCAAAGAATATTGTTATGATTGGCAATAACCAAGCTAATATTGCCTATATAGATTTTTTTTAATAGCCTGTTGGCCAAACTTTTAAAAAATCAACTTATCTTGAGAAATACTTTCAAAAAAGTACTTTTGTTGAGAATTAATCTGTGTTTAAACAAATAAAAAAAAAAGAGCAACAATTAGTGTTTGCCAAGTTTTTTTTCTCAAAAGTATTTTTTTATAAAATGCTTTTGGGAGAAACTAATTTTCTAACTTATGAAAAGTTGTTTCTGCTGCGCTATAAAAACACTTATTTTCATCTAAAAACTTGATCAAATACATTAATTTTTTTTAGAAAGAGCATTTTCTTTAAAAACACACACACTTTTTATGAAAAATAAGTTTGGGCAGGAAATGCTATAAATAACCCCACATTGTATCAGTTTCCTTTTTTTTTGCTGAGATTAGGGGTGGACGTTCGATCGTTTCGGTCTGATTGTTTAATATCGGCTCGATTTATCGATTTTTGAATTGATAAAAATGACATCCATAATCAAACCGAAATAAATTCGGTTTGGTTCGGTTTTTACAAATTCGGTTCGGTTATTTCGGATTTTTATTTCGGTTTGAAGTATTAAAGTAGTTAGCCTTTTTTTTTTTTTTTCTCATAACTGAGCATTTAAAATTTATGATTTTTTTTAGAAAAATTATTTTTTTCAAACCTATTTTTCATTCCCAAATATAAATAACTATAAATAACTCAACATGGATGAAACGAAATGAAATAATCATAAGCTTAATATAATACATAACGTCATTAATCATTACATATAATATAACCTTGCACAAATAGTCTACAAAACTACACAAAACTCATAAAAATAGTTCATGAAGCAACATACTTTCTGCATAAATAGTCCATAAAATAGTCCAAAGTCACAAAAATAGTCCATAAAATATTTGAATCACTAAAACAATTCATATAATACTATATATATATATATATATATATATATATTATTTATAAAATTTTGGTTTTTCGGTTTAACCGGATTTTAAAAAAAAAAACAAAAATTGAACTAAAAAACCAAAATTTTAAAATCACAAACCGAATCTGATCCAAAAAATTAAAAAACCGAAACCAAAATTAAATTTTAATTTGATTTTTTAGTTTTTTCGATTTAAATCAAAATATGTCCACCCCTAACTGAGATTGTGTGAATATGTGAGATCCGCCAATCAAAGTAACAGAGTAAATAGCGGAGGCCCACACTAGACAATAATAAAATCTAAAAATTACATAAACACTTTTCAATCTTACAAAAAAAATCTCAACTGGCTCCCAAAAATCCTCCTCAAATAACCCTACCATATGATGATGAGCAACTTTTTCCTTTTTCATTTGCAGTAACACTTTTTACTAAGGAGTTGTTGATTAGCTCTATCCTCTTCCCTCTGCATCCTCCTACAGGTCTACTCTCTTTTCATCATCATCTTTTCATTATGTTCGATACACATAATGGCCCACTAATTTGGATTTGTGTTAGGAAGTTTTATTATATACTTTGGCACTCAAACCGAGACATCTAGTTAACGTCAGAAGAGTCATTTCACCATAATCTTTGATGGTTTTTCTTTATGAATTTTGATATGCAAAGATGAATTTGAATGCGACTCTGTGTATGTCTGCTCCTCCCGATTTATCATAGTCCTTTCAGTTTTGATGATTAAGATCTGTATTTTCTCTTTATATTGTATTGGAAAATTGACGAATAAGTTAAAGGATCTGTTCTATATCTCAAATTTTTGAATATTGTTGTACTCCCTGTATTTATGTTGATGTTATTGTTGTATTTATCTTTTATGCTTTAAAAGTTTGATAGTCAATTAGAACGATTTTTATAAGGCTTAAAAACTTCCATCTAGAGACACTCGAACTAAGTCGTGTTTCAATTGAGCATCTCAATTCGTAATAAAATGTTCTAATTGGACACTATTAATTCAAAATTTTGGCGTGAATTTTCATTAGGTAGTTTAGCTAACCACATAAAATATGTTATTCCCTTTAATTTTATGCGTTTGTTTCAATAAGCCATAAACTTCAGACATTTTCTACTTGAGGTTGATGCGTATAATTAAAAAAGATAACATATTTTATGTGGTTAACTTAACTATCTAATAGACGAATGAAAATAAGCTCAATCTTTTTTTCAAAATTTGAATCACAAGTGTCTAACTGGAACAGTTTATTAGGAGTTGAGGTGTTCAATTAGGACAAAACTTAATTTGAGTATCTAAATGGAATATTTTGACATGTTGAAGAGGTTGACTATGTATGAAGCCTTTTGCATTTAGAACGCACACAAAATACAGTGTACTATTTTTAGTTCCATGAAAAATACTGAGAAGGCGACTCATATTCACCTCTAAATTTCATTTCCAAAGTAATAATTATTGTAGCACAATGATTTCCTATTGTTGGTTTAGAGTCAAACAAATTAATTTTGCCTAGATATTACAAAATATAGCTCATGGTTCTATATTCTGTTCTATTCTCTTTGTAAATTGTATATCTTTCGAAACCGAAGTGTTAAGTTTTAGGTCTGAAAGTTGGTGAAATTGACTACTAAATACTGATTTGCGCCTTTGGTGGTGACGTTTTACCCCAATATAATGTGGGTAGTTTCTAGCGCGAATCTGGATTAGTCGGGCTTGGAAACAAATACCACACAGCGTGTGAGGGAACCAATTGGTCCTAGAATAGCTATAACGACGTCCAATTTTATCAGCAAAGCTATAAAGTTAAAAAACTTGTGGTAGAGGAATAGCGAACTTCGCAAATACACAATGCTAGTCTTCTCTGCTATTTGATTATTCTCACTTATGTATTGCATTCTTAATGCAGAATAGTTGTAATGACTTCTGCAATCGCGAATGAGAATTGTCTTGGTTGGGCAGCGAGAGATCCATCTGGAGTTCTTTCACCTTATGAATTCAACCGGAGGTACATTTACTGCGTTCAAGGGTTGAATAGCCTTTTGTGATGCTTCATTTCCTTTTCTTCTGGTTATGTTTTCGTCATCTGGCAAGGGCATGATCTATTTCTCCACTTTTGACTAACTTTAAATGGTTGAACGTAACTATTGATTTGATTCTACTTTTCAAGTTATTTTACGTTGCAGCTAGTTATCTTTTGCTAAAATTTTACTTTACTTACCACAGGGCAGTTGGCAGTGATGATGTTCTGCTAGTCATTGAATTTTGTGGAATATGTTTCGCTGATGTTGTCTGGACCAGGAACAAACTTGGAACTTCAAAATATCCTCTAGTGCCAGGGTACGAAGCTTGATTTGAAAATATTCTCATTTACTTATACTGTGAAATTTCCACATAGATTGGTATCGAGTAGTTATTGTCTTTATATTTTACATTGCCTTACTAAATTTTTCTCGACTATCAGACATGAAATTACGGGAACTGTGAGAGAGGTCGGCACCGATGTTAAGCACTTCAAAGTTGGCGACCATGTTGGAGTTGGAACATATGTTAATTCATGCAGGGAATGCGAATATTGTAATGATGGATTAGAGGTTCATTGTTCAAAAGGATCAATATACACTTTTGATGGTATAGACACGGATGGTACAGTTACTAAAGGGGGATACTCCAGTTACATTGTTGTCAATGAAAGGTTAATTGATCCAACTCTCAATCCCAACGTCCCCTGATCTATACTCTAGGTGGACCAAATGGTCTTAAAGAATCAGTATATAGTATACTGATATATGTTGCTTATATGTTCAGGTACTGCTTTAGAATACCTGAAAATTACCCGCTTGCATCTGCAGCACCTTTACTATGTGCTGGAATTACTGTTTATACTCCGATGATAAGACATAACATGAACCAACCTGGAAAATCTCTAGGTGTGGTTGGATTAGGTGGTCTGGGTCACTTAGCAGTGAAGTTTGGAAAGGCTTTTGGATTGAATGTAACAGTATTCAGTACAAGTATATCTAAGAGAGACGAGGCGTTAAAGCTTCTTGGAGCAGACAAGTTTGTAATCTCATCTGATGAACAGCAGATGACGGTATGATGTCAGTCATACGCTTGTGGTCTGTATATCACAGAAAATGCTACAACCTGCTGTTGCTGTGATTGAATATTTACATTGTTACAGGCGCTGAGTAAGTCGTTTGACTTCATTATTAACACCGCTTCTGGAGATGTTCCATTTGATACACACTTGTCGCTGTTAAAGACTGCTGGCACTCTTGTTCTGGTTGGCTTCCCAAGTGAAGTGAAATTTATTCCAGGGAACTTAATCCTCGGTATTATTTTCTGTTTCTGCTTACAATTTGAAGCAAGTTTGTGTTCTATATGTTGTACTCAACTAAAATGGCTCACCTCTTGCAGGTATGAAGACCATTGCTGGGAGTTTAACTGGTGGAACAAAACAGACACAAGAAATGCTGGATTTCTGTGCTGCCCACAAAATTTATCCAGAAATTGAGATAGTCCCCATTCAGTATGCCAATGAAGCACTCGAAAGGTTAATAAAGAAGGACGTCAAATATCGCTTTGTAATTGATGTTGGGAACAGCCTCAAGTAATGGCGGAGGAACAGTATGTTCTCTTGCACTGATTTACGCACCACAAAATCTCACATGACCATTCATGTGGCTGTTATAACACAGCTAATTCCCTTCCGCGCATCCTCGTAGTGTAATTTGTTGCAATTAGATATCATTTTTCAGAGAAGTAATTTTTAATGTCCAAGTTATAAGGGATTGATATTATGCAGGCTAAACTAGAGAACATGTTGATGCTCTTATCTTTTTTCACATGGGTTGTGTTTATCATGTGGGACTACACTAGACATATTGTTGGTGGTTTTGTTGGGTGTGCCAATCATCTTCTTTATCTCTGTAGATATTGCTATAATTCATACAATTATGAACACTTCCAATCCAAAGGCATGTCTGTTGTGGGCTTTATGCATTTCAATCACTATATTCTCTATATGAAAATTGCAAGAATGATGCTAACATGACATCCAGCAGTCGAGCATGGTTTTAGTCTGGATTACCTATCCGTTTCCTTACCAGTATTATTATTATGCTAGTATATCTAATTCTTCAATTCTATTATAACTATTCTTTTCTTCAATATTTGCATCAAAGCTTTTGACTCTTGCATTTCTTTCGAACCTATTCTGAAAAATGATTTTCTTGAGCCGAGTGTCTGTCAGACAACAAAAGTAAGGGATAAAATCAGTGTACAATCCACCTTCCCGGACTTCAAATGTAGGATTATTGTAGGTATGTTGTTGTATGCTAGCTTGACAAGCATTGTACCTGTCTCTGTATTTGTAGAGTCCTAGGCTCCTAGCCCTTCTAATTCCTCTTTATGAACTAGAATTCCTTTAGAAATTAAAATTGATCTATTTCAGTGACAATAAATATCTGTCTGATTGTTGTCAATCTCTCTAGTTTATCCCATCGTTTTCCTAATATCTTGACTCATTTCAATTCAGTATCAGTAATAATCAGCTACTAAGGACTGGCTCTGGCACGAGGTTTTTTTTTTTGGGAGGGTGGGGGGGGGGGGGGGGGGGGGGGGGGGGGAGGGGGGTATAACTTGAAATTGCATTTAAATCTTAATTTCAAGTAGACATCACCATTTTGTTTACTTTAAATCAAACAGGTTATGCCTAATGAAAATTCACTTTTGTGCAAAATAAGGAGGTAATTCATAAGTTCAGTTTCAAAATATTATGCCTTAAGAAACTCATAACCAACAACTTTTATCTTATACGATATAACTTAATTCTTACAAAATTTATGCTCATAGAGGCATAAATTCATTTTCATAACTCACAAAGTTACGTCTTAAGAAGCATTACCATTTCTACAAAAGTTTTGTTGCACAAGGCAAAAGGTCTCTAAACTTTTCTTGAACAAATAGCTTACGCCTTGAGAAATGATTACTACACAGCTTATGTTGGACAAGACAAAAGTTATCTAAATCTTTGCCTTGCAAAATCAAGTCATAGTAAACCATATTATAACACAATTTTAGATTTAAATGAGAAACAGGAGCAGAATTAAAGACCATCAATTTAAGAGATAAAAATTAAAGATCGCTACAAAATAGGAGCAATTAGTGAAAAAAAATTGTTCATATCAAGACATGCAACAAAGAAAATCCCAAAATACAGCGACAAATTCACATTAACATGCATAATATTGCTACTAATGGTAAAATTAGCTTATGAAAATATAATTTGTTCAAATTGTTTAAGTTTGGGTTGAGATTATTAACTCACTTATTTGTTAACTCAATCCATCAAAAATTAGATTGATATGTGGCACAAATTAAACCATGAAAATCTTATCAAAATATTTTGGCTCATTCACAGGAATGCCTCTATTTTGTGGTGATTTTTAAAAAAATTCTTCAAATTTGTGGTCTTTAATAGTTGTCCTTCAACGCTTTAAGTGATAAAAATATAGATAAAATACCCCTCATATTAAAAAAATCTCAAGGCAAAAAAGATTTGCTAGACACGCGTTCTACCTTATCAAACATAAGTTTAATTTTAGAACATTATACCTTAACAAGTTCATCCAATAAACTTATGACTTACATGACATAAGTTATGTTTAAGGGGAAAAAAGTTAACGAGGCACAAGTTAATGCCCTATAAGTCATAAGTTCTGCAGCATGAATATATTCAAGTATAAAGTTCTAAAATTGAATTTGTATCTTTCAAGATATAACATGTGCACTGAAATATACGTTTTGGTATAGTTATACACTAAATTTATGCATTGGACATAAAGGCATATAATTATGCCCCAATCCAAAAGTTATGCCTAAGATTTTTATTTTTTTTTGACATGAAATAAGAAATTCGTACTAGTGAACTTATGTCTTAAGACACAAATAATACATTACAAGACATAAATTCAGCTTTACAACTTTATGTGTTAAGACACTTAAATTACTGAACTTATGATCCAAGACACAAGTTAGGCCTTTATATGAATTTCCTAAGGTATTATGCCCTATAAAATATAAATTTAGTGCTTGAACTTCTTAAGAATTCTTTTTGTCTGTACCTAAAGAATTCTTTTTGTCTTGTATTTCCTTTTTAATATTAGGGCTTTGTATTTTCTTTTTTAATACTAAGGGTAAATGTTTGCTTTACGAATTAGATGCCATGGAACTTATGCCCTAGAGAAAACATTCTTTAAAAGGTTTGTTTAGTGAAATTAAATCATAATTGAAGGTACTTTGTACTACATATTTTAATTAAATGATCATCTGGGCAAAAAATAAAAATCATCAATTTGAGGGGAGAAATTAAAGATCACCCCGTAATAACGGTAGTTCTGGTAAAAACATAAAATATTTTTGAAAAGATATTTTCTTTATTTGATATGTTAAAAAAATAATAAGTAATGAGAAATTATAAAGATCAAATAAAGCAATTAGAACTTAAAAGTTAAGCGCATTTGGATGATTACCCACATTTTTAATTATTTTAATCTAAAATAACTTTTGAACGAATTAAGAACTCGTCATTTATTATTATATTATTTTAATCTACTCAAATTCAATTCAACTTTTGACACTAACAAACAACACAAATAAATTAAAGCTCGAATCTCAGGTACTAACTTCATCAAATTTATAATCTAAAATTTTCTGGAACACTGATTGACATTTTGTACTTGATCTGATCTAAAGAAATTAGTCCCACATAAAAGATGAAAGTCCAAAAAGATTCTTTTAACATTGGTGCTATTAGAAAAGGAATAATTGATCCATATAATTATTTCAAAAATAATTTCACATTAATAAAAAGTACATATAGTGCTTGGGCCCTCGCCCCTCTTCACTAGTTGTTATAAGCATGAATACAAATATATTTCATTTGTGATCTACAACATATTTTGTTTGCGATTGAATATAATATATTTTACTATATTTTAAAATAAATTGTTGATATAGTTTGTATGTACACAATTTATCACTATATTTCATAATTAAAGACAACTTGTAGGAACTAAAACTTAAAATTTTGGTATGTAAAAACTTGTTCCGAAAAATTCGCAAGTCGTTGCTAATAGTAATAAACTTGTCACGATCCAGAAATGATTCCCTCTTGTCAATAAACTTTCCTTGGATATACCAAAATTTCTCTAAGATTATGATAATATATAGTTTTTTCATTTAAAAAAGAATGATTTATTTTGAGTTATAGCATGAAGTTTAAAAGAACAAAGATTACTTTTAAATCTTGTAATATTAAATTAAAGTTATGTAAAATATATCAAAATATTCTTTAATTTGATGTCTTTAAATATGTAGAACAACTGAAATCAAAGTATTGTTAAAAAGAAGAAGGAATCATTTCTTTTTAAATGAATTAAAAAAGAAACTAAGGTTTTTTTTTTTTTTTTTTTTTGCAATGGAGAGAGTATGTACTGTTAGTTATTGTTAGGTGACTCCCGACTTGACAGAGCAATTTGGTAAACCAAAAGATGATTGAACTTATCCCTAATTGGCACAAGTAGACAACAACATGGATACATTTTGAGTCATAATTCAAGTCATTATTTTTTTTTTGTTTGTAGATATGCATGAAAACGAAATCATATTTGCCTACATAACTTATTATAGAAAAAAGTCCCAAAACTCACTTCAACATGTGGCACAAAAGTTCAAATACTAAAAAACAACATAGATTAAAATAATTAAACTAAAGTGGGCATCCATTAGGCCCCTACCAAGTTTTAAATCCTACTGACTACTGTCATCATCCAATTATTCTTCACATAGTTAAATTTCTTTAATCATACTCCAAATCAGACCGCATTATTTTGACCTGAAATTATGTCCTTTTTCCCAAGGAGGCTTAACTCAGTGGCAAATATGGAGTTAGGTACACGAAAAAGAATTACTATAATAAAAACTGTGATAAAAGAACATATAAGGAAATTAATCACATTTGAAATTATGAAAAGAAAATAGGATTATAGTCTATTATTTTGCGAAACTATGAGTCAAAATCCCACGTTATTACTTCTACCAAATACGGAGCTAGAGGACCAAATGGAGTTCAGAGTTTAGACACCACACTATATATAAAATATCAGAAAACAACTATGTAGATAGATATATTAGATATATTTAATAGAGATGAAGTCGAAGTCTATCACCACACTGCATATAAAATATCAAAAACTAATAACTATGTATATATTTCTATATTATAGAAGCAGCGATTTCGATATACCTGTCAGCTGCTTCAATCGGGATTTTACCTTATCATTCTTAATTAATTATTATAAGTTATTTATATATTAAAAGTTAATAATATTTCATTAAAAAATAAATATTTATGACATGTATTTCAGCTGCTTCAACCGTAATTTTACTCAATGTCACTCCTAATTAATTATTATACGTCATCTAAGTATTAAAAAAAAATTATTTAATAATAAAGGTAAATAGAAGTAAAATGATAAATTAACTCCCGATGTTTTAAATTAACTTGACGTCTTATATGAGGCCGACTTAATTTTTTTCACAATTTTTTTTTATAGTAACTTTGCTATGTCACTTTTAATTAGTTGTTGTAAATCGTTTAGGACATGTTTGCTTCGCTCCTTCAATCGTAATTTTACTATATCACCCCTAATTAATTATTATGGTCATCTAAGTATTGTGCCACTTAAAATGACACTTGTGATTAAGATGATAAGCAGATAGAAGAACGACATATTTGCTTGTGTTGCCTGCTTAGATATTTTCTTTTATATATATATTTTTTAATCTGTTATATATTTGAGAATTATGTAAAAGTATTATAAATCATAATAATTAACAACTTAAAATAATTTAAAAAATTTAGTTGACTCTTAAAATTTTATTACTGCCACTTAAATTGAGACAGAAGAAAAATTACTATAAATCACAATAATAAAAAATTTAAAATATTTTAAAAATATGTAAAAAGTTAAATTTGTTATGATATATATCAATTATAGTAAATGTCTATCAAGATGTATTTGATGTATCTTTCTTTTAGTGTGAAACTAGGAGCAAATTTTCCTTATAAATAGAAGGGTTTCCTTCATTGTAAATCATCCCTCAAGAGAAATAAGAATTACTCTCTCTATTCTCTCTACTCTTCTTCTTTATTCTTTCTTGTTTTATAACACGTTATCAGCACGAGACTCTACCGTCTCAAATTTGAAGGCTAAGGCTAAGGTATTTTTTTTTATGGCTAACAATCTTACGAAGCATGAGACTCTAACGTCTCAAATTTGAAGGCTAAGGCTAAGGTATTATTTTTTTATTTCTTCCCTTTTCCATATGGCTAGCAATCTTACGAAGTGTGAGTTCGTTGCCCTTCAAAGTTCGGGCAAGAACTATATTTCATGCGTGTTGGATGCTGAAATCCACCTAGATGCTATGAGTGTTAGAGATGCCATAAAGAATGAAAATACAACATCTAGTCAAAATCATACTAAGGCTATGATTTTTCTTACGTCATCATCTTGACGAAGTTATGAAAATTGAGTACCTTACTACTAAGGATCCACTCGTATTGTGGAATAGCCTAAAAGAAAGGTTTGACCACTTAAAGATGATCATCCTCCCGAAAGCACGATATGAGTGGATGCATCTAAGATTTCAAGACTATAAATCTGTTCATGAATATAATTCTGCCATGTTCAGAATTCTTCTCAATTGAAACTATGTGGAGAGACGGTCAATGATAATGATATGATGGAAAAGACGCTCTCCACTTTTCATGTCTCGAATGTGCCCTTACAACAACAATATCGAGAAAAATGTTTCAAGAAGTATACTGAACTGAGTTCTCATCTTCTCGTGGCTGAACAAAATAATAATTTGTTAATGAAAAATCACGAGAATCGACCTACTGGATCTGCACCATTCCCTGAGGTGAATGATGTGCATGCTCATCATGCTAGGCGTAAAAAAGGTCGCGGCCCTGATCGTGTACATGGTCGTGATGACCAAGAAAGAAACCCTGTTCCGGGTGTTCATCATTCATCGAACAAAAAAAAAGAATGAGAAACGTGAAGCAATTACTTATTTCCGATGTGGTGGAAAAGGACATTATTCATGTGATTGCCGTGCTCTCAAGCACTTGGTTGATCTTTATCAAGCATCACTAAATAAGAAAGAGAGAAATCCCGAGGCTAACTTTCTCTCTGAAAATAATATTGACATCACAAGCTTCGATGTAGCAGACTTCTTTGAGCACCCTGAAGGAAAGATTGATCACTTGATTGGTGATGGTTCCGTAAACATGGAAGAATGAATGATTTTTTTTAGGTTGTTAGTAAATAAAAACCATGTAAAATTAGTTGTTTGCATGAGTACTGGTTTTTAAATAGTATTGATTGCTTTGGTATTGTCGTAGTTGATTAGATAATTGAATTGAATTGAATTTTGTTTTATTTCGATGATGAAAGACTTCTTAATATAATCTCTGTTATAATATTTTAAATCTTATCACCCAGATAATATTCACGTCATTGAGGGTCTCGTTGTTATAAAGTATTAAGATCATCTCATACTTTAGATCATGTATGTGAAAAATAACATTAAAAAGAAAAAAAAAAAACTGTAACGAAATGAGTATTCACAGGAATATTACTTTTCAAGTAAACATACTAAGATTATGCTTTTTAGAGTTAAGCAGCTGTAATGTAATACCTTAATTAACAGTATTATAAAAGTGACAATATTAACACGTACTAATTGTTTATAATTATTGAAAAATAAAATGCTAAACTAAGTTAATGACGTACTAATTGAACATATTTTTTTTGTTTAGTAAAGTGTGATTAACAATTCCTTATAGTATAAGTTTTTACTTTGTACAAAAATTTAATATATATTTTATTTGGTGTATGCCATTTTATTTGAAGATATGGATAATTTTCAAGAATATATTTGTTTGATTGATTCTGGCACTACACATACGATATTCAAAGACAAGAAATATTTCTCTCATCTAAACATCGGTAAGATTAATGTTACTACAATTTTGGGTAGTGCTAATTTGATTGAAGGCTTTGGAAAAGTCATTATAATCTTGCCCAAAGGAACTAAACTCATCATAAATAATGCTATGTTTTCTCCTAAGTCTCGGAGAAACTTGATGAGTTTTAAAGATATCCGTGAAAATGGTTATCATATCAAGATAATTGATGAGATGAATCTTGAATATCATGGTATCACCTAGAATGTCTCTGGGCAGACATATGTTATTGAAAAGTTTCCTACTTTATCTTCTGGCCTGTATTGGACAAAGATTTATGCAATTGAGGCATATTCTATAGTAAACCGGAATTTTACTAATTCCAATACTGTCGTACTTTGACATGATCGCCTGGGACATCCTGGATCTATAATGATGAGACGAATCATAGAAAATTCAAATAGGCATCCATTAAAGAACTTAAAGGTTCTTTCGAATGGTGAATTTTCATGCAATGCTTGTTATCAAGGCAAGCTGATTGTGAGGCCATTGCCAACAAAAGTTGGGATTGAGTCCCCCGCGTTCTTGAAACTCATACATGGGGATATTTGTGGACCCATTCACCCACCTAGTGGGTCGTTTAGATACTTTATGGTCCTAATAGATGTTTCTTCTAGATGGTCTCATGTGTGCCTTTTGTTATCTCGCAACTTGGCATTTGCAAAATCGTTGGCACAAATAATACGATTATGGGCACAGTTTCCCGATAATCAAATTAAGTCTATTCGCCTTGATCCCAAGCATTTAATGACTATTGCTTATCGGTTAGGATAAGAGTGGAACATCCTGTACCCCATGTTCACACTCAAAATGGCCTTGCTGAGTCATTAATTAAACGTCTGCAGTTGATAGCAAGACCATTTCTTATGAAAACTAAGTTTTCCACTTCTGTTTGGGGTCATGCAATTTTGCATGCTACAACACTTGTTCGTCTTAGACCGATAAATTATCATAAATTTTCTCCATTGCAATTGGTTTTGGGTCAATAGCCTAATATACCTCATTTGAGAATTTTTGGGTGCAGCGTTTATGTGCCTATAACACCACCAAACCGCACCAAGATGGGCCCCCAAAAAAGATTAGAAATTTATGTTGGGTTTGAATCACCCTCCATTATTCGCTATCTTGAACCATTAACGGGAGATATGTTCACTGCTCGATTTGCAGATTGTCGGTTTGATGAGATAGTTTTTCCAAAATTAGGAGGAGAAGATAGTGACATCAAAAAGAGAAATTTTATGAAAAAATCCATCACTATCTCATCTTGATCCATGTGCTTCTATTTGTGAGCAAGAAGTACAAAAGATTATTCATCTGCAAAAAATTACAAATCAAATGCCGGACGCATTTACAGATTTGAAAAGGATTACTAAATCACATATTCCTGCAGAGAATGTCCCAATTTAAATTGATGTCCCTAAAGGACCATCCACTAGTGTCATAGCTAATGAATCTAAAGCACGCTTGAAGCGTGGAAGACCATTAGGTTCTAAGGATCGAAATCCTAGAAAAATAAAAATAAATGGTCAAGATGACACTACGAAAGATCCTCATATGGAAGTTCAAGATTTGAGCAATGTTAATATTCCTGAAGGAATTAATGAGTCTGAGACTTAAGAAAATGAGGAACTATCCATAAATTCAAGTGATGTTGAAACTAATTTGGATAGATCTGAAATAGTAGTGGATTATGTTTTTGCATATAATGTTGCAACGAAAATCATGCGAGATAGTGAGGATCTTGAACCTCGATCTGTAACAGAATGTCGACAAAGAAATGACTGGCCAAAATGGTAAGAAACAATTCAATCTGAATTAAATTTACTTGCCAAACATGAATTTTTTAGACCTATAACGCAAACACCTAATGGTGTTAAGCCCGTTGGCTATAAATGGATCTTTGTACGAATTTTTTTTTGAGAAAAATGAAATACAAAGGTATAAAGCAAGCCTTGTTGCACAAGGATTTTCACAACGGCCTGATGTCGATTATGACGAGACATATTCACCAGTTATGGACGCAATAACATTGCGTTATCTTATTAGTTTCACTGTCCATGAGAGACTTGAAATGCATTTGATGGATGTGGTAACAACCTATCTATATGGATCACTTGATAATGAGATATACATGAAAATTTCCGAAGGATTTAAAATACCGAAAGCATATAGTTCAAAGCCTCGGAAAATGTATTTCATTATATTACAAAGATCATTGTATGATTTGAAGCAATCTGGATGCATGTGGTATAACCGTCTTAGTGGATATTTATCTAAGGAAGGTTATACGAATGATGAAATTTGCCTATGTGTTTTCATAAAGAAAACAACGTCGGAGTTTGTAATACTTGTTGTCTATGTCGATGACATAAACCTTATTGGAATGCCAATAGAGCTTCAAAAGACAATTGATTACCTAAAGAAAGAATTTGAGATGAAAGATCTCAAAAATATAAAGTTATGCCTTGGTTTGCAAATTAAGCATTTGACAAACGGTATCTTTGTCCATCAATTTGCCTACACAAAAAAGGTGTTGAAATAATTCTATATGGATAGAGCACATCCATTAAGTACTCCGATGGTTGTTCGATCACTTGATGTGAATAAGAATCTATTCCGACCTCAAAAAAAGAATTAGGAACTCCTTGGTCCTGAAATACCATATCTTAGTGCAACTGGTGGACTAATGTATCTTGCAAATGCTACAAGGCCTGATATAGCCTTTTCAGTCTATTTTTTAGCAAGGTGTAGTTCTGATCCTACTAGAAGACATTGGAATGGGATCAAACACATATTACGGTATCTAAAAAGGACTACCGATATGGGCTTATTTTATTCTATAGATTGTAGTTCCGATCTTGTTGGTTATGCTGATGTTGGGTACTTATCTGACCCGCATAAAGCTTGGTCTCAAGCAGGCTATGTGTTCATATGTGGAGGTACTGCCATATCTTGGAGATCAACAAAGCAGTCTATCGTAACCACTTCATCGAATCACGCTGAGATTATAGCTATCCTTGAAGCAAGCCAAAAGTGTGTGTGGTTGAGGTCCATAATACATCTCATTCGAGAAAAATGTGACTTGAAATGTGACAAAGTACCCACGATTTTATATGAAGATAATGCAACATGCATAGCACAACTTAAGAGAGGATTCATAAAAGGAGATAGAACGAAACACATTTCACCAAAATTCTTCTATACACATGAGCTCCAAAAGAATGGTGATATTAATGTACAACAGATTCGTTCAAGTGACAATGTGGCTGATTTATTCACCAAGTCTCTTCCAACTGCAACTTTCAAGAAGATGGTGCACAATATCGGAATGCAAAGGTTCAAGGATGTTCTTATTAGGGGGAGCTAATACACGTTGTACTCTTTTTTCCTTACGAGGTTTTGTCCCACTGAATTTTTCTTATAAGGTTTTTAATGAGGCAGCTTATATGCGTATTGTTAGACATTCAAGGGGGAGTGTTATGATATATATCAATTATAGTGAATGTCTATCAAGATCTATCAAGATTTATTTGATGTCTAATAGGATTTGATGTATCTGTCTTTTAGTGTGAAACTAAGAACAAATTTCCTCTATAAATAGAATGACTTCCTTCATTGTAAATCATCTCTCAAGAGAAATAAGAATTACTTTCTCTATTCTCTCTACTCTTCTTCTTTATTCTTTCTTATTTTATAACAAAATTAACTCTTAAAATTATATCAATACCACATAAATTGAGACAACGAATATAACATATATTATTTTAGAAAAAAAATTATAAATCACAATAATTAATGTAAAAATATTTTTCACATTGGACTCATGCTAACATGGACCATCCCTAATATATATTAGATGATGAACTTTACTGCCGAAAGTTTCGTCTCTGTCACTATTGTTAAATGATTGAAATTATTGGAATACGTTATTGAAGCAACGTGTGGTATTCATAAAACTAGAAAATTTATATGATTTTTTTTTAAAATAGTAAGAGGATTTTTCTTTTTATAATTTAATTCAATAGAAGATAGATTTTTCTATTATGCATACAAAAATTAATTTTATAAATCGAATAAATCACTGAAACAAATATTTTTTATGTGCATCCACACCTTTCATATCACTTATATGCTCGAGACATCAATTTTACATAATTCTAGGTACTCAAAGTATGTGTGCTTTCAATCAAAAAAGGCACTATTAAACACTAACTATTTACTCTCATATTTTAAATATATACAAAGAGGTTTTGGTCTTTAAATTCAAATAGCCTTGATTTAAGTTTTATTATTTTATTTTCATTATAGAAACTTTTGACGTATACAAATAATTTTATTATATATAAAGATCTCTACGTATATGCAAATTACATTTCTATGAACCTTGTTTGGAAAAATAGATTTCATTGAATATTTGATAATTCAACAAACATTACTAAATCATGCTATATATGCTCGTTTAGTTATTCAATATCCTTGAGACATACTCGCCGTTTATTCTATTAAATATTTTACAAATTTAACTAAAGACTTTGTGAAAGTTGTATGTTCGACTTGGTGGAAGATCTTTCATACCTTTTGAAATTCACCCTATGATATGAGGATGTCACGTAGAGGTAATGCAGTAAAAGAAAATGATAAACTCTATCCAATTTGTCGTAATCTATTAATTAACATATTGATTAACTATATTCTGAAACACGAAAAAAAATTAACTTATCAAATTATCTATTAAGTCGTGAAAAATGATTCAATAAAAAATAAATAAATTCACCAGATCTTTTTCATCAAGGTTTCTGTTGATGAGGTGAACTTTTTTTATTATTTCATACACTTTACTTATATATTTACATTAATTTATTATTGTGTGCAAGATAATTGAATTAATTTAACAAAAAAAACTTATGCAATTAGATAGAAGATATGATATTAGACATATAGATATATACCTGCAACATCTATGATGAGAAGATTCAGAAAGATTAACTAAGAAATATTATCAAGTTTTCTTACATAACATTAATATTTGAAATGATGCATTTTCAAGACCACCATAGAAAACATTGCTTTGCAACATTATCAAGTCTCCCTATATGTCATGAATTTATATGAAGCATACATAAAGAACACTTTAAGGTGTTATGAATTTCACATTATTTTTTTGGAGGTTATGAATCTAAAAAGTATTGGAGTAACATAATAAATATAAATTATGAAAATAATAATTGTAAGTTATGACAGTTTAAAGTAAATTAAGATAATAAAAAAATAACAACAAAATAAATGTAAAAAGAACTCATTTTTATTGATAATATAATCAAGGTATAATGATGTGTAGTTAAACGTATAAAAATTAAAGTGTTGAACTATTAAACAAAAGAAGGAAACGATGTGAGTTGCTAAAAGAAGAAAATAATGAAATTAAACAAAAGAAAGAAAATGGTGGGAGTAGCTAAAAGAAGAAAATAATGAAAATATAGTATTATTTTATTATATTATAAATGGTTAATGATGACTAAATTACTAAATTGATGATAATGAGTCTTGATTATCTAAACTGTAAAATTGATGGATAATTAATAGAATGTAATTAAGAATTAATTTTTACATTTTCTAATAAATCTCATAAATATGAAAAACTATGAAAAATGTCAAAAGATTGAGAAAAAAGATAAATAGCATTCTTGGCTTTAGAAGCATGCCACATCACTTCTTCTAAAGTTTCCTTTATTATTATTATATACTAGTAAATTGGCCCTCGCTTCGCGCGACTGTAAAAGAGTTCACATAATGAAATTATTTTTTATTTCTTGACATCAAATTATCAAAAAATAAATTATTGCAACTATAAGAATACCTTCAAATTCACTTAAAATAAATATTTTAAATAAAAATGCATAATTCTTAGTTCGAAATATTTCGTAAAACTTAATTTTTAAAACAAAGACAACAAATTCAAATCATAACAAAATTTTATGAAAATATGAAATATCATAACGATACTACACTATTCAAATGGATCAAGAATATATGTATTTTATGAATATATGTATCTATCTATACATATACACACACACACACATACATATGCACTCTCATTTTATTGTCTTCTTTTGTATTTTCTTTTGGAATCTCATTCCTAAAAATCTTAGCCATACAATGGACCAAGGATGATAGAGTCACAATTAGAAATTCTGTAAAATTTATTTTCTTTTCTTATTTCTCTCTCTTTTCTCATTTCGTTTTTCTTTTTTCATTTTAAACTTATACATTTCTTTCATTCTCCTCAAACTCAATCTTTTCCTTCTTAATAATCTCTTTAGATTGACACTTATTATTTTTACTTCATCTTCTATTTATATTCTCTTAATCTTTTTATAGATAAGGATTAAAGAATTAATAAAAAATATATTAATTAAATCACACTTCTAATTAATTATCTATTAAAATTTATTCAAATTCTATACATGTCAACTATTTTGAGATTGAGAAAGTATATAATAAGAGAGAACACAAATATTTTAATTTAAATATTTGCACTCATAAAATGTTTCTTATCGCGTAAGTATGTATGTAACTACTATGCATAACGGATGATATGATAAATATCATTAAATGTCATGAATTTTTATATTTTAATATTTATTTTCAATGAAATTTATCTTTTAAATACCAATAACTATTACTATTGTTACTTACCTTTTTAATAGCAATAGTTACTACATTGATTACTATAATTTTCTTTAAATAAAGGTAAGATAATACATGAAAATAAAGAATTTTTAGGGAAAGATATTTTTTATGCAATGATTTTAATTCTATCACATTGAAAATGAAATAAATAATTATTACTATTGTTACTTAACTTTTTAATAGCAATAGTTACTACATTGATTACTACAATTTTTCTATAAAAAAAGGTAAGATAATACATGAAAGTAAAGAATTTTTAGAAGAAGATATTTTTTATGCAATAATTTTAATTCTAATATAAGGAATGATTCCAAAAATCTAAAAATGAAATAATTTAGATAAATGATTTTCCTAATTTAAGAATTCAAGAATAAAAAAATAATTAAAAAGAAATAAAATAAAATAAAAAGCATGAATAATACTTATTAATAGGGGGCTTTGAGTTGTAGGTGACAAAAGAGTTTTAAAATGAGATGTAGGTGACACAAGTCTTAATTATTGAGTGGAGGTGACAATTACTTTATTATGGATTAAGAAAGTTGGGGAAGTTTGAAAATAACCCAAATTTTTTTAAATTTATACTTTGATCCAAATGTTAGTTAATATAACAGGAAATGGAGGAAAAAACGTGTTTCTCTCTCTTCTCATCTGTTATTGTTTTCTCTCTCTTCACGATTATTATTGTTCATTGTCGCTGCTACTTTATTCATCATCTTCTGCTTCATTATCATCATCTTCTACTTTATTATCATCTTTATCTTCTTCTTGTCGACCATTGTTGTTGTTGTTGTTACCGCTACTGCTGCTATCTGGTCAATTTCTTAGGTCAAATTTTGTTTCCTACATCACTTTTCACTTTGGCATTACTTCATAGGTGACTTTGGTAAGTAAAATTATGATTTTTATTCGAATTTGTCATTTGGGTACACAGTTACTGCTATTTTTTCAACAATGGATAGAACCCGATCATGAATCCAACATTAGTGCCCACAATTTAAATAGATCACTCATCTGGTGCATCAGATGAGTAATCTGTTGTAATAGAAGATTTATCTGTTGCATCAGAATGATTATCTGTCGCATCAAACTGCTTATCTATGCAACATATAATTAATCTGTTTGGAACAACACAAATCAGCCCCTGCCATAAACCCAATAGATAACCAACATGTTTCAACTCTTGCTATAGCTACTGGATTCAAGATTATTCCTTACGTCAAATTATCGACATGTTTGTTGAGAAGATAATAGACAGAATGAAAATTAAATATTCCCTCTGTCTCAAATTAGCCATCCTTATCTATTGCAACAGATGATTAATCTGTTTGGAACAATACAAATCAGCCCCTGCCACAAACCCAACAGATAACTAATATGTTTCAACTCTTGCTATGCAAACTGGATTCAAAATTATTTCTTACGTTCAATCATTGACATGTTTGTTGAGAATATAATAGACATAATGAAAATTAAATACTCCCTCTGTCTCAAATTACCCGTCCCAAATTTCCTAATTTGATTTCTTATTTTACTTGTCTTTTTTTCATTAATCAAGAAGAGATAGATTTTTTCCCATATTTTACCCTTTGCATTTCTTCAAATTAAAATGTAAACATCATTTAATAGGGGTATTATGGTAAACTAGGGATGTTATTAATTATTTTTCTTAATCAATGTGCTATCTCAATTTGGGACGCGTAATTTGAGACAAAGGAAGTATGAATTAAAACGTCAAAGCCCTATAACAAACTAGTTATCTGTTGAAATAGACTAGTTATCTGTTGTATCAGACTGATTATCTGTTGCATTAGACTGTGTATCTATTGTAACATATGAGTAATCTGTTTGGAACAACACAAATCAACCACTACCACAAACCCAATAGATAAATCTTGCTATTGCTACTGGATTCAAAATTATTCCTTACGTCCAATCGTCGACATGTTTGTTGAGAAGATAATAGACAGAATGAAAATTAAATATGAATTAAAACGTCAAAGTTGATCAAACATAATTTTTTATTAAACTAAAACAAATAAAAGTACATATACATAAACGAGACTAAAAGAAAAAAAATAATCTAATTATTATTATTATTATTATTATTATTATTATTATTATTATTGACAGTCGGCCAATCTTCCACAGGTAGCAGCAAGGCCCTCCCCAGCCGTTCGAATCTCACGGAGCATCCTTGCTCTAACTGCTCCCAGTTCCCATTGTAGGTCACGAACCTGCATCTGAAGTTCATTCACGACATTTTATAGAAAAGCCATGTCCCACACTAGATCATCCATATCTAGAACACATATAAATTGACAAAAAATATATTAAAAAAAGTAAAGAAAAGAATATCCGAATGTAATACAACGTATACTGCAAATTGGCAAGAAAAAAACTTACTTGAGTCAGAGAAGAGAAAGTGGTGGAAAGTGTAATATGAAAGACAAGATGCAATAAATAAATAGAGTGTAGTTGAATGAACGAATAAGTAAGGAGAGACCTATTTATAGAGAATTGAATTTGAATGAGTGACAAAAAGGCACGACTGTTCACCTCCATTTATTAATTATATTTTTTATTACTGTGAAAAGTTATGACTTAATTAAATTAAGAAATATTGTGATAAGTCATGACTTTTCAGATTATTATTATTAATTAGTTCTTTTCAAGAACCGTTTTTATTGAGTTGTGACAACAGATTCTATATCTGTTGCATCAGATAACTCATCTGTGACAACAGATATACCATCTGTTGCGACAAATAGAGAACCTATTGCATTAGATAATTTATCTGTTGCAACATATAATCTAACTGTTCACCTCCATTTATTAATTACATTTTTTATTACGGTGAAAACTTATGACTTTAATTAAATTAAGAAATATTGTGATAAGTCATGACTTTTCAAATTATTATTACTAATTAGTTCTTTCCAAGAACCATTTTTATTAAGTTATGACAACAGATTCTATATTTGTTGCATAAGATAACTCATCTGTGACAACAGATATACTATCTGTTGCAACAAATAGAGAACCTATTGCATCAGATAATCTATCTTTTTTTAAAAAAAATTATCATCATATCATTAATCCAAATTTGCTGAATTTTTTATTATATAAATTAAAAAAAAACCTTTTCAATAACCATTTTTTTAATAAAATAATAACCATTTTTATTGAGTTCTAGCAACAGATTGTATATCTGTTGAATCAGATAAACCATCAGTTACAATAGATACACACCATCCGTTGCAACAAATGGACGATCTGTTTTAATAGCTTTTTTTATTTCTTCTAACAGCTGATACATCAGTCACAACAGATGGGGAATTTGATGCATCAGCAACATTATTGAATGTGTTTTAGACAAAAAGTCACTTTGATTTTAATAACTGATCATGACTTTTCACTTTTTTTATTTTTAAATTTATTTTTTAAATTTATTTATTTATTATATAATAAAAAAAAGTCACAATATTGATTTAATTAATTAACTTATATGATGATTGTTAAGAAAAAGGTGAACAATTGTGACTTTTTTCTTAACAATCATCATATAAGTTAATTAATTAATCTAATATTGTGACTTTTTTTATTATGTAATAAATAAATAATTTTAAAAACATTTAAAAATAAAAATGGTGAAAAGTCACGATTAGTTATTAAAATCAAATAACCATTCTCTTACGGTTATAAATTATTTTAATTATTTATTTTTTTATTTTTTATTTACGAACCGTTTTTCATATTAAATAATCGAAAAGTCATGTTTTTTCACCCTCTCAATAACAATAATCCTTTTTTATTAATAACCATTTGTTGCAACATATGATCGATCTGTCGCATTAGATTAACCTTTGTTGCCACAAATGTTCAATCTCTACCACCAACCGTCGACATGTTGAGAATAAGGAATAAACAAAATGATAATTAAATACTAAATAAGAATTAAACATTCAAAGTCGACCACCAAACATACATTTTTAAATTCCTTGGGTAGATCTGATATACAAAAGGAGAAAAATAATACATACGCTAAAAGAAAAAACACAACCTAATTACTATTACTACTCTTATTATTATCATTACTATTATTATTGTCAACCAGACAATTTTTATCCGGCAACAGCAGGGCCCTCCTCAGCCTTGCTTCGAAGTCGTCTAAATACCTCTGGAGTTCATCAAACTGCCTATGAAGTTCTCACAAGGACTCAATATGAATCTTCTTGTACGAATCTAGATCAGTCATATTTGTAAGTGTAGTAGAATGAACGAGTAAGGAGGGACCTATTTATAAATAATTGAATTGGAGGGGGTTAGTCAAATAAAAAGCCACGACTGTTCATATCCCTTAACTAAATAAAACTGATGACTTTTTGAATATGTAAATTAAAAAAAATGGATATAAATGCAACATTTTATCTTTTATTGTATTTCGAAAAGAAAAGAAAATTGCTTTAAAATAAATCTAAAAGATGGGTAATCTGTTGCAAAATATATTCCATCCATCAGATAACTTTCAACATATTGACAATCTGTTGCAACAGATGGATATATCTATTTGCTTTTCCAACAGATATATCATATGTTGCAACAGATTGATCATCTGTCGAAATAGATGTCTGCAATTATTTCACAATTTAAACAGATGTGGCATCTGTTGCAACTTGCTAGTCATCTGTTTATTCAATTTAAGCCATAGATGGGCTAGAAAGAATAAGGTGCATGCAGATGGATGGATCCACTGTCATGTGTGGGAGTTAAGTATTACTGATAAGGTCATTGGGACAACACACACAAAGTACAATGTTTTTGTGAATGCAGTTTTTAACCGATTAGACACTGATCATTCAAACAAAATCCTACATTGTACAGTTAAGTTTGATGGATTTGAATTGATAAGGCTGAGGGGCCCATGAAGATGGTGCAGATACCCTGTTATGAATTATTGACGATTGTTTCTTGTGTTTATGCGTGTCAAGTTTTGAGAAGGGATCAATATTTGGTGTTATTGCAGAGATCCAATAGCGATTGGACTTAACTTTAAGTGTGCATTGAACTCTGAGAAGGCCTTCGAATCCTCGCACTGCATCAAACAAGAATGAAAAATCAATAGAAATTCTCCTGGCCCAAATTTATATGGAAGAGTTGATTGAGAAGATGATTTTACACTAGAAGGAGGCGAAGGAGAATGCCTGCGAGAGAAAAGGGAGTTGATAAAAGATTATATCATATGAGATCTAATTGAAGAAGAGACATAGGGTAGAAAGGAACTTCTAGCGAATCTGATCGATGAAATTATCTTAAAACATGAAAAATCTGAACCAAGTGCAAATATGAAAGTGTATCCGGTAATGTAAATTCGTTTGTTGTCTCTCTGAAAGAAAAATAATTCTGATGGACACTTTTTTAGGGAGTTGCGACTAGGTAGCGTGGTCAGGATTATAACCTTGATAGAAAATAACAGAAGATTAAGAAAGCAGCCTTACGAGCATTGAGGGTTGAAATGATGTACAGTAAGTCTAGAAAACTTGCGTCAACAACAACTGTAGTTAAAGTAAGGAATAAAAGCGAAGGCGGCAATTTCTGAATTTTAAATTGCATCCCATGCCTTCTTGTTTGTGGTTCCGATTAGGTCCACTGATGTTGACCTGATCGGAACCACAAACGAGATTTAAAGACAGATTGAGTGTCATTACTTTCTTAGCAATATGGATTAATTGATTGTGTTTTCTTGACTTAGCATGCTTTCAACATTCCTTGGAGAAGACCAGAGGCTTGCTGTAGTATGTGAATTTTGATAATTTTCAAGCTTGCCTCCAACTTGCCAATTTGGTATTCAAGCTTGTCGTTGCTGTCTTTGAAGTTAGTATAGAATTTCTGGTCTCTTATGAGCTAGATCAGGAACAGTTTCTCCTTCGAGGTTGTGGCATTGAAGAAGACCTTCAGAACACTTTCTTCAGAAGCCTTAAAGGATACATGGAGGGTAACTGTTTTTGTTTTAGGTTAAAATATGTTGATGCACACTCAAGATATCATCCCAACTATTGAATAACTCACTTTTATCGAGCGTTGCTCAATGCAGCTTGCTTAACCAACCTTCAAGGGATTTGATAAATTAATAATCAAGGAGTTATGTAACATTTTATCTAAAACGACTTTACCAATTCTATCAAATGTTACGTAACTCCAGGCTCATTATCCTATAAAAAAACTTTGCTCGAGTTAGTGGATAAATCAAACAAGCTCAATCTCTCAGACTTTATGCTAATCGCTCTTTTATAATATAGATGACAAGATATTTGCCATGCAAAAGTCTACACCGTCAGCAGAAATGCTTTCCAGACCAAAAGTGGCATTATCAACTTCTTTGTCTTGCTCAAGTATCCGAAAAAGAAAAATTTCAACTCCTCTATGTTGCACTATTGAGCAATGTACAAGGGCCACAGAAGAACAACATGAGCTGAAAAAGGTGAGAAAATAAAAAGGGGAGGAATAAGAAAGACAAATTGAATGATAAATTTAGTTCATCTTTGTTTGATTTGTTAAACAAATAAAATGCGAATGCCAAATCGGCAAGTTGGAGGCAAGCTTAAAAATTATTGAAATTCACATACTACAACAAGCCTCTAATTTTCTCCAAGAAATATTGAAAGCATGTTAAGGCTAGAAAACACAATTCAACAACAATGGACCTAATCGAAACCACAAACAAGAAGGAATGGGATGCAATTCAAAATTCAAAAATTATCGTCTTTGCTTAGATTCATTATTTTAACTGCAGTTGCTGTTGGGGCAAGTTTTTTAGACTTACTGTACATCATTTAAACCCTCGATGCCCGTAAGGCTGCTTTCTTGGTCTTATCCTATTATCTAGAATCTAGGTGATAATCCCGACAATGCTACCTAGACGCAACTCCCTAGAAAAATGACCATCTGCAATATTTTTCTCTTAGAGAAACAACAGACGGATTTTTCATTATCGGATACAATTTTATATTTGCACTTGATACAAATTTCTCATGTTTTAAGATAATTTCATCGGCCAGATTCGCTAGTAGTTACTTTCTACCCTATGTATCCTCTTCAATTAGCTCTCAGATGATATAGTCTTTCATCAACCATCCATTTTCCCTCGAAGGCATTCTCCTACCACACTTTCTGGCATATAATCATCACCCCAAGTAACCCAACCATATAAATTTGGTCTAGGGCAATAACTATATTGGTTTTCCATTCTTGTTAGATGCAATGCTAAGCTTTGAAGGCCTTCTCAGAGTCCAATGCACCCTAAAAGTTAGTCCAATCGCTATTGAATCTCTTTACAATAACGTTAAAACTAGATCTCTTCACAATACTTGACACATAAACATGAGAAACAACCGACACTAAATCTTAACACGGTATCAGAACCATATTCATAGTCCCTCAGCCTTATCAGTTTAGATCTACCAAACTTAACTGTAAAATTGTAGATATCTTATTTGAATGATTAATGATTAATTGGTAAAAACAACATTCACAAAATTAGTGTACTCTATGTGTGTTTCCATGATAACATTATCAGTAATATATACCTCCCACATATAAAGTGGTTCCATCTACCAGTAGCTTATTCCTCCGAACCCATCTTTACTGCAGCCTCTTGTATTGGTCGGGCAAAAGTTGATCAATTTTTAGTTCCTTATATCTACAAAGAAGAGGAAAGAATGATGTCAAAGAAAAAACGTTATCTATCCATTGCAACAGATATAGAGTTTGTTGTAACAGATGTGGAGTCTGTTGCATCAGATGTGGAGTCTGTTACAATAGATGTGGAGTCTGTTGCAAAAAATGTGGAGTCTGTTGGAATACATCAAACCAGCCTTGCTGGTGGTTTGATTTGTTCCAACAATAGCTCCGTCTGTTGCAACATCAACAACAATTTAAACTACAAAGAAATAACAAATAAAAAACATCAATAACAAAGAAACAACAACATTTGTTCCAACACCATCAATAACATCATCAACAACAAAGAAGCAGCATCCTTTGTTCCAATACCATCAACAACACCACACCACAAGTTCCAATAATGCCAACCCCACCAACAATATTAATAACAACATCAACAATAAAGAAGCAAACAAAATACATACAAGAAAATGATAATGCCAACAAGGCTTTTAAAGTTTTCCCAACATATGACTTTTTTGTATATTGTAATAAAAATTCTCGGTTTGTTTATTCAACACTTAAAAGTTTCTTTAAATTTTTTAAATAAATATGATATAGGTAAATGGTAATTAAATAAAAAAAAGATGTAAATAACTTGAAAAGAAGAGGACGAGAATGAAAGAGCAACAGTGAACCATACCTTAATGTCAAAAGGGGATCAAAACAATAATGTTAGTTGAGGAAAAATATGGATCGATTTAGATCCGAAAGGATCTTTATGAGAAACAGAAAAGAAATGAGAGAAAGAAAAAGATAAGAGATGAATAAAATAAATTTAGGGCTGAAGCTGAAGAAGAGATGAGATAATTCTAAATGTATTGTGTACGTAGACATAGGTTTCAATATTCATTAATAATTTGAGGGGCACGAGGAAGACTAATGGCATTGAAAAGAAAAGATACGACTACTCAATGAACTCATTTTTGAGTTATTCAAGAAATATTTTTTACCGCATTTTGTAGTACTACTTTATCTAATCGGACAGAAGCTTTCTTTAAAATTAAAAGAAAAAAAGATTTTCAAACAGATATGTCATCTGTTGCAACAGATGCAAATGTCATCTATTTAAAAATTCAAACAATACAGTCATCTATTATAACAGATATAAATATCTATTTAAAAATTTCAACAGCTCAGTCATTTGTGACAACAGATGAAAATGTCCATTTGATAAATAATTTAGATATGTCATTTGTTATAATAGATATCAATATCTATTTAAATATCCCAATAGCTCAGTCATCAGTGACAACAGATTCAAATATCTATTTGATAATTAAATCAGATATGTCATCTGTTACAACAGATATCAATATCTGTTTGAAAATTTTCAACAGCTCAGTCATCTGTCACAACAGATGCAATTGTCTAGTTGATAATTAAATCAGATATGTTATCTGTTGCAACAGATATGAATATCTGTTAGAAATTTCCAACAGCTCTGTTGTTTATTGCAACATATTTTATTGTAATTGATTTAGGTGGAACTAGGGATGAATGAATGAGTTCATAGGGTCAACTACAAATTCAATTGAGTCTTTGCAATTGCATGGTGCTGGTATTGCATTCATCCCAATCTGAGTCATCGATCGATCACTCTGAGTTGAAAAAATTCTCATTAACTTAATGTTAAACTAGTATCTAAATTGATTTAGGTAGAACTAGGGATGAATTAGTTATCACTAACTTAATGTTAAGATAGAACCTTAATTTATTTAGGTGGAACTAAGGATGAATGAGTTCATAGGGTCAAAAACAACTTCAATTGAGTCTTTGCAATTGTATGGTGTTGGTATTGCATTCATCCCGACCCGAGTCGTCAATCGATCACTCTGAGTTGAAATGAGTTCTCATTAACTTAATGTTAATTTAGTACCTAAATTGATTTAGGTAGAACTAGGGGTGAATGAGCTCATAAGGTCAACTACAACTTCAATTGAGTCATTGTAATTGCATGGTGTTGGTATTGCGTTCA
This sequence comes from Capsicum pubescens, assembly GCA_030864215.1. Taxonomy (NCBI): domain Eukaryota; kingdom Viridiplantae; phylum Streptophyta; class Magnoliopsida; order Solanales; family Solanaceae; genus Capsicum; species Capsicum pubescens. The sequence goes on along the minus strand of CM061549.1, from coordinate 67,145,850 downwards.
TCCCGACCCGAGTCATCGATCAATCACTCTGAGTTGAAATGAGTTCTCATCAACTTAATGTTAAGATAGTACGTGAATTGATTTAGGTGTAACTAGGGATGAATGAGCTCATTGGGTCAACTGCAACTTTAATTGAGTTATTGCAATTGCATGGTATTGGTATTGCATTAATCCCGACCTGAGTCATCGATCGATCACTCTGAGTTGAAATAAGTTCTCATTAACTTAATGTTAATATAGAACCTTAATTGATTTTGGTGGAACTAGGTATGAATGATTTCATAGGGTCAACAACAACTTCAATTGAGTTGTTGTAATTGCATGGTATTGGTATTGCGTTCACCCCAACCTGAGTCATCGATCGACCACTCTGAGTTGAAATGAGTTCTCATTAACTTAATGTTAAGATAGTACCTAAATTGATTTAGGTGGAACTAGGGATTAATGAGTTCATAGGGTTAACAACAACTTCAATTGAGTCGTTGCAATTGCATGGTGTTGGTATTGCATTCATCTCGACCCGAGTCATCGATTGATCACTCTGAGTTGAAATGAGTTCTCATTAACTTAATGTTAATATAGTACCTAAATTGATTTAGGTGGAACTCGGGATAAATGAGCTCATAGGGTCAACAACAACTTTAATTGAGTTATTGCAATTGCATGGTGTTGGTATTGCGTTCATCCCGATCCGAGTCGTCGATCGATCACTCTGAGTTGAAATGAGTTCTCATTAACTTAATTTTAATATAGTAACTAAATTGATTTAGGTGGAACTAGGTATAAATAAGCTCATGGGGTCAACTACAACTTCAATTGGGTCGTTGCAATTACATGGTGTTGGTATTGCGTTCATCCCGAGAATCGTCGATCGATCACTCTGAGTTAAAATGAGTTCTCATTAACTTAATATTTTAAAAACTATATCTTTTAAAATTTTAAAAATTAATTAAGATCAATTCGGACCAAATTAAAAATTTCAAAACTTGTTATTCTTTTTCAAAATTACAAATCAACCTATACAAATCATCCATTGATGTTCCGACTTTTGACGGAATATTTTAGGCCTTTTTCTTAGGATAATTGTGTGTTTTTAAGCAACCAGTGTTGTATTTAACCTTTTATTTTAGTGTTTTCAAGATAATAAGTGAGAATGAAGAATAACATGGACAATCTGAGCAACACAAAGGAAAATGAGCAGCGACGATTTATGCGACGGACCGTCGATCTTGCGATGAACCGTCGGTCTAAACCATCAGCCAAAAGCAGAAGGCAAAGACTCTGGACATCCCGCGACAGAACAGGCAATGGATCGTCGGCTATGCGATGAACCATCGTTGAGATACAGAACACACAATCAATGAAAGTCTTGCGATGGTCCAGGTGATGGGTCGTCGACCTTCCGATGGATCGTCGATCTAACCATCACCCAGAAGAAGAGAATAGAGTCACTGGAGACTCAGCGACGGTGTAGTCGACGGACCATCGAAACTGCGACAAATCGTTGCTTGATCCGTCGACCATAAAGCGGAAAATTTGAGTTTGAATTTTTAAACCTAGTTCTGGAATCATATAAATACCAAGTATTAGGGTTTAGTCCATATCTTTCATCATTATTTTCATACTTTCTCTTCTATTGAGAGTTGTGTAACACTTTTTATTGAGATTTGAATCTAGAGATTGAGATCTGATTATTAGTTTTTATATTTTCCATTGAAAATTGAGAAGAACGATATTGTAATTTTTGTAAGTGCCCTCTTAAACACATTTATGAACATCAATATATCTTTGATTTCTTATATAGAGATGAGTAGCTACACTCCCATAACTAGGGTTATGGGAGCCTTGATGTAGAGAACTATTTTGGGGTTGTGAATTGGTTTGATTTCTAACATCTATCAAAATTGCATGAATGTTTCTTTATTATAATGACATATCTTGGTTGCAAACTTGAGAAGTGAGCCCATGAACTCCACTTGTCTGACAAGAAAGTGGATGGTGGCAAAAGAAGTGATTCACATGAACTTCATAGGTTACCCTTTGGGTTAACAGGTTGATGCCTTAACAGGATCAACCCCCGTGAGAGTGTTATTGAATAATACATAAATCCTTTAAGTTCGAGAGAAGTAAAAGGTAAAATACTCATTAGGTTGAGAAACACGTAGGTAATCACTAGAATTCAATAATTCTTGCAATTGAATACATAAGTTAGAATTCAAACACAAACTCACAACCCTAATTGTTTGAATATCTTGGTGAACATAACTCTAGTTAATTCATCCTCAATGAAATTACATCTACATTAACTCTCAGTAGCTCGACTTTTGTGTGACACAAATACGAAAGAACACTGGTAACATTTCATAACCCTCTTTATTTTGGAACGTTAGATCAACGGTCTAATAACAGTCACAGTACTTAGTGAACACGGTATTCCCTGTGGGATTTGACACCCAACCCAGTTGGGTTCTATATTTGACATCGACCGTTTACTCTCTCATAAGAGAGGTGTAATTTGGGCGTATCAAATTTTGACATCCATTTGTAGGAAAAACTTTCCCTCATTTCAAATCTCAAGTTCTCGCTCTTCTCTATCTCTCTCAATAATATATGCAACAACTACTCAACATATTGCTCAACCCTTCAAAATAGATCGATTTTCTTCCCATTTTTGATCACAAAGTTGTTATTTTCGACTTTATTCTCGCTTGTATCCATCATTTTCTCTGTCTTCATAGGTAACAAAGTTCGAGAAGAGTTCTACATTTATTCTTTATTTTAAAAATTAGGGCTTTTTAGTTAATGATGAAAAAAAAGACTTTTAGTTGTATTATCTTCGAGAATGGATTAACAATTTTGAGTTTTAATGCTAAATAGTAGGAAGCCCCCGAAAAAACCTTAGTTTTTATCTCAGTGTTTTGTTGACTGTCGTGGTATTGTTGGATGGTGTTTGTGGTGTTGTTGGTGGTGTTAGTATTTGTGTTTTTGGTGGTGGTGTCGGTGTTCTTGGTGTTGGTATTGGTATTGGTATTGGTGGCATTGGTGGAGGTCTTGGTGGCATTGGCGGTGGTATTGGTTGTGTTGTTGCTGGTCCATCTGTTGCAACAGGTGGAAGATCTGTTGGTAGCTATTAAATAGATCTTCAAACAGATTCCCCATCTGTTCCAACTGATGGGCTATCCATTGGAGTATCTTTTTGTAACGTGGCATAGAATAATTTATTGAAATTTATCTTACCTTTTTTCAAAAAAACTATGCAAACATCAAATGCATTGTATTTTTTATTTTTCTATTATTTGCAGTTAAAAGATGTCTCCCAAAAGAAAAAAAAACTGAAAGTCGATCAACTTCTGACCACCCAACAAAAAAGGCTAGAGTACAGATAGATTCGGAGAAACTTTTTGAACAATCTCAGTCAGGGCAAAATGAAGCTGAGGAAAGTGATAAATACTTCTCACCAATGGGGAGTGAATTAATATTAAAATCCCAACATTATCCTGTGAAAACCATTAGTATCGACAGATTTTGAGTTACGATGCCGATAGATAGCCCTAACAAAGTAACTGGTGATCTAGTACTTAAATGTCAGTTGGGGAAAGGTTTTGATGAACTTAGGAGTATATGAAGAATGAAAACATATACAAACTTTTTAACAAGAGCATCTTTGCATACTTTCTTGAGTTGCCTGCGGACCTACTCTCCGTTTTATAATGAGCATGGTATATGGTTTTCTCAAGCGCAGGATCAAGTACGCGGAGGATGATAAAGATTCGAAAAAGGGAAAAAAAAGATGGATGAAATCTGGATCAACTACTGTGGCATGCCAGTTTGTTTTGGATTAAAAGAGTTTGCCATGGTGACGGGCTTGAGATGCGATCGTCCAGAAGAACCTCTCATCAAGGAAACACCCCACAAAGGGTTCAACAAATACAAGGGGGAAAAGATGGGTTGTTGGACGTAACTACAAAGAAGATGATTTGATGGCAGATCACGAGGATAAAAATATACCAAAGTACTACAGGGAGAAATTGTGCCTAGTTTGGTTTGTCCATTCCGTTTTATTGGCAAGAGACGTCAGAAAAGTCATAGAAGATGATTTGTTGGCCCTTGATGATGATTTTGAGAAATTTAACGATTATCCCTAGGGATATGACAACTACTACTTAAGTATCGAATATTTACTGACAAAGCTATCCCCAAAGACGATCACATTATATGACTTTCCTTGGGCTTTTATTGTAGAATTGATCACTATTTTTACCCATCCATTAATTTATATTGAATATAGTTATTATGACATTTTTTTGCTTGTTTCCTGTTTACATTTTTTAGGCTCGGGCATGTGAAGCCATTCCCCCCCTCCGAAAATAGTTCAAGGTTTACCCGGATGAGGTTTCTCATCCAAGGATCCTTAGGTGGTTGACTGCAAAGGGAAGTAAAAATATTAAGGAGACTAATCTCTTTAACCCTTCGGATGATACAGTATGTTTTCTTTCAATGAAAATAATTTGCCACAAGGAAAGATATTAAAATAGATGTGACATCTGTTGCGGCAGATGGATCGTCCGTTGTAATAAATTACCCGTCAATTGGAACTGGTGCAACATATGGGTAATCTTTTATAATAGACGATCCATATTTTGCAATAGATTAACCATTTATTGCTCTAGTCCTCTGAACCCGACTCAACAAATTACCCATCTACTGAAAACTATGCAACGGATGGGTAATATGATGCAACTGATGGGTAATCTGATGCAGTACATCTTCTTTCAACTAAAATAATTTTCCTCAAAAAAATATATTAAAAAAAATATGCCATCTGTTGCGACAGATGGGTCGTCCGTTGTAACAGATTACCCATCAACTGTAACTGGTGCAAAAGATGGGTAATCTGTTGTGACTGACAATCCATATTTTGCAATAGATTAACCATCTGTTGCTCTGTTTCTCTAAAATCGACTTAACAGATTACCTATCTACTATAAATTATGCAACAAATGGGTAATCTGATGCAACATATTATCAATCTGTTGCTACATACAGGTCACCTATTGTGGCAGCCAGATCTTCTGTTGTATAAGTTGGTTGTGTTACCATGTAACCCAACTGACTGTAGATTATTATTATATGATTTAAATGTCTCCTATCTTTTTTTATAGGTTGTGCATCCTTGGATTGTGCCTACTGTTCATGAGTTGGGGATGACTTCTTTTTTTACTCTAGGTCTTGTTGATATAAAAGAAGACCTAACGATGGAGTTAATAAAAAGGAATTGGCTGGAGCAATAGCCATAAGAAGAGCAGTTAGGTAAGGTCAACCTAATTTTGAAGCTCTTCACGACCAACCTGCTGTAACAGATCTGGGTGCTTCTTCTGATGCTGTTGCTGCTGCCAGTCGTGATTATGAGCATGTTGGTGCTCAGGAAAAAATAAATACATTTGAAACCACCTCTTGCACAGTTCCCTCTCACCTCTACACCGGTCCCTCCCACCCTTACAGTGGTCCCTCTCACCCCTCTACAACCTCATATTCTCATTGAAAATGCAAAGTGTGCAAGGACAGAGAGGACAAACTCTTTAAAAAACTAGAGGCTAATGTTGAAACTTTTGAGGAGTTGAAATCTAAGAGGGGTGTCATACCATCCAAGAAGATAAGGGAGCCATACAATCCTACAATGGCGGTTAGGAGAAAGACAGGAAATATTAGACAAATACTCTTCATTGTGAAAACAAAAAAAATTACAACTCCTCTCGCTCCAAGAGTTGTTAAAGTTCAGGGGCCGCTGAAGAAGGTGGACATATACCCGACACTTGGCTACAAAAATAAGAAAGAACTGCAAGAAATCATGAATGAAAAGACAAAAGTTCCAGAAGAATACACCATGCATTTATTTACTGCCAAAGACTTCACGAATATGACAAATATGCATGAGTGGTACGTGGACAATGTAAGTTTACTTTTGCTAACCTAGCCTTCCTATCTACTCCATGAAGAAGAAGCTACGCAGTAGATATGTAATCTATTACAACATCTGGGTATTCTGTTGCAACATAATACATATTTGTTGCATAAGTTGCATTAGCTGGGTAATCTGTGAACTGATTCAGAGAACCATCTGCAATAAAATCTTTGCACTGTGTTTTTATTCTATACAATTACTAACCTATTTAAAAATTATCTTCTTATACCATAGTATGTTGATGAAATTCTCTGCCTCATGAGGGGCAGGTAATTAGCGTACCCGAATGCTTATGATACTACCGATAGGATAATGGACCTCAACTTCTACAATAATTTCAAGGATAGGTATGATGATCTCCGCAGGCGATCTGGTTCCGGTGGCCGTAGATTTGATAAGTTATTTTCTACATTCGAATGGGATAAAGACACGATTAAATATGTTAGAGGGAAGAGGCCATATCCACACGGCAAGAGCTGGACGAAGGCAAAGAGAATCCTTGCAGTCATGAATGTGGAAGTCAAACATTTTTTCACTGTTGAGATACTAATCGACGAGGGAAAGATTAAGGTTTATGACTGCAACTTACCTGTCTTCAACGAAGACACATTTTTAACCCACGTGCAGCCACTCTTGAAGTTGTTCCCCAAGTTGTTGACGCAGAGTAAGTTGATGGATCATTTGCCGGCGGAAGTCATGACGAAGGAATCATAGGTTTTTGAAGGCCAAAATAAGAATATCCAACTCCCAAAAAATAAAAATGGTGCAGCGTTCGGGCCGTACTCGTTTGTATACATCGAGTGTTTGCTGACCGACACAGAAATGACCGGTATGTGCGATGTCATTGTGGAAAAGATGCAAGAGGTCTGGGCTTATGGGGTGCTAACTAAATGGTTGAAGCCCGTGTATAAAGTAAAATATGTACAAAGACAAATACGTGCACAATAATAATATTTTATTTCAAGCTACTTCACTTTATATGTAGTGGCAGCAATTTTTATGTATGGAAAAAGTTGAATTTTTATAATGCAACAGATTATCTATCTGTTGTTATAGATATAGTACTTGTTGTGATAAATTGATTATCTGTTGGAATAGGTTGATCATTTGTTGCATTATGCAGATGTTTTCGCCTGTCTGTCACAACAGATATACAATCTGTTGCAACATATAATATATCTGTTGCAACTGATAGGTAATCTGTTAGAACAAATAAAAAAAGTAGGAAGACCTACTTATATAATTTCCAGCATATGACCTAACTAAATGGTTGGAGCCCGTGTATAAAGAAGAATACGTACAAAGACAAACGAACACGATAATAATTTTTTATTTCAAGCCACTTCACTTTACATGTAGTGGCAATCATTTTTATGTCTGGCGAAAGTTTAATTTTTATAATGCAACAGATTGTCTATCTGTTGTAACAGATATAATACCTGTTATGACAGATTAATTATCTGTTAGAATAGGTTGGTCATCTGTTGCATTATGCAGATGTTCCCAGTCTGTCTGTCGCAACAGATATACAATTTGTTGCAATATATAGTCTATCTGTTGCAACTGATAGGTAATCTGTTGGAACAAATTTAAAAAGTAGGAAGACCTGTTTATATAATTTTTAGCAGATGACCTACATGTTGCAATATATGTCTAAATCTATTTGATAAGATATGTCATCTGTTGCAACAGATGTATTATTTGTTGGGATCATTGAATCTAGTATTCCATTTCAATTAACATATTCAAAACTATGGATTAAATTATATTCATAGAAATCATAAAATAAATTGAACCCTTCGAAAATTACATAAAATAACTCAATAAATAAATGAAATATAAAAAAAATATTATGGGTACAAATGAGGATAGGTTATTACATTGACGGACTCAAGCTATAAAGATCTAATTAATATGGACAAGTTGTTCTTCATCCGGTGCTACAGAATTAAGCTTTGATCGTTGTGGATCTTTAATGTCGCTTGCGTACGGCTTCTGAGCTTTCGCTTCTCCGTATTTCCATAAAAGAGAAGCATATCTTTTGCGGAGTAATCCAGCATCAAGTTCATCATTTGGTACTTGTAATCCATCGCTCAAATACTCGGCGTAAGCTGCAATAAAAGGACCGCAATACCTGCGTTTTAAAAAAATAGATAATCCATATCTTGCAGTTCATATAAGCGTTGTAAAATTTATGAAATAAAACTAAATCATGATACTTATACTTACAGGCTACCAACAGTTTATTGAGCAATTCCTTCAACATATTATACATCAAATAGATTACCCATTTTATCCCGGTATGCTTTAATCATCAACCAATCAGTACAAACTTTTTGGTCTAAAAAGTCACTCATATCAACGTAAGTAGGCAATATTTTGGTCAGCTTTTGTATCTCAGATGACGGTCTGAAATGTCTCCTTCGCGACATCGAGTCATAATCTAGGATGCGCCTCTCTTTTAGAACGACAACAGCTAACACCCAATGAAATTCATCACTACAATTGATTGGGATGGACACTTCATCGAACAAATGCCAAGGTAAGCCAATTGGAATGCTAAATCCTTTGATGATGTTGATTAAGCATTTCTCATTTCGGAAAACTTCTGGCTGTTTTTGACAATACCTATCGTAGGCATTATTGATGTAAACTTTGTATAAATAATTGCATGTCGTGTATCTGTATTGTTCTGGTGTTTGTAACTTGGCCTTCTTTCGGAGGTAGTAAAAAATGACATCGATGTGCTGCACATATTATCAAACATTTTGGATTACGTGATAAAAAAATTAATACGCAAATGTAATTAAATAAAGTATTAATTAATAATAATATGTATGACATTTAAATCTCATCATTCCAGCAAGTTTGGGGCTGTGACATCAAATAGAACCAATTCTTCATTTCAGGATGTGCAACAATAAAGTCGAACATATCAAAACCATGACTCGATTCGTTCTCTTTGTAGTGTTCGTCTTTTTGTTTTCTACAAAATAATTTATATGTGTTAATATCATGTTCTTACAACAAGAATTGTATAAATCAATATCTTTAAAGTTGATTTATGTACCTGCCGGCATAATGTTTTAACAGCCCATCGGCAATCCATTCTGAATAGCCATTGATCAACTTTGTTATTTTTTTTGGAGCCTCGTCCGAGATGTTGAACCCTTCAAATAAGTAATTCTTCCGTTATCTCGAACTAACAGGCTCCACTTTTTCTTCTTCTTTGGAAGCAGTTGATGGATTATCAATTGTGATATTATGATCTTTAGCAGTAGCTTCTGTTTGACATCCACTTGAAAAGCCAAAATTGTCAATGCTAATTACAGATATACAACAAATTGTCCATTTTTTGCAATATATGAGTCTTATGTTGCAACAGATAGATCATCTATTGGGACAAATTTGAATAGGTAAGACAAAGCAGTACGATAAGTTTGGTGCAAGACAAAGACAAAGGCGTTGCAATTTTGCTTTATTCGATGCTTGGTGATGCCTTAGAAATATCTTTCCTTCTCCTCTTAGCCACCTTGATATCTAGTGGAGTGTATGGATATGAAATCCTCTTTGATGGAATGACACCCCTCTTAGATGTCATTTCTTTTACAGAATCAGTTAGTGCATTAATATCATTAATCACTCCATCATGTTTCGCCTTGCAGTTTTGACATTTGCATGCAGAACATTCGCTAGATGTGGAAAAATCTGGAGAAAAATCTGTATAACCAGTATGATCATAATCATAATGGCTTGTTGTTTCAAAAACTGTAAGAGGAGCATCATTAGCCCCAACAGCAGCACCATTACCACTACTACTACAACTACCATCATCAACAGCCTAAGCCAACCCTCCAAAGTTATTTTTCTTGTGATGGATGTTGCTCCAAACAATTCCATTTTTATTCCATCAACAACCTTAGGGTCATATAAAGTTTGCACAGACCATAAGGTAAGAAAATATGGCATCTTCAACTCTCGATTGGTCGGAACAACCCACGGATGGACAATCTAAAATAAATCAGTACATATATTAAAATGATGATGAAATTATTTAAAATAATCATTAATTAAAACCAAAACTTAATTAGAATTGGACTTACTGCTTCTTTCGGGGGATTGAAAAGATCAAGAAATTTTACATTTTAATCAATTTTGGCCGACAACCATCTCAAGATTCTTGGACAGGAGACTTCTTCCTCGCAGTTCACTTGTTGTCTCAAATAAAAAATGACTTCAAATGCCCAAGCCTATAACATAACTCCAATAAATCAAAAACATTATTGAATAAAAAATGATGAATCATATCATGATAAAAGAAATATTTACCCTGAAGGACCATGGAAAGCCATTTAAGTTGACTGTCTTTGGCGTTAATGGAGTCAACAAATATTTGACAGTCATTTTGAAGCTTTCATAACCCCAAGGATAGTTGTTAAATGCCTCAAGATCCTCGGAGAGATTTATTAAATCGAGGCTTATGTTGTTGTTAACGTCTCTCATCCAAAGAATATTATGTACAAACCAAACCAAGCACCATGATTGTTTGTGCTTCTTTGAAAGTCCTTTACCTTTCAATGCTTCTATCAAATTTTTATTTTTGAAGCTTGGACCAACAACGGACGCCAGGTCATCATGATCACTCAACTTGTCTTTGCCTTTTTGGGGTGTGCGAGGTGCTTTTTTTGGGTTAGAATAGGTATAACTTGAGAAGGAGAAGGAGAATAACATTTTAATCCGGTAACTATGGCAAACTCCTTCCAACCAAAATAAACAGGCATGCCATAGTAATTTATCCATACCTCATCCATATTATCTGTGTTTTCATACATAAACCTGCACTTGAGAATATCATATACCATTTTCATCTGGAAACGAGCATTGTTTTTCTCCGATAAATCAAGATATTGCCTAAAGCAACTTTCCCTGAAATAAGAATCTAATTTTTATTCTCGAAGTATTTTTCTGAAGGCGTCGAAAGATTTTCCCATGACTGACTTAACTATAAAATCACCCGTTAAATTTGTGGCACCATTGGACTGCATTCTCATAGGATAACGATCAATGCTGAAGGTTTTGGCCAACTCTTCGGCGGAAGGGATATTAGCATTTGGATCATCTCTTTTGAAATATTTCTCTTCTCCGTGTTCATTATCTTCTGCTCCTAATTGATATAACGCTTGTAAAGCACGCTCATAGAGTGATGGATGTAGTCGAGCTGCTTCACTTATTCCTTTACTTGGACTTGATTCAATTTATTTATTTTTGGGAGCCATATTATCTTAAATTAACAGGAACATAAAATAGATTATAATTGATTAACGCATCGTTAAAAAAGGATAACAGTAAATCTAACATGCACAACAGTAAGATAACAGTTCCAACATACCACACATCCATTGCACCAGGTATGTTATCTATTGCAACATGTAACCAACCTGTTTCAACGGATGAGTAAACCATTGGAAATAATAAACATAGATTACTAATCTGTTGCACCAGGCATTTTATCTGATGCAACATATAACCAACCGTTGCAACGGATGAGTAAACCGTTGGAAACCCTAAAAACAGATCACTAATCTATTACACCAGGTAGTTTATTTGTTGTAATATATAACTAACTGTTGCAATGGATGAGTAATCCGTTGAAAACAGTAGAAACAGATCACTCATCTTTTGCACCAGGAAGGTTATCTGTTGCAACATATAACCAACCTATTGCAACGGATGAGTAATCTATTAAAAACAGTAAAAAAAGATCACTAATTTGTTGCACCAGGTAGTTTATCTGTTGCAACATATAACCAACCTGTTGCAATGGATGAGTAATCCGTTGGAAACCATAAAAATAGATCACTCATCTATTGCACTTGGAAGTTTATTTGTTGCAACATATAACCAACCTATTGCAATGGATGAGTAATCCGTTGAAAACAGTAAAAATACATCACTCATCTGTTGCACCAAGAAGTTATCTGTTGCAACATATAATCAACCTATTGCAACGGATGAGTAATTCATTGGAAACAATAAAAACAGACCACTAATTTGTTGCACCAGGTAGTTTATCTTTTGCGACATATAACCAACCTGTTGTAATGGATAAGTAATCCGTTGGAAACCATACAAATAAATCACTCATATGTTGCACCAGGTAGTTTATTTGTTGCAACATATAAGCAACCTGTTGCAACGGATGAGTAATTCGTTGGAAACAATAAAATAAATCATTGATCTGTTGAAACATATCACTCATCTGTTGCAAAATGAGTTATCGTTGGATCAATATTGTTTAGATTTTTTCCAAACTGAAGAGTCATCTGTCGCAACAAATGAATGATCTGTTAGATTGTTCATCTGTTGCTTCAGATTTTCATAGTTGCATCAGATGTTGCATCTGTTGCATCAGATGTTTCATCTGTTGCAACTTAATTTTTACCAAAATAAATAACAAATCAACCCAGCAACACCAACACATCACACACACACTCTAAGAACATCAACGGTGAACAAAAATCACCAATAAATCTGAATCAACAGTTCGACAACAATAAGAAGAAATGCCAGAAATTAGGGTTTTATTCAGTCCACATTTCAAATTTAAGCAAGAAATATTAAAATTGTTAACCAATACTAGAAGAAAAGTTGGCTCAAGTTTCTCTGTTTCTTCATAACTAAAAAGAAATAACTTTTTACCCGTGAAAGAAGAAATAGGGTGACGAAGAACTCGAAGTTATTATTGCCGAAGAAGTCTTCACGTTGATTGACGGTTGAAATTCGAAACGGAACTCGCCCAACTATTTATCGCCGGAGGTTGAAGTCGTCGGGGATTGATGGGAGAAATTTTGCAGAACTGTTGGTTGGGAGAGAGTTGAGAGAAGCTGTCGAGAGAGAGAGAGATGAGAAAGACTGGTTGATTTGGATTGAAGAGGGATGTGGGTTGAGTTGATTTGTATTTTTGAAAAGATTAGAAAGTTTTGAAAAGATTAATCAAGTCCACAATTAACTTAATTAAGTTTTCTAATGATGTTTGACCCTTTAAGTTGGTCAATGTCACCAATCCTTCATTCAAGACTTAAAAGACATCTTTCCTTTAATTTTCTCTATTAATAGAATATAAATCTTGATCACGTTAATGTAAATGATAAATATAAGGTAAAACTTATCATATATATATATATATATATATATATATATATATATATATATATATATATTAATGTTTCTGCTCATTTTAATTATTTCATTTGTCCTAATTTTTTGTTAGAAATTCATAAAATCATCATTTTTACTCCAAATTTTATGCAATTTTTTCTCCTCTTCCATATACAACTTATAAATTTTATAATAAGAAATATTATATAAAGTAGCCCTAGAAAAAGAGAAGAAAAGAATAAAATTCTCATAAATATAAAGTAAAATCCCTATTTTTACTCCAAGTTTTATGCATAATCTTCTCCTCTTTCATGTACAACTTATAAATTTATAATAGAAAATGTTATATAAAGTATCCCTAGAAAAAGAAAAGAAGAGAATAGAATTCTCATAAATATAAAATAGTTCTAGAAAAAGAGGAGAAAGAGATTATAATTCTCATAAATATTTTTGTCAGCTTTATTGTATACAATTTCAATATCAATTTTTTTAAAATACATCATCCTACCCTATCAATCTATTTTCTTCCTTGATGACGAAGAACTTAAATAAACATAGCGCTCGCCACACAAAACGTTGAAATCAACGACAATAACATCCAAATTAACAGATGACACCATTGATAATTTGATTGTGTATTTGCTTGCTTTCTTTGAATTCATTATGACCTTAAAATGCCCATCCATCGCTGTTTGCAATAGTCTTTTCTTCTTGCTTTTACAATCTATAATTCTTGACCCCTAAAGCCACAGATTCAACAATGAACAAAATGAAGATTTATGAATGTTTTAAAATTATTTTACCTCCATACTATATGTCCCGCTAAAGTTTGGTTCCTTCTCCGCATATTCAAAGAAGGACTTGCCATGAGCAGTCACAAAGAGAGTAGTGTTTCCAATTTGGAACCATTTACTTAGACAATGCCATGGATACACTTATATAGTGCTTGAAAAAGTTATGTATCAATGTCAAAGAGAGGGTAATTAAGGAATTTTAAAAGGAGACTCTTTGAAATTCTGTAACGTCAACAATTATAATAATTCATAATGAATGTGGAGAAAATGTAACCGTTTCTTATTATGTGACAGTTACGTTTTTTTTTTAAAAAAGAATAAAAGAGATTTTTAATATATAAAATGTGAAAAAAAAGTCAAAAAAGTGTGGTAAAAAATAAATGTCTTTCTTGACATTCTAGGCAAATGCATGTTTTACTCTCACTACTTTACATATTCTTATTTTCACTCCATTATTTCACCTTCCCCAAATATAGTCATATCTTTTACCCCTTTTTTTTCATCTTATTTTTTTTATCATTTTATTTTATTTTCACTTTATTTTATCTCTTCTGCTTCTCTTCTCTTTTTTTCCTTGTTCGTTTTTTTATTTTTCGTTTTCTTTTTTCTCCCTTTTTCATATTTGAAGATAATTATCTCCATGATTTTTAAGATTTCAAAATAAAACATCATTACTGTCTTTCACTCTCTTATATCTCTACCTTTTTTTTCTTTTTAGTTTTTTTCATCTTATTTTTTTATCATTTTATTATTTTTTATTTTGATATCTTTTTCTTTTTCATTTTTTTCTTTCCACTTTATTTTCTCTCTTGTTTTTCCTTTTTCGTTTTTTTTTTCTCATATCTTTTTTTTTTCTTTTTCTATTTTCATTTTCTTCTTCTTTTTTCTAATTTTTTTTACACTTTTATTTCACCAAAAACTACCGAAAAATACCCTTGGTAATCATTTGATAAGGAACAAAAAGATATTTATAAAAAAATACTACCATGTAAAATTCAATTACAAAGGTCTAAATAAAAATATTGTTAAAATAATACATGACGACAAAACTAATAAATATAAGAAAAAAAATATGCATGTGTAACCATTTTATTGCACCATAAAAATGAAGACAAGCTAATAAATATAAGAAAAAAAATCATATGCATGTGTAACCATTTTATTTACTACTATATATAAGTGAATGTTGGGGTGACTAAAATTACTGAAATACCCTTGGTAGTCACCCCAACCTTCACTTATATATAGTAGTAAAATAATAATATAATAATAATAATAAATAAATAGAATAGAAATAAAATAGAATAGAAATAGAAATAATAGTAGTAATAGCAATATTCTACTAAAAATAAAGTAAAGGTTTGGTACTACTGAAAGATAAATTAATAGTAGAAAAAATTACAGAAAGTAACATATTTAACACTATAATTACAATAAATATCAACACTTTTGTAAAACTATAGTTTATAGCAAGAGTAGCATTATTTTACTCATTAACTAGGCAAATACATGTTTTTCTCTCACTACTTTATATTTTCTTATTTTCACTCCCAAATATAGTCATATCTTTTACCCCCTTTTTTTCATCTTATTTTTTTTTCCACTTTATTTTCTCTCTTCTATTTCTCTTTTTTTTTTCCTCTTTTCATTTTTTTTTTTCGTTTTCATATTTGAAGGTAATTATCTTCATGATCTTCAAGATTTCAAAATAAAACATCATTGTTGTCTTTCATTCTCTTATATCTCTACCTTTTTTTTCTTTTTAGTTTTTTTTCATCTTATTTTTTTATCACTTTATTTTTTTTATTTTGATTTCTTTTTCTTTTTCATTTTTTTCTTTCCACTTTATTTTCTCTCTTCTATTTCTCTTTTTTTTTCCCCTTTTTTTCTTTTTCTTTCTCATGACTTTTTTTTTTCTTTTTCTATTTTCGTTTTCTTCTTCTTTTTTTCATTTTATTTTGTTTCTTTTTTAATTTTATTTTTACACTTCTATTTCTCTTTCTTCCTTTTTTTTCTTTTTCACTTCTCTTTTTTCATTTTTTTCTTTTTTATATATTTTTTTTTTCATTTTTTTACTCTTCTATCTCTAACTTTTATTTTGAAAAGACAAATATTTATATCACATACACATATTCAAAAAGCATACAAAATACATAGTCATACAAATTTGGATATGTATTTATAGTACAAAACATACATATGAATTTACGAAATACATATCATATTCATACTAAACAGTAACAAACATAACTATACTATATATCTTCATATATGTATTTGCGAAATACAAAGGTGGTTCATATAAAATAGAATATACATATGGATCAAGTATGTATTTTGTAAATACATATGCAGAGCTATATGTATTTTATACGGTGTTGGATTTGTCTTTGAACTGTACATACTATGTCATTTTAGAGGGTAACATATGTCCTTATTTATTTTCTTTTACTGTCTAAGATATGTATCATGTATTTTTTTATTACCTATATGTATATGTATATAATTGTCATTTTTATTATAGAGATTTTGTGTCCTATATGTTTATATATACACGTGAGTCAAATATGTATTTCTGTAAATATATATGCAGATATATATGTGTGTTTTTTACCGTAAATACATATGCAGATCAGTATGCCTATTTATTTTGTATATTTTTTGAATATGTATATATGATATAGATATTTGTCTTTTAAAAATAAAAGATAGAGATAGAAGAGTAAAAAGAAAAATGAAAAATAAAAATTCAAAAAAAAAAGAAGTGAAAAAGAAAAAAAGAAGAAGAAAGAGAAATAGAAACTAGAAATAGAAGTGTAAAAACAAAAGCGAAAAAAATAAAAAAGAAGAAGAAGAAGAAGAAGAAAACGAAAAAAATATGAGAAAAGAAAATGAATAAATAAATAAATAAAAAAGCAAAAAAGGAAAAAAAAGAAGAGAAGTAGAAGAGAGAAAATAAAGTGGAAAGAAAAAAATGGAAAAGAAAAAGAAATTAAAATAAAAGAAAAGATAAAAAAATGAAAAAACTAACAAAAAAAATAGTTAGAGATATAAGAGAATGATATTTTGAAATTTTGAAGATCATGGAAATAATAATCTTCATATTTGAGTTTGATTTGGAAAAAGAATCTACTAATTTAAATAAGAGTAATTTATGGGAATTTAATTAGATGAGATAATTATTCCTTATTTAACTCAACTAATTTGAGTAAAACAGGGGCAGTAAATATTGTTGTATATGTATTTGTATAGCAACAATTTACTTAAATACAAAATACAATTTGCTATTTTTCGTAATTATGAAACTGTTGCTATAAAAATTATAATTAAGGCTCTATAATTGCTATAATATAAAAATATATAAATATGTTTGTGAACTTAGCCTCAAGTTATATCTATATTTTTATTTTTAAGTGTTTATAAATAGAGACTTAAATTTGTATCAAGTTAAACAATGAAGACACATTTGTGTTGCATGGTAACACCCCATGAAGTGCTTCATTGATTAAAATTAATCGAAAATCTTGAGTTTTGTTCCTCTGGCTTATAATTTTGTAGCTTATAAGTATTTTTGATTTGACCAAATATTTTATAATTATTCATGATATTTTTATCTTCCTATTATTATTATTATTATTATTATTATTATTATTATTATTATTATTATTATTATTATTATTATTATTATTATTATTATTATCTTCCTATTCTATTTACGCTATTCGTTTATTTTTATATCAATACTTCTAAATTATTTTTCTATAAATAGATTTAAGAATATTTCAATCATTTTAACTTAAAAGAAAATCTTATCAACATTTTTTAATCAAGCACATTAGCTGTTTATTATCAATTTCAGTACCGAAAAGAAGTTTCAATGATGCTTGTCATCCCCTTTTAATTAGCCAATCCAAACAAACGTTAATATTTCGTTTTGTAAAATGTAACACAAGATATTGAATTTCAAAAATATCTAAACTTAAACAGAAAAAAAAAAAAGAGTAAAAAAAAAACATAAATTGAACAAAAATATTAATAGAAAACTCTCAACTTCAAAATGACAATTTTTTTTTGAAAAAGATTACTGTTGGACATTGGTTAGGTATGAGATCAGTTTTTATTTTTAGTCCCAAACAAAGTATGTACCAAATTTATTAAGACGTGGTTTTGTAAACAATACTCCTCCATTTCATTTTATTTGACGTTTATTGACTTCATACTTTCCTTAAAAAAATAATTTATTAGAGGTTTATTTTATTAAATTAGGCTTATTAATTATGCTTTGAAAATATAAATATTTAGTGATAGTTGTTCATTTTATTTAACCTTTATACACTTGACACTCTTCTTAAAAAAATATTTATTAGAGATTTATTTTGCTAAATTAAGCTTTGAAAATATGAATTTGAATATTATACATTTTATGTAGTCATACAATGATACAGATAATATTGGAAGAATATGACAAACTTTTCTTAAATTCATAAATTAAAGAAGTAAATTGAAAAAAACTATTTTAGTAAGAGGGTCCGATGGCCATGTAAAAATAAGACTGAGGGAGTAATATATTTTGAAGGTGAATACCATTATTTTCACTTAAAACACAATCCATAGGCAGCAATTTAATAAGTTCAACAAGATTTTTACCTTAATTACAATAGTGGTATCTTAATTCTATTTTAATAAATTGAATGCTCAAATCTTTTTGTTTAGGCGAAAGATTGGTCAATTATTGAACTAGAAAAATCATTTACAACAACAACAAATTCAGTGTATTCTCACATAATGGGGTCTGAGACATATAAAATATATGTAGTCTATATCACTACCTCCGGAGAAGTAGAGAGAAAAACCATTTAATGCAGTGAAATCAAAAGATACACTTCTAGATTCTGATTTCCATTCGTGTTATTGATTTTTGTATTTTGAAACTTAAATTATGTATATTTTGATCAACAACCTAAAATATATCATCTTAACATTAAAAGAAAGAAACTGCAATTTATAATATTTTTTTGTACCGTATAAATTGAATGATATCATCTTAACATTAAAAAGAAGAAATTATAATTTCTAATATTTTTTCGTATCATGTAAATTGAATAGAGGGAGTATCGAAAAAAACATGAAACTGGCTTGTTAATCAGATGATATCTTTCTGCTTAATAAAATACATATTTGTAACTTCTCAACGAAAAACAAATGATATTTAGAGCTCAAAAAACTTTCAAATTTACTTGATTTGAAAAGTTTTTTTTTGTTGTTGTTATAAATGCTTTTAGAAAAAGAAATGTAAAGCTTCTAAAGTAGTGAGTTATATTTGATTAATCAATTTGAAAATTTCCTTAGCTACTATTTGTTTTTATTTTTGTTAATATAGAGAACCCACAAAATCTAAATCTTAAATACCATTTGGAGGGGGTGCGGATTAGGTGCGTAGATTCAACTAGATAATAAATACGTATGTATTTATTTTTATAATGAATATTATTGATTGGAATAATTTTCATTTTTATCTTCTTGACTTAAGATGTTTTATTAATTCATATTCTAAATTAGATATTATCGTGATTAGATTATCTAGTGTTTTAGGATCCTCGTTAGTAATATGTAATCTTTTGTATTCTAGGTATAAACTATATAGTTTAGTTTCTATTTCTTTTAATGATTTATTCTTTTCGTGAGATGTATTCATTAATTTATTTGGTTTATTATTTTATCCTGTAGTAACTGCAGAGTTACAAATTTCTGTATAATAATTTATCCTATCTGTACTGTAGTATATATCTAATTCTAGATTTTCTATGTCATTTATTATCTTGTGTTGTTCTTCTCGTAGTGAGTTTTTTAAATTATATAAACTATCACATGTACTTTTTTCTAAATTTTCTAAGGTTTTTTCTATCCATATTAACTTTTCTTTTAGATCTTTCATTATTTTTTTAATTCGGTTTCTGTAATTAATTTCATTATTTAGACTATCTTGATTTTCCCTAGTTTTTCTAATATATTCTAACATCCACAGTCTTGATCTGAATAATATCCTTCTGGGTAAATGTCTTCGTATATCTGTTCTAACGCATTTATTGTTTCAATTTCGTAGTTTATTACTTCTTCTAATATTATTTTCTTAATATCTATAATTTCTATGTCTTTAAGTATATATAAGATTAAAACTTTAAGGTAGTCTAAATGATCTATTTTCTAAAATTGATATTTTATAATTGTTTGTTTTAGCCTTAGTAGTTCTTGCATATTTTTATTAAGAGATTTTATATAATTTTTTTTTTTATTTTCCATGTATTTGTCTATATTTATTTTCATCTGTTTTTCTAGTAACTGTATATTTCTCATATCTTTTTCTAAAAATTCTATGTAATTTATCATGCTAAGTATTTGTAAGAGTAGTTAGGTAGGTATGGTATATAATTTACCCTAGTCATGTAATATTTACCAAATGCTTTTTCTAATATGATTTTTCTTATATCTACTACTTTTATATCTTTAAGTGCATACAAAATAAGTATTTTAAATTTATCTACCATCACATCAGATAAATAATTATTCATTTTCATAAAATTGGTTTTTTCAAAATATTCCCTTCAACCATGTTCATAACAGAATATAGTCATCTTAGATTACTATATACTAGATTATTCTTAAATAACATGTTCTTCGGTCACTATTAGCATGGTAATCTGGATATTTTCCCTTAAACAGCGCCTCTACTCTGGTTACTCCCCACCACGGCTTCTTGCCTTATTGGTTTCACCTTTAGGATGACATAGTTCTTAGGGATTTTTCTCCTTTTCCACTTTGCTAATAAACTTCTTAATATATTATTCTTCGAATAATTCTACTATAAAGTAACTAACATGAATTTATTTTATCATATCATGATGGTTGGGAATTATGAATTTAGCTATTCATAATCATAAATAAATATACCTGTTCTGGTAGGTTTGATATTTCTGAGCTTTGTTCCTCCATAGATTTTTCCATTGAAATATACCTGTTTTTAATAACTAAGCAAAAATATTTGTTGTAGACAAGAGAGAGTTTTTTGTGTTTCAACGCATGAAGGCTTGCCCTCTGCAATGCCTTCTTCCTCTTCTATTTATAGAAAGAATACATCTTTACATTGTTTTACATCTGTCCGCTAAAAAACAAACAAAAACTATTAAAGAAAGACTAAAAAGTCTTCCATTCTACCTACCCTAAGCCTATAAGGCTAAAAATTCAAGCTTTACATTAAATTTACATTAAATGATGCTGTCATCTACTATCTTTACGTAAACCAATTTACAATAAGTCTTCCGTCTATTTTGTCATATCTGCTGTATCTCCATTATTGCTCTGGTCTTATTTTTCCAGCTGGCGTCTTTATCTTTTTATTCTAGCTGAACTGCTGGGACATCATTATCTCCTTCATTACATTTTGAACATTTGTGATCTGGATATTTATGTCCAATAGTCTTGCAGTATCTGGTCAATAATTCTTCCGAAATAAATTTTTCTTTGATAGCTCTGGCAATAGGTTCTGTTTCTGGTTTAAGCAACGTGATAATCCATTGTCTAATAGTTTACATATCTGTTTCTCGTAACTCTTTTGAATTTGAATATATTAGTACATGATTTCTTGAATAGTAGCTCCATATGGGATTTTGTTTGCAATATGTATTTGCTAGCTCTTGTAAAATTGTAGATAGTCCGATAATCCTCTTGTTTGCATAAAATTTTGGTATCTCGATTCTAGGTATCTCTGGTTGTGAAATAATATCTTGTGGTATAATCATATCTCGTGTCATTCCTATCTTTACAACTTGTATAGGTTTTTTAACTTCATCAAATAATATCTCTGTTGGTGCCGTGTAAATTTTTATAAAAAACAAGGTACCTTTGGTTATTCTTTTAAAAGTGATAAATGCTTCATATATCTCTGGTATAGTGGATATCTCAGTTCCGTTCGTGGTATATACAGTACTAAGTAGTCCATATTCGTAGCAAGTTTTAACTAAGTTTGGTTTGGTTTTAGGTAAGGCAATTAGTTTATTATATCCGGTCAATCTCTGGGTTATATAGTTTGTATCTGGTTCTTGGATATTTGTAGCTTTGGGGTTGCTATTTAAAAAGGTTTGTACATTGTAGATATTTTCTATGTATGTACGGGCTGTGTAGTTGTATGTCTTTTTGTCTTGGTTTAGACTATCTCGGTATGTGGTAACTTGTGGGGGTATAAACATGGGATCTTTTGATGTATTTGGGGTATATGGTTTTTCAAATAGCTTATTTAGGTTCATATTTTTTCTAACTCCTTTGCTTGTACCTGCAGAAGTAGATAGATAAGCGTTATGGGTTTTATGGAGTGTCCCAACGTCTCCTTCTAGCTCTGGAATTTTACTGTCTTCCGATCGACATAGCTCTGCGCATTGCTGAGTTAGCTGATTCATAGCTATAGACTTCAGTTTATCTTCACTAGTCTTTAGCTTTAGCTCTTCTATCTCAGTACCCATACTGTCCACTTTTAATGAAAGCGAAGTTAGGGTGTTGAGTATTTTTTCATGTATATTTTCTTCTATCATTTCAGTCTGTGTAGCTTTGTCTTGATATGTAATCTGCAATAACATTTTTGTTAGTACTGATTACTTCTATTATAAATGTAAAATTTAATATGTTTAAAACTAGTCTCCGAATCTCTTTTGTTGTAACTGAATTTTGTATTTTCTTTGTTAGCCACCAGCGTACCTGTGTATTATCTGTTCGCACAATAAATTTGTTATATACAATATATGGCTCAAATGCTAACAAACATTTATATAATGAACATAATTCTTTTCTATTTATTTCCCATTTTATTTCTGTCTCGTTGAACGTACCTGAGTAGTATCTACAATGGTGTTCTATTTTTTCTGCTTCATATTTATATTTAAGTACTCCTCCGTAACTATATTCACTAGCATCTGCTTCTACTATATATATAAATTTTCTATTTTCATCTGGAAATTGTAATTTTGGTAATTCTTTACAAAGTATTTTTATTTTTTGAACTTGTTTTTTATCTTCTTCATTATAGTTATATTCTATGTCCTTTTTTAGTTTTTTCTGTAGTGGTTTTAAGTTTTCTGCTAATTTTGGAATATATTCTCTTACTTGGTTTACTAATCCTAAAAATGATTGTAATTTCTTTTTCGTATCTAATTCTTCTTTCGAATTTATTATTTTTTGTACTATATGTTGTTGCATTTTTACTCCACTTTTATCTATTTGTATTCCTAAAAATTCTATCTTATTTTTCATAATCTCAGCTTTCTTTTTACTTAAACTTATTCCCGATTTTTCTATTATATCCGTAAATTGTTCCAATAATTTTAAATGTTCTTCTTTGGTCTTTTTATATAATAGTATATCGTCTATATATACTATACAATTAGGTAGTTGTTTAAAATAACTATCCATAAAATATTGATATCTACCTGGTGCATTTTTATATCCAAATGGTAGTACATTCCATTCATAAAATCCTTGTGGTACCGTAAATGCGGTTAATTCCTTAGATTCTTCTTCTAACTTTAGATGGTAAAATCCTGTTTTGCAATCAAATTTACTAAAATAATTATATCCTTGTATTTGTCTTGTTTTTAATATCTTATTTGGTATTGGGTAATTATATGTTATTGTTTTTGCATTTAAATTTCTATAATCAATAACCATTCTACTTTTTCCTCTTTTTTGTTCACTATGTTTATTTACTATAAATGCTGGGCTATTATGTTTGCTATTACTTTTTTTGTATATATTGTTTTTCTAATAATTCATCTATATGCATTTTAAATTCTTTTAAATCATCAAAATTATATGTTAATGGTTTCTGGGTTATTATGCTATTTTTATCTATTAATTCAATTTTTATAGTAGTTTTATGTTTTTCCCATCCTTTTAATGGATCTTCACTATATAATTGTTCTAATTTTCTGTTAACTATTTCTATCTTATTTATTGAAAATATAGTTATTTCTGTTTTATTTATCGAAAATACGACTAGTTCTATTGTATCTTCAGTATTTTTTATATTTTCTAACTTTTGTGTAATTTTTTCATTTCCTTTTATCCAATCAGTTTTCTTTCTTATTTTATTATTAACTCTTTTTGCTCTTACTTTCTGTTTACATGGTGTTGTAAACCACCAGTCTGTTCTAGTTATTATATGTGGGTATAATTTATCTAGAAACGACATTCCTAAAAGTATATCTTTTGATGTTAGTTCATAATTATAAATTTCTTCTATTGTTAATATTTTATCCCATACTTGTGTTTTTACATTCTTAGCTTTGTAAGTAATTAAGCTTCCTTCGTTATTAAATCCTTTAACTATTATTGGTGTTTTTAATTTATCCCATTTACTTTCTGGTAAGCAATTATATCTACATAAATTAGCTTCTGCTCCTGTATCTATCATAGGCGTATAATATCTACTGTAATATCCTTCTACTACTATCTTCATTAATACATATATTTTCATTTTATGTTAATGCTCTTCTTAAGAATAATTTCTCTCTTTTATATGTTATAGTTAATTGTGTATGTTCTATATTATATGGTTTTACTTGTTCTAACCATTTTATTCCTAATATTATGTCTGTTTTTTGCATTTCTTCTTTTACTTCAAATTCTATTTTTATTTTTCTTATTCCTATTATTATTTCTTTTTCTGCTATATTTTTAGTGTTTATTAAACTTCTTGGTAGATCTGGGCATATATTATTGTCGGTTTTTATTTCCTCATTTTTTACTAGATATTTTGCTATATAATTTTCTTCTTGTCCTGTATTTAAGAGTATTAAATATTCTTTTTCATTTACCTTTTCTGTTATGTAATATTGGTTTGAATTATCTATTGAACTTGTTTCATAACTTATTCTTTTTGATGAGCTTGATGATTCCGGTTTATCATAAGTTGTTCTTTTTGTTGTACTTATTCTATCATTTATTATTTCTAGATTTTCTTCTACATCTATGTCTCTATAACTATAATCATTATAATCTATTGTTTTTACAAATTGTTCGAATGAGCTATCTATTTGTATCTTGTTAATCTTATTTTTTCCTGTTATTTTATGTTTTGTTATTAATACATATAAATTTTTGCATCTTGCTGTAAATATTTTACTTCCTGGGGTTAATTCTATTCCCGATATCTTCCAATATAATACTAGTGATTTATCTATATTTCTATCCGTTACTGCTACTGAATAATTTGCACTTATTATAAATTTAAATTTTTGGTATATTAAATTTCCTTTTATGGCAGTTATTATACTTTTTTCTATAGGTTTTATAATTCTATCATCTGCTAAATATAATTCTATTGGTGTATCTATTCCTTCTCTAAAACATGCTTTTATTAATATTTCTGTACCCCCAAGGTGTACATATTTTATTGGGTCTCTACTTTTTATATCGTTTATCTCTTTATTAATTATTCTTTTTGTTACTAGTGGTATACTGGCTTTACCTTTTGCATATCTACAGTCTATTACATGTTCTTTTTGACTTACTACATAATATTCTTCCTTTTTTCTAGTAAATATATTTTTTATTGTTGGTATTTTAAATATTTTTTCTACACTTAAGTCTAACTCTTTTCCTTTTATTTCATCAAATACATTGTTATCAAATATTATTTTTTGATCTGTTCCTTCGTCATTTAAATATTCTTCTTTTGTTAATATTTTTATATCTTCTTCAGTCATTTAATTCGTCTAATTCACTATCTATTTCGTTATCTGTTTCATTCTCTGAAATTTCATATATACTGTCTTCACTTTCTAATTCGTAATCTATGTAATCTATCTGCATATATTCTGTGTTTTCTATTTTTATTTCTGATATTTGTTTATTTTTTGGGTTTTTAGGTAATTTACAATCTCTAGCTAGATGTCCTATTTTTCCGCAATTATAATAAGTACATTCTTTTATAGATTTCTTTTTCCTATATGGTCTTTTATGTTTATAGTTTTTTACATAATATCTTTTTCTTGGTTTCTTATACTTATATTTTGATTTTTTGTATTTCTTATATTTCTTATGTCTTTTTCTTTTCTTATAATATCTATCTTCGCATCCAAATTGAGGTGCTATCTTATCTTTGCAACATGCTAAATTTCTTATTAATGTTTTTTCCATTTTTATTTCTTCTCTGTATTTTTCACATAGGTTTCTATACCATTGTTGTAAAAATTTTATTCTTGCTCCTAGAGTATCTACTATTTTTGTTTCATCCCAACTTTTTATTATTTTTGAACTAAATGGTTCAGGTAATTTATTAAAATATAATTTTCTTATTTCTTTACTTTCTTCTATATTATATGCTCCTTTATAATAATATTCTTTAAATGCGCAAGTATATTCATCTATGTAACACATATTACATATTGCTAATTTTAACATTAAATTCCTATTTATATCTTTCTCTTCATTTTGTTCTTCTTCTGTTGTTGTCATGCTACTAAATTCGTCTTTTATAGTTGTTTCATATTTTTTTAATAATTCTATAGGTGTTAATATTTTTCCTTCTGTAGATTTGTCAGTTCTTAATATTCTTTTACTATTTTCAGTTAGATTTAAAAACCATAATTTCACTGTTCCTATTAGTGTTCTTTCTATATATTCTGGTGCATCTGTTACACTTATATTATTATCTAATAATTGTTTTGTCATATATCCTATCCATAATTGTATCGTTTTTTCTGTATCTATTACACAATCTAAGTCTAAAAAGTTATAATTTTTATTAACTATTTTTTTTGGTGTCCATTTGTCATATTCATTCTTTAGATTATATCTTTTAAACTTATTCTTATAATATGTAGGTTTCCTTATTTCTGATGTACTAGGTATTATATTTTGATCTTCTTTTTTATCAAGAGTATTTATTTCTGTGTTGATATTTTCTAAGTTTTCTTCATTAATTACTTCTTGTTTTTCATTGATTTCTAAGTTTTTTGTATTTGTTAATATTTCTGTATATGTTTCACTATCTTCTGAATCATAATTATCTGTTTCTTCAACATCTATATTATTTATTTCTAATTCCTTGTTTTTTATTTCTTTATTGTCTATTTCTAATTTTTCTTTAAATTGATTTATCTCGTTTAATAATTTTTGTTCTTTATCTTTTTCTTCTTTTTCTTTCTGTCTTTTTTCATACAGATCTTTTAACATTTGTAATTCTTTTTCTAATTCAACAATCCTACTATTTTTAGTTTCTTCTATTTTTCGTATTTCTTCTGTAGTTTGTTGTTTTATTTTTTCTATTTTCTTTTTTCTATGTATTTCTTCGTTTTCTCTTTCTATTCTTACCATAGCTGTCAATTTATCTTCTAATTTTAATTCTTCTTTTTCTAACATTAAATATAAATGTTCGCCTATTTTCTTATATCTTCTTCCTAAATTAGAAAATACTATTCTTATTTTTAATCCTTTGTGATTTTCATATATTT
Organism: Capsicum pubescens; assembly: GCA_030864215.1. Classification (NCBI taxonomy): domain Eukaryota; kingdom Viridiplantae; phylum Streptophyta; class Magnoliopsida; order Solanales; family Solanaceae; genus Capsicum; species Capsicum pubescens. Next base: position 67,118,437 of record CM061549.1, on the reverse strand, counting down.
TTTCGTCTATTATAAATTCTTCTTTGTTCATTTTATTGTAAATAGTTCATGTTGATATATATATTCTAAACTATCTATTTGTGATTCTAAATTTGATATTTCATCTTTTTGTGCATTTATTGAGTTTTTACTAACTCCGGAAAATATATTATAATTTAATCTTTCTATTCTTATTTTTAATTCTTTACGTTTTTCAGATATAGTTTGTTTTAGTTCTTTGTATTTTTGTATTTCATTCATTCAAACAATATTTATAGTACTTTGGTGGATATCTAAATCTAATTTTATCATAATTAAGTGGTATATGTCTCATTCTTCTAGATTTTAAATGGATTATTAATTTTGCTTCAATACTAGATATTAAGGTAATTAGGTAAGCTAATCTTTGTGGGTTTTCTTTTGTTTTATTTAAACTTATATATTCTGAATAATTACTAATTAAAGATTCTTTAATTTTTCTAAAAGCTTCTCTGTTTTTAAATGGTCTTCTCATAATTAATATTGATTAATTATTGTCAAGTAAATCCAATCTAAATACATAAACTAAACTCAAACATATATAGTACTTCTGTATTTTTTAAATAACTGCGCTTTAAACATATATAGTATTCTCTGATACCATTTGAAGGGGGGTGCGGATTAAGTGCGTAGATTCAACTAGATAATAAATACGTCTCTGTGCTTTGTCAATATTCTCGAAGTGCTTATAGATTTTTTTAGTAAAAGTCCTTTGTGCTTTGTCAATATTCTCGAAGTGCTTATAGATTTTTTTTTTTCTTTCTAATGTCTGAAAATTACTTTTGCTTCTATTTGAAACACTTATTTAAAAAAACTTGACCAAACACTCTAACCTTTTAACATAAGCACTTTTGTTAAAACAAAAAAACACTTTTATTTTTGAGAATCAGGCCTAAACATGCTATTAATATGATTGAAGGAGTACACATTTCAAGTACGATTATACCACACAATAATAATATATCTAATATATTCTCACGAATCTGAAAAGGATAGCGTATACGCAGTCTGTACCATTACCTCCTGGATAAAGTAGAGAGATTGTTTCTATAGACTCTAAGGCTCAAAACAAAACATAGTCCAGAAAAAAGATGTAAAGGACTACAAAATACAATAAGAAGTAACACAACCACCGATAGTATAAAAATACTACCACAAAATAATACTACAAACGATTTACTTAAAACAATATATATCAACAAGAATTCAAGAACAATAAACTACTAGCACAATACTACGATACTAATAAGGACAACACTCCTACCTACTAGCATGAATGCACGCCGACCTCTTAACCTTCTACCTTAATACATGTTTAACAGTTTTTCTATTATAGATAAATTATTATATTATTATATATAATTCCTAAATATGTGAATCATTTAGAAAAATTTAAAAGATTAGATAAATTAAAGATGTGTTTGGTACGAAGAAAAACAATCTACATGCTATTTTCTAATTTTATCATGTTTGATTAGTCAAATTTTGAGAAAATATTATTTTTAGGAAAATAAGTTTCCCCATCACCTCCAACCACCACTCCCACAACCTTACCGTCATCCTATAGAATTTACCTACATGAAATATAAATATTTCTGAAATAATATTTTCCACCTACTTACCAAATATTCAAAAAAGAAAAGTATAATTTTTTTTTTCCTGTTACTCAAAAAGTATTCTTCAAAATAATGTTTGGTTTCATATTAGAATGATTTATTGGTTAATTTTCTCATACAGTTTCTGAGTGGAACTTTTTCCACACAAAATTTCATTTTTTTTCTCAAACGAAATACATCTTTAAACACAACTTCAACTTTCAAATATCATTTTTCAATCTTGACTTCAACTTACAAATACTACTTCGTTTCAAATATCACTCAATTTATATCCGAAAACCTATCAGAAAAAATCACTTGGAGTATTTTTTACGAAAATATTTTCCTTTCATACAGAACACACCTTAAACCTTGTATTGTCACCACTGTTTTGGATGGACGGGAGTAATTTTCATTGTCAAAACTCCAAAAGAAACTAGTCCTTTTCAGAATGATTGACATGAAAATTATAGTAAAAGGTTTGGCAACTTAAGTTCCCAAAATTCCCCAATCAGAAGGTACATGAGCCCCATGTGCTTCAAGGGGTTTACACATCCGAGCCAGCTAACAAAATTTTAAAATTATATGCCATCCAAACATATGCACACACAAGGATCATTATCACATTATTACTTAGTACTATTTTTCTTCAAATGACCCTAGTGTCCAGATTAGATTGCATGCATCTCGATTAATTTCACAAGATATCAAATAATTCTATTCATCAAGGCTTAAGAACGGATTGGCAGAAATCATCTAACACTTTTTTTAATCGCCGTTGGAATTCATACATGAAAACTCATGATTCTAAATCACTTCCTTGATTACTAAAGCACACCGTTGAGGGCATTATTACTTAATTCTATTAGTCAAGAAAGCAACCAGCTGCATGTGGACCAAATATGAAACTCCTAATGCTAAATGGTAACCATTTTCATAGGGACAAATATGAACTAACATAACCAAACACTCCACATGTAACTCAACAAATCATACTTCATTTTGGTTCCATTATTTTTGCAGGTTCCAGATTAAGATTTAAACTACTACTACTGGCACTAGTATATCAAAAGCAATAAATAAGATAGAATAATAGTACTACTACTGTATAGAACAATGCCATTGTCTTACAGTCATTTCATTTTGCCTTTTCCCCCAACCCCAAGTCCCTAAAAATTTCCCTGTCATGAAATAGTAAATTATGTACTCTTCAAACAGCAAAATTCCTTGTCTCCTCCTCCTCTCCACAAAAGATTTAAAGAATCAAAATTTTCATTTTTTTTTTTAAAAAACCTTATACTAAAGTACCTTCTCATCATCATTTGCATCATGACCTCCTTTTTCCTCGTCACATTTTTCTTTCAATTGATCATCAACACCTTCTTTAGGACTCTCTACTAATAATGCCCTTTTCTCTTGCTCTTCATCTTCCACAGTCATATTTCCTCTTGATTTTACTGCATTATTATTACTGTCAGCCTTTGTCTTCAATGCTTCTAGCAATTCCCAAATTGCCTTGTCTTTGTTCCTCCTGTTTTTGATTAACACCTCACTTATATCAGCTGGTGTCATCTCAGCACGCTCAATCACTTGCTCCAATTGCTCTAACATCTGCTTCTCCACATCCTCCTCGTCGTACTCCAAGTAATTCTTCAAGAGAATCTTGAGTGCTGCGAAGGACGAGTAGCTCATGTGAATGTGCATGTCCATTCGTCCACTCCTCAATAAAGCTGGATCAAGCTTCTCAATGTGATTAGTTGTGAAAACGAATATCCTCTCACTCCCACAACACGACCACAACCCATCAGTAAAATTTAACAAACCGGATAGAGTTATAGTATTATTATTATTATTATTATTATTATTCCCAGCATCCTCACCACTCGAACCGTTACTCCCCGGAGGTGAAACATTGTAGTTGTTACTATCCTTGTTACTAGGATTATTTTTCCTGTTAGTCAAATTGATAGAACAATCAATATCCTCAATGACTATAATAGACTTGGAACTCGTCTTCATCAACAACTTTCTCAACTCTGAATTAGTATGCACTTCTGTTAATTCAAGATCATATATATCATAACCAAGAAAATTAGCCATTGCAGCAATCATACTCGATTTTCCTGTTCCCGGTGGACCATAAAGAAGATACCCTCTTTTCCATGCCCTCCCAGTTCTCTGATAAAAAGATTCTCCATTCGCAAAATCCAATAAATCTGCCATGATTTCAGACTTTTTCTGAGGATCCATAGCAAGTGTCTCAAAGGTACTTGGATGCTTAAATGGTACAGATTCCCACGGATGTCCTCTTGAATCAAGTGAACCTCCACGTGAATTCGTGTACAACAATCGATCTTGATTCTTCCTACGAATCTCATTAGCTTTATCCATGACATAGTCAAGATAGGCTCCTAGCACAACTGATTTATCCTTCTTCTTAGCACGTAGAAGAAACCCCCTCTTCTCCTCAGGAAGTGGACGCCAAGAGAACGTCTGAGAATTCCTTGGGGTCACCACATGTTCCCAATGAACTGTAACACCATTATATCTATCAATGAGAGAATCATTATTCGACAGACCAAAAGTGATGCTGCTCGAATTCAATCCCCGTGTAAGACTCAAACGATTACCAGCTACACACGCAGAACTACTCAAGTAGAGCTGAACGGCGTTGTATAGCTCATTGGTATTGACACCGTCGATTTCGGTGATGTCGTAGTAGCAATAAGCGGAGAACCAATTACAGATGCGGTGAATGATTTTGAGAGTGGCGAAACGAACCTCCGGTGGGAATAATGCTTGTAGAAGACTCTGAGTAAATGCCCAAATCCCCATCATTGATGCTAATGTTGTCCACATCTCCCTCATCCTTGTTGTAAAAAATAATATGGCTCAAGAAAAATGGGAAGTAGAATTAGAAATCCTGGAGAAATATTTTTTTCTTGAGTTGGACTACTATTTTCTTGAGTTGCTTTAACTTATAAAGAGAAGTTTATTGGTTATGTTAAAAGAAAAGGGGAAAGTTTTTTTCTTTTTTTTTTTTTTGGGGGTCAGAGGATTAAAGAAAGAAAGAGGCAAAAGGGTTCTGAAAAGGTGGAAGCTTTTTTGTTTTGAGAAGAGTTTTGGCTGGCAATGACTAGAGAGAAAAAAATGAGGTACTACCATGGAAACGACTAATCTCAATTGGTGTCTTGTTTAATTAAATATCAAACTGAATAAATAAGGAAAAATATTTAATTTTTATAGTCTTTTAAGTGTCTTATTTAATTGAATACAAAATTTAACAAATAAGGAAAAATATTTATTTTTTATAATCTTAAATTAATTAATATATATATATATATATATATATATATATATATATATATATATATATATAAAATCCCATGTAAATATTACAATTAAAAGATTTACTAAATATAAAAAGAGATACTTTTTTTAATCTAATTTATGTGGCACTTTTTAGATTTCAAACAAATAAACTTTTTTGTGATCATATTTTTTTTATATTTTGAATTATTATTTATTGTATATTATATAAGTAATTTATATATATATAAAAATTTAATTTCAAAAATCTTAAAGATTTTATATCTAAATTTATAATTAAATTTAAATTATTTAACTCGCAAAATATAAATTATATCACATATATTAACGGAAAATATTTTATTTATTTATTTATCACATTTGGACGTGGATGGAGTGAAATACTGCAAAATTAGGGGGTCCATAGTGACTGACAGACAGAGAGGAAGGGAGGGTCATGGATGAGTCTGAAAAAATATAACAAAAAGGTGGTTTGGATGGCTGAGTTGGTTCTGAATAGATCAAAGATGGGACCTTATATTATAAAGTTGGGTTGTAGACTTGGAATTTAGTGAGGTACAGAGCCTTTTATTTGAAAATTTTAACCCTTTCTTCTTTTCTTCTATCTCATAATGAAAAAATTGAATCACGTTTCTTCTGCTTCAATCTGTTACTTCGTCCTAAGGTATTCACGTGGAGTGAACATGGTAGTTACAGGTTTCGAATCCGAGTTTCTCATAATATAAAATCGTCTTTATAAAAGAAATTATTTATTTTTCATATTAAACTTGTTGACGTGAATTTAAATTTAATTAGATTTTAATATAATATCAAATAACGAATAAGAAATCAAAAAATGATACATAGATATTAAAATTAAATTTTTTAATATCGCATTGAGCCATGAAAATAGAAAAAAAGTTTATTATATTTAAAATTTTCAAAGTTGAAATTATGATTGTTCATATTTTAACAAAAATATCTAGAATTCAAATATAGTTTTTAAATATGATCTATAAGCTCAAATTATAAGAACTAGTAAAATGGGTCAACTTCACTGATATACTTCAAACATACCATCAAATTTGTTCTAAAAGATACTATCTCAAAATAAATTGTCACATAATTTCACAAATTAAATTTTAAAGTAATATTATTATAAATATTTTTCACTTCATTTGAAAATTTTGAAGTTGGAGTTGAATTGCGGTGGGTTATAATTTTTGCAACAATATTTGGGGCTCTAATTTAGTTTTCCTAAAAATATGAAAATTTTGAAGTTGTATTTGAATTTTTCATGGGCAAGCACCAATTTTCAAATAAAGTAAAAAAAAAAGAAAGTAGAAATTTCAATTTTCTTTTATTTGATACGGTATTAGATACTTATGAAAAAAATATTAAAATATCAAATATCGCATCAAAATATATAGTTATATAATCAATTTATATATATATATATATATATATATATATATTATAGTATTATTTAGACACTAGTAAATATCAACATAATATTACTATAAAATTAATTATTTAGACATTCAAACTTTAACTATTCTATTTTGATTGAGGTATTCTTTTTGTGTAATTAATTAATGAAGTGAATATTTCTACATGTGTAAGGTATTTAAATTTATTAATTTTCTATTATATGGATATATATAAGTTGAAGTCAAACAAACTATAGTTATCGATTTATCATAAAAAAATATCAATTCATACCAAACTAATTTGATATAATAATATACTATTTTTAAAATCTATTACCGAGCCAAAAATATTCAATATTGTACCATGACCACATCAAATGTTTGTACATTGTCATTTTGAAAATTTTGAATTTTTACATATAGTCGTACTTAATAATATGGTATTTTAGATTCAATTTTGACTAGTATATGATAGCAAGTCTAACTATAATTTGTCCAACTTTAACTTACATATAATAAAGAACTATAACTTCGATAGTAATAAGAAAAATTCACGTTTGAAGTGAAGGAAAGTTATCTATCGTTGATTAGAAATGGTACATATGTTTTGAGTAATTTATTTTGTAATATGTGATTAAATATCTAATTTATAATTGTTTAGTTGTAAAAGCAAGAAGCTTTTAGTTTGAAGGATTTTAGGTCTTTTGTTAATTTATCTTTAGATTAATTAAATTATTGTATATATATTGATATTGTATTTGATATTATATTTTTTTTTATAAATAACAAAAATCTTATTGAACTTCAAAAAAATACAAAGTGTCATATTAGTACTGTAATTCTGAAATTAAAGTGAGCAAAATTTGTTAGTGTGTAATTGGGTATTTATCAAAGTATTCATACCTGTAATTTGTCTTCATATTTCAGTGTTATTTACGAAATTTTATAATTCACATGTTTTTAAAATTGCTCTGGAATTTTATTGTCTTCCGATTGACATAGGCTTTGCACACTGCTAAGTTAGCTGATTCATAGTTTTAGACTTCAGTTTAACTTTATTAGTCTTTAGCTTTTCTATTTCATTACCCATACTATCCACTTTCATTGAAAGCTTAGTTAGGATTTTGAGTATTTTTTCTAAAGTATCATCTTCTATTATATCAGTCTGTGTAGCTTTGTCTTGATATGTAATCTGCAATAACATTTTTGTTAGTAATAATTACTTCAATTGTAAATGTAAAATTTAATATATTTAATACTAGTCTCCGAATCTCTTTCGTTGTAACTAAATTTTGTATTTTCTTTGTTAACCACCAACGTACCTGTGTATTATCTGTTCGTACAATAAATTTGTTGTATACAATATATGGATCAAATGCTAATAAACATTTATATAATGAACATAATTCTTTTCAATTTATTTCCCATTTTATTTATGTTTCATTAAACGTACCTGAGTAGTATCTACAATGATGTTCTAATTTATCTTCTTCATATCTATATTTAAGTACTCCTCCATAACTATATTCACTAGCATCTGCTTCTACTATATATATAAATTTTTTATTTTCGTCTGGGAATTGTAATTTTGATAACTCTTTACAAAGTATTTTTATTTCTGAACTTATTTTTTATCTTCTTCATTGTAATTATATTCTATATCCTTTTTTATTTTTTCTGTAAAGGCTTTAGGTTTTCTGTTAATTTTGGTATATATTCTCTTACTTGGTTTACTAATCCTAAAAATGATTGTAATTTTTTTTTGTATCTAATTCTTCTTTTGAATTTATTATTTTTTATACTATATGTTGTTGCATTTTTACTCCACTTTTATCTATTTGTATTCCTAAAAATTCTATCTGGTTTTTCACAATTTCGACTTTCTTTTCACTTAAACTTATTCCCGATTTTTCTATTATATCTGTAAATTGTTCTAATAATTTTAAATGTTCTTCTTTAATTTTTGTATATAGTAGTATATCATCTATGTATACTATACAATTAGGTAATTGTTTAAAATAACTATTCATAAAATATTGGTATATACCTGGTGCATTTTTATATCCAAATGGTAATACATTCCATTCATAAAATCCTTATGGTACCGTAAATGCGGTTAATTCCTTAGAATTTTTATCTAACTTTTAGTGGTAAAATCCAGATTTACAATCAAATTTACTAAAATAATTATATCCTTGTATTTGTCTTATTTTTAGTATCTTATTTGGTATTAGATAATTATATGTCATAGTTTTTGCATTTAGATTTCTATAATCAATAACCATTCTACTTTTTTCTCTTTTTTGTTCACTATGTTTATTTACTATAAATGCTGGACTATTGTGTTTACTATTGCTTTTTTGTATATAATGTTTTTTCTAATAATTCATCTATATGCATTTTAAATTCTTTTAAATCGTCAAAATTATATGTTAATAGTTTTTGAGTTATTATGCTATTTTTATCTATTAATTCAATTTTTATAGTAGTTTTATGTTTTTTCCATCCTTTTAATGAATCTTCACTATATAATTGTCTTAATTTTTTCTTTATTATTTCTACCTTATCTATTGAAAATATAGTTATTTCTTTTTTATTTATCGAAAATACAACTAGTTCTACTATGTCTTCTGTATTTTTTATATTTTCTAACTTTTGTGTAATTTTTTCACTTCCTTCTATCCAATCAGTTTTCTTTCTTATTTTGTTAATAACTCTTTTTGCTCTTACTTTTTGTTTACATGGTGTTGTAAACCACCAATCTGTTTTAGTTATTATATGTGAGTATAATTTATCTAAAAATAACAGTCCTAAAAATATATCTTTTGATGTTAGTTCATAATTATAGATTTCTTCTATTGTTATTATTTTATCCATATCTGTATTTTTACATTTTTAGCTTTCTGTTCTACCTTAGTTTTGTCACAATGTAACCTTAAGAGGGATGAACCAACATCCGATATCTTAATTTTGACTAAGAGAACTAACTTTAGTTGAGTAGTTGAGTATTTATCAAAGTATCCATACCTTTAATTCGTCCTCATATTTCAAAGTTATTTACGAAATTTTATAATTCATGTATTTTAAAGTTGTTGTGAAGTACTTCACATTGCGTCGAACACATTTTGTAATCACGTCAATCATCGTCTTCAATCATTCTATTCCACCTTGTTTCTCACATATTATTAACCTTAGAGGGATGAACCGACTTTGGAAATCATAACTTTGACTGAACGAACTAATTTTAGTTATCAAAATATCTAAACGTTTAATTGTCTTGTCCTCATATTTTGGTGTTACTTACAAAATTTTATAATTCATGTGTTTTAAAGTTGTTGTGATGTACTTTACATTATGCCGAACATGTGTTGTAAGCACGCCAATTATCATCTTCAATCATTCTTTTCCACCTTGTTTTTATCACATTATTAATCTTAAGAGGGATGAACCGACATCGATATCTTAATTTTGACTGAGCGAACTAACTTTAACATGACTTATTGATCGTGGTTCACGAATGATCAGAAATATAAATCTATGTAATAAACTTTAAAAATTTATTGATCATGGTTCATGCATGATCAATTCTTTTTTGTTACTAAAGAATTTAATTTTGAAAAAACTTTAATACTTGGAATTTTTCACAAGTTCAATAAATTTCTTACGAGAAAATAGTCAAATTCACCCTTAACATATTATTGGATTTTTAACTATGCACTTCAACTTTATGGAGGGTTTTATACCTCCTAACTATTTAAAATTGAAATAATTACCTCCCTAGATGCTTGCATGCCAAAATGAGTACTCCCTCCTAGGGCTGGCAACAGAACCGGAATATTCTGTTTCGTTCCTCTAATGCCGTTTCCGATTTATTTTCGGTATCGGTAACGACCCGGTCTGGTTGGTGTCGGTTTACCGGTACCCAATGATCCGAAATACGATACCGGTCCGAACCTGCAAAAAATTCCGGTATTTTCGGTTCCGGTTGACCGGTTTCTGGTCCATCACTGTTTAAATTTCTGCCCTTTTTTTTCTTTTTCTTTTAAACTGGATTTGCAACGGCTCTTTTGGCCATTGCTTTTCTAGCCGTTATTACCCCCCCCCCCTTTCCAATTACCCCCCACACCACCCTTTAAAATTTTTACTATAAATATACTTCATTTCAATTATTTTTTCACACAAATATTATCAATTTTCATACTCTCTCTTAATATTCTCTCACATTCTCTCTAAATATTTCTAGTTTTATTATATTAGTTGAAGTTGAGGATTCATTTACTATATTAGTTGGAGTTGAAGATTTTTTGAAGATATTACAAGCTTCAATTATCATTTTTTAATTCCGACATTTGTTATACGTTTGCTTTTATGCATACGTTCGGTATATTCATTCCAACTTTAATCTCTTTTTATTTACGTTAATTATCTATATTTTTAATTTTTAGTATCTACATTTATTTACGAACATCAATTTGTATTTGTATTGCTTGTTTTAATATTTTATTTTGAATTATGGATTTTGGAAAAAATAGTAGTGGTAAAAAACCAATTTTTGGTAAGGTCTTTCGTAGAAATAAAAAAAGTAAGGCTAGTACTAGTTCATTACCGCCTAGATTTAATGAGACTTCATTATCACAACCTAATGATTTCGATGTTGGTATCGGTATGGAATTAGATAATGAGACCCTGAATAGGCGTTATAATAATTTTGAGGAAGACTTATCGGAGGAAGATGATATAGAAGAACAAGAATTAGGTGATACCCCTACTAGTCCGGTTACGAAATTATCGGAACACGGTGAAGAACTTCCCCCTTTACCGGAATTTACTAGGGCCAAAGGTACCGAACGTACTAAAAGGTCTTTACACTACTAAAAAAAAAGGCTAAAACCGACCACACAAACCTTCCACATGTGGAAGGTTTTTATAAAAACCGACCACAAAAGCGACCAAAATCTGTGGTCGGTAAAGTTGTGGTAGTTTTTCCGAAACCGACCACAAGTGGTCGTTTTTTTTTTTTAAATATTTATACATATTTAAAATTTATTATTTTATTAAAGTTAGAAAAAAATATTTTAGAGAAAAAAAACCTACCACATGTGGAAGATTTTTTATTAAATTAATTTAATAAACAACTGACCACAAATGGAAGGTTTTTTATTAAATTAATTAATTAATTAATTTATAAAAAATCCGACCACTTGTGGAAGATTTTTTATTAAATTAATTTATTAAAAAACCTACCACAAGTGGTAGGTTTTCTGCAAAAAAAATATTTGCAAAACCGACCACTTGTGGTCGTTTTTTCTGGGTATTTTAAAAAATAAATAAATTCTGAACCCATACAACAACAACAATACAAAAATGCTTTCAAAAGTGTATAGGACATACAAAAATGTCCAACAAAATATGAAATACTACAACAATAGTTTCAAAGTACAATACATACAAAAATAAAAAACCTAAGAGTCACTATCATCTAATTCGTTATCGTCTTCCATATCATCATCCGTGCTGAAATCATCCAGGGGGCCCACCCTTTGCAGCCCGAACTGCATCACCAGGACACGGAGGAATATTCCCCGTAATCTGAATGAAACAACTCATCTGCTGCTGCAGCTTCTTGAATTGTGATGTTGTTGCCTTCTCCGTCTTTTTCTGCCTCTCTCTTTGTTCAGCAAGCTCTTGACGGACGAACACCTAACATTATCGCCAAAAATATTTTTGTGGTATCCAACCAAATGGCCTCTATTTGCAGAACCCACAACTTTTTCCCACAACTCCTCCTCTACATATTGGGGTATTAGGTCACCCTAATTTTCAGGAGACAGACTACTACGATATGCACCGAGAAGATGCATATATTTGTCCTATATTCAAAGAAAGTTAATACTAAGAGTCAAAAAATATTAAAATGATTATAATTGAATAATATCAACTTTAAGAAAAAAAATTTATAAATTCAGAATTTGTTGCTTACATGGACAGCTTTTGCACGAGCTTCAACCCAGACATCTTCATCGGATTCTTTTTTTTTTATCACATGAGTCTCCTCGTATAACTCATAATGTGGCATTTCCCTTTTCATTTTCCTGCATATGAAAAAATTATCAATGTTCAAATAATTAAAAATTTAAATATATAGAAACAAATAATTAAAACTGTAAAAGTTACATACCATTATTTCCATCACAGCAAGAGTACTTCTGGAACCCACAGTATGTAGGGATCCACTCTTGGATGATGCCCGGGCTTTCTTTCATTTTTCACTCAACAATTTGTATTCTTCGCTATTCCAATAGAGAAGATACAGTTGCCATGCGGATTCAGGAATCCACTTAGGTCTTACCGATTTCTTTCGGGCATATTCCAAGAGATTGTTAAATCTGGCTCTACATCTAATGAAAAAGTTTTTATTTATACGAAATGTATTTGCATCATCCCACTAGTAAAATTTCTACAATAAAAATATAATATTCAATCTTTTGTTATAACAAAATGTAAATAAGTAGTCGATAAGTTAAATTCTTACCTTAAATTCTTCAAACATTCTATCCCTGTCAAGTTCTGGAACTTTTTGCCAGCGGTCCAGTAGCTGTTGAAGTGGCGAGTAATGCATGTTCGCGCCTTTTTTCCAGCTCACCATCCGGCCTAAACCTACAACAGAACATCAAACATTAGTTTCATAGAGCATAATAATCTAGTAATGAAAAAATGAGTAACGTTATTATATTTAGAAATCTTACCCATTCCCAACTGGAACAAGATAAATCCTCCCAGAATCATCTTTGTCTCCTGGTTGCGTAATAAGTGATGGTGGATGCACTGGCGTGGGTGGATCTGAAGCACCAGATGGAGTGCCTCCAAGCCGAAGATCCAACAACCCAATAGATCCCGCAGAATCACTGTGCGAAGCTGCGTGACTACTGCAGGAGGGTATCGATGATGGTACATGTCTGGAGGGGCCAGTGTCTGTACGATAGTACTGTGCTGGAGGTGGCACGGTCATAGGAGCAGAATAAGTCGGTGCAGAACCATGTAGTGGCCCCCCATGCATAGGAGTAGGTATCGAATCCTTTGACAACCTAGAATGTGAGGGTCGTACTGGCACGTTAGCAAACCGACCCTTAGATATATGAATACCTTGTGGCCGTCTGTAAGGCGGAGGTTTTTGATTCTTTTTTGATTTTGTAGTATCAACTTTTTCCTTACCTCTATCATCTCTGTCTGACATCTAAATTATGTTAAGTTAACAAGTAGTTAGTTCCTACAAAATGAATGTATACGAAAAGATTCCAAGTATATAATTTCAAGTTACTAATTAACATTTCAAATCTCTCCAATAACATGATATATAGATAAAAATATTGTTATTACTATATAAATTGTGGAAAAGTGGAAACAACAAAGTAAAACAGTATATTACGTATCAATCTTAAACAAGAAGCATAAAGGTAAATATATAATACAAAGCATATAGACATCAACACATAATAAATACAACCTACACAACTAATGTTTATCTTCTGAAGACTCTCCACTAAACCATTCACCCTCTTTGGAGGTTTCCTCATCTCCTACCCACTCAGCTTCTTCTTCCACAGTATTAACTTCTTCAAATATATTTTTCGGGTGATTCAAACCATCCACTAATTCAACGTCTACTAGCTAGTGATTAATCTGAATTTCATTTTGATACCCAGTCTCCAGCACATTCTCAACTTCCACCCGGCCTATAGGCTTTGTTTTGATTACAGCCTACCAATCAGACTTGTCATTGCGCAACGGATAATGAGCATAATACACTTGTTTAGTATTTTGTGCTAAAACAAAATAAATCGTAAATAGGATACGAGCTATTGTGCTTCACTTCAATGATGTTATGCTCCCTATGTACTCTTGTGCCTCTTGTGCTTGGATCAAATCACTTACATCGAAAGAGGACAACTTTTTTTATTGGGAAACCAGCGTACTCCAGTTCTAAGATCTCGTGTATGATGCCAAAGTAATCAACATCATCATCACCTTTAACCCAAACACCGGTATTATTTGTTTTCCTTGAACTGGAGTGTTGTTCGGTGGAAAATTTAAAGCCATTTACTTTGTATTGGGAAATTGCATTAACTTTAACTGGACCCAAAGAAATATCTGTCAAGAGCTGATCGTATGCGGCTGCATTTGGTGAATGGTGTACCTAAAAATATTATACATATATATTTTAGTTGAGGAATGTGTAAATATTTAAACTTTGTAGAAATATTACACTTACGAACCTCATTTTTAAACCATGTTGCAAAGGATGCATACACTTGATTTTTGTGGAATTAAGTCTTAAATGAACTGAACATGCAACATGGGAAACACAATTAGTTTCTTTAAGGGAATGTGTAAACAAATAAGATATGTTAAAATTATAATCTCCTTACTTCAGAAAGGGCTCAATTTCCGGGCAATTCAGCATGACATATAATGTTGCTGATTTGCGCTCCATGGGAGTGAGCCAGCGAGGTATGATCTTTTTAGCCTTACAACCAGATTTATTAAAAATTGATATCGATTGCAAATGAGGCGCATTCACATCGTCCTGATGACGATTCGGTCAATTTCTTGAACAAGCAACTTCATCATGAAAGTAGTACGAACAAAATTGAGAAGTTTCTCTTGCAAGATATGCCTCAACTATAGAGCCTTCAACCCTATGTTTGTTTTTGGGACCCCTTTTCAATTTTTCAATTGCCCTGTACAATGTTAAGGTTAGATGTGTACTATATTTAAAAAATATATGTATGAATTTAAATATATTGCAAATGCTTACCGTTCGAATGGATACATCCACATAGTTTGAACTGGACCGCCTAGCCGATCTTCGTGCACTAGGTGAATGGGAAGATGTTCCATCACATCGAAGAACGCTGGCGGGAAAATCTTCTCCAGTTTATTGGTAATAACAACAATATTGCTTTTCATTCGCGCCAGATTTTCTTCTTTTAATGTGGTGACACATAAGTCCTTGAAGAACAAACTAATCTCTGCTATTGGTTTCCATATGTTTTCAGGTAAACCAATAAAAGCAATTGAAAGTAATTGTTCCATGAAAACATGACAATCATGACTTTTCATTCCATGCAAGATTCCTTGTGTCATATCAACCCTCTTTTCCAAATTTGAGGCATATCCATCGGGCATCTTCAAACTTTGAACCCACTCACATATTTGATATTTTTGGTCCAACTTGAATGTAATACTAGCCTTGGGCTTAAGAATATTGCCGTTGGTCCCCTGCTGTAAGTGTAATTCTCTGCGGTTGCAATATTCTGGAAAGTCAAGTCTGGCCTTAGGATTATCCTTTGTTTTGCCGGTGACATCCATAACTGTATTGAATAAGTTGTCAAAATAGTTCTTCTTAGTATGCATGACATCAACATTATTTCTAAGTAAATTATCTGGCCAATATTTTAACTCTCAAAATATACTTTGCTTATCCAGTTATGCGAAATGCCATATCCATCAAGCCTGTACAATCTTTCCTCACTGGCTTTAAGCAAATCCTGAACTATTTCCCAGACGTCATAACCAGACAGCCTTGGAGGTGGACCATCATGTTCCCTTCTATTCCTTCTGAATGCATTCTTGAGTCTCCTAAATTCATGATCATGTGGCAAGAAACAACGATGACAATCAAACCATGAATTTTTAATGCCATGTCTCAAAGTGAAGGATTTTGTTTTTTCCATCCAGTATGGACAAGCTAGCTTTCCAGCTGTCATCCACCCAGACAACATTCCATAAGTAGGAAAATCATTAACAGTCCATATTAGATATGCACGCATATTGAAATTTTGTTTAAGAGAGATGTCCCAAGTTTTAACCCCCTCATGCCATAAAATTTGAAGTTCATCAATCAAAGGTTGAAAGTAGACATCTATTCCGCTTTTTGAATTACGCAGGCCAAGAATAATATAATTCAGAAATATATACGGACTAGTCATCAACATTTCAGGAGAATATTATAAGAAGTGATAAATACAGGCCAACATGAATATGACGCACCACCAACTGAAAAAGGAGAGAACCCATCCACACATAATCCCAATCGAATGTTGCGTGGCTCAGATGTAAAATTTGGATAAGTTGCATTAAAATGCTTCCAAGCCTCTCCATCAGAAGGATGACACATAATACCAGTGAGCCTTCTATTTTCACTGTGCCATCTCATATGAGGAGATGAGCTGTTTGAAGCATACAACCTCTTCAACCTTAGTATAAGAGGTAAATAATGCATCACCTTAATAACAATTTGATTTCCAGTAGAACCACACTTATATCGAGAGTGCTGACAAAACTTACAGAACTCTAGGTTAGCATCTTCCTTAAAGTATAGCATGCAACCATTTTCACAACAATCAATTCTAACCGAGGAGAGACATAACTTTGACACCAATCTTTTTGCCTTATAGAAAGAATCAGAAACCTCCAAGCCGGGGTCAACTAACTCTTTAATAAGGTCTATCATTAAGACCATTCCTCCTTCAGCAATATTACTTAGTAATCTAACAGCAACAGACAAACGAGAGTGCGAACACCCGTCAAACAAATGATGACTAGCAACATGCAATTCTTTGGAGAAATTGCCCGCTTCGCTATTAGGAACATCTTCAACAGTTTCCCTAATGTAAACCCCATGTTGCATCCCAAAAGCATCGTGCACCATTTTTGTCGTCCTAGTATGTTGATATTCATTATGCCCTGCAGATGTACTACATTCTCCAACAACAAAGTTATTTTGCGCTACATTCCCATGAAAACAACGCAATCATAAAAAGTCCTCGTGAAACCCCTTTCTATAAAGATGTTCCTTCACATCTTCTTCACTTACAAAATTTATACCATCACATCTAACACAAGGACAACGAATAACTCGATAACGTATCCACATATCTAGTGTCTTAGCATGTTCAACAAATCTTTTGACACCTTCAACAAATTCCTCCCTAATACCCGCTCTATTATCATTGTTCCGTTGATATATCCAGCTATAATCAGGTTCCATCTACGCAATCAATCAGATACAACTAATTAGATGAAGTTACAAAACACAAAAATCACCTTGAAAATCTCTATACTTAACCATTATCTAGTGACTTAGTCACTTACCAAGTCACATTCAAAACACAGAAAATCACCTTTAAAGTCCTTATATTTAACCATTTTCAAGTGAATAAGTCACTTAACAAACCACATTCAAAACAAAAAAATCACCTCTAAAGTCCCTATGCTTAACCATTTTCAAGCGAATTAGTCACTTACCAACTCACATTCAAAACATAAAAATCACCTCTAAAATTCCTATACTTAACCATTTTCTAATGACTATGTCACTTACCAACTCAAATTCAAAACACAAAAATCACCGTCAAAATCCCTATACTTAACCATTTTCTAGTGACTAGTCACTTACCAACTCACATTCAAAACTCAAAAATCAACTTCAAAATCCCTATACTTAACTATTTTCTAGTGACTTAGTCACTTACCAACGCACATTGAAAACACAAAAATCACCTTTAAAGTTCCTATACTTAACTATTTTCAAGTGAATAATACACCTAACAAACCATATTCAAAACACCAAAATCACCTTTAAAGTCCCTTTACTTAACCATTTTCAAAGTGAATAATTCACATGACGAACCATATTCAAAACACAAAATGACCTAAAAAGTTCCTATACTTAACCATTTTCAAGTGACTAAGTAACTTACCAACTCAAATTCAAAACACAAAAACCACCTTCAAAATTCTTATACTTAACCATTTTCTAGTGACTTAGTTACTTCCCAACTAACATTCAAACACACAAAAATCACCTTTAAAGTCCCTATACTTAACCATATTCAAGTGAATAATTCACCTAACAAACAATATTCATAACACAAAAATCACCTTTAAAGTCCCTATACTTAACCATTTTTAAGTGAATAAGTCACTTACCAACTCACATTCAAAACACAAAAATTACCTATAAAGTTCCTATACTTAAACATTTTCTAGTGACTAAGTCACTTACCAACTCAAATTCAAAACACAAAAATCACCTTCAAAATTCCTATACTTAACCATTTTCTAGTGACTTAGTCACTTACCAACTCACATTCAAAACACCAAAATCACCTTTAAAGTCCCTATACTTAACCATTTTCTAGTGACTTAGTCACTTACCAACTCACATTCAAAACATAAAAAACACCTTTAAAGTCCCTATACTTAACCATTTTCAAGTAAATAATTCACGTAACAAACCATATTCATAACAGAAAAATCACCTTTAAAGTTCCTTTACTTAACCATTTTCAAAGTGAATAATTCACCTAATAAACCATATTCAAAACACAAAAATCACCTATAAAGTTCCTATACTTAACCATTTTGAAGTGACTAAGTAACTTACCAACTCAAATTCAAAACACAAAAATCACCTTCAAATCCCAATACTTAACCATTTTCTAGTGACTTAGTCACTTACCAACTCACATTCAAAACACAAAAATCATCTTTAAAGTCCCTATACTTACCCATTTTCATGTGAATAATTCACCTTACAAATGATATTCATAACACAAAAATCACCTTTAAAGTCCCTTTACTAAACCATTTTCAAGTGAATAAGTAACTTACCAACTCACATTCAAAACACAAAAATCACCTATAAAGTTTCTATACATAACCATTTTCTAGTGACTAAGTCACTTACCAACTCAAATTCAAAACACAAAAATCACCTTCAAAATCCCTATACTTAACCATTTTGAAGTGACTAAATAACATACCAACTCAAATTCAAAACACAAAAATTACCTTCAAAATCCCTACACTTAACCATTTTCTAGTGACTTAGTCACTTACCAACTCACATTTAAAACACAAAAATAACCTTTAAAATCTCTATACTTAACCATTTACAAGTGAATAATTCACGTAACAAACCATATTCATAACACAAAAATAACCTTTAAAGTCCCTATACTTAAACATTTTCAAGTGAATAAGTCACTTACCAACTCACATTCAAAACACAAAAATCACCTGTAAAGTACCTATAGTTAACAATTTTCTAGTGACTAAGTCACTTACCAACTCAAATTCAAAACAAAAAAAAACACCTTCACAATCCCTATACTTAACCATTTTCTAGTGACTTAGTCACTTACCAACTCAAATTCAAAACATAAAAATCACCTTCAAAATTCCTATACTTGACCATTTTCTAGTGACTTAATCACTTACCGACTCACATTCAAAACACAAAATCACCTTTAAAGACCCTATACTTAACCATTTTCAAGTGAATAATTCACCTAACAAACCATATTCATAACACAAAAATCACCTTTAAAGTCCCTTTACTTAACCATTTTCAAAGTGAATAATTTAGCTAACAAAACATATTCAAAACACAAAAATCACCTATAAAGTTCCTATACTTAACAATTTTAAAGTGACTAAGTAACTTACCAACTCAAATTCAAAACACAAGAATCACATTCAAAATCCCTATACTTAACCATTTTCTAGTGACTTAGTCACTTACCAACTCACATTCAAAACAGAAAATTTACCTTTAAAGTCCCTATACTTAACCATTTTCAAGTGAATAATTGACCTAACAAACCATATTCATAACAAAAATCACCTTTAAAGTCCCTGTACATAACCATTTTCAAGTGAATAAGTCACTTACCAACTCACATTCAAAACACAAAAATCAACTATAAAGTTCTTATATTATACCATTTTCTAGTGACTAAGTCATTACCAACTCAAATTAAAAACACAAAAATCACCTTCAAAATCCCTATACTTACCCATTTTCTAGTGACTTAGTCACTTACCAACTCACATTCAAAACACAAAAATCACCTTGAAAATCTCTGTACTTAACCATTTTCTCGTGACATAGTTACTTACCAACTCACATTCAAAATACAAAAGTCACCTTCAAAATCCCCAAACTTATCTATTTTCTAGTGACTTAGTGACTTACCAACTCACATTCAAAACACAAAAAACACCTTTAAAATACCTATACTTAACCATTTTCAAGTGAATAATTCACCTAACAAACTATATTCATAACACAAAAATCACCTTTAAAGTCTCTTTACTTAACCATTTTTAAAGTGAATAATTCACCTAACAAACCATATTCAAAACACAAAAATCACCTATAAAGTTTCTATACTTAACCATTTTCAAGTGACTAAGTAACTTACCAAATCAAGTTCATAACACAAAAATCACCTTCAAAATTCCTATACTTAACCATTTTCCAGTGACTTAGTCACTTACCAACTAACATTCAAAACACAAAAATCACCTTCAAAATCTCTATACTTAACCATTTTTGAATGACTTAGTCACTTACCAACTCACATTTAAAACACAAAAATCACCTTTAAAATCCCTATACTTAACCATTTTCAAGTTAATAATTCACCTAACAATCTATATTCATAACTTAAAAATCACCTTTAAAGTCCCTTTACTTAATCATTTTCAAAGTAAATAATTCACCTAACAAACTATATTCAAAACACAAAAATCACCTATAAAGTTTCTATACTTAATCATTTTCTAGTGACTTAGTCTCTTACCAACTCATATTCAAAACAAAAAAATCACCTTTTAAGTCCCTATACTTAACAATTTTCAAGTGAACAATTCACCTAACAAACCATATTCATAACTCAAAAATCACCTTTAATGTCCCTATACTTAGCCATTTTCAAGTGAATAAGTCACTTACCAACTCACTTTCAAAACACAAAAATCACCTATAAAGTTCCTATACTTAACCATTTTCTAGTGACTAAGTCACTTACCAACTCAAATTCAAAACACAAAAATCACTTTCAAAATCCCCATAGTTAACCATTTTCTTGTGACTTACTCACTTACCAACTCACATTCAAAACACAAAAATCACCTTTAAAATCTCTATACTTAACCATTTTCTAGTGACTTAGTCACTTACAACTCACATTCAAAACACAAAAATCACCTTTAAAGTCCCTATACTTATCAATTTTCTAGTGAATAATTCACCTAACAAACCATATTCATAACACAAAAATTACCTTTAAAGTCCCTTTACTTAACCATTTTCAAAGTGAATAATTCACCTAACAAACCATATTCAAAACACAAAAATCACCTATAAAGTTCCTATACTTAACCATTTTCAAGTGACTAAGTAACTTACCAAATCAAATTAAAAACACAAAAATCACCTTCAAAATTCCTATACTTAACCATTTTCTAGTGACTTAATCATTACCAACTCACATTCAAAACACAAAAATCGTCTTTAAAGTCCCTATACTTAACAATTTTCAAGTGAATAATTCACCTAACAAACCATATTCATAATACAAAAATCACCTATAAAGTCCTTATACTTAGCCATTTTCAAGTGAATAAGTCACTTACCAACTCACATTCAAAATACAAAAATCACTTATAAAGTTCCTATACCTAACCATTTTCTAGTGACTAAGTCACTTACCAACTCAAATTCAAAACATAAAAATAACAATCAAAATCCCTATACTTAACCATTTTCTACTGAGTTAGTCACTTACCAACTCATATTCAAAACAAAAAAATTATCTTCAAAATCTCTATACTTAACCATTTTCTAGTGACTTAGTCACTTACCAACTCACTTTCAAAACACAAAAATCACCGTTAAAGTCCCTATACTTAACCATTTTCAAGTGAATAAGTTACTTTCCAACTCACATTCAAAACACATAAATCACCTATAAAGTTCCTATACTTAACCATTTTCTAGTGACTAAGTCACTTACCAACTCAAATTCATAACACAAAAATCACCTTCAAAATCCCTATACTTAACCATTTTCTAGTGACTTAGTCACTTACCAACTCCTATTCAAAACACAAAAATCACCTTCGAAATTCCCATACTTAACCATTTTCTAGTGACTTAGTCACTTACCAACTCACATTCAAAAACACAAAAATCACCTTTAAAGTCCCTATACTTAACAATTTTTAAGTGAATAATTCACCTATTAAACCATATTCATAATATAAAAATCACCTTTAAAGTCCCTTTACTTAACCATTTTCAATGTGAATAATTCACCTAACAAACCATATTCAAAATACAAAAATCACCTATAAAGTTCCTATACTTAACCATTTTGAAGTGACTAAGTAACTTACCAACTCAAATTCAAAACACAAAAATCACCTCAAAAACCCTATACTTAACTATTTTCTAGTGACATAGTCACTTACCAACTCACATTCAAAACATAAAAATCACCTTTAAAGTCCCTATACTTAAACATTTTCAAGTGAATAATTCACCTAACAAACCATATTCATAATACAAAAATCACCTTTAAAGTCCCTATAATTAACCATTTTCAAGTGAATAATTCACCTAACAAACCTTGTTCATACACAAAAATCACCTTTAAAGTCCCTTTACTTAACTATTTTTAAGTGAATAAGTAACTTACCAACTCATATTCAAAACACAAAAATCACCAATAAAGTTTCTATACTTGCCCATTTTCTAGTGACTAAGTCACTTACCAACTCAAATTCAAAACACAAAAGCCACCTTCAAAATCCCAATACTTAATCATTTTGAAGTGACTAAATAACTTAACAACTCAAATTCAAAACACAAAAATTACCTTCAAATCCCTATACTTAACCATTTTCTAGTGACTTAGTCACTTACCAACTCACATTTAAAACACAAAAATCACCTTTAAAATCTCTATACTTAACCATTTACAAGTGAATAATTCACGTAACAAACAATATTCATAACACAAAAATAACCTTTAAAGTCCCTATACTTAACCATTTTCAAGTGAATAAGTCACTTACCAACTCACATTCAAAACACAAAAATCACCTGTAAAGTACCTATACTTAACCATTTTCTAGTGACTAAGTCACTTACCAACTCAAATTCAAAACACAAAAATCACCTTCACAATCCCCTATACATAACCATTTTCTAGTGACTTAGTCACTTACCAACTCAAATTCAAAACAAAAAAATCACCTTCAAAATTCCTATACTTGACCATTTTCAAGTGACTTAATCACTTACCGACTCACTTTCAAAACACAAAAATCACCTTTAAAATCCCTATAATTAACCATTTTCAAGTGAATAATTCACCTAACAAACCACATTCATAACACAAAAATCACCTTTAAAGTCCCTTTACTTAATCATTTTCAAAGTGAATAATTTACCTAACAAAACATATTCAAAACACAAAAATCACCTATAAAGTTCCTATACTTAACAATTTTGAAGTGACTAAGTAACTTACCAACTCAAATTCAAAACACAAGAATCACATTCAAAATCCCTATACTTAACCATTTTCTAGTGACTTAGTCACTTACCAACTCACATTCAAAACACAAAATTTACCTTTAAAGTCCCTATACTTAACCATTTTCAAGTGAATAATTCACCTAACAAAGCATATTCATAACACAAAAATCACCTTTAAAGTCCCTATACTTAACCATTTTCAAGTGAATAAGTCACTTACCAACTCACATTCAAAACACAAAAATCAACCATAAAGTTCTTATATTTAACCATTTTCTAGTGACTAAGTCATTTACCAACTCAAATTCAAAACTCAAAAATCACCTTCAAAATCCCTATACTTACCCATTTTATAGTGACTTATTCACTTACCAACTCACATTAAAAAAAAAAAATCACTTTCAAAATCTCTGTACTTAACCATTTTCTTGTGACATAGTCACTTACCAACTCACATTCAAAATACAATAATCACCTACAAAATCCCCAAACTTATCAATTTTCTAGTGACTTAGTGACTTACTACCTCACATTAAAAACACAAAAAACACCTTTAAAGTCCCTATACTTAACTATTTTCAAGTGAATAATTCACCTAACAAACCATATTCATAACACAAAAATCCCCTTTAAAGTCTCTTTACTTTACCATTTTCAAAGTGAATAATTCACCTAACAAACCATATTCAAAACACAAAAATCACCTATAAAGTTCCTATACTTTACCATTTTCTAGTGACTAAGTAACTTACAACTCAAATTCAAAACACAAAAATCACCTTCAAAATTCCTATACTTAACCATTTTCTAGTGACTTAGTCACTTACCAACTAACATTCAAAACACAAAAATCACCTTCAAAATATCTATACTTAACCATTTTCTAGTGACTTAGTCACTTACCAACTCACATTTAAAACACAAAAATCACCTTTAAAATCCCTATACTTAACCATTTTCAAGTTAATAATTCACCTAACAATCCATATTCATAACTTAAAAATCACCTTTAAAGTCCCTTTACTTAATCATTTTCAAAGTGAATAATTCACCTAACAAACTATATTCAAAACACAAAAATCACCTATAAAGTTTCTATACTTAACCATTTTGAAGTAACTAAGTAACTTACCAACTCATATTCAAAACACAAAAATCACCTTTTATGTCATTATACTTAACCATTTTCAAGTGAATAATTCACCTAACAAACCATATTCATAACTCAAGAATCACCTTTAATGTTCCTATACTTAGCCATTTTCAAGTGAATAAGTCACTTACCAACTCACTTTCAAAACACAAAAATCACCTATAAAGTTCCTATACTTAATAATTTTCTAGTGACTAAGTCACTTACCAACTCAAATTCAAAACACAAAAACCACTTTCAAAATCCCTATAGTTAACCATTTTCTTGTGACTTAGTCACTTACCAACTCACATTCAAAACACAAAATCCACCTTTAAAATCTCTATACTTAACCATTTTCTACTGACTTAGTCACTTACCAACTCACATTCAAAACACAAAAATCACCTTTAAAGTCCCTATACTTAAACATTATCAAGTGAATAATTCACCTAACAAACCATATTCATAATACAAAAATCACCTTTAAAGTCCCTATACTTAACCATTTTCAAGTGAATAATTCACCTAACAAACCTTGTTCATACACAAAAATCACCTTTAAAGTCCCTTTACTTAACTATTTTTAAGTGAATAAGTAACTTACCAATTCATATTCAAAACACAAAAATCACCAATAAAGTTTCTATACTTGCCCATTTTCTAGTGACTAAGTCACTTACCAACTCAAATTCAAAACACAAAAGCCACCTTCAAAATCCCAATACTTAATCATTTTGAAGTGACTAAATAACTTAACAACTCAAATTCAAAACACAAAAATTACCTTCAAAATCCCTATACTTAACCATTTTCTAGTGACTTAGTCACTTACCAACTCACATTTAAAACACAAAAATCACCTTTAAAATCTCTATACTTAACCATTTACAAGTGAATAATTCACGTAACAAACAATATTCATAACACAAAAATAACCTTTAAAGTCCCTATACTTAACCATTTTCAAGTGAATAAGTCACTTACCAACTCACATTAAAAACACAAAAATCACCTGTAAAGTACCTATACTTAACCATTTTCTAGTGACTAAGTCACTTACCAACTCAAATTCAAAACACAAAAATCACCTTCACAATCCCCTATACTTAACCATTTTCTAGTGACTTAGTCACTTACCAACTCAAATTCAAAACACAAAAATCACCTTCAAAATTCCTATACTTGACCATTTTCTAGTGACTTAATCACTTACCGACTCACATTCAAAACACAAAAATCACCTTTAAAATCCCTATAATTAACCATTTTCAAGTGAATAATTCACCTAACAAACCACATTCATAACACAAAAATCACCTTTAAAATCTCTATACTTAACCATTTTCTAGTGACTTAGTCACTTACCAACTCACATTTAAAACACAAAAATCACCTTTAAAATCTCTATACTTAACCATTTACAAGTGAATAATTCACGTAACAAACAATATTCATAACACAAAAATAACCTTTAAAGTCCCTATACTTAACCATTTTCAAGTGAATAAGTCACTTACCAACTCACATTCAAAACACAAAAATCAACTATAAAGTTCTTATATTTAACCATTTTCTAGTGACTAAGTCATTTACCAACTCAAATTCAAAACTCAAAAATCACCTTCAAAATCCCTATACTTACCCATTTTATAGTGAGTTAGTCACTTACCAACTCACATTCAAAACAAAAAAATCACCTTCAAAATCTCTGTACTTAACCATTTTCTTGTGACATAGTCACTTACCAACTCACATTCAAAATACAAAAATCACCTTCAAAATCCCCAAATTATCAATTTTCTAGTGACTTAGTGACTTACTACCTCACATTCCAAACACAAAAAACACCTTTAAAGTTCCTATACTTAACTATTTTCAAGTGAATAATTCACCTAACAAACCATATTCATAACACAAAAATCACCTTTAAAGTCTCTTTACTTAACCATTTTCAAAGTGAATAATTCACCTAACAAACCATATTCAAAACACAAAAATCACCTAATATTTTCCTATACTTAACCATTTTCTAGTGACTAAGTAACTTACAACTCAAATTCAAAACACAAAAATCACCTTCAAAATTCCTATACTTAACCATTTTCTAGTGACTTAGTCACTTACCAACTAACATTCAAAACACAAAAATCACCTTCAAAATCTCTATACTTAACCATTTTCTAGTGACTTAGTCACTTACCGACTCACATTTAAAACACAAAAATCACCTTTAAAATCCCTATACTTAACCATTTTCAAGTTAATAATTCACCTAATAATCCATATTCATAACTTAAAAATCACCTTTAAAGTCCCTTTACTTAATCATTTTCAAAGTCAATAATTCACCTAACAAACTATATTCAAAACACAAAAATCACCTATAAAGATTCTATACTTAACCATTTTGAAGTAACTAAGTAACTTACCAACTCAAATTCAAAACACAAAAATCACCTTCAAAATCCCTATACTTAATCATTTTCTAGTGACTTAGTCTCTTACCAACTCATATTCAAAACACAAAAATCACCTTTTATGTCACTATACTTAACCATTTTCAAGTGAATAATTCACCTAACAAACCATATTCATAACTCAAGAATCACCTTTAATGTTCCTATACTTAGCCATTTTCAAGTGAATAAGTCACTTACCAACTCACTTTCAAAACACAAAAATCACCTATAAAGTTCCTATACTTAATAATTTTCTAGTGACTAAGTCACTTACCAACTCAAATTCAAAACACAAAAACCACTTTCAAAATCCCTATAGTTAACCATTTTCTTGTGACTTAGTCACTTACCAACTCACATTCAAAACACAAAATCCACCTTTAAAATAATCTCTATACTTAACCATTTTCTAGTGACTTAGTCACTTACCAACTCACATTCAAAACACAAAAATCACCTTTAAAGTCCCTATACTTATCCATTTTCAAGTGAATAATTCACCTAACAAACCATATTCATAACACAAAAATCACCTTTAAAGTCCCTTTACTTAACCATTTTCAAAGTGAATAATTCACCTAACAAACGATATTCAAAAACACAAAAATCACCTATATAGTTCCTATACTTAACTATTTTCAAGTGACTTAGTAACTTACCAAATCAAATCCAAAACACAAAAATCACCTTCAAAATTCCTATACTTTACCATTTTCTAGTGACTTAGTCATTTATCAACTCACATTCAAAACACAAAAATCACCTTTAAAGTCCCTATACTTAACAATTTTCAAGTGAATAATTCACCTAACAAACAATATTCATAATACAAAAATCACCTATAAAGTCCTTATACTTAACCATTTTCAAGTGCATAAGTCACTTACCAACTCACATTCAAAACACAAAAATCACCTATAAAGTTCCTATACCTAACCATTTTCTAGTGACTAAGTCACTTACCAACTCAAATTCAAAACACAAAAATAACATTCAAAATCCCTATACTTAACCATTTTCTAGTGACTTAGTCACTTACCAACTCATATTCAAATCACAAAAATTACCTTCAAAATCTCTATACTTAACCATTTTCTTGTGACTCAGTCACTTACCAACTCACTTTCAAAACACAAAAATCACCTTTAAAGTCCCTATACTTAACCATTTTCAAGTGAATAAGTTACTTTCCAACTCACATTCAAAACACATAAATCACCTATAAAGTTCCTATACTTAACCATTTTCTAGTGACTAAGTCACTTACCAACTCAAATTCAAAACACAAAAATCACCTTCAAAATCCCTATACTTAACCATTTTCTAGTGACTTAGTCACTTACCAACTCACATTCAAAACACAAAAATCACCTTCGAAATCCCCATACTTAACCATTTTCTAGTGACTTAGTCACTTACCAACTCACATTCAAAAACACAAAAATCACCTTTAAAGTCTCTATACTTAACAATTTTCAAGTGAATAATTCACCTATTAAACCGTATTCATAATATAAAAATCACCTTTAAAGTCCCTTTACTTAACCATTTTCAATGTGAATAATTCACCTAAAAAACCATATTCAAAATACAAAAATCACCTATAAAGTTCCTATACTTAACCATTTTGAAGTGACTAAGTAACTTACCAACTCAAATTCAAAACACAAAAGTCACCTCAAAATCCCTATACTTAACTATTTTCTAGTGACTTAGTCACTTACCAACTCACATTCAAAACACAAAAATCACCTTTAAAGTCCCCATACTTAACCATTTTCAAGTGAATAATTCACCTAACAAACCATATTCATAATACAAAAATCACCTTTAAAGTCCCTATACTTAACCATTTTCAAGTGAATAATTCACCTAACAAACCATGTTCATACACAAAAATCACCTTTAAAGTCTCTTTACTTAACAATTTTCAAAGTGAATAATTCGCCTAACAAACCATAGTCAAAAATACAAAAATCACCTATAAAGTTCCTATACTTAACCATTTTGAAGTGACGAAGTAACTTACCAACTCAAATTCAAAACACAAAAATCACCTTCAAAATACCTATACTTAACCATTTTCTAGTGAGTTAGTCACTTACAACTCACATTCAAAACAAAAAAATCACCTTTAAAGTCCCTATACTTAACCATTTCAAGTGAATAATTCACCTAACAAACCATATTCATAATACAAAAATCACCTTTAAAGTCCCTTTACTTAACCATTTTCAAAGTGAATAAGTCACCTAACAAACCATATTCAAAACTCAAAAATCACCTATAAAGTTTCTATACTTAACCATTTTCAAGTGACTAAGTAACTTATCAACTCACATTTAAATCACATAAATCACCTTCAAAATCCCTATACTTAACCATTTTGAAGTGACTAAGTCACCTAACAAACCATATTAAAAACACTAAAATCCCCTTTAAGGTTCCAACACTTAACTATTTTCAAGTGACTAAGTCACTTAACAACTCTCATTCAAAACAAAAAAATCACCTTGAAAATCTCTGTACTTAACCATTTTCTACTGAATAAGTAACTTACCAACTCACATTCAAAACACAAAAATCACCTTGAAAATCCCTATACTTAACCATTTTTGAAGTGACTTAGTCACCTAACAAACCATATTAAACATATTAAAATCCCCTTTAAGGTTCCAACACTTAACCATTTTCAAGTGACTAAGTCACTTAATAACTCACATTCAAAACACAAAAATCACCTTGAAAATCCCTATACTTAACCATTTTCTACTGACTAAGTCACTTACCAACTCACATTCAAAAAATAAAAATCACCTTCAAAATCACTATACTTAACAATTTTGAAGTGACTAAGTCGCCTAACAAACCATATTCAAAACACTAAAATCCCTTTTAAGGTTCCAACACTTAACCATTTTCAAGTGACTAAGTCACCTAAAAAACCATATACTTAACCATTTTCACACAACTAAGTCTCCTAAGAAAGCACATTCAACAAACAATCAACAACAATGCTAGTGAATCGCACAAGGCCACACACGGCTTCACTAGACTTCAATATGAACAATAAAAAGAAGATAACAACAATGCTAGTGAATCGAACAAGGCTACACACGGCTTCACTAGACTTCAATATGAACATTAAAAAGAAGATAAGAACAATGCCAGTGAATCGAACAAGGCCACACACGGCTTCACTAGACTTCAATATGAAAAAAAAAACACTTTATTATAACAAATTAGGGAGAAGTCAACTTACCTTTGCTTGGCCTAAATTAAAGTCAAAGCGACAAGCGATCACCGGAAAAATAGCAAAGCAATCCTTTTTCTAAATTCAGATTCTGTCAAACGGTAACATCAAATTTCAAGCTACACATAGGCATGTAGAATTAAAAAATCTTAATCATTACGCAATCTAACAAATGTCTTGTCATCCTTATTTACTCGTATTTTTATTGACAACATTGAAATTTTAGTGACAACATTGAGATTTTATAGTCGGAATGTGGTCGGAAAATAAGGTAGTTTCAATTACTTTACATTTCAATTTTATAGTCGCTTTAGTATCCTATTTCAATTTTAACAAGATGCAACTATTTTATTTCTAGTTGTCTGGCCCCAAAAATATTCCTAGTCATGTCAAAACCATAAATAAAGACACAACATAAGTTAGAATTCTCAATAATGCTGCTTTGGTCAAAGTGACTCTTCCTCACTTCAAGAGATGCTTGTATTTTTAATATCCTTCTAATCTTCTTTCAAAATTCATGATCATGGTCACCTATTGTTAAAACTCTCTCCTTATGTTTTTCTCCCAGTGAGTACACTTCACGGAGAGTCCAAGGACCCTACCTTATCCATGGCGCTAAAATTATGTATTTCTCCAACTGAACTTCAGTATTTTTCATGATAACACATAATTCAAACATAGTTTTCAACTGAACCGGGGTTCTTGATTTTAGTCACTTGGAACCTTAAAAGGGATTTTAGTGTTTTAAATTAGTACCTAAAGAAAATTTTTGGAACTTACCGGATCTAGGGGCGTCGGAGAACGGCGATGGAGAACGGCGGCACACGGTAGACCGGTTTGATTTAGAGAATTTTTTGGTTGAAATCGCGATTTGGAACTGAGGGGAGGTTGCTTCTGATTTGGGGATTTAATATATTTAAGTGGGTCGGGTCGGATTGGGCTTTAATTAATCATATTTTTTTAATATTTTATGAAAACACAAGTGGTCGGTTTTTTGGAAATTTTGAAAAACCAACCACATGTGGTCGTTTTTCATAAAATATTAAAAAAAAATTCTAATTAGTTAAAATATAATTTTTTTTATAAATTAGTTAGAAAAAATATTAATCAATTAATTCATTAATTAAGTAAATTAAAATTTTACAAAAATAATCACAAAGAAAATTAAATATTTATGTCATGCCTACTTCAATCGTGATTTTACTATATTATCCCTAATTAATTAATATAAATCAGTTACGTATTAAAAAATTTAAAATATTTAATAAAAATATTGAAATAGACATTTAAAAAATATTAATAAATTAATTAAGTTAATTAAAATTTTACAAAAATAAATTCTTTTTTGATGTTTTTCATTAACTTGAAACTTATATGGGATCACTTTAAAAAAAATTTCACAACTCTTTATTAAGATAATTTTAGTATGTCCCTTATAGTTAGTACTATAAAAAAATATTATAAATTACAATAATTAAAAACTAAAATTATTTTAAAAATATAATTGATTATCAATGGCACATAAGTTTGAATAACTTATAAAAATATTGTTATACAAATTTCATCAATCTAAATATAATAATATATGTCTAACTTATAATTTATCAACCAAATGAGCAAAGGTTTTAATTCAATGATAAAATTACATGACGCAGAATTTTTAAGGATCAATATTGGGCCGTGCGTAGCACGACATAAGACCACAAGTATGTATATATATATATGTGTGTGTGTGTGTGTGTGTGTATAATATCGTAGTTAAAAGTTAATTAACCAAAAATTTATCCGAATTTTCAAAATTCATTGATATATATATATATATATACCTCGCTCGTAAAATAACGTGTTAGTCAAAAAAATTATCGATTATTTTTGTTACGTTAATTTGCGTCTGTCTACATTATATTGACACAAAATAGTATATCTATTTCATCACTACACGAGATCGATATACATATATATAAATATATTCAATTGGCTATTAACAATCAAAGACGTACTACAAACATCACATACCCGATTTAGCTACCCCATAATAATATACAACGTATCTCACAGAAACTCAGTTGAATTATCGGTTGGTTTATCTTATGTCATTAATATACCTTCACTATATATATATATATATATATATATTACCGACAATATCAATACGTACAATATACATCACATACGTACACGAGTATCTTATCCTAAAATATAATGCGACATATTTCATATACGTACTATATACATCACATACCCGATTTTACCATCCCATTGTATTTCACATATACTCAAATAAGTTATCGGTTGATTTATCTTATGTCATTAATATACCGTCGCTATATAATATCTATATATTATATATACACATGTACATACATACACATATACACACTATCGACTATATCAAGTTCAAAATACGTACTATATACATCACATGTATACAAGTATATTATCCAATAATATAATGCGATGTGTTTCTTATACATACTTAGATTAATGATCGATTAATTATATTTGATTAGCTTAATATATTAGGTTTTGATTATATATATAATTACGTGTTACTAAAAATTATTTATTTTTAATTTTTAGTTTTTAATTTTTAATTTTTATTTTTTTAATTATTTAATTTTTAATTATATAATTTTTAATTTTCTTATTTCAAAAACCAACCACTAGTGGAAGTTTTTTACAAGTATTTAAAAAAAAAAAAAACGACCACTTGTGGTCGGTTTATTTAAAAATAAATTAAAAAAGAATTTTAAAAACCTACCACAAGTGGTCGGGTTTTTAAAATATTTTTTAATTAATTTTTTTTTAAAAAAACTGATCACTAGTGGTCGGTTTTATTATTTTTTAAAATTTTTATTTGTTAAATAAATAATAATTATTATTAAAATTATTTTAATAATTAATTTTATATTTTAAAATAAAAAAACTTCCACTTGTGGTCTCTTTTTTTAATAAAAAAAATTAAAAAAAATTAAAATTCGACCACAAGTGGTCGGTTTTTCCAACCATAGCTTCTGGAAGGTTTTCTGTGGTCGGTTTTTTCCCTTTTTTTAGTAGTGTTAATTTGGAAATTCATGGAGCATAATAGGGTAAAAAGTACTGCTACTTTCAATAAATGCAAGAAAATGTTTTTAAACATTTGACTGGGGGAAAAAATGGCGGGACAGGATTGCTAACTTCGCATTTGATGAGATGTAATAAAGAATTTATTCGTCTAAAAAATGAGGCTAAGGCAAAAAAAGGTGGTACAACATTTGTACATGAATCTGTAGGAGGTAATATGGTTCAAACGCGTTTAGACATGTTTAACCCGGCTGCAGCAAGTTCATCATCGACATATAGTGAAGATGTAGATAGAGAAGAACTAGCGAAAATGGTTGCTGTTATGGGTTTGCCTTTTATTTTTTCTTCGCATCCCGTTTTTATTCATTATATTCAATGAGTATATAATCCCTCTTTTAAAGGTTTTCACGAAATACAATTAAAAATAATATTTTTAAATTTCAAGCTGAACATTGTCATTTTCTTCGTTGCTTATTTGATAAATTTGATGGTAGAATATTTGCTACTTCTGATATGGGTACTAGTGTTGTCGGTAATGATTATTTTACTCTCACGGCTTATTGCATTGATCACGATTGGAACATGCAAAAAAGAATTATTGCTTATAAATATGTCGATGAATCTAAAATCGATATGTATATAGCTAGTACAATAGCGGAGAGCATGAAATATTTTAGAATTATTGGTAAACCTATGGCATGCACATTAGATAATGCTTCTAATAATTTGAAAGCTATTGACGAGTTAAAAACTAGATTATGTTTAGTGTATGAAGATCATTTTCATGTTAGATGTTCTGCACATATTTTAAATTTGATAGTACATGATGGTATTGATTTGTTTGGAAATGGTTGTCTTAAAGTGCGAAATTCTTGTAGTTCTATGTTTAAAAATAAAAAAAAGGTTGTAATGGATGATTTTAAATGTAAATGTCAACAATGTGGCCTTCCATATAGAAAAGTTCCAAAAGAAATTCCTACTAGATGGAATTCTTTGTTTCAAATGTTTGAAGTTGCTGTTATATATCGTAAACCTATACAATTAGTTTATAATTCTTATAATGAGGATATTAATTTAATGCTAGATGAAGATGATTGGACTGAAGTAAAAGAACTTTGTAAATTTTTGAATTTTTTTTATCAAGCTACGAACACAGTATCTGCTCAATATACTCCAACTATTTCTTCTATTTTAGTAACTATTACTGCTATTTTTAAAGTACTTGTTGAATATAAAAAAATATGTCCTAACAAAAAGGCAATTGAAGCTATGATTGAAAATTTTTAAAAATATTATTTTCCTATTCTACAAATTCTTTTAACAACTAATTTATTAAACTCATTTTATAAAGAACATGGTACAATGATGTTGGTTAGAAAATTATACAAAAATTTAGAAATTGAACTTCATGAAAAGCCATCAGTTGAAACTTGTTGTGCTAGCATAGTATCTACAGCTAGGAGTCTATATAACTTGTATCAAGTTATGGAACAAAATATTGGGCCGATTGAATCTCCTACTTCTAGACGTAGATATGATGATTTAGATGACGAAATGGGCGAAGAACTTGGTCTTCAATGTTGTAGGAGTAATGATTTTGATTCGTATCTTTCGTAGGACCGGGAAAATATTAGAGATGAAACTAAAAAACAACAACTTTTATCGTGGTGGAAGACCCAGATCAGACAATTTCCAAAACTTTCAAGGATGGTTCGAGATTTGTTATCAGCTCAAGCTTCTTCAGTTGCTTCGGAGCAAGCTTTCAGCACAGGAAGATTTATTATAGGAGATCATCGGTATTCGTTAGCAAGGGATAGTTTGGAGATTTTGGTATTATTTAGAGATTGGATCAATGCCGAACGAAGAAATTTTGGGCTCCCCAAATTACCGCCCCATATTGAAGACGAAATAGAGGAAATTTTTGAGGAAAATAGTGATGATGGAATGGAAGCAATGGAGGAGCAAGGAAATAGACCAATTCCGGAGGATTTATCCGTCGAAGAATTAGAAAAGTTACGCCAAAAAATTATAGATAATTTAGATATTAATAAGATTCTACAATAGAGATCTAATTCACACCGAACCCCTCCTAGAAGGTGGCTGCGTAGATTAGATTTACATTTAATATCTTTGTAATAAATGTACAACGTACGAAATTTGAATAAATATAATGGCTATTCGCCTAATTTTGTTTTAAAATTTCTGTTTTGTTTGTTGCAATTATGGAATTTTTTTTATTATATTAAGTATTTAAGTTTATAAAGTTAGGAAAATTTTTAACTTCTTAAACTTATTAAAAACATTATATTAACTTAACATATATTTTTTAAGTTAAAATTTAAAACCTTTTAAAATAATTAAAACTTAAACTTATTATAAAAAAGTTAATAAATTATATAAACTATATAAGTTAAATATATATATATATATATATATATATATATATATACATTATAACCTCGATAAATTAATACTGTTGGGACCGTCAAATTTTATTAATTTAGCGAGGTATTAATTAATCGTATAAATTAATAATTATTAATTTATAAATTATATACTTTTTGGGTCCATATTATGAATGTACCTAGGTGTACGTGAAAACTAATTTCTACATTGACTATTAATTATGCATACTTAACCAAATTCATGTATTTTTGCTGATACATTTTCAATATTCTATGTATATCTTAATAAAATATATAAATCTACTTAATTATTAATGTAGTTACATGTACCTACATTCATTAAAATGTATAAATCCACTCAATTATTAATGTAGTTACACGTACATACATTAACTAAGTTACTATATAAATAGATGTATTATGCAAGTCTTCAAATCAAAAAACAAAAAAAATGGCTTCTCATCTCAAAGGTGTTAAAAAATCAACCATGACTAATGGTATACGTAGAGAATTGTGTGAGTATAAACAACAAAATCTAGCATGCACTCAAAAACAATTGCAACAATGGGTGTTAGAGAAGTTTAATTTGCAAGTGAGTCAAGCCACAATATCAAACACGATCAAGAGGTCAGCAGAGTATCTATCAGCAGCCGACATTCCAAAAGATGAGGCTAAAAGACATAAAGCTGCCAAATTTCCAGAATTAGAGAAGACTCTGTTCGAGTGGTTTATTCATTACCAAGAGCGTGTTAATATGAATGGGGAACTAATTGTAACGAAGGGAAAAGAGCTTCTAAAAAAGATGTATCCCATCGATACACCTGATTTTCATTTTTCTCAAGGCTGGCTAGAGCGTTTCAAATCAAGACACGGTATCAAGCAATATCGTCGTTTTGGAGAATGTGGATCAGTTAATATGGAGGCCATGGAGAGCAATTTACAATCCATCAGAGAGAAACTTGATCAGTTTGCTAAGAAAGATGTTTTCAATATGGATGAAACTGGATTGTTCTTTAGGCTACAACCAGATCATTCTCTTGCAACGAAGCAACTTGAAGGTAAGAAACAAGATAAAGAAAGACTTACAGTTGTTATTTGCTGTAATGAGGATGGTTATGAGAAAATTCCTTTATGGATCATTGGGAAGTATTTAAAACCACGTTGTTTCAAGAATGTGAATTTGGGAAGCATGGATTGTGAATATCGAGCCAATAAAAGAGCATGGATGACTGGGATTCTATTCCAAGAATATGTTCAACAACTTGATGCAAAAATGGACGGCAGGAAAATTCTTTTAATTGTTGATAATTGTCCTGCTCATCCAAAAAATGTCGAAGGTTTGAGAAATGTTGAATTGTTTTTTTTACCACCTAACACAACATCAAAGATTCAGCCTTGTGATGCAGGGATCATAAGAGCTTTTAAGATGCATTATCGTAGGCGATTTTATCGAAATCTTTTGGAGGGTTATGAAATTGGGATCTCAAATCCAGAAAAGATTAATGTTTTAGATGCAATGAATCTTGCAATCTCGGCATGGAAAATGAATGTCAACTCAAGTACAATTGCAAATTGTTTTAAGCATTGTAAACTTAGGTTGTTAGATGATGAATCCTCGAAAAATCAAGAACAGTTGAATAATGATGGCTTACAACAATTGCAGAATCTAATCAATGGATTGAAGTATCGAAATGTAATGAATGCTGAGGATGTTTTGAATTATCCGGGAGAAAATGATACGAGTTTTGAGCTACCTACGGATGAACAAATAATTGAGAGTGTTATGGAAACACATAAAGAAGATGAAGTGGAAGATGATAGTGTGGAATTAGAACAAGTTTTGCGCAAAGATGCTCTGAAAGCAACAATCACCTTACATCACTTCCTTTTGCAATATGCGAAGACTACACCTGATATTCTTAATGCAGTAAGAAGGATTAGAGATGAGATTCAAGGTGATGTTGATTTCAAGAAGAAACAAACAACATTAGATTCATATTTTCAGAAACCTGTTTAGTTTACTTATGTATTATGTATGAAATATTTTGATACAGATGAATTATTAATTTATATATCAAATGGGACCTTTATGAATTTTTTTTTGTATTATCTTATAAATTTAGCGAATTATTAATTTACCACGTTGATCCCGACTCGGGACTGAAGAAAATTATTATTTTAGCGAGGTTATTAATTTATCGAGTATTAATTTATCGAGGTTATACTGTATATATATATAAAACTTATATATTAATCCCATAAAGTTATAATTTAAATTAAAACTTAAAAACAAAAAAAATTTAAAAACAAAAACTGGTACTGTAGGCGCTATTTCGGTAATGTTCTGGTATCGCTCCGGTCCGTTCCGGTTCCACACCGGTAGCTAGCGGACCGGTAGAAAAAAGGAGAATTTTCCGGTATTCCGGTAACTCTGGTTCCGGCGCTATAAAACGGTAATGAGGTTCCGATACCGTTCCGGATCCAATCAAACCGGTCCGGCGGTTCCGGTTCCGATCCGTTGACAGCCCTGCTCCTTCCGTCTCATTTTATGTGTTATCATTTTCTTTTTAGTTCGTCCCAAAAAGAATGTCATGTTTCCTTATTTGGTAAATATTTAAAAACACAATTACACTTTTATCTTTATTGGGCCCACTTAATTAAAAAAAGATAGTAACACATTTTTTTATAAAGGACAATTTGGTAAATATTATAAAGTCTTTCCTTATTTTTTAAATTTCGTGTCCGATCAAATGACGACACATAAAATGGGACGGAGGAAGTATAATTTACTCTCTTTGAGAGAGTGAGGACCAAAACAAATATTAAAGTTTTATTTTTAATATTTTTTTTCATAAAATTATGTACTTTTAGTTTTCTTTTTCTTTCTTTATTTTTTTACTTCTTCTTCACAACATAGACCAAATCTCTCAACAATTCATCATCCCTAAGTCGTCGCTGCCAACACTACTACCATCTCCACTGACGAAAAACTTTTAGTTACCAGCAAAGCACCACGCTCACACAATGAGTTACCATTATGTTTATGAAGGTCCCTATCCTCCACTAGACAAATTTCATAAAATGGTTATACACAAGTTTCAGTTGTTACTGGCTAGCTAGTACTGAAATTCTCAATTCTTTCTTTGTTACTTGTCAGTTTATGCTTCACCATCGTCGGAGCCACAATGATACCCGTCACCTTGAGAGCCAGAACTAGCTAGGTACTATGGTGAGGCACTGCTACCATCATTACTACCGTAACCACCATCTTCACCGCTCTACCACCATTTCAACCATCCCTAAGCCACCGTTACTATTTCCATCACTAGCAGAATCAAAATTTTCACTGAGGGGTTCAGAAGTAAATATATGGACTAGTCGAAGGAGGTTCAACATCTACTATATATATATAAAAATATTTTTGATCTGTAAAAATAGTATAATTTTCTGACGAATGGAATTCGAATAAATCCCCTGAATTGTACGTAGATCCACCACTGATCACCACACATCACTCTCCGTCACTTGAAAAACCTAAATTTTAATAGGAAAAATGTCTTAGGTAAAAATTAGCGTAGGGTATTTTGAACCAACTGGTCCATGTAGGGCCAGACATGGAAAAAGCCAGCGCATGACGCTACCACCACTACAAGAAATCTAGTTTTTAGTGGCGAAAAAAGTCACCACTAAATAACGAAATGTTGCCACTAAATATCTTTGGCAGCGACAACTATGGCGTTGGTAGTACTTCCGAAACTAAAAGTTATTTACGACGACAAATCTAGGTCGCCACAATAAAAAGGTAATTATGACAAGTTTTATCGCCACAAAAGGCAGATAATTTCACTGCAAATTGTATTTTGACAAAACACATATGGGTTAGGTCGCCACTGATATAGTAGCATTAGCAGCGACTTTGCCACTGCAAAATCATCATCATTTGTGACGACTTATTTCTTGCCACAAAAACCATGCTATTAGCTGTGACGACTTATGGATCGCCACAAAAACACCATTATCCGTGACGACTTATTTCTCTCCACAAAAACCTTCCTATTATCTATGACGACTTAAGTGTTGTCACAAAATCACTATCATCTGTGACAATTGTTTCCTCTCCACAAAAACCTTTATATTAGTAGCAACCTTTATCGCCGCAAAATTAGTATCACTAGTGACCACACATTTATATTAGTAGCAATCAATGTCGCGCCTATACCTTTAAATATTAGTGAAGACTCTTATATCTTGTTGCTAAAAATAAACTTATAATAGCAAAATCCATTGCCTCATATCTACTTAATCATTAGTGGCAAGTCTCAATTTGCCACTAGATTAAATTTTGTGCTCAAATAAAAATACTGTTTTCATCAACCAAAGAATTGAATTTATTCAATACCTATATTAGACAAAATTGACAACAAATTTAAGAACTACATATAATATTAGTGATTTAAAGCATCCCATAGTATTTAACAAAATCATTCTCCGACTAACTATTACAAGTACTTCACTTACTAAGAAGTCAACGATACATACATTAATAATATAATGATATATAGTACTTCAGTTTTACCATATTCATACATATGATCAAAAATCAAACATGCATTCTACGCGTTCATGCTCCTCCTTGGTCAACCCATTGTTTAAGAACGCCCATGCCATTAAAACACACCAAGTCACTTTATGATTGTAGAAAAAAAAAGTGCATATTTATACTGAATGAACTAAAAGGCAGCGGTGAAGATTTCGTTAACGAGGTGGAAAGTTCACCCTTAAAATGATTAATTCGAACTTCACCCCTTAAATGATTTAAAGTGTACGCAAATCTTGTCCTACCTTGTAGAGGTAGATATGTTGTTTTCGAATCTACTATATATATACATATATTATAGTTTTGACCATGTATAAATAATGTATTTTTTGCCGAGGGAGATTTGGGTGATCCCCCTTGTCCCTTCTAGCTCAACCCCTGCTCTGTAGCCTATGTCAATTCGCTATCGAAGCTCAAAGCCTCAAACTAATCATATGTAAAGTGAGAATAACGTAAAGGTTGTGAAAACTGGTCCCATTGTGTATAGATAAGAACCACATTCATTCAAATATATGTCAATTTACAATCTAATATCTCAATAGATTGTAAATATTTTATACCAGAAAATGATCCTTCCAAATTCAAACAAACCTGCTGCAATCAGTCAGTACATTCCAACTTTTGAAGATATAGTAGCAAGAAAAGGTGGTCACCCCTGAATGTGACCCAAGAAAAGGTGGTCAATGCATTGAAGCCAGCGGCTAGCGACCAGCGGCTAGCAACCAGAAAAATGTATCCCAGGAAAACATCAATCACAGGAAGTTACACTGACAAACAATCATTCTTTGTTTTCTTTCATTGGTAATATTTCCAGAATTTCGTCCATTGTCCTTAGCCTTTTTTCACATTTTCATTTGCAAATAATTAATTTGTATTTGTGACTTGCAGATAAAAGAAAGTCAAAGTGCTTATGGTTCTTTTTTGGATAAAGAGTTGGACAAGAAAGTACCTGTTGCATTCCAGCCATGAGAGCAACCATTTTTTCTTGAAACATTTTTTCTACTTCTCCTTTCATGTGTTCACGCTCCTCTTCCAGTTTTTTTTTGCAAATCCTGATCCATATCTCTTTTCAAATCGGCAACCATTTGTTCACGCTCTTCTTGCAACTTTCTTTCCATGTCAAGTTGCATCTCTTGACGCATACTTTCTACCATTAAAGACACACTAGTCTCTATGTTTTCCTATTGTGTTTAATTCTTTTTAGTAGGCTTCTTACCATATCTTTT
Organism: Capsicum pubescens; assembly: GCA_030864215.1. Taxonomy (NCBI): domain Eukaryota; kingdom Viridiplantae; phylum Streptophyta; class Magnoliopsida; order Solanales; family Solanaceae; genus Capsicum; species Capsicum pubescens. The sequence continues at coordinate 67,076,552 of CM061549.1, read as the reverse complement.
TCCCCGAAGATATCCCGATTTCTCACCAAGAACCGAAGTTAAAATCTCATTTTCGGTCATGCGAAGCTTGATCTCTTCGGACTGTTGTTCAACAACAAATTACTGGAGTTGTCCCTATAATAATACATAACCATTTACAACCATTGGTTAATATATTGAGCGTAACTTATAGTACATCAAAAAGGTAAAATGACAGTGATTTCAGAAAATTAAATGAATTTGTTCAGATTGTGGATCCAACCATACATGTTCTCCATTACCATTCTTACGTGTGTGTTGATCTCCCAGATTTTATTTGGTGTCTCTTTTTCTCCTGTTAGAGGATTTCTCTACAATATCAAAAGGAAAATTATGTTTATATAACCATAAGATTATATAGAATGATATAAATAAGTATATGTAATAATAAGGGAACAAATATGATGTATCTTAACCGTAGATTCCTCTACTTCTGCAAATGATCTTGTACCACAACAATGTTTAGTTATTTGTTTTTCTCTATTTCTTTTGTTTCTCTCGCTAACGACCTGCACTTAAGTGAACAGATTAGGAAATCTCGAATCAATCAAACAATCAATCAATCATACCCGCCACGATCCTAATACAAAATAACTTCCATTTCCAACAAAGTAGACTTCTATTTCCAACAAACCATAATTCCACAATCCACATTTCAAAGCAAATGTGCAGATAGAAGTCAGGATATATGATAGAAACATCAAGTTTCAGGTTCACCATTCTGCATTTGAAATACGCTAGTCTAAGAAACTGCAACAGAGGTGCTATTACTTGGCTTGCCGATGACCAAAAATACTTGATATGATAAGAAAAACATCCAAGTCTGAGGGTGTATGGCAGTTATAGTTAAAGGTACAGAAATATATTTTCTCAAAATAAATTTCAATTATGTGTTCGTTACCTTGAATTTATCACTGCCAAAATGTTCCACTAGGTGCTTCCATTCATCCAACTCAACATCCTTCAGACGATGCGACAATCTATCTTTATCATCATTATAGTTTGAGTAGATAACATGTAATCGAGCTTTCCATTATCTAAAAAGTCGTTGCATAGTGCTTATCACAAAACCTTGCAACTTATGCTCTGGTAGCCCATTTCGAACTTCAAATTTATCCTGCACATTTGTTAAACAAACAGAAACTGAGAAATACTGTTTGGTCTTAAAAAATAATATTAAAATACTGTTTGGTATGCAAGATTCACATCCAAGAACACAACCTGAAAAGTCAACTTCCAAAAACACAACCTGAGAACACAACATGTTATGGTTGCAGACAATTAAGGTTTGCAAATGCTATACCAGGTCACCCCCGCAAGATGCGTGTAAGATTTCTCCACACAGTAATGTAGATTGCCCGAAAAGAAGCATTCATCATCACAGCCCATTTTTTGGCGATTTGTAAAGATCCCGTCACTTGTTATCCTCATTGATAACTAAACAGAGATTTTATCCAGAAAAAATATTTTCAATAATACAAAGACATGTTAACTAGTCAATCGAACACACAACATAGTTTACTAAAGCTCACGGACCATGCAAGCTGCTTTCTACATGTGATACAGTAATAGCCAAGTAAGATTCTTTCTAAGTTCAGATTTTGCTTTTTTATGAACATAAAAGAGAAAGAAACTAACATGTCATGGCTCCAGAAAAAGTATTTTCAATAATACAAAGACACCATAACTAGTCAACCAAACACATAACACTATTTACTGAAGCTCACAGAACATGCAAGATGCTTTCCATAGAGAATATGATACGGTAATAGACAAACAAGAGAATGAAACCAATACAATATTAAGAGTCATTACCTTGACCCTATACCACATTGCTTCTCTATGTTTTAGAACTATGTTCTGCCAACTTCCATCTCTAAATGAGACAGTGGTTCTCATGATCCAACAACAGTAATTGACAATGTCTCTAGCTCGAGAACCCACGACTCTATCAATGTCATCTGGAATCATTATTTTAATTTTTCCTCCATGTTTAAACTTAAAATCGACGGTTTTGGATTTGTATTTCCCTCTTCCTTTATTTTTATTGATGTGGGAAACTGCAAACCAAAAAAATATATTATTATAAAATGAAACATATATTTAGATTGATCCAGCAAAGTGAAATAATCTGCACCAGTTTCATCCTGTACACTAAGGCGTACACTTTCATCTAGATTTCTTGATGATTATGTCTCTGGGGATGTCCTTTGAATAGGTCCTCTTTGCATTTGCTGTGTTTGCAGAGGTCTTTCGATTGGATCAGATGATTTTCCTGTCTCTAAAGAAGTCCCAACAACTCTTATTGGTTGTATTTATGGCTGAGATGTTGTATCATAACTTAAACATTCTCGAAAACTGCAATGGCCGCGTTCACGTCCCGCACCTCCTCTTACACTTCTACCTTATCTTGTTCCTCTCATTTTCTGTAATATTAGGTTAAAAAGGAGATGTGTATCAGAACCACAAATTAAACATGCCAAAATATATATCTACTGCCGAGGAAATTATCAATTTATAAAATGAAATTTTAAATCAAACTGTTTGTTGAACTTTATAAATTTATTGATTCTACTTAAAAACACTAATTTCATTGATAAATAAAAGTTACAAGAATAATAATACCAAATACAATATAGCATAATAAGAACACAAAATACAAGATGTTGTTCTATTTAGAACATAAAACACAAGATGCTAGCCTAATATAATAACTTCGCAAAACAAGATGTCAGCCTAATAAGAGCACAAAATACAAAGAACTTCTCATCTATCTTTTCTTCCCAATCTTCAGTAGGACATATCACTGTATTCTCCATCAGTAGCATCAAGTAACTCTTCTTCACTTTTTTCATTATCTAATATGTCTATATAATTGTCATTAATGAAATCATCTTCCTTATTTTCTTGATCATTGGTTCGTAAAACAGATTTTGGTTCAACATCATCCCGGTGTAAAGGCACCTCAATATCGGTTTCATGATTATTGGCACACAAAATATCTTCAACTTCATCTTGCTGATAAACATCTTCATTCAATGACGTGTCTAGTTCAACTTCAGGCACATTAAAAAGATTGCGAGGATTAGTCTTTACAACAACAAGACAATCTTTATCGACCATGTCATTCAAATAGAAGACTTGTTCACACTGAGATGCCAACACAAATGGCTCATTTGTATTCAAGACACAATGAGTATTCATACTTGTAAAACCATATTTGCCAATCTTATATCCTCTTTCGATGTTAGCCACATCCTACCAATGACACTTGAACAGATGAACCTTTTCTATTTCCTACATAATGTAACTCATAAATATCTTGTAATGCACCATAATACTCCTTATTAGGGTCTGAAATATCTCCCCTCACAAGAACTCCGCTATTCTGTGTTTCTCACAATCTCTTTTGTTTGAAATCTAAATTCATTGATCATACATGTTAAATATCGATGTATCTATGGTTCTGGACCAACAACTAAGCTTTTGAGCTCATCGTTTGCATGTCCTTGGGAAAATAGTACAAATATCTACAGAAACAAACAATACTATTATCACTAATATAAGAAAATTAAATATATGCTAATATTCATTTAATTAGACACCTACGCGTGCATGAAACCAATCAATAAATCCATTGTCATTCACCCTATAAGCACGTGTTGAACCTTCTACTTCAATCTGTCTCATGTATTCCCTACAGTTTGCATTAGTTGAGATTAACTAAATTATATTAATGTCAAATTCTATTAGAATTAAAAAGCGACTTACTCATTGTATTGTGAAATCTCATCACACTTTTGAAGCACATAAATACATGTTTGATTGAAATCATCATGAGGTAGCCTATTTCCTCCATCTGAAGCCCCTTTTGTTTGCCCACTATATTTAAAAATAGACATCTCACCATTTGAAACAGATTCATCGTCATTTCAAGTTGATTTATTAAACTTAGTTGAGATGTTCTTTAAATATCGTGAACAGAACGTAAGGCTTTCCTCTGCCAAATACCCTTCGGCAATTGAACCTTCTGGACAACCTTTGTTGCAATTATATGCTTTAAGCTCTCGCAAATACCTATAAAGAATTATCATTTAAATAATTATAGAATATTACATTTTAAATATATTGACATTTAATTTTAGAATGAGACAATACCTCTCAAAAGGGTACATGTTTCTATATTGAACGGGTCCACCAAGTTTTGCCTCTCTTGCCAAGTGAATTGGCAAATGAATCATGACATCAAAGAACGCTGGAGGAAAAACCATTTCAAGTTTTCACAATATGATAGGAATTTCAGACTCTAGGATATCAAGATCCTCAATTCTCAGGCATTTAGAGTATAGATTCTTGAAAAACTTGCCTAATGCTATAATTGGTTCATAAACTTCATTAGGCAATAAACCACGTATAGCTACTGGTAAAATATCTTGCAATAACACATGATGATCATGACACTTCAATCCATGTATCTTTTTCTCACGCACGTTAACACACCTAGAAATATTTGATGAAAGGCATCGGGAACCTTCAAATTAGCTAAGAAATCGCATAACTTGAACTTCTCTTCAGGAGACAAAGCATAGCATGCAACCAGTAACAAAATATTATCTCCATCCTCAATTGGATGCAAACTTTGCCTAATTCCAAGGTCCATCAAATCATATCTACTTTTGAATGTGTCTTTTGTCTTTCCAACCATACTCATCATAGTTGATAAAAAACTTTCAGACACATTTCTTTCTATATGCATTGGATCAAGGTTATGTCGTAAGTCAAAACCATCCCAATAAGGCAATTTAAAAAAGATACTCTTCTTCCTCCAATTATAAGCATCATTGGATATGTTACGCTTTCTCTTTTGGCCTTTACCAAAAGTCACATTGCCCAAAGCTTGTAATTGCTCAAGTGCTTCAACACCTGTTAAAGGAATAGGTGTAGCCCTCATTTCCACTTTTCCATCAAATAAAACTCGATTTCTATGCCATGGATGGTTCATCGGAAGAAAATGGCGATGACCCAAATAACACAACTTACTACGTAAAGAAATCGAATGTGTATCTTGTGTCAACAAGGGCATGCAAGTTTGCCTTTGGTTGACCATCCTGAAAGGTTACCATATGCAGGGAAGTCATTAATCGTCCACAGGAGAGCAACACGTAGAAGAAAATTAGATTTTGAGTGTGCATCATAAGTCTCCACCCCGTTCCATAATTCATTCAACTCTTCAATCATTGGTTGTAAGTATACATCAATATCATTGCCTGGACACTTAGGGCCTGGAATAAGAAAAGTCATCATAAAATATGGACTTTTCATGCAATCCCATGGTGGCAAATTATATGTAGCTAGTACGACCGGCCAAATACTATAATTGGAACTCATATTCCCATTAGGTTGAAACCCATCACTGGCTAAACCTAATCGAACATTTCTTAACTCAGTTGAAAAGGTAGGCTAATGCTCATCGAGAGATTTCTATTCAATTGAGTTAGATGGATGTCGCATGACACCATCTTCAATATTTTCCTCCTTGTGCCACCTCATCTTTTTTGCCGTCTTTTTTGCCATGTACAATCTTTGGAGCCTTGGTTTGATTAGAAAATGCCGCAATACTTTATGAGCAACTTTCTTACCTTTATGTTCTTCTGACTTCCACCTAGATTCACCACACTTTGGACATGATTGGAAATTCAAATAGTCATGCCAATATAATATATAATCATTCTTATATGCATCAATTTTGGTGTACCCCAAGCCGATATCGGAAAGAACTTTTGTTGCTTCATAGAAAGACTTGGGTACGAATAACCCCTCAGGGAGAACCTCTATTAAAAAGTTCAACAACTCATCCATCGATTCTCCAATGGATAAGGCACTTCAAGTGGAGTAATTTAACAACAAAAGACAATTTTGAGACTTTTGTGCAACCAGGATAAAGTTTTGTCTGCGCATCTTCTACCAATGTGTAAAACTTTTTTGCATGCACATTTGGATCTTCATTGCCCTCTCGAGAATTAGTATTATCATCCACATTTTTATGTCCACAAGCATCATGAATCATTCCAATAACATCATCATGTTCAATTTCATCATCTTCTACTTGATCACTACCAGCAAGATTAGAATTTTCACCGCTAATCAATACTTCTCCATGATAATCCCAAACTCTATAAGAATCCCAGAATCCCTTATTCAATAAGTGTAGTCTTACATCAATTCTCAGCTTAAACATAGTGTTCCTACACTCCTTACAAGGACATTGAATAATAGTGCTCACCCCAGATTGACTGAATGCCCAATTAAGAAAGTTATCTACTCCATCTCTATATCTTTGGTCAGATCTATTCGAGATATCCAAACAACTTTTATCCATTCCTATCATTTCAATCATTAAAAAAATAATTTATTAATTAAAGATACAAGTATGACAACAATCAAAATAAATACAACATCGAAGTGTATTGTAAATAGCACAAAAAAGTTCAAAATCATAGAAACTGAGAAATAAAGTATAATAGCCAACACATCGCCAGGCCTGTCAACATGATAATTTACTCTTAAAGAATATTATTAAACTATTGTTTGACCTACAGGATTTACTTCCAAGCACACAACCTGTGCAGTCAACTCCCAACAGTACCTATGTTTTTCTTCTATTAATTAATTTTCTAATTGAACATCGACCTTCTTGTCCATAATATTTTTTTAATCATATGTCTAAAATTCTTGAAGTTATTAATGTGGATCTATCATCCTTAGAAAATAAGGAGGCATGTTTATCATTCTTGGAAAATTCAAGGATCAGATTTAGCTTTTTTATGAACATGGAAGAGAAAGAAACCAATATGTCATGGCTGCAGACATGGTTTGCAAATGAATGCTATACTAGGTCGCCCCCCAAGACACGAGTAAGTTTTCTCCACACAGTTATGTAGATTTCCTAGAAAGCAGCATTCATCATCACAACCTATTTTAAGGTGATTTATGAAGATCATGTCACTTGTTATCCTCATTGATTACTTAATACAGATTTTATCCAGAAAAAGTATTTTCAACCATACAAAGACACCGTAACTAGTCAACTGAACACACATCACAATTTGGTGAAGCTCACAGACCATGCAAGATGATTTTCACAGAGAATATGATAAAGTTATAACAAACAGAAACTAATCACAAATGTAATATTCTGGACAAACTAAAAAATAAAGTATACAATTTGATTTTAAATTATTATAGTTTCCTATACGCAGGTGAAGGGAAAAAAGAATCAAGCATGCACTCATTAACATTTTGAAGAGTACGAGAAAGTTAGTATAGTGATTAGTCTAGAAGTACAGGGATGGCGAGAAAAAATACTGGTGTGACAATTATAGTGTAGTGACTGTGGATATCAGTGGTGTAGTTAGAGTTGCACCGGAAGCTATAGAAGTTCTAGTCTCAGGGATCGTGCCTCCAACCTTTGAACCAAAGGAAACTGCCTACCCCTCCACCAAACCTAGAGTCATGATCTATAGACCTCCTAAAAAATGATCAACAAGTTTGAGGGGCCGTCAATGTATTCGGTCATAGCAAAAAGACTTGAGGCTCAGATAAGTGATTAACCCAGGTAATGAATTCTGACACTTCCATGACTGCAAACCCGATAAAATGGGTTGCCCCGCCAAGATACAGGACTAAAACAACAATGCCAGGTTCTATATTCTCAATAACAATCAATCATCACAACCCTATTATTTTCATTCTATTCTATTGTTATATGGTTCTGTTGTTGCTTTGCCAACGCAGCCTCTGAGAAATAGAGTATAAGAGCCATCACATCGTCAAAACTCTCAACGTGATAATCAACTATTAATGAATATTATTAAAATACTGTTTGGTCAGCAAGATTCACTTCCAAGCACACAACCTGTGAAGTCAACTCCCAACAGTAACTATGATTTCTTCTGTTAATTATCTTTCTAATTGAACACTGACCTTCTTCTCCGTAATATATTTTAGTCATATGTCACGGGTAAGATTTCTACATACGGTAATGTAGATTTCTCGGAAAGAAGCATTCTTCATGACAACCCATTTTCAGGTGATTTGTGAAGATCTCGTCACTTTTTATGACTTATCCTTATTGATAAATAAATACAGATTTTATCCAAAAAAGTATTTTCAACCATACAAAGACACCGTAACTAGTCAACCGAACACACATCACAATTTAGTAAAGCTCACAGACCATACAAGATGACTTCAACAGAGCATATGATATAGTAATAGTCAAACAAACAGAAACTAATCACAAATGTAATGTTCTGGAAAAACTAAAAAATGAAGTATACAATGTGATTTTAAATTATTATAGTTTCCTATACGCAGGTGCAGGGGAAGAAGAATCAAACATGTACTCATTAACATTTTAAAGAGTATGAGCAAATTAGTGTAGTGATTAGGATAGCAGTATAGGGATGATGAGAAATAATACTGGTGTGACAATTATAGTGCAGTGATTGAGGATATCAGTGTTGTAGTTAGAGTTGCACCGGAAGCCATAAAAGTTCTAGTCTCAGGGATCGTGCCTCCAACCTTAGAACCAAAGGCAACTGCCTACCCCTCTACCAAACCTCGAGTCATGATCTATAGACCTCCTAAAAAATAATCAGTAAGTTTGAGGGGCCGTCAATGTATTCGGTCATAGCAAAAAGACTTGAGGCTCAGATAAGTGATTAACCCAGACAATGTGTTTTCTGACATTGCCATGACTGCAAACCCGATAATACGGGTTGCCCCGCCAAGATACAGGTCTGAAACAACAATGCCAGGTTTTATATTTTAAATAACAATAAATCATCACACCCCTATCTTTTTCTTTCCATTCCATTGTTATATGGTTCTGTTGTTGCATTGCCAACGCAGCCTCTGAGAAATAGAGTATAACGACCAACACATCGTCAGGACTCTTAATCCGATAATTAACTCTTAAAGAATATTATTAAAATACTGTTTAGTCTGCAAGATTCACTTCCGAGCGTACAACCTGTGAAGTCAACTCCCAACAGTACCTATGTTTTCTTCTGTTAATTAATTTTCTAATTGAACATTTGCATTCTTCTCCATAATATTTTTTAGTCATATGTCTGAAATTCTTAAAGTTATTAATGTGTATCTATCATCCTTAGAGAATAAGGAGGCATGTTTATCATTCTTGGAAAATTCAAGGCTCAGATTTTACTTTTTTATGAACATGAAAGAGAAAGAAACCAACATGTCATGGCTGTAGACAATGTTTGCAAATGAATGATATACCAGGTCTCCCCCTAAGACATGAGTAAAATTTCTCCACCCAGTGATGTAGATTTTCCAGAAAGAAGCATTCATCATCACAACCTATTTTAAGGTGACTTGTGAAGATCACGTTTCTTATTATCCTCATTGATAAGTTAATACAGATTTTATCCAAAAAATGTATTTTTCAACCATACAAAGACATTGTAACTGGTCAATCAAATACACAACACAACCTTCTGATCTGGAGTTAGATGCCCTACTATTACGCCATGGACGATAAAAGAAAGAATTTGAGACTCGGGTAAAATGAGAGAATGAACACAGTACCATGGATGCAAATCATATCGATGTTGTAAGACAAACTGCAAGAAGAGGAGAAATTGTATCTCAACTCCTTTGTACGTACAGTCAAGATTACTCGTCTATAACAAAGACTACGAAATTGGGTGGCCAAAGATAACACAAATCCTATGTTGGGGGCACGATCCCTGAGACAAGAACTTCTATGGCTTTCGGTGTAACTCTAACTACAACACTGATATCCTCATTCACTACACTAATTGTCACACCAGTTTTTGCCTCCTCATCCATGTACTACAAGCCTAGTAACCTATTAAATATTAAGCAATAAACTTTTCTCTGCAATAATTGTTGAATCAACATTCCCAATCTACATACATGCAATCACAATAATAATACCAAAAGGTCTACAAATTCAAAAATGAACTTTCAGCTTACCCAAATAAAGATAATGATAACTCACTGACAATTTTTAAAACCGAAAATTAACAAAATACAAAAAATGAATTAGTGAGAAACATAAATTGTACCTTCGGCTCTAACTCAAGAATTTTGAACTCGATTCCTTCGTCCTTCGACCGTACAAAATTTTGTTCCTACAAATTTTCAAATAGATTAAAGAAATTGCACATGCAATCTAAAAAATTACATATATACCCAAACAAGTTTTGACCACATACCTTGGAGCACAAACTTTGATAACCTTATTTGAGAAAAAATAAAAATTTCTAGGAAAGAGATATCCAGTTCCTACAAAAAATTGAGTTAGTAGAATTGCATGTGAAAATAAAAAATGCATATACACAAAGAAATCAATTTGAGAAATAACTTTAGAAAACACTATTTCAGTAAAGAGGAAATTTTTTAGGCATTTCATCTAACAAATTAACCTAACCCATTTAAGAAATTTGAGATTTGAGCAAAGTTTTAACCAACAAATCTAAAAAATTTCAGCTAACCCATGTAGAAAATTTTGTTTCTTCAATGGGTTTGAGATCTTGCTTGAGAAAAATAATGAAATGGTTCAACAGAGAGACGATGAAGGTTAGCAAAGACGATAAAGGTTAGCTTGAGCTTCAAAAGAGAGAGATGCTGAAAGAGATCTTAAATTTTTTAAAAATAAAATAAATTACCTTTATTGGTGACGTTGTCGCCACAACATTAATTCAGAGACAACATTTTATTAGTCGTCGCTATAAAAATTGGAGCGAAAATTTTATTATTAGCGGGAACAATTTTTTTTATTATAGTGACAACTATTAGAGGCGACAAAAATTATCCGACACTAAAATATAATGTATTGCAGCGATAATAAATATCGCCACTAAATGATATATTTTTGCAGCAATAATTTGAGTCGCCACTAATTATCGCCAATAGAAATCAGATTTCTTGTAGTGCATCTTGAGAATGATCTCAATGTATCTGAAGCTTACAACTGGGAAAGGGTGAAGTGTGCGAGACTAGCCCGAGATAATAATTACATACTAATAGAAAAATAAAAAAAATAATGTCTCAGGGATTACAGGAGCTCTAGCTGCCCTCAAAAGAATCGTGTCTGACACACGCTTGGGGGTTGGTTTCTCTTCAACGGTCTTAAGACAGGTGAAATTTTCCCTTGGTAGAATGACATCCTCCATACCATGTAAATAACACCCCTTCCTCATTATAGAGCATTTGGCTTTTACTCATCCTTAACCCTTAAGCAATAGAATATCTTAGATTGATCCTTAAGAATTAGCTTCTTCTTTAGTTTTTCTAGGTTATCTTTGGCTGTAATCCATCAATCTCAGTCACTATCGACCCTCGATTAATAGGAATAAACGTCCAGCTATGCTATACGATTTATTTTTGAGCTTTCTGTTTGATTAATTTAATCTTTTGTTTACATTATTTATTTCTTTTCAAGCATTTACTACTAATCCAAAACTAAGACCATAAGGAGTGCTCTTGACTCATTACACTACAACAAAAAGGTCTATTTAAGACCAATATTTAGGGACGAGTTAATAATTTTTTCTCTAAAAGTATATTTATCGGGACGAGATTATATTCCGATCCCTAATTGTATATTTTATTGCGAAGGGATAAAATATGGTCCTAAAAAAGTTATTAACTAGTCCCTATTGATAATTTGAGCCTTGAGTAGGAATCTTACAATTTTAATAAAAAAATTATTTTGACAATTTAATTAGGAAAACATAAAGGCGCCAAAAAGGTCATTATCGTTCCATATTCATAATGAGCTATTTTTTTTTTTTATAAAAATTAAAATAAAAACTTTGTTTTATGTTAAAAGAATAGAGAGAAAACATTCCATATTCGCATTATCGTTATTCATCTTAAAAGATTTTCCCAAATTGTTTACAAATTACGTGTTTATAATTTGCTAATTCGTAAAGGCGCGTTCATTATCTGTTTGCACAATAAACTGAACAATCTTCGATCGTTGATTTCTCATTACGCAGCTACTATAACAGCTAATCAGGTATGATATCCCTAATTTTTGTTTTCAATTTCGTTTGTTTGGTCCCTAATTTGTGTGCTCGCTTAATTTCGTCTGCTTTCAATTGCTTTTCTACTACTTGCCTAATTCAAATTTCTTTTTTGCTCAATTTTGTTTGTTTGATTGTACTATTCTCTATTTTCTATTGCATTATTTTCAGTTTCATTTCTATAGTTTTGTATCATCTAAACAATATTAAATCATGTATATAATGACTTGTAAAGGGGCTTTGTTGGCCATCGCTTACTGATGATGAAACGCATCGTGAACCTAAAATTGGTTTGGTTTTGATGAGGTAATGTGAATGTACTTTGCTTCCATGATATGTGGATTGGCATATAGAAGTTTTTAGTATTGGATAGGGAATTGTGATGTCTCTGCCTAATTCTGCCCACCTAGTGTTTTTGGGTCTTTGTTGAGATTTGAACCTTGATCTCCAAGGTTTGCACCCACTCCATTGAAATTTAAGTTTCACTCTTGGTTGCTCTCATGTTAAAGTTTTAACTATTGTTGATCATTTTCTATATACTCTCTTCCCTGCACTAACATCTACTTGTTCCATCATGAACTCAAGTTTAGTAGTTGCAGTTGGCCTATTTTTGACTTAAAATATTTCTTGAAAAAATAACTCCTGTAAATTCTCTTTTCAGTGTACAATGTACTTATTGGCCTCATGCTAACTTGGATCAGAATATTGATGTACTTCTTTGTGCTAGTGGCAGTGGTTTCTTCTTTTTATCAGTAATACACTTTATTCTTTTCCTAGTTGATTGATTTTGATGGTTAAATGGTATAACACATTTATGACCAAATACCTAGATAACCCTTTAAACTAAGCATAATTTGCAAGTTAAACACTTTAAACTTTGCTAGTGTCTGGATACATGCCTTAAATTAGTAGAATGTATTTACTAAACACATGAATCCTTTATGGCATGGTTGGTGTTGTAGTCTTTTTTTTTTGAACATGTGATGGTGCCAATGTATTACAAAAGCAATATTTTTAATATTTCAAAATAACCCATTTAATTTGAATTTTTTCCTACTCCCCTCTCCTTTCCGCCCATCTCCTGGTGCAAAAGAAGGGCAAGAAAATTTTAGCTACATATTTCTATCTAATCAAAATCTATTGATCATGTGTACCTAAGATTTATATGTTATTTCAAACATTAGATATTTTAATTGAGCTATAGGATATTTGTACACATCCATATCTTTTTCTAGCTCGTTTGGACTAACTAAGCAACAAAGAATCAATAAAAGAAGTCACGAAGTGTGATATTTTGCACTCGTACTGTTAATGGCTCCTGTAGAAGGGAAAAAAGCCCTAACATTTTGACTCCGCTAGTTAGTGGCTGATAAGATTTTTAGGGAGCGTTCCTTCACTTTTAAAAGTTGCAGTGTCGTCTGACCATTGAGTTTATGTGTTTGACATTGCACTCATATACATGCTTCAGCTGGGTTGCAGATGTTTTGTTGTTTTATTCTCATGATTATTTCACAGATAGTTTTAAATTATTGTAAATTATACTATTTTTGACTTAAAATCTTTCTTGAGAAAATAACTCCTGTAAATTCTCTTTTCGGTGAATAGTGTACTGGTTGGCCTCGTGCTAACTTGTATTAGATTTTTGCTATACTTCTTTGTGCTACTGGCTGTGGTGTATTGTTTTTATCAGTAATACATTTTGTTCTTTTCCTAGTTGACAGATTTTGATGGTTAAACGGTATAATACATTTATGGCCAAATACCTAGATTACCCTTTAAACCAAGCACAATTTGCAAGTTAAACACTTGAAACTTTGCTAGTGACTGGATACACGCCTTAACTTAGTAAAATGTATTTACTAAACACATGAATTCTTTATGGAATGGTTGGTGTTGTAGTCGTTTACTCTTCAATTGTCTTCCCGACTAATAAGAGCTACAGAATTACCCTCAGTTTCAAGGTCCGGAAGATGCCCAACTCGTGCTATAGTTTCTGAACAAGTAGATCAATCTCATGTTTTTGGTATCTTCATAGTCCTTATCTGTTAACTGGAAAAGCCTCCTCTCCAGTGTCATATATCTTCTGAACAAAAAAATCCAGGATGCTCTTTCCTTTTTAGAATCTGCTCATTTAATGGTACAAAGTGCACCATTTACTTGTGCATGACCGACTCTATCGGGACCTCATCTCGGTGAAAACTATAGGATTTTCAGAACTGCTTGTTCTGCTTTGTTCTTATCTGCTTGTTTTGCTTGTTTATTTTTAGAACTTCCACTCAGAAAGTTTGCAATCACCTCACGAAAAGACCTCTTTACACAAATCATTAATGACTGATAAAGAAGTTATAATTTCAGATTAACTTAGTGATCATCTCATTTCATCTTAATTTAAACTACTCCCTCTATTTCAATTTAGTTGTTTTATTTCCCTTCTTAGTCCGTTCAAAAGAGAACTACTTTTTCCTTTTTAACTCTTTTATTTCTTTTGGTACATTTTATTTATCTATAGTTTAATACCATGAGATTTTAATCCTACATAAAATTAATGTGCCTGTGTGTCTATGCGTCTTAGTATAATTTTTTTATTCTTTATTTTTTCTCAATTTAATAATTTTTTTATTTTACAAGGTTATGGCACCTAGTAAGCAGGGGATGCAACTTATTAATGATTGGTCCAATGAAATCTACAAAAAAAAGGTGAAAAAGTTTTTGAATTATGCTTTTGAAAAAACAGGAGAAGAACATGAAATACAATGTCCATGTAACAAATCTTGCAATACTACTTTAGAATCTCATAAAACAATTAGGACACATTTAAAAGTACATGGAATAGTTTAGAATTATACCTTCTATTTCACTATGGGGAGCACTTGGGTAAACCGTTATCTGAATCCAAGTCTGAAGATAAATATGATGGTGAAGTGGAAGAACGTGAGAGTGAAGATGAAGTTGAAGAATTATTGAGAAAATGTATCCTAATCTTGTTGGTGGACTTAGACATACTGATTGTGATGATTTATTCGAGGAGGACCCAAATCTTAAAGCAAAAAAGTTTTACAAACTATTGAAGGATTTCGAACAGCCACTGTACCAAAATTCAAAAGCGTCAAAGCTTTCATCTTTGATTAAATTACTTTACATTAAAAGTATGGGTCGCTGGAGTAATCCATCAGTTTTAATGTTATTGAAAATATTGAAAGAAGAGTTGTTCTCTGATGGTGCTGATTTGCCAAACTCATATTATGAGTCAAAGAAAATAATTCAAGAACTCAAACTTTCTTACAATAAGATGGATGATTGCACTAATGATTGCATGTTATACTGAAAGGAAGATAACTTATTCAATTCTTGCAAAGTTTGTGGTGCTGGAAAATAGATCCCCATAGCGGAGAAACAAGGAACAAAAAAGGAAAAAATATAGCAGAAGAGTTTACGCTATTTTCCCTTAAAGCCTAGACTTCAGAGGTTGTTTATGTCTTCAAAGACATCTACTATAATGACATGACATAAGGATAAACGAGTTGATAATGGGATAATGAGGCACCCAACTGATTCAATGGCATGGAAGTCACTTGAGGAACATTATCCTTCATTTTCTACCAAGCCCCGTAATGTTAGACTTGGACTTGCTAGTGATGGATTTCATCCATTTCAAAATTCAAAAACCTCACATAGCATTTGGCCTGTGGTTTTTATTCCTTATAATTTACCACCTTGATTGTGTATGAAATAAGAAAAATTTATTTTATCAATGCTTATTCCTGATTCAAATGGCCCAAGAGATGTAATTGATATATATCTTCAGCCTTTGATAGAGGAATTGAATGAGTTATGGAAAATAGGTGTTGATACCTATGAAACATCAACTAAATAGAATTTTATGTTGCATGCATCTTTGTTATGGACCATCAATGAATTTCCAGCATATGAAAATTTATCTGAATGGAGTACCAAAGGAAAATTGGCATGTCTATATCGCAACAAAGACACTTTCTCAATTCGATTGGCTAACAGTAAGAAATAGTATTTTATGGGTCATCGACGTTACCTTCCTCTTAATAACAAATGGAGATATGAGAAACAGTCCTTTGATGGTACAGAAGAGGAAAGGCCACCACCAATATTTTTTTCTGGCATTGAGATGCTTAATCAAGTACAGGATCTTGAAGGGCAATAATTTTCAAGAGATCCAAAAAAAAGGAAGAAGATATATCATAAAGTTCGAAAGGATAATTGGAACAAGAAAATTATCATTATTAAACTTCTATATTGGGAGTATCTCTTATTACGACGTAATTTGGATGTTATGCGTATTGAAAAGAAAAATGTATTTGAAAGTTTTATGGGGACATTCATGAATGTCAAAGAAAAGACCAAGGATACAATTAACACTGAATTAGACTTGCAAGAGATGAACATTAGACCGGATTTGCACCTCATCAAAAAGGGAAAGAAAATTGAAGTTCCAACTTTAGGCTACACATTGCCTCCTGAAGATAAGCACACTTTTTTTCTTTTCTTAAAGAATATGAAAGTGCCTGATGGTTTCTCATCTACTATTTCTCAATGTGTGAACTTAAATGATCACAAGATTTCTGGGTTGAAAAGTCATGGTTGTAATATTCTTCTACACCATCTACTTCCTCTTAAACTTCGTGATATGTTGTCCAAAGAAGTGTGTGAACCACTTATTGAGTTATCTCATTTTTTTAGTGTGCTTGGATCCAAGGAGTTGAGAATTCATGATTTAGAACATACTGAAGTTCAAATTCCCTTAACACTTTGAAAGTTAGAAAAGATCTTTCCTCTTTCATTTTTTGATGTCATGGTGCACTTGCCTATTCTTTGCCAGGCCTATTCATTATAGGTGGATGTATCCTGTGGAACGATGGTTATATTTTTTGAAATATATCATTGGTAATAGGGCATGTCCAGAAGGTTCTATTGTAGAGGGCTTCATTGCAAATGAGTGTATGAACTTGTGTTTAAGGTATTTGCATAGAATTGACATAAAATTCAATCGACCTAAACAAAATTATGATGGGTTTTTAAAAGAATATGATGAAGGTTTTTCTATATTTTATCAACCTGAAAAAACTTTGGGAGCTAAAGATCCAGGTGAGATTCAGGCCGATGAATTAGAACAAACACATATATACATATTGAAGAATTGTGATGAAGTCTTACTGTATCTCAAGTATGAAAAACACTCATGTAGTATCATTTTTATTATTTCCTTTTGGGTAATTTTTTCTCTCTATGAGATTTATGATTCCCTTTAATTTTGTAGAGAATTTTCACAAATTCATAAGGATACTATTCGACACTTGTCTGATGCAGAATGGAACCGATAATTTATTAAATGGTTAAACGATAAGGTACGTAATACATAACCATCAAATTTAATATTTTAATATTGTAATACTCATTCTAAAGTATTTAGTGCAATCTTATTGATAGGTCACATAATTGTATAATGGAGATGATAGTCGGATCATGGAAGATCCACTAAAAAAAATGAGTTTAATTGCGGGGGTTATGTTAACTCCCGTAAAATTATATGAATTGCGGGGGTTACAAACTTGCCGCTAAAATTTATAAATTTGCGGGAGTTTTTAACCCCCGATATCTATTGACTAAATTTGCAGAGTTTTTAACCCCCGATATCCATCGAATATATTTGCGGGGGTTAAAAACCCCCTCTATCCATCGAAAAAAATAGCGCCTAAACTTGGCTCCTTTTTACTTAAAAAAATATTTAATATTTTTTGCCTCCAAAATATACCTCGCTATTTTTTCCCAAAATCGCTACTATAAAAAGGCCAAAAAGCGACGCATAAAAAAATGACGAACTATTGCGCTTTTAAAAAGCGACGAGAAAAGCGACACTGTCCGATGCTTTTTTAGTTGAATTTTTATTTTTATTTATTTAATATTTAAATCGATGGCCAACGTCTTAATATCTGTCGCTTTTCTACGAATTATTATGCCAACTAATTAACAAATAATTTTTATTTTTATTAAAATCGACGGACAACGTCGCTATAATATTTTATTTTTAAAATATTAATTATAGAAAAGCGAAGCTATCCATCACAATTTTTAATTATTTTTATTTTTTCTGTATTTTTACAAAAACCGACGTACAGTGTAGCTTTTGTTAAAAATAAGTAAAAATTAACTTTATATAGTTACTATATTAATTAAATATCAACCTAATTCAATTCAATTTTCCTAATTTATTTAAATTCTAGCTATTTTATACTCAATTTGTTTCAATTGAGTTTAATTTGACTCAATTGAAATCCCCAATTTAATCTTTTTTAACCCAATTTTTAATTCTAATTTAACTCATCTCCTCAATTCTAATCTCAATCGTTCATCATATGTGATCACGGTCAATATTAAATCAATTTTTACCTTTTTGTTCTTAAAATTGAACAACTTCAGACTATTTTTCTTGAATTAGGGGTCTATTGAAAACAACCTGTTTACCTTAACAGTAAGTTCTGCGTACACTGTACTCTCTACACACCCCAATTTGTGGGACTGAATCGAGTTAGTTGTTATATTTATTTTCTCGAAATCTCATAGAAAAACAATCAAAAGATGTTACCTTTATTATTATTATTATTATTATTATTATTATTATTATTATTATCATTATCATTTTCATTATTATTATTATTATTATTATATTATTATTATTATTATTATTATGCTCAATTTATTTCAAATTTATTATTGATAATTTTTATATAATATTTTTCATGTGACATACGTAATTCATTTGTAATAATAATAATTTTTATAATATTTTTTAATTTATTATTACTATGAATTTATTATTATATTTAAATAGTAGCCTTGATATATTTGTAAGATAATTTTATTTTTTTCTCATACTACCCTTGGTATTAAGTTCATGAAGTAGCAGTTTATACGTATAAAACTCTGAAGTGAACTCTTAACACTGAACAATACCAATTGTACACTGTATGCTCATTTTGTCTATTGATACCCAATTTTGACCTCCCAATGCTCCTCTTAGGCTGATATTTTATTAAAAATTATTAATTTTTAACATTAATATTTTTACGTATTATTTTGATATCAAATAAATAATGACGTGTCATATCAATGATGTTAATCTATTTTTTTTTGCAATCTATTTATTTTCTAACTTGATTTTGCCAATTTAAAATAATTTTAGCCTAATTTTATTCAATTTATTATAATTATAGTTCAAATTATATTTAATTGAACTCAATTTCAATCTTCATTCAAATTTAGACCATTTTTTTAATCTTTAGATCTCAGATGTACCTTTGTTTATGTTAATACCAACGACTTATTATTTCTCTCATCATTATCGCATTTATTATAATAGCAGCCGACCTCATTTAACTTTTTCTGTATATTTAATTTGTAGCCAATATTATATTCAATTAATGGCAATTACAGTCAAATTGATACTATTAATTTTGAGCTTAAATTGAAAGTTAATCTTTTGACCCTTTAAACTCAATTTTAATCTCAGCCATCAATTAAATTTGATCTAACGGTCAAGATGAAATCATCTCTTCTCATTTTTTGACAAAGATCAGTCGTACACCTCTATGCCTTCTCTCTACACTCTCTCTCTTCCTCTCTTAGAAATTGAACTTTCGTCGCTGCCTCGCCGCTGGCTGGCGAAGCCAAACGCTCACCGCCACCTTCATCTCCCCCGGGTTTGCTCCTCTCTCACGCCGACGAGCCTCAACGGACGTGACTACCGGCAGGCTGCCCATCAAACCCCAGCTGGGCTATCACTGCCATTAGCACCGGCGAACTAGCCGAGCCACCATCGTCGAACCATCCCCCTCTCTCATCGCAGCTGCTCAACCATGCAGCCACCGCTCCGCCATTCCTTCCCCTTATTTTCGTCTCTTATCCAACCAAATTTTGTAACAGGTAGTAGGTTTTCCAAGCCAAGTTGGCAGGTTTTCAAAGGTACATCTGATTTGGTAGATTATAGCAAATATTTTTCCAATTACTTGGCTGATGTTTAAAAAAAGTGATTTATTCCGAGCTAGAACTTACTTTAGTGACCTACATGTAGAAAATTACAGCACTTCCATGGACACCGAAACGTAAATCAAGCAGTTTTCTAAGCAGGATTGGCTGGAGAACATTTTCTTCTAACTATAGGAATCACATGGACATTGAAGTGTCCGAAATCAAGAATAAGAGAGCAATGAGTATCGGCAACATCAACTTAAATGCAACTGGTAAATAAGATGACACTGCATTATTTCTTGATAGATTAAATTCATAATGCAATTGTTGATGTTCTGCAACTTCCATTGTAGCAATAGTTATGAAGTGACATGGCCTAACTAGGTAGTTCCTTTATTCAGTAGAAAAAGCAATCAATTAAAGGTATGCATAATGTATATTTTTAACAAAGCAATTGAGTTTTGTTTTGGAATTGGGAATCCAAAGTTGGTTGATTTTGTCACTTTTCTAATAAGAATACAATGTATGTGGTTTCTAGGCTGACATCAGGTGTTTTTAGATCTGGAAATACATGTATTATTTGAACAGTAATGCATAAAAACAATCAAATGAATAATACTATATGACAATTAAACTTGTCTATTTTATTTGCATAATTCAGCAGTACACGTGTCTATCAACTTTGATAGGATAATAAGACTTGTCAATTAGCTATTTGAAAATGGTTTGAGTGTAGTTACTTGAAAATAATTATATTTGTATACAGATATAAATATAATAAGGACTGAAAGTTTATCTGATTGGTTTTTATACTTTGCATTTTTATATAGCCAAGTGATTCGGCTAGTGGACTCATTCACCCATGGATACAAGAAGACCACGTGATGATAGTGATCCTTGATTTTTTTGCAAATTGTCTTGAATATTCAATTATGATGATGTAATTGTGTGGTTGTAGTGAATCTTAGAATATTGAAAGTTTTGTGTTTAAATTTGATTTTGGAGTTTGAAGATACTAGTTAATGTTGAAAATTTGGAGTTTGAAGATGCTAATGTTGAAAATTCAATTTTGAAGTTTAATATTCAATGTATTTCTGAGATGCTTATGAATTACAATGTTTAATTAGTCATGTTGTGTTAATGATATATAAATTAAATAAATATAAATTGAGGTTATGCCTAAAGGAATAATTAAATTTAAGCAAAAATTAGAATTTATAATTTGTTATTGAAAATTGATGGGTCTCACTATTTTTTTCTTAAAAAATAAATAAATTGCGGAGGTTTTAAAACCCCACAATTTTTAAATAAAAATTTATTATAAAAAAACAAATTTAGAGTAACGAAGGTCAACCACCACAAAATAACCCCCGCAAATTAGTTATGGGGGTCGGAAAAAACTTCCGCAACTTGTTTGTGATGGCTCGTATTGTGGGAGTTTTGGAAACCATCGAAATTATATTTTGCGGGGGTTTTAAACCCCCGCAAATCTTAAAATTAACTCCCGCAATTTGACCAATTTTTTTACAGTGATCTGCTTTAACCTTTGCCAGACCCCGCAAAATTCTTAGTTTAATTCAGTCCTTTAAGCTTGTTAAGAGGTCCCAGACTTATAAAATTCTAGCTAAGTATTCAGACTTAATGTTATTTTAGCCTTCGAAAGTTGGCAATCTTATTTCCCAACCTTTACGTTCATTAAATGTTGATGTTTGATGTAATTCATGATCAAGAATGTCAGTAGGTGTTCTCGGATAAGTTTGGGATTTTTCGGACTTCATTTGAAGCACCTTTGGGATCCTAAACCAGTGAATCAACACGATCTTGACGTGTCGCGTCGACTATTGCGTTGATAAATATTTTCTCAAGCTCTCATCGTCCAATTCCAGTGAATCGATGTGGACTCAATGCAACACATTGGTTATCATGTCGATGCCAACGACTAAGCGCGTCGGCCTGCGTGTCAATGGTTTAGTTTACAGTCATTAAAAAGACGTGTCCTTAGGGTTGATTAAGTTTTTTTTCCACGCCCTTCAGCCCCCATAACATGAAATTTATCCCTCTTTTAGTAAGTTATAGTCATTCTTTCACAAGTTACTTAAGAACAAAAACCCGAGGTGAATTAAATTCAAATTCAAGGCTCAAGATTCCACCGTTAATTTTCCAGAATTCACCAACTAAGGTATGTGAAGTGTTCATCTGCGGGTTCCTTCCATCTTTGGAGTCCAAAAAACTCTTTAAAAGCTCATGTAGAGTGATTTCATGATTTGAATTAAAGTGTATTCCTAATTTATTACAAGATTCATGTAGAGTTAATTGATATATGTGCTTTATCATGTGAATTCATGTTGAAACTCTTGGAATTGTGTAATTGGAATTGAATCATGATGCCTACATGTTGTTTTAGTATTATGTGCATATATTGTGTCCCACAGGTGTTTGATGAATTACATGTGAGTTGAATAGTGAAGAAAAATGATATCATGTTAACATATATGCAAGTGTTTGCTTGAATGCCCAAATAAATGAATGATGACTAAGTAGTTAGTTATCATGTCTCAAGATTATGTCATGTCTTTTAAGCTTATGATATCGAGTCCTGGGGGTATTTAATACCCGATAATTTACCTGCTTGTCTAGAGCTATAGTCAATCACAGAGTAGAATTAGTTATGTCTCGATCAGTAGAATTCAGTCAGTTACAGAACTTAGAAAAACTCAGTGAACTCAAAATCAGTCCAGGTTAGTTCTGTAAAATCAGTTTAGTTCAGTTATATTGTACGATCAGTAACAATTCAGTCTAGCCTAATACCGTTTAGAATTCAGTCCAGTGTCTATCCAGTTGGGGGTAGGATTCAGCACTGAGTGAACCCAAGGATGGGGACTCACCTTCCAGTAGAGGGTGAAATCCTTAGAAGCAGTCCTCGCATTCCAGAATTATATAGCCAGCATAGGTTGAGACATCAACCTGCCAGTTGAGGGTTGATGAGGTGATCTACCTGCCAGTTGAGGGTACCACCATTCTCATTCAGAGTACCTGCCAGATGAGGGTGACATAACACTTGTCCTTACCCATGGCACAGTATTGACACCTTTCCAACTGGGGTTACAGGTTGGACCCCAAATCAGTTAGAGAAGGGGTATGTCGGTTCGATGATTACTTCCCACAGTCTTAGTTTCAGATTCAGTCTCAGTATGATACTCAGTTTAGTTCCGTAGATTTAGGACTATCAGAAACAGTCATTCAGTTACCAGTAATTCAGTATCAGTACACTCAGATATCAGTTAATCAGTGTTCAGATTCAATATTTAGTATTATTACATCTCAGTACGGTTTTCATATTCATGCATGTACTCCCATTCAGCCATACTCATTATATTCAATTAGTATTGTTCATGCATATAAGCCCATGCATTTCATCCTACCTCACTGAGCATACCAATACATTTAAAGTACTTATGCATACCTTTCTTTTGCGCTATGATGTCTTATATCATAGGTTCAGATGCACGAGCTCCCGAGCACCCTTAGCAGTTCCAATCTCAGCATACAGAGTTAGTGGTGAGTCCTCATAGTTCGAGGATGTGATTATTTATTTTAATATTTTAGTTTATTTTCAGTAGTCGGAGTTAGTTGGGGACTTGTCCCATCAACTTCACAGTTTAGACAGTTTAGAGGTTTTTTAGACTAAAGTATTTTCAAACAATTGATCAGTTTTCAAAATTGATATTTAGTTTTTTTGGTATTGTGATACCATAGAAAGTATTATTTATAGTATTGAATCTTGTGGCATGTTTTCCGCCAAATTTCTGCATATTTCAGTATTATTGTTATCCAGTTATTATAGCAGGTACCAGTCATGGGTTAGCTTGTGGTCCTTCGGGATTACGAGCATTGTGTAGCGTTCGGGGGTACAGACTTGGGGCGTTACAAACTTAATATCAAAGCCTAAGTTTCAAAAGAGTCCTAGGAAGTCTGAAATCCACATCTAGTAGAGTCTTGTGCATAGGTGTGTTGCGCGCCACACTTATGAACAGGAGGCTATGAGATGTTTTAGGAAAAATTACCTTTCTTTCAGTATTTATGTCGTGCGAGTGAGCATGAGCTCCAGTTAAACTCTCAGTATAATATTTTCCTTTCCATTTATAGAAATATGCCTCCAAAGAGGACTAAGGAGGAGGAATAAGAGACCAGCCAGAACCCCAACCCATCCATCCAGATCCACTATATGAACACGTCTCCCACGCTGAGTTTAGAGTGGCATTCACCACCCTAGCTCATTCTATGGTAGCCCAGAATGAATGCCCAGCTGACGTTTCGGCCAACCCAGTGGTCAATACTTTCACTATCAGGATTCGGGACTTCACTCGAAGGAATCCTCCATCGTTTACCGGGTCTATGTCAGATGAGGATCCTCAGGAATTTCTTGATCAGGTGTAAAAAGTTACTGATATTATGGGGGTGACTGCTATTGAGAGTGCTGAGTTAGCCACATATCAGTTGCAAGATATGGCACACTCATGGTTTAAATAGTGGAAAGCAGAAATAGTTGTAGATACAAGGTCCATAGAGTGGGAAGAGTTTGCCACTACTTTTCTGGATAGGTTCTTCCCATTGGAGTTGAGGAAAATGAAGGTTTTGGAATTTATCAATCTGAAGCAGGGAAATACGACAGTGAAATAATATTCTCTCAAGTTTACTCAATTAGCTAGATATGCTCCTCATGTGGTGGCAGACAGCAGATCCCGAATGAGTAAGTTTGTGTCAGGGGTGTCTAGCAGTGTGGTCAAGGAGTGTAGGACTACAATGCTTATTAAGGAGATGGACATATCCAGGCTCATGGTCCATGCTCAACAGATAGAGGAAGCTAAGAATAAAGATAAGGAGAGGGAAAGCAAGAGAGTGAGAATAGGTAGTTTCAACTTTGCTCGGCCTAAGTCAGAGAGTGGAAATCGTTCTCAGTTCTGCCCAAAATCTTTAGTCCCAGCTCCGTCCTCAGCCAGTTCTCCTATGACAAAATTCAGAGATGGCAACAGGGATAGGGCATTAGGCCCTAAACCCCAGGGCAGTGTTAGCAGTGGTCGAACCAATCCCCTTTGTTATAAGTATGGTAGAAACCACCAGGGTATCTATGGAGCATGTAGCGATGTATGTTTTGGGTATGGAAAGCCAGGCCACATAGTTAGAGATTGTCCCTAGTCAGGTTCTCAGGGTTAGTATAACCGTCCCCCACCCCACTCCAGTCACTCGAATCATCAGGGTGACGCTTCCAGTGCTACCAGTAGGCAACGCCTAAACAGACTCTATGCTCTTCAGTCCCAACTAGATCAGGAGAGTTCTCCTGATGTGGTCACTGGTACGTTATAAGTTTATCATTTTTATATTTAAGCTTTGCTAGATCCAGAAGCTTCCTTATCCTTTGTTACTCCTTATATAGCTGTCAATTTCAGAGTCAGTCCCGAAATCCTAGCAGAGCCTTTCTCAGTCTCTACCCCAGTGGGTAAATCTATCATAGCCCGATGGGTATACAAGAATTATCCAATTATGGTATCTCAGAAAGTCACTTCAGCAGACTTAGTCGAATTAGAGATGGTTGATTTTGATGCCACTCTCGACATGGATTGACTTCATTCCTGTTATGCATGTCGACTACAGAAATAGAATTATCCAGTTCCAGATTCCGAATGAACCCATCCTAGAGTGGAGGGGTAGTACTTCAGCACTTAGGGGTCAGCTTATTTCTTACCTTTGGGCAAGGAAAATGATATCTAAGGGATGTGTCTACCATCTAGTTCAAGTCCAGGACTCTAGTTCAGTGACCCCTACTCTTGAATCAGTATCAGTAGCATATGAATTCCCAGATGTGTTTCTCGAAGATTTTCTCAGGATTCCTCCCGAAAGGGAAATTGACTTTGGAATAGACCTTCTTCCAGATACTCAGCCCATATCTATCCCGCCATACGGAATGGCACCTGCAGAACTCAGAGAATTAAAAGAACAATTAAAGGATCTCCTAAATAAGGGATTTATCAGACCCAGTGTGTCCCCGTGGGGCACCCCAATTTTATTCATGCATAAGATAGACGGTTCCCTCAGAATATGTATTGACTACCATCGGTTAAATAAAGTCACGGTCAAGAACATGTATCCACTTCCCAGAATTAATAACTTGTTTGACCAACTTCAGGGTGCCAGTTACTTCTCTAAGATAGACCTCAGATCAGGCTATCATTAGCTCAGAGACAGGGAGCGTGACATCCCGAAAATAGCTTTTAGAGCTCAGTATGGTCACTTCGAATTCTTAGTCATGTCCTTTGGTTTTACCAATGCCCTAACATCTTTTATGGACTTGATGAACCGTGTGTTCAAGCAGTACATAGATATGTTTGTCATAGTCTTCATAGATGACATTTTTGTCTACTCCTGCAGTGAAAATAACCATGCAGACCATCTCAGAATAGTATTACAGACTCCCATAAATCATCAGTAATTTACCAAATTCAGTAAGTGCGAATTTTGGATAAGGCCAGTAGCTTTGCTCGGCTATATAGTTTTTGGTGATGACATTAGGGCTGATCCCCAAAAGACTGAAATAGTAAGAAACTGGCCCAGACCCATCTCTCCTTCAGATATTAGGAGTTTCTTGGGCTTGTCCAGCTATTACCGAAGGTTTGTTGAGGGAGTTTCATCTATTTCATCCCCTATGTCCAGACTGACTCAAAAGAAAGTTAAATTCCAGTGGTCAGATTTTTGTGAAAAGAGTTTTCAGGAGTTGAAGACTTAACTCACTACAACTCCAATTTTGACCCTACTAGATGGTTCAGACGGCTTTGTTATTTTTTGTGATGCCTTCATAGTTGGCTTCGGGTGTGTTCTGATGCAGAGAGATAAGGTCATAGCCTATGTCTCTAGACAGTTAAGCCCCATGAGAAGAATTTTCCTACCCATGATCTTGACTTAGCAGCTGTAGTATTTGCCTTAAAGATTTGGAGGCACTATTTGTATGGTGTACACATGGATGTGTTCACTGACCATAAGAGTCTGCAGTATGCACTCTCTCAGAAAGACCTAAACCTTTATCAGAGAAGGTGGTTGGAGTTGTTGAAAGACTACGACATGGGTGTTTTGTATCATCCGAGCAAGGCCAATGTAGTCGTTGCCGCTCTCAGTAGAATGTCTATTGGTAGTATTGCTCATGTCGAGGACAGTAAGAAGATGTTAGCTCAGGAAGTTCAACATCTAGCCCGACTAGGTGTCCGCTTAGTCGATTCAGCAGAAGGTAGTGTATGGGTGCAGAGTAGTTCAGAATCATCCCTAGTTTCCGATGTGAAGAAAAAATAGGATAGAGATCTCAGTCTGGTCAAGTTGAAAGAATAAGTCAGAGATCAGAAGGTAGAGGTTTTCTCCCAAGGAGGAGATGGTGTTTTGCGTTTTCAGGGTCGACTATGTGTGCTAGATGTAGATGACTTGAGGCAGCGAATCCTTGCAGAAGTGCATGGTGCGTGCTACTCCATTCATCCAGAGGATACTAAGATGTACCGTGATTTTTGGGAGATCTATTGGTTGAGTGGGATTAAAGAGATATATAGTACAATCAGTAACAGTTTAGTCTAGCCTAGTACCATTTAGAATTCAGTCCAGTGTCTATCCAGTTGGGAGTAGGATTTAGTACTGAGTGAACCCAAAGAAGGGGACTCACCTGTCAGTAGAGGGTTAAATCCTTAGAAGCAATCCTTGCATTCCAAAATTATGTAGCCAGCGTAGGTTGAGGTATCAACCTACCAGTTGAGGGTTGATGAGGTGATCTACCTGCCAATTGAGGGTACCACTATTCTCATTCAGAGTACCTTCCAGATGAGGGTGACTCAACATTTGTCCTTACCCGTGTCACGATATTGCCCTTCCAACTATGGTTACAGGTTGGACCCCAAATCAGTTAGAGAAGGGGCATGTCGGTTAGATGATTACTTCCCACAATCTCAGTTTTAGATTCAGTCTCAGTATGGAACTCATTTCAGACCCGCAGATTCAGGACTGTCAGACATAGTTATTCAGTTACCAGTAATTCAGTATCATTACACTCAGATATCAGTTAATCAGTGTTCAGATTCAGTATTCAGTGTTATTACGATCTCAATACGGTTTCCATATTCATGCATGTACTCTCATTTAGTCATACTCATGATATTTAGTTAGTATTGTTCATGCATATGAACCCATGCATTTCAACCTACTTCACTGAGCATACCAGTACATTCAAAGTACTGACGCATACCTTTTTATTGTGCAATGATGTCTTATATCATATGTTTAGACGCACGGGCTCTCGAGCTCCCTTAGCAGTTTCGATTCTCAGCATACAGAGTTAGTGGTAAGTCCTCATAGTTTGAAGACGTGATTATTTATTTTAGCATTTCAATTTATTTTTAGTAGTCAGAGTTAGTTGGGGACTTGTCCCATCAACACCACAGTTCAGACAGTTTAGAGGCTTTTCAGACTAGAGTACTTTCAGACAGTTGATTAGTTTTTAGTATTGATGTTTAATTTTTTTGGTATTGTTATACCATAGCCAGTATTATTTACAGTATTGAATCTTATGGCATGTTTTTTGCCAAATTTCCGCATATTTTAGTATTATTGTTATTTAGTTATTGCAACAGGTACCAGTCATGAGTTAGCTTGTGGTCCTTCAAGATTACGAGCACCGTGTAGCGTTCGGGGTACAGACTAGGGCATTACAAATTTTACGTGGTCCTACCAAATATTCAACACATTACAATGGTTTTATTGTTAATGGATATAGATTTTATATGGAGTTTTAACAGAGGTTATTGAATTACAATTTGTACCAGATAAAAGAGTGATTTTATTTTGATGTAATTGGTTTAATGTGTATGATGAAATAAAGAGAGTAAAAAAAGATGAGTATGACTTCGTGTGTGTTAATCCGGATAGATTTTTGAAAAGAAATGAGCCATTTTTTTTAGAGGACCAAGCATATCAGGTATTTTATGTTAATGATAATTCCACAAAGGTTGGCAAGTAGTTAGAAAGACTCAACCTCGTGATTCGTATAAGATATTGGAAAAATGAATGATGATATTGTAGAGTTAGGAGGTCCGTCACAAAAAAAATGAAAAAGAACTAACGAGGTAATGTTTTGGTTATTGACAATAATAATTATATTGTTAGACATTCTTATGACATGATGATTTTCTGTATTACTACATTTTCACATATTTTTTCTGGTTGTTTTACAGGTTCAAGATGAAGCGATTAAAGATTGAAAATGAGGTCGGATCAACTGTGAAGAGTCCTATCATGTATACATTTGTCGCTCTTGGTGCTATAGGAAAATGATAAGGACGAGATCTTAGATCTTTAGCTGGGAAAAAGAATATGTCAACTAATAGTTTATTTTCTCAATCTAGTAATATTTCTAAGCAATACCTCCAAGATTTAAAAACAATAAGTTATTTTATATACTGAATGAAATCAGGGTGCTATTCATATTCTAGGTTGTGAACTAAAGATATCCTTAATGATCACACATGTGGTAAAGTTAGGTACCATATATTTATATGAATTTAAATGCTAAAGTATAGAATGTGATTTGTTTGTCTAGGTTCTGTAGGGACGGGTCAAAGACAAGGGCTTAAATACTCCACCATATCTGCTAGTCAAGGAATGGAAACCATTAAAAATATCATGCTTATTGAGAAGGAGTACGTGAAAAATAATACTCAATACCATACATCGACTAATCAAGTTAAGAAATACACCCATGAATTTGAAATAAGTTTTTTGTTCGAATATGTTTTGTTTTTCCAAATCTATTATATGTATTTGATGAATTTTTATGATAATTTTGTCGGTTTCAGGTGCTATAGGAAAGGGACTAGAGCAAAGATCTAGATCTTTGAGCTCCTCTTTAGGGGTTTCTGAAAAAAAGTGAAATCTTTCAGTAAGAGCACCCTTAATGCTAACCAACATGTGCAAACTCCACCTAAAATCACAAGTTCAAGTTCTACCATGCCTTCTAGTCAAGTAATGTGAAGAATGGATAAAGATTCCTTGGTTCTTGATAAAGAGGATATGTAAGCCAATATTTTATTGCCTCCATCTATTTTATTGCCTCCAATATTTTATTGCCTCCAATATTATAGTCAAGTATGCTGAAAAAGGCATATTTTAAATTCATATGTTATTAATTTGTTGAACTAAATTTGATTGTTGTAGTTTTGGACAAATTGTACAACTGTATGTTCATCTAATCCTGGAAAGGTAAAAAGAGTTTGAGGTAGCAATAAGTGCAAAGAAGTTGCTGCACTTGAAATTGGAGAAAAGCCTAAATTAACCTTTTACAATAATCGAACGGTTGGAAAAAATGACATACTATTTTTGAGGCATTTGGGAAAAATTATTTGGGATCGTAATATATGTCCGCTGGGAGTATAATCATGGAGTGATATTAGCCAAGAAAAATTGAATCGCATGTGGGCAACTGTTGAGGTAATTAACATATCTATATCTGATTCAGTTTTTTTTTACTATAGAAATTCTTCTTATTCTTTTAAAACCTGAGGTCACTATGTTGCTCATGTTCTCGACCTTTCTTGGTAAAATGTTTGATAGTACCTGCAATGCATTAAATTAACCCATTTTTGAATATTGTAGGATAAATTTGAGGGTGTTGAACTGGGTGATCATCGTGAATATATTTTGAAATGGATGAATGAGTTATGAAACAAATGGAGAGGATACTTATATATAAAACATGTGAAGAATGAGTCACTTCAACAAGTTCTAAAGAATAAGAGAAATGGAGTAGACAAGAAAGAATGGGAATGATTGGTAAGGGAACATTTTTCTTCCGAAACTTTTCAGGTATGTTGTTGCAATTAGTAATACAATTATTTTTCTTTTAGCTGTTACAAGTTACATTTGGGGTTATCTACTTACTTGATGGACTAATGTGACTACTGCAATTAGCACTGACAAGTTGTTGGTTTTTATTACAAAAAACAACTCAGTCAGTACGTACCTATATACAAAAGTCGAGCTGCTTGAATTCTTGGATTATTAAACGTTAGATTATTGTTTTACAAATATAGGTGAGAAGCAATAGGAATGCAACAAAACGATCTAAGTTGACGATTCTTCATAACATGGATAGCAAGCCTATTCGAGATATTATTTATGACTAGGTATTATCATAAAGTTATTTTCCTAAAAAAATATTTATGAGGTGTTATCTGACACGTTTGTCTTTCACTACAAAAAACTGCAGGCTTTGCGGGGGTTATATTTACATATTGCGTAGGTCAGAAACCCCCACAATGTGATTGTACAGTGGTTTTCAAAACCCCCGCAATTACGAGCGTCACAATCTATTTACGGTGGTTTGTCATTTACCATCGCAATCAGTTAGCAGCGGTTATGTAATGGCGGTTTCAACCCCCGCAATATGTAAACTATAATTATCTCCAACTAATACTTTAAAACATATAGCGGCGGTTAAAACCTCCACCTTTTATTTTAAAAATTGCAGGGTCAAAACCCCCACAATTCACTTGATATTTCTTTTTATTTTCAAAAAGAAAGATTTCATTGTTCATGATCAATATTTAAATTATTTTATTTAATAGATTTAATATATATCATTCACTGTTGGACCAAATAAAAATAAATTATAATAACAACAAAAATCAAATTACATTAGATCATAAAAACGTACCACAAAGTATTTTCATTTATCTTAAAAACTAATTTAAACACAAAAAACTTCTCCAACAACAATTCAATAATATTGTTATAATTACTAATACGATTACAAATTTCAATGATTATCACTATAATAACTATCACCAGATCTTTCATTCACATTCGAAAGAGGTCCACTAGAGACATCACTTGGCTACAAAAGTAAAAATAAAAACAGTAAGGTTTTTGAATACTAAATATTTTATAACAATCCATTAACTTAATTTTTCTCAAATCAAAATTATTTACCGTAGAAGGAGTGAAAAATCCTGCAAACTATTCAGGTATCGTGCCTTCTTTTATTATTATATATTCCTTGAAAGCGTTCATCATTAGATTGTGAGAATTCACCAGTTCTTTGTAGTTTTCTTGGCTATTCTTATGAGCATCTAACATTTGAGTGTAATTTTCTTGGCAATTGGATGGACATGAACTGTTACTACTTGAAGAACTCATACCGCTAAAATGAGGACGTGTTTGTTTAAAGGATCGACTAGGAACAACTCCTAATCCCAAGCACCTCACCCTTCCAGAATACTCTTTTCCTAGCACCTTACCAACAACATCATTTGGAGAAACTTCAGACTCATCCATGGTGCTTTGACTTACTGCTAGTTCAATTTTTTCCTAAAATATAGTACAACACAAAAACCATAGTATAACTTCATCTAGCAGCGAACAATAAAAGAAGATAGAAAAAATAAAAAAATAAATAAGAAATAGATGCTGCAACTTTAAAACTAGAAAGATATTTAAGATTTCAAATGTACTGCCATATAATTTCTGCCGTTGCACAAGTAATATCCTCTGAATAAGAACGGTTTGAGATATTAGTTCTTTAGATTTCTTTACCCCCCTACATCAATAATTCTTATCCATCCAACAACTTCAAAAAAGTTGTTTCCCTTCCAGAAGTACTTCAAGATCACCTGTTTCCTTTCTAGAAGTACTTCTAGATCACTTCGAAAATTATTTTTGTATCTTACTATCTTTTTCAAAAATCCCACAATTTACTTATAGATAATAGTACCTATTTTTAAATAAAGTAAAGTCAGTTTAGCTAGAACTTGATTAATATACAACTAGATTTGCTACATGAACTATGTAAGTAAATAGAGAATTGATTGTTTCAGGTATGCTTTAGTCCTAACAATAGTTTACAATATGTTTGATTTGATAGCATGATACATTCCACAGATCGACAAAATCAAGTTGAAATCACGAAAGGGAAGTACAAACAATAGACCACTAACAACAACAACAAATAATAGCAAAACAGAACCACAAAAGAATAGCACGATTATCAGGTATAAGGAACGACAGCTAGTAACAAAAATCGAATGACAAGAAATTACGATGGCAGTATTGCTAACTACTAGGGGAGTACTCATAATGGTTTCTATGACATCTTCAAGGATATAGAATGGTGAAAAACTAAATTAGACCCGAGATGGCTAGTAATTTTCTTCAACAGTCACGTCGTTTCATAAGAACATAGTCATTTGTAGACTTTGACGTATTTTATTTTGGTCAAAAGCAACAACTTTCAGAAGTGTTTGATCGACAATAATATTCCAATGGAAATTATTGGTTTGGTTATTTACAATTCGTGGTAATGAAGATTTTGAATAAAAATCTCTAAGTCTGAACAAGCATTGATTGTTTATCATGCTTACCTAAAAGATCAAATCGGTTAGATTCAATAATGTATAGCCTGTGGTACTAGACTCCACTTTGTATTTATTACCTCTATCTTTGTGGATATGATTTTGTTCCTAAGAGATGGTTGGTGTAATATACATGTCACTAATGTTGAAATATCATATAACCGGTTGTGCCTAATTTGTATCGTGCCCATAAAGAAGCATCATATTTTCTCTCGTCCTCCTTAATATGAGTTGGTAATAAAGAATACACAATTAAAGTGGAAGTGAAAATCTATCAATTTTGCATCAATTACTTCAGGATCCACATCTATATGATCTGAGGAAGTATCATTTGCATAAGTACCTTCTCTGTATGATTAGCTATATTTGCTTATTGTTTAAAAAAGTCTGCAATGGACTCATCAGTAGTTTTATCTACAAATAGAAACATATGCTCCTGGAAAACAACATCCCTGGTCTCACATATCTTGTTAATAGTCAGGTCTATTAATAATTATCCTTTCTGAGTAGTGGAATAACCCATTAGAACTGCAGGTTTGGCCCTATCTAAAAACTTAAGTAACTAGTACTTAGATTAAATGTAACAAGATTCTCTTACTATCTTTGAGTTTCGACATTAGTACTTAGTAGATTAGTAAGATGAACACAAGAATAAGAAGATGAACAACAAGTTGCTAGTGAATCGAAATAGGCCTCACACGGCTTCACTAGACTTTGAGTTTGTGTTTTGAACAAGAAAATAAGATGAATAACAAGACAACAATGCTAGTGAATCGAAAAATCCCCACAGATCTTCACTAGACTTTAGATTCAATAACACAATGTTAAAACGATAAAAATTGCTCAACAGAGTACTTACACAAATCTCATTTGCCACTTCATTAAAATATGATCCATCTTCTTCCTTATGAGCAGCAAGATAATTTTTTGCTCGTCCAAGCTTATGTACAGTCTCAACCATCTAAAAACAATATTAAACATTTTATCTCTTCTTCTCGCGTTAATAAACCAAACTAAAATATAGTGAACAAGTATATTTCACCATTTCAGCTCTTCTTCTCGCGTTAGACTTGGAGCCACCAATGTGTGAAATAGTTTGTTTCTTACAATTTTCAGCATTTTGCTTGCACATTTTCTAGAAAATAAATACTTGAATTCAATATATAAATAATAAGTTCGGCTTCAAATGAAGGATTTAAGAAGATACCAACGATTTTTTGTCCAAACGATAATCAACATAAGATGTCCATTGATCCTCTAAAATTTCTTTAGGAATATTAGCCATAAGTTCAGATCGTCTTAGAAGTGGGTCAAAGGTATTATCCCACAACTTTAGCGTCCTTGTACCCTACTTCAGATCGGCTTATAAGAGGTTGCAGATATACATCTATGTTATTACCGATTGTACGCGGACTTGAAATTATCATTGAGAGAATGAAATTTGGCTGCTTCATACACAACCAAGGAGGAAGGTTATATGGAACCAAAATGGCAGGCCAAATGCTATAAGAAGTACTCATCGTCCCGAATGGATTAAAACCATCACTAGCTAAGACTAATTGAACATTTCAAAAATCAAAAGCAAATTCAAGAAAAGTTGTATCGAATATTTTTCATGCCTTACCATCTCTAGGATGCCTCAAAATTCCATCATTTTTAATATCCTCGCCATGCCATCTCATATGCTCAACAATCTTGGGGCACATGAACAATCTTTGCAACCTTGGTTTTAATGGGAAGTAACACAATTTTTTGCAGATTTCTTTTTTTGCTTCTTACTTGTTCTAGGTGCATGATCTTTATCATTCTTCTTTGTAGGTTTCCATATAGAAGTGTGACAATGTTTACATCTTTCCTTATTAGCATAATCTCCCCAATATAACATGCAGGGCAGATATCTTTCTTTATATAATCAAGACAATTTCTTGATGGTTTTCTTAGCATCATAAAAAGAACTAGGGATCTTTGCAAAATCAAATTCATCTCTAAGTAGATCTAGGATTATTTTCATTCCCTTGTCACTTAATCCACCCTAACACTTAATATGATACAATTTCAACAAAAATTCTAACTTAGAGTACTTACACCCGTCATACAATTCTTGACTTCTATCTCTAAGCAACTCAAGAAAGTCTGTGTTATTCGAAGCAGGCATGTCATTTGACATTCCTTCTTCTCCCGCTACTTGTGAAGGGCCTGCACCCACCCCCTCATGCCTTAAGCCCTAAAATGCTTTATTAATTAATAATTCTACGAGATTGTTAGGAGGCAGTATATCATGAGTAACCTCTATATTGGGAGAATTATTAACACATTATTTTCTCCATGTATAACTCAAGTGGTATAATTCTGAGGAAATTGCTTGTAGATCAAATGGGTGTGCTCAATATCTCTAGTTTCCCACTTTGTAAAATAGCAGAAAGGACACGAACATTTAATTTTATCTCCTATAGCTGCATTCATAAATACAAAGTCCAGAAATTCAGTCAAACCACGCTTATATTCAGATGTGTTTTTGGGCTTTTCAATCCAACATTTATCCATCTAAATATGTTAAGAACTAATCTGCAACATAATTAAGAGTGCAAATGATAAAGCAAAGTCAGATTATCAAAGAGCTAAAGTATGTTATTTCAAAACTAAATATGAAATGTACATATAGAAATTGCACTAGAGACAAAGATCTACAACCTTCTGCAATAAAGAAATAAGATTGTTTCATCATGATGATTTTGATGATCACTTAAAAACAGATAAAGAAATATCACTTTTTATTTTCGATTTCTAAGATCGTTTTATCAGTTGGACAACTGAAAAGTCTACTACTTACCTGAGCACTATAGTTTGTTTTATGAGTTTAATTTTTATACACTAGTCGAATTGAATATTTTTTATATAATTAGATCACTTAAAAGATAACTACAAGTAACAATATTAGTAATCTAGAAGAAACACAATAACCTACAGGATGTTGTCCACCCAATTAGTTGAATTTTGTGATCAGCTCAACATAAATAACCCTAATGGTCAATTCTTTAAAATCAGCAACCTTGATTAATGCTGGGTGCAATAGCACATCAGTTTGATTGTTGTAAGACTTAGCAATTTCAATAAGCACCTTTACAGTTAAAAACTCGATATTAGCAGCTTGATTGCTATCAGACTTAGCTAGCTCAATAAGCACCTTTGCTGCTAAAAACTCGAAATTAAGATCCTAGTATGACCAAGGTTTAAAACCCTAAAACTATAAAGAACAAAAACTTACCGCCCCAACAAATCCTCCCAACTTCAATTAAAGATATACCTTTATCTTTTAGAATAGCGACAATCTGCTTTGTATCTTCGAAAAAATAATTAGAGGTACATTCCCAAAATTTCAAAGTTAATATTCCCAAATCATGAAATAGAAAATACATAAGAATTAGAAACATGATGCAAAAAAAAATAATTAGTTACATTCCCAAAATTCAAAGTTAATATTCCCAAATCATGAAACAAAAAATACATAAGAATTAGAAACACAATGCAAAGATTAAGAATGATATTTATTGAACCAAATATGAAATACAACAAAAAAATAGCATCCACTCGAAACAAAATAATACTACAATCAATCCACCCGAAACAACTCATATCTCAAAAAGGAAAAAGAAGTACAAATAACCTATATTGATGCAAATAAGAGCAACATTTTAATTGAAGAGGCTCTAACAAATATTCCACTCATCAAACCAAAATATGTTCATTATGACCTCTACAAGACATAAATTCCTTCAACTACGAAAAACATTATAGTAAAAAGAACCCATTGGAGACTAATGTTTCTTTTAAACAGTAAAGACCTTAAAGAAGAAATTCAAACAAAAATACTCTAAATATAGGAAATTAAGAAAGGCTTTAGAAACATATATCGACAATCAGTTTCCTGGAGAAATACAATCGCCGGAGCAATATAATCGTCGAAGAACAGCTACCGTCAGAGAAATACAATCGTCGGAGAGAGGTCAGGCCATGTCACTGAATGCTGGTGTCGTCGGAGAATAGCTACCGCCAGAGTGAGGTCGGTTTGGGTCAGTTTTGATGGTGCAGTCGAAGGTTTTGAGAGAAAAAGAGTTTTTAAGGTTGTAGCGTGTGGTTGTTTTCCCTTTTGAGAAAAAGGATTTTGAGAGAAAGAGGCTGCTTTTGGTAAAAAGGATTTTGAGAAAAGAGGTGCTTTTGAGAAAATACGGATTCACGGATTTATTCACTAACTTTGCGGGTTTTATTAAGTATAGTGGGGGTTTCAACCGCCTCAAAAATATTCGCGGTTTATTTTTAATTACAGTGGGGGTTTTAACCACTGCAATTGTAATTAAAATAGCAGGGGGTATATAAACCCCCGCAATTTGATATATTTGTGGAGGTTAATACCGATCCCCACAATAAAATCTCCGCAAAATATACTTTTTTTTGTAGTGTTTGATGTAAAAGGGGGGGGAGATGGCAATCCACCAGATGGGGCAACTATTTTCTATGAGTCTCCAAAGAAATATAACAAGCATGTTGAACCTGAAGCAATTAAAAATCATGTGTGTTTGGTAAATTGAATATACATATTAATTACATTAAATTATATGGAATACTGATAGAAAATATGTCTTTACATATTTTTTAGGCTCAAATAGAATAAATGGTGACTGCAGGCCATCTTTAGCAAGCATAGAGATTATTGAAAAGTGTTGTGGACCTCAAAATCGTAGCCATGTAATATGCTTTGGAGGTGGAGTAAAGGCGAAAGACTTAAAAGGTGGCACTTCCTCCAAGGATGAATTATTATCCACGCTACGTTCTAATCAAGAGTAAAAAAAATACTTGAATGAGGAAAACAAATCCTTGAATGATTACTTGTCTACCTTAGAAGATGACATGAAAGAAATAACGAAAATAATAGAATTCTTCACTGCTCAACAACAACAAGTCAGGGCTACAACATCGCCCATTTCAACTGAATGATTAATTATTTATACTATCCAAGTTAGTAACCATATGCATTCTCACTCCTCTCTATATCTTTATTGTATTGGTTTGAGAAATTTTGAATGCATTAACTGTAGCAAACCTGATCATCCATAAATAACTGATGGATATCTAAAATTTTTGTGTCTCATTTAGTATCAGTGTCACATCAGCAACCTCAAAATCAACTTCATTCACCCCTAAGCTCTCTACCTTATTGCCCTCAGACACCTATTATGCACTCTCTATAAGCAACTCATCAATAGGCTACAAACAACCGTACACTCCTTAATGTGGTGGAATAAGAGTGTCAAACACACTCAAATCTTATTGAAACATCTTGATGTCCTTCTTAACCTTTGTTGTATCAGCTTGTAGCTCTGGAACAACACTATCTCCTTCATTCCCTGGAGAAAAGTCAATTACGTATTCAAAAACTATTTTGAGTAAGTATAGGCTTCAAAATATTGTAAATCATATCGTAAATTCATTTATGAATATCGAGGACCAGTTGTCTCAAAGTATCATTATTTTTTTGAGTCTTGTTAGCTATTGCTGGAATCTGATGCTAGAGGTAGAATGTAAAAGTTGTGGTGGCATGGAAGGAGTTGGACCAGAAGTTGTATTCCTAATAAATAGGGAGCGAGAGGGTCAATTAGGATGGTAGGAGTGGTTTAAGAAAGCTCAAAACCCATAACATCCACAAGACCATCCACTTTAAAAACTAAAGTAATCAACACATCTCTAATTCTAAAAAATAGATACAGATTAATGTACGATTCTGTTGAATTTTTTTTAGGTGGGAACTTAATGGCATCGAAAAATAGATACAGTGAACAAGAAAAGTTGTCTACATTGCTGCTCTATATGTATACTCTTGTAATTTAAGTTCTCTGCTTTGAGTTTGATGATATCTCTTCAAATTGGAGTGTGTTTTCCAAAGGAAAAAGATGTTTCTATAGAAATAATGATTGTGATATTGTGTGGACTGACCAAGGTTGAACACGTAAGTTTATTCTTCCATTAGGGACTCTAGTGAAAGAGCTACCTGAAGCAAAAATAGAAGACGACTAGGCACCCTTCATGCCTATGAATTGCTCCAAGCATACTGTTTATGTTATATAGGTAGTGTATACTACTAAAGACATGAATCAACAATGTGACAAATTAATATGAAATTCTTATGGAAGTAATTAAAGTCATATTTAAGGTATGTAAAATCTATTCACTCCTTTTATGGCATTATTCGGGACTTCTACAAATAATCTGATGACTTTTATGAAGGATATACAGTCCAGTTTAACTGTTAATTGCCTATTCAAAACCAATTTACAACAAGAGGCAAGCAGGCTATCCAAATTACAGATTTTGGATTTAATGTAAATTGCACTCGCCTTTGATAATGTTGTTGTTTCATATCAACACTATAAACTACTGGATGTTAAATAAGTACTTGACTGTTTATCTAAGGTGTATATATATTATTGTACGATCTAAAAGAAGTTGTTGAGGAACTTTAAGCAATTGTTTGGGTTAAGATTTGAACTCTTCAAGCTTTGGTTGGACTGTTATGTGTTATAGGACTAAGCTTTGTGTATATCCTTGAACTCACACTCTTGTTAACTGCTGAAGTATTTGATTATTCTTAGTGTGAATGTATGATGTACATATTGGGCGATACTTGTTACTTCATCTCTATTAAATGGTTCGTGGAGCTTTCTTTGCACTTGAGTGTTTAAAAATTGAATTTGATACTTTGATATATTCACTTACTTGATTTATATCGAGCATATGAGGCAGGGCTAGGATGTTTGATTATTATTGTTGAACTCCTGTTAGGAACCATTAGATTGTATTGTTTACACCAACTAACCATTATTGGTGTCTCAAGCAGTTGAAATCCTAATAAACATTATTCACTTGTTCTTCAAATGTGTTTACTTTAATTGTTGTTATATAAATGGTACCGTTATCTTTACTTATGATTTATGAATAGCTGAACCGATCTCACAGATTATTTTTCTCCTGAAGTGATGTTCTAAATTTCTGCTTTACTGTTACAGGAGTTACTTGATTAAGGTGAAACAGTAGCAATCGAAAGTCGAGGACTTGATTATTTTTTGACCTTGTGATGGAAGCTGACAATTTAAACTGAAAGTCGATGACTTAAACAGTAGAAATAGGAGTTACTTGATTATTTTATTGCTATGTATTCAAATTTTATGGAAAATTTGATATCATACTCTATCTCTATCGGGATGGTAACTATGTTTTGTGTGAAACAAATATTGAAACTAATATCATGGGATGTTAACTTTGTTTTCTGGTCTCTAATTATAGCATGTTTTTGTATAGAGATTCTCGATAGCAATTTGATATTTATTTGATGAAATTTATTATTTTGTGATATTATTGTGGTCAATTAGAGACTAGAAATATTGCTCGTCTTTAAATATTTCTCTAGGATGAGATGTTGCTCGTCTTTAAAGGTTGATCTAGGACTAGAATGTCTCTCGCCTTTAAAGGTTGATCTAGGACCAAGATGTTTCTCGTCCTTAAAGTTTATCTAGAAAAAGAATTTTGCTCGTCGCTAAAGGATAATTATGACTTGGTAGTTAATCTATTTGGGATGAGAAATACCATCGCAAAAAGATAATTACGATGATGTAGTTAGTCTATTTGAGACAAGATATACCATCGCTAAAAGATAATTATGACCAAGTAGTTAGTTTATTTGGGATGAAAAATACCGTCACAAAAAGATAATTACGATGAGGTAGTTAGTCTATTTGAGATAAGATATACCATTGCTAAATGATAATTATGACTAGGTAGTTAGTCTATTTGGGCCGAGATATATCATCGCAAAAGGATAAGTACGACCAGGTAGTTAGTCGATTGGGACAAGATATACCGTCGCTAAAACATAATTACGACCAGGTTTTTTGTCGTCTCAAAAGGATTTTAAGGAGCGACTTATTAGACTCGTCGATAATGACCTTTTGTGGCGGATCTTGTTAGGACGGGACACAATCAGTTTTTTCCCGTCCTTAAAGACCAATTGTGACAAGATTTGGACATTCTGGGTTCAGATTTCCCTTCCTTCTAGGCTATTTTTCTTATAGTGCAAACAAATTCAACTATATCAAAAAGACTAAATAGTTTGGCCTCCACCATAAGACCAGAGAAATTATGTGGGTTTTCTAATTTATCACCATTCGCTAGTCTTTATTTGCACTTCGCCTTATAGGGAAACAATTCCTAATTTCTTGCAAATATGAAACGAGCATGATCCTACGAAAGGGATGCGAGTAGTTTACTAGTCGAATGGAGTACCTCAGACGGGCATTATGGCAAATCTTCGAGAGATATCGGAAGTTTTGGTTGATACAATTGAAGAACTCATGATAGTTCAAGGGATTTGTCAAGTTTTATACCAAATTGGTCCATCATTCTTCACGAACTCATGAGGGAAGGGGGGCAGACCAAATAGTCCGGAGCTTGAAAGTGAAGGCTCGGTCAGAGCCATGATCAATGAACTATGATAAAGGGTAAAGTGGTAGTACTTCAATATTTTTTCTTGAATAAGGCTTACTCTAAGGCTCCTAATCATCGAGATGGTGGTCGTTCCTATTCACAAGATGGCTCTTGATCTTAGGCGTATTTATACACCTAAGTGTCATTAGCTACATACATTTAGCTTAGTTTGGATGACTTAGTGTTGTTTATGTGAATAATCAGTGATATTTGTGTAATTGTTTGCTAATCCTCATGTTTAGGTGGTTTATGGTTTAAATGAATTAATATAAGAGTCACAATGGGCAAGGAAAGATTAAACGAGATAACTAGTTCAATTGGGCTAAGCAATACTTGTTCGTGTATGATTTTTTATGTACTTTGTGTATTTTATAATATAATACTTGTGATGAGATATTTTAGGAGTCTACTGGAGATGCTATAGGTGATAAAGAAAGTTGTACATGAGCTA
The DNA here is from genome assembly GCA_030864215.1 of Capsicum pubescens. Lineage (NCBI taxonomy): Eukaryota > Viridiplantae > Streptophyta > Magnoliopsida > Solanales > Solanaceae > Capsicum > Capsicum pubescens. Next base: position 67,034,046 of record CM061549.1, on the reverse strand, counting down.
CAAGTGATGATGGAATATGAGCAAGCTTGACATGAACTAAAAGACGAAGTATCACGACCTGAGGCTAGCCCGACAATGGTGCTTACGGTCACAAGTGACTACAAGCTAATCCATGAGCTGGTACCTACTGTGAGCACTGTGTAAACTAATAAATAAAGATATATGCGGAAACAACTAATAATGCCATAAGGTTTTAAATACTGAAAATACAACTGAGTTCACAAGATTAAAACATCTGCTAAAAATACTGAAATCCAAATGATAAGTCTGATAAACTAACTGACTGTCTGAATGTTTGAAAAGCCTCTAACTAACTGATTGTGGAGTTGATGGGAAATCCCCCCAACTAACTCCAACTAATTGTAATAAAGAGATGCCGAAATAACTAAATAAAAGATAAACTTATCCTCGAAGGATGAGGACTAACCACTGCTACTGCTGCTGTAACACTGAATTTATCTAAGCGCGGTCAGAAAACTGAGTATCTGAACCTATGATATAAGATATCATAGCGCAAAAAAAAGTATGCGGTCATTACTTTGAATGTACTGGTATATGAGATGAGGTTAGGCTGTAATGCAAGGGTTAATTGTGCATGAACTAATAACTGACTGAATAGCATGAAATAACTGAGTATGCATGTATGAAATAGTTGATCAAAACACATAAAAACTGTAGAATCTGAGAATGCATGACCAAACATATATTATTTCTGAGATAATCTGTAAGCTGAAACATTGAAATCTGATAATTGAATAGCGATAAGCTGTATGGTTTGGTCAAGCAAACCTAAATTGAACTCTATACTGAATACTGAACTGAGACTGTATGAGGTATCATCTAACCGACATGTTCTAATTTGAGCTAATCGTGGTCCAACTTATACCCCAGTTGGAAGGGTATTAGTACCGTGCCACGAGCACTAACACATGGTTGTGTGGATCCACTAAACTAGTATTCCAAAGGACTAGGAAGTCAGTCCTAAACTGATGGGTGACCCCTAAGAGAATGTCAGTCCTAAATTGGCGAGTGATATCTCAGAGAATGTCAATCCTAAAATGGCGGGTGACATCTCATAATCCTACGTTGGCTACATAGTTCTGGAACTTAGGGACTACTTCTAAGGACCCAGTCCTAGCTGGCGGATAATCCCCTATCCCTAGCTTTGCTTGGTGCTAAATCCTACTCCCAACTGAATGACACTGATTACTGACTGAACTAAGTTTAACTGAACAAATAACTGATCATAATAACTGACTGAAGGATAATGCTCATGGTATATCTGAAATCATTCTAAAGATACTGAAATTGTGTAAACGACTAAGTATTGGGTATTCATAACCCACCAACACTGAATGGAAATAACAATGATGACATATAAATCTTTAAAAATCATAGTAGGAAATCATTGTTCAAAATCCAATACATAGACATTTCATCAAACATAGGTGAGTCATGAACTTAAGCATGGGAATTGGTAAATCATGAACTTAAGCATGGGAAAGAGTAAATTATGTGATAATAACAGAATTATAATACTAATATCATGAGTTAGGGATTTAACATAAAAATTTTATCATTTAAACATGCGAAGGCTCATTCCATCAAAACACTTGTAAACACAATACATATATCAAAATTCGTAAGAGCTTCATGAAAATAATTCATCATAAACTTGTAAAATTCATCATTTAAAACATAAAATGGATTCTTGGACTTCATGGGTGAAAAGGGCCCATGGATAAACATCACACATACCTTAAAACTTAAATCTTGAAAGCGAAACACAAATCTTTAAGTTTCCTTGAAGGTTCTTGGATTTGGGAACTTGATTTCTTGATTTTATTGAAGAGGAGGTAATTAAATTTGATGAACTTGGGGGGATGATTAGGGTTTCTTTGAGAGAAGAATTAGGGAAAAGGGAATATAATGCTCTAACTGACATTTTAATTTGTGTTTTTATAAATTGGATTGAGGGGAAAAGACAAGATTACCCCTCAGATATTTAAATTCGCAACTGGAACACAGATTAAAGGCTCACCGCAATGCGGTGAAGGCTCTATTGCTATACCCACCGAGACGCACCACTATCGTGGTGAGGTTCTGGAATTGAAATCTAAACATGACCCAATCCTCTTCTAAAAAATCTGAAACTTTTTCGAGACATGGTCCTTACACCCCTGAACATGAATTAACCGAAAAACCTACGTTTCGAAGCCGGGAAGACCAATTTAAAAATCCTTGAAGTTAAGTGGCCAAAAATAAGACTAAGTCCCCAAAACTTAGTGAAATTTTTAGGCTTTAAGCCTCTTATGCTTACAACTAGGAGCTGAGCTAAGCTAAGCATAATACAGGATATTTCACGAAGCCAAACAAAGTTATGCATAGTTACACCACCCTCCATATTGCACCCTTCATCCCATGGAATGGGATACACACTGTGCTTCCAAGCTCATGTTTTCAGCGATGCACTTCATAACAACTTGAAATTTGCCACTGTTTTGGTTCTGCTCTAGGATCCGTGTCACTCACCTTACAGAAGTGAGCGAAAGTCAACTTAAAGTCTTAATTTGAGTTAGAAACGTGTGGTACTTGTACCTAATCCCCATGGGACCTATTTTGGAAGACTTGTAGGCTATATAAACATTAAATATGTGACAAGGAAAGGTGGAACACGCTAGAGCAGTCCATAACACAAAATTAACACACACACTCCAAAATCAACTAAAACTAGGTTTTCTACTTGGTTTAAGTTAGGGGCAAAGTGGTAAGTGCACCTATTTCGTTTGGGGAATATCATAGATGAATTTATGGGCTATGTAAAGATCACATACCCGAAATTATAAATATCTTTGGAGTGTACACGATTTGGGGAGGAAAAGAAAACCTCAAGGAGCTCAAACTAGGGTTTTTTCTTCTTGTAATTTTCTTTCTTGTAGTTTTATTTTATGAATTCATATGTGGTGATTCTTTGTAAGATTATGAGTGGATAAACACCCTCTTTCTAGGGTTGAGGCTATAACCCAGAGGTAGATCTAGGGTGTTAGATGAGGGTTCCCGGAAACCCAGTAACTTTCATGTGGATCTTTTATTTATATTGAAAAATCTAGTAAATATAGAGGAATTATAAGTTAGGAACCCATAAATGAAGTGTGTCATTGGTCTAGTGGTAGAGAAAGAGCTTGCTAAAGTTTTGTAGGCCCCTTGGTTGTGGGTTTTAATCCTGTAAGCCATTATATTTTTATATTTTATTTTACTCAAGGAACCCACAAACTTTAAATCCTAAATTCGCCTTGCTACAACATGATTGCTTAATTATGGTTGTAGTTGCTTAGTATGTTTATTACGTAAAGTGATTGTTCTTTCATTCTTGCTTTACTATAATAAAGAGTCATTCACTTTAGGATAAATTCAAGTCCCAAAACGAATTGACAATAGGAGTGGAGGGATAATACAAAGAATGTAAGGAGTGTGGATCATGTCTTTAATTGATTAGGTTCTAATTGTTAAAGGATTATTTGCGGTTAGGATTGGGATATACCTAAATGCCTCACTTGGTTAACAAAGTGGGAAGATAACTTAGTCCATTTGAATTAGAGATTTAAATCCCTACTCAACGATATAGTTGTGAGACTAATATGGGTAGAAGACTAAGAGGGTGACCATCCCCGAGTTGTACTATCAACCTCATAAGTCAATAATCACGATAAACAACAACATTGGCTATAAACTATAGTTATGCATGAATGTGTAGTACGTCTTAACCCTGGAATCTCTCCTTATATTGCTTACAATCCAAATTTCATATCGTTATTATTTTTGTTGTTTAGATTATAATTACAAAACTAAAACCCTGTTACAAACCCACACTTGTTAAATTGAAAAATGTACTTAGAATTGGTGAATAACTTACTTCAAGTCCTTTGGGTACGACAACTCGGCTCTCACGAAGAGTCAATTTACTATTTGTTTGACCATGTACACTTGCGTGTGTTGTTGTATGCAACACTACACTATACATGCCCCCCATTCTGAAGAATCCTATACAGGATGGTTTCATAATGACAAAAATCTCCAAGTAAGACAAAAGGAAGGATCCTTGGAAGAACATAATCAAATTCATAATGATGATGAATAAGACCAGACTGACCCTAGGAGAGGCAAAAATAACCATGGTAAGAGAGTTAAGGGGGCCCCTATTAGGAAAGGCGTTGGAGTAGTTCTCATTCCCGATAGATGACTCTATAGACTCATTTAATATAGTGGACATAAGTTTCATGAAGGCCCCTGGATAGGAGGAGAAAAATGGCGAACTTCGGCCTATGGTATACCATTCTAGATCCACCAAGTTGTCACTTCACCCAGGGATATGATCGGTTCAAATAAGGAATAAGCGGTTTGGAACTAGGTCGCATGCAAAAACCCTCATTGAAAGTGCCTCAGGGTCTCTTGATGGTCCTATGCATCCATCAGAGTAGAGAAGCACATCAAGTGTAGAAAACTGTGATGTCATAACCGTACCAAAAAAATCTTGGAAAGCCTCTAAACGAAGGAAAGGAAGTATGATAAGTTTGGCTTACCGAGGTCAATAAGACAAGCCAGTAGTTAAGGATCTTTGAGGATGGGATCTTTTCTTTCCTTAATTTTTTTAGTTTAACAAGTTTTTGGTTTTGTAGACTGAAACGAAGATGCAAGAATAAGAATGCATTGCTGCTTCAGGAAGAAGAACATAAACTAAGAAGGCCTGGAAAGACAAGTTACGCTCTCTTCCATCGCATAGCTTTTTATCCCAGGTGAATTTTTCACCAACCAAGTTAATAGTTGGTATAGCTGCAGTAGGCACTATGACTATTGTGTTTATGATGTCCTATAATAGAATAATGAATGAAAAAACTAGCGTCTATTTGTGCTTATTATTTGAATTCCCTCCCGGTATTGAAATAGATATATAGGGCGGATCGCAAACTAACCATCAATAGTGAGGGCCCTTGGGTTCATAATTTTTTGCTTTTCAAAGAGCCCTGAGAAGGATAGCCTAAAGGTGATCCTAAAAGGGGAACAATGTTACGACTTCAGAATCCATGGAGCGAGGGATTTGAATATCCCTATATGAGGACTTAGGACTCACTTCCATGGGCGCAAGCGTCCCCATAGGACCTTTACAAAAGTAATATTTACGGATAACACATGGGTTGATCATCTAATCGTGGGGAAACCCAGTATCATGTCGCCACATGCTCATCTTGAAAGTGCCCGAACATGACGCTTAATGTAAATTAATTATTATGAGTATTTTTCAATCGTCCCCTAAAGTTTGCTCCTCTGGGTAGATATGGACTATTCTGAGTTTTCATACACCAAAGGTACGAACTAAACTATGTAGGAGATGTACAAACCTAAATGCTCAATAAATTTTAAATCAAAGGGATCCCTCATTGTTTTTTCGAGGTTTTAAAACGCCTGAGATGCCTATGGTCGAACAGGAGAGCCAACGACCCAAAAGGCTTGTGAAAATAAGAATGACCAGTAGCCAACTATGTCATCATAATCCCAATGGTCGACACAACCATCCAGAGCCCTACCAAAAGTTTGGCGAACATTGCTTTTATAAAAGGAATGACAAACCCTTATGCTAATGAGTGATCAAGGGCCTAGGGATAAACATGGTAACATTTTGTAGCGTAGTACAGGAGATATGTTTTCACAAAAACAACAATATTATTAAAAAAATAAAAGGGAAAGAGAAATAAAAAGAAAAATGAGAAATGAGGCAAGACTCCCGAGAGAAGCAAGACAAACATCTAAAATCTTCTTTTTATTATTACACTGGGATCCTTGAGTAGGAATCGAGATTACAAGGTAAAAAAGAAAGATGAACGAAATGTATGAAAACTACATATAACATAAAAAGAGAAGAGAAGGTGGACATGATGATATTCTAGTTTCAAAGAATGGCTTGATAGACGCAGGGTTTTATTTATGATAGCCGCTCCAAGGTTTGAAGCCTCTTGTAGAAGGGTATGTGGACAGGTCCCAGAGGATGCTCCCCGGAGTGGGATTTACCGTGACCCTCCTAATCAAGTTAGATCAGAACTTGATGAGGGCATCTAGGAGCCAAAATGCCTCCTCAACCGACAGGATAGAAGAATAGGTGCAACTTCCTAGAAGGATAAGAGGAGGGATGAATGGGGGATCCATTGTCCATTATCATCAACTTAGGCCCCAACATATCCCACTCTAGTAACCAAACTAATCACCATGCTAGGTATTCCGTGTTAAAGGAATTACAAACATGGTTGGCCATACGAGAATTACAGACTATGCTGCGCAATTTTGGGAAGAGCCCTATTAAGGTCTCCTTAAGGCAAAGCAAGTTGTTTAGAGAAGAAAGATGTGGCTAGGTTTGGATCGGAAGGAATAACTTCCTTTTATAAAAAGAATAATGGAAGCTAAAAAGGTGCGGATGCAGCCAATACCTACTAAGTAGATGGTTGAAATGCTATGTAAAGACCAAAGCGACCTATTCAACGCTTTGCTTTCCTAGGCAGGGTAGCCTCAAAATTGGTGAATTATTCAAGGAGGAATGTAATAACAAAATATCTAAAAATACTTTTCGAGGTGATAAGCCTAAGGCAATAAAAAAGGAACCAAAATATATTTATTTACAACAAGCATATACAAATAGGTCCTACGAACTTGTGGTTTCCTTAAGAATATGATAGGACTTCCTTTTAGAAGGGTTTTTTTACCGCTATCTGACCTTTTATCGATGAAATAGATAACCAGGTTTGGGACTTGGTAATCACTCCTTCTAGGTATAAGCTACATTTCTTCACACTGATACGAATGTAGGCGTGGCTAAATTGGGTATCCCTCACTCTGATAGGGCCAACCTTTTCCATTGTCATCTTTCATTATAAAAAGGCATTAACCTATTTTTTTCAAATAGCAAATCTCAGCTAAAGTTCCATCTGACTGGCGAGATGAAAGATCTTCCTCATTATGGTGAGGACATAGGCAAGAGGAATGAATCTATTAGTGAAGTTCTTCCTGCACTTGCAGAAGGAGCTCAATCTGGTCAGAATTAGTAGAATTCCTTTTGCAAAAAAAGTACACTTTATCTTCCCGTAGATAGGCTTTGTTTGGTGTCAATCCTTTTCAAACTAAATCATGAGAAACTTAGCCATAAGCATCTTGTCCTCAGACGTTTGATGATTTGATGAACCAAGGCCTCTTCAAGGGGGGTCAAACCCCGAGGTTAGCTAGAGAATCCTCTAGACCGACGAGTTTAGATATTTATTTCTTTTTTTTCCATAAAACATTAAGGGGTTACATTCATGGTAATACTGGCCTGGGGAAATGAAAAGATGATACATCAGTATAGGAAAGAGAAGAGTAAGGGAGAATTTGGGTCAAAGAAAACTCACCATCGAGGCATAATGAGTCGTATTATTTATCAAACATTCAAACGTGGCCTTTTCCACCCTCTAACGGTCCTTTGGAGACATCAGGATGCCAAAATAGCCTGCCACTTCAGCCAACCTCAAAATAAGGCTTAGCTCCTACATAATGATTGGAAAGTCGTGCAACGACATAAGGGTGTAGGACCAGGTTCAACCCCAGTTTTTGCTAAAGAAGGAAATTCTTTTGGTGGTAAAGATGTTGGAGCATGGAAGTCTGAAGAAGGAATAATTTATGAAGATTGGAGAAGCATCACCCAGATAGGAGAATGAAACGCGAGGGAAGAATCTTTTCTCATCCCGACAAGAGTATGGCATGTGCAAGGGCAAACCCCTTTTATTCTATCATTAATAACTTGGTTCTTACAGACTCAAAGAGACTACAATATTTTCTTGAGATATCAAAATAACATCACGACAATTCTCTTAGCCTTAGCGAACCCACTGGTATCCACAGTGACTCTAAAGTCATCAGGTAGAAGGCTGAGGTTCATATAATCTTGAAGGCATCCATCATAAACCCGACCTAAAAGATCGAGATCTATTAACGAAGATGAAAACAACCTTGAGTTTATTTTATCCCTTCAAGATGAAGTAGTTAAAATCTCATAAAATATGGTGAAAACGAGAAAAGTAGATGAGAAGATTAAAATCAACCTTGGTTTTTGTGTTTCACTTACCAACAAAATCAATTCGACAGTGAATCAAGTTCAATCCTTTGTATTGGTAGACTCGAGTATGTGAGCTACCCAAAGATGAAGGGTGTCAGTTTGCTCATTAAGGTCGTCTTTCAAAGAGGGTTGCCACCGAGGAGCTATAAAAAACAAAGAAAGTAAAGTGTGAGAAGCAAAATGATAAAATGAGACTTAGAAGAGGTGAATTGATAAAACCATTTACAATGCTATTCCAAGAAAAAGGTGGCGAGCCCCACAGATCTTTTCTAGAGGGGCAACAAGGGAATAATCAGTGGATCATCAATCATAGGGATCATTTAGACCATTCACAATCATTTTTCTTCCCCGATGATTGAGCTTGATTAAACCACCACACAAGAAACACAGAGCGTTAAATAACTTGAAATGAGTTAGAGAGGAGCTAACACCTTATATATCATGTAGGACGTGAAGGTAAGCCACGATCCAGCACACCCTAAGGTTTGTTAGCCTAGAGACAACTGGAAAGTGTTATAAAAGGAGGAAATCACCTCATCGATCGGTTCTTCCTAACCAACATTAAAGGGTACCTGTAAAAAAAGAGGCTATGTTATCTTTGGCTTGAATCTCCTTTGCAGCCCAACAATAATCATTAAGAATGGTAGGATAATATCAACTCTTACAAGAGAGCCCAACTTATGATTTATCACCAATCACTCTTTGCATTCTGCTCAATAAATCTTTTAGATGATTAAACTGACTAGAATTATGTCGCCAACATTAATGTTGCAATCGGAGATGTTTAGTTTATTCTTGCCCTTACGCAAATTCGATATGGGGGTAAAGTCCTTTCTTTTATCCATAAGAGGGAAAGGTTTGGGGGGTAAGGATAGAAAGATTGATCTACTATAGAAGATAACAGTGGAAAAGTCAAAATTTGAGATTTAGATAAGGAACTTATAAATGGGTTAGTCCAGATAAAATGACATTTAGGGAAATAGAGCCTACATTAGAATGGAATGCATGGGGGTGGATTCTGAAAAGTAATGAAGACCCAATCATCAACAAACACATGGAGAGAAAGGAGTCAAAGGGAAGCAATTGCACGAGTATGAGTTATTTCCATTTTCTCTTCCTTCAACAACAAACTACCGTACTCACACAATGGAAGGACTATCTGTATGAGGTAAAAATTGGATTAGGGCATTTTAAACCAATTGGGCTATGTACAAAAGAGGCCAGTCCATGATGCTACCATCTCAAGAATGATCTCAACATATTTGAAGCTTACACCCGTGCATAGTATGAAGGTGTTTAAGACTAGCCTAAGATAATGACTGCTTACTAACAAACAAACTAAATGATAATTCCTCAGGGATTATAAGGAGCACCAGTTGCCATCGATAGAACCGCATCTTACATATGCCGGGGGTTTGGTTGCTCTCCAACTGCCTCAAGATAAGTGGTGATTTCTAATTGGCTGAAAGGGATCCTCTGTACCCTTTAAATAGCAAACCCTTCCTCATTGTAGAGGATTTAACTTTTTCTTATCCTATCCTCTTAAGCAATAGAATATCTTAGCTTGGTCTTGTCACGACCCAAAACATCAACTCATGATGACACGTATCGCGACCCAACTTTGATAAGTAAGACAAAATAGAAAAGAAATAAAAATAAGTAAATACAGGTTAAGTAAGACTTCTAGAGTGAAGTAAGGCCAATACAAGTACAGTTATAGCGGAAGTACGGAAGAAATATCATAAATCTCAAAATCTGATGACATAAGTTCAAAGCATTTAAACAACCATCTGAATAATGAATGCATAATCTCTCTCTAAGTCAAAAGTAAAGACAAATAAAGATAGATGATGTTCGAATCGGCCTCAAATTCTGGAGCACATTAGTACCTCAAAAACCTAGAATATCCATACAAAGATTTGCCGCCATGACTAGTACTCAAACTAGGATTTATACCAAAAGGGCATAGTAGGAGTGAGTAAGATCTACTTGTACGCATTAGGTATCATAGGTCAACTGAGCAAAGCAGAAAATAAGATAAGTAAGGAAAATACAATGAGCATGCGACCTGCAAGCAGAAAAGTTTCCATACAGTAGCTCACATCGTCTCTACTAACAGTTATATATATATATATATATGGATATATCAACAAAAATATAGGCATATACGCAAGTATAGATAGAATCCAAATGCACGACAACTAAAAGATAAAAGCAATGCATGATGTGCAAATGCAATGCAATGCAATGGATGATGATGTGAATAGTTTACAGTCATCGCATGACTTTCAGTATATACCTATCGAGCCTTAATGCTCCTGAAATAGGATACATGGGGGCTCATAACCCTTATACGCTATCAAATTTCCACCAATATCAATCTCAATTTCAATATACTTGACCGACACATTCTTCGATCTAGGCATATTAAAAATGTCTCATTTTTTTCAAAACTAAATGCCCATCAATGGAATTGATATCTCATGAATGTGTATGTATGCAATGCGGATATAGTGCTCACAAATCAAATCAGTATAAAGATATCAAATCCATTAAATACGTATACAAGTGAGCTTAGAAATCAGCTAAATGTGTCAATAATCATGGTATCAGCTCTAGTTGGGCACCATTAGAATGAACATATATGTAAGACATCATTAATATCATATCAGCCAAGCTTTTCGATCATAATAAAGGTAAACAGTTCTCAATAAATCCTATAATATCTATCTAAGCTCCCTACGGGTATCACACTAAGAAATAATGGCAATCAAATGCATACATGAAGCCAATGATGCCAAATAACTCCCTCACACAGGCAACACGCTTATATCATAAGCCAGTAACAACAGAAAATAAGCCCTCATATGGGTATCACACAATATATAATAACTCAAAAACTGCATCCATAGTTGTTTTCCCCAACCCACAGCATGCTTTACTTATTCATTAACTACCCAGCCTAGTTTGAAGAAAGTTAAGTCATAACATACCTCAAAATGACGGAATCCAAGCCTAAAGTCCTTTAACACAAAGACTTGCTCTTTTGAACAACCTCGAAATTAACTACAACATTCAAATATATCCTCTACGCCTTAAAAGAAAGCTAACAATATTGTCATGACCCAAATCAGGGCCTGACCATGATGGGTGTTGACACCCCATTTTTTCTCTTTGTGCTTAAAATTAACGTCTTCAAGCTTCCTAATCGTTGAAGGACACAAAGTACAATTTTCACATTTTTTTACTTTAGAATTTTTATCAATTTGTTGTCATATTTTTACTTTTCACGATTTATTAATAATTTTCCTTATAATAGGATTTTGATCAATTCATTATCGTTTTAAATAATTTTCAATCATCTGCACACGTACATGACACGACATCATATTTTACAATATTTTCAAATTTATCATATTTTTATATATTTTCAATATTCCTTATATTTTTTCAGTAATTACATATCAATACCTACATTTTGATATTTTTTATAGTCCGCAAACGCTGATTCAGATTAGTTATTTTTACACAGTATAACAATAATGTCTTGTCACATCTGACAACGACAACTCAATAACACTATCCTTTGGACAATTACTTTATCCGTTGGTCAAAAAAATGAAAATCCTTTGATCAATAACTTAAGGAACAAAGGGTGTTTTATTATAAATAACGAGGACACCCCTTTATCCATTAGATAAAAGGGGTTGTCAATTTTTTGTATAAATAGACTGTGGGGGATACATTTTTTTACACACATTTTTATTCATCTTTTTCTCTCTTTCAAAATACACATACATAATTTTATTCTTTTTCTAAAATACACAAAAATAGTCACACTTTTTCATAATCAAGTTTTGCTCTCACTTTTATTCACTCAAAAACACACACACAAAAAAACAGACACACAAACATATGCATAATACACACACAAACAGTCCACTGCCGGAGCTCCGGCGACCACAATGCAAAGATCCCGTTTTCCCCTTTCCACCGGCGAACCAACATCCGACGCCCACAAACTCCGTCGGCAAAAACAAAAATCAGCGAGAACCAGTCCAGCCGCACCACCGCCTCCAGATCTCTCTCTCTCTTTGTTCTTTTCGGGCCTTGCAGGAGTTGATCACCGGTAGGTGGGCCTCGAGATCCAACTTCCAACCCACCAGCTATCGCAAACCCACCATCGCCGACCAGCTATCTCTCCTACCCCCTGCTCCACTACCGTCATCGGATTTGACCACCAGATGACTGGCAAAGAACACTAGAGCCACTACTTGTCAAAAAATGGCTAGATCTGGCCGTGCTTTTATTTTTCTGGCGTTGCTCCATCGATTACTGTTGAAGCAAAGCCGCTTCTATGAAAATTTCAATGTTGTCTCTATTTTTTTACGCTTCTTTAAAATACACACAGATCTAATCGAAAAATCCCTCGTTGGTGGCTTATTTTTGCTATTGTGCTTATATGATTTGTGCCTATATGCTTTGTTTTGGTTACTGTTGTTTTTAACACGATGTCATTTATTTGGCATTCTCAAACGATCTCCACACGCTCCAATAATTTTGGCTATCACCATATTTACTTGTTCTTATTCTTGCCTCTGTTTTGTATTATACCATGACATTGTTGGAGATTTGACTATAAATAATAATGTTATAATTGTTGTCTGTTTTCGTGATTTAGTCTGGCTACTTTTATTGTTCACCGACATTATATGTTTACTGTATTAAATCAATTTTGGACTGATTTGTCCTCCATGTCTTATTAAATTTTATAATGAACAGATATATATTTTAGCCCATAAAAATATCTTTCCGTTAGATTTTTGATGCCACCCCATTACAAAAGGCAAACTTTACATATCAAATTTACGTATTTTACATCAAAATAAGTTTTTGGCCAATAACATTATCTCTCCGTCGAATATTTGAGGTCATCCCATTATAAAAGACATAATTTACTTTCTCAAAATTACTATTTTATATCAAGGATCAACACTTGGCCAATGACATTATCTCTCCGTCGAATATTTGAGGCCACCCCATTACAAAAGACGGACTTTACTTTCTCAAAATTACTATTTTATATCAAGGATCAACACTTGGCCAATGACATTATCTCTCCGTCGTATTTTTGAGGCCATCCCATTACAAAAGGCAGACTTTATTTTCTCAAATTTATTATTTTATATCAAAACAAATACTTTGGCTGATGAAGAAATTCACTGTCAATTTTCGAGGTCTTCCCAAATAAAAGACGAACATTACGTATACATACGTAATAGAATAAATAAATTCGGGTGATGATGAAACTTTCACAAAATCATGACAGCACAAGGGGTTTTACGATTTGTATCTTGGCAAGGCAATTTAGGATGACCGATTAATCGAGCAACCACTTCATAGCCATGGCACATCTAAAACATAATCCGAGCCCACGTCATAATAAAATTCTATTTTTTATATATACATTCACATCTACGTATGTGTACACATGATTTTATTTATTTAATGATTGATTGTTTATTTTACTTTCATCAGATATTTGTACAAATTCTCGGTAACACATTCCGAGGTGCTACTCGAAAAGGGAGTCCCGAGCTTTATGTTTGTCTTTATTTGTTGTTGGTATGATTGTACATAAAATAAGAATATAGTAAAAACTTTACTTTTGGAGTGTCGGGCGGGACATTCGTATTTACTAACATAGCACAGGTTTAGGCAAATTTAGGCCGTCAATATTACATAAACAAATTAAATTAATTAACTAATTCATACATTCACATCATAAACATTGTGTAACCTTTTCTTTTCAATAAAAAACTTGCAAAATAGTTTTTCTTTTTATAGTACATAAAAGATACTTTTTCTTTCATACATCACAAAATACTTTTTCTTTTCATATGAAATTTGTAAATTTTTATACATACCTTTTACATATTTTCATAACAATAAGTTTATTTATACACTTACATACACATATCCCTTTCACATTATTTTAAACATTTATATTTTTTAAGAATTATTTTTACCTCATCCCTCTTGGATAAATTTGGTCGAGTACCACATTTGTGGATCCTGAAGGGTGCCTAACCCCTTTTCTTTGGGATAATTTGAACCCTTACCTAGAGTCTCGGTTGATTTTCGCAGACTAAAACATAAATCACACATATTAACAAATAAATAGGTTTTCTTATTTTCCTTAAAAATTAGGTGGCGACTCTATACAAATTTCAGTTCTTTTATAGTTCATGAGTCATGTTTTGTTTAACCTTGGAAAAAATAGGGCATGATAATTGGTATCCCAAGCCAACCAAGATCGGAGATAACCCCCTTAGCCTCACCTCAAGAGCATAATATTAACAATGTAATCCAACCAAAGTAATAATTGAAGTGAGGTAGTCAAAGAAAGTTGAGAGTCAAAAATCGAATCCATAATAATATCCCAACACTGTCCACAAAAACCTCTAGCCCAAAGAATACTAACAAAGTTGGGACATGCTCCGGACTATAACAAAAAAAATTCAAAAGTACTAGAATAATAAATGAAAAACTAAGAAAAATAAGGTTTTTCGAAGGATGGAGGTCTCACTACTTCAATCACTAACCAACATGAGTACCGAATCACCTAATGGTGCACAGGGTCACAAGAAAATCCCTCGACACCTACATCATGAAGTGATATAGCATCCGGGGGCGGTCAGTACTGGCATGCAACTTAAGAAAAGGGATAAAATGTCTGCATTTACTAAAAAACAGCCATAAACCAATACACAACAATTATACATATATATCGGATAATGAGATAGGATCAAGGGACATAAAACATGATCATTTAAAAACTTAAGCTTGAACTGTGTAGCTCGTACCGACCTAATGGAACCCACGAGATATATGGGTCTGGCTTCCTCAATCGGAAGGGCCTAATCCATGTTAGTCGTATGTACAGAGAAATGGGTAAAGACACCATGGTGATAGTCGTCCAAACTATACTATGTAAAACAGACACAATGGTAATAGACCTTTAACATCGGCAAACGTGATTTTCAGTGTTGGTCCCCCCAGGACTACACCTTTTCGATGATCTACACAACTCCTTTTAAGCTTAAATTAAAATAATTTTACACATAACATCAACCACTAACAATGGAGTCTTTTGTTAAAGCATTTTCGTATCGGTGTCGCCATTCCAATAGACTTGAAAGCTATTACAATTATGACAAACCATAACCATTTTACCAATTAGACTCTAATTTTCATTTTAAAATCTAAAACCATAGCCACCAAGGGTGTTTCGAAACCTTTTCATCCGCTTATACTTTAATGCAATGCAATATCTCAAAAGACTAGTTAAAATTATGCAGAATTCTTATTCAAATCCAAAGTTTATAATGTGGGTTGAGGTTCATATAATTACCATACCAAAATTCATCAACATTGTGAAAATCAAATTCTCAATTCCATTATTACCATAAGGCACCAATTCAGTCCAAAATCCACCATTTAAACCATGAAAAACCCATTAAAAATAAGGGAAAAGAATGCAAGTGTTCAAAAACCAAAAACCCTTAACCCTAGTTTAAAATCAACAATCAAGAACACATAAATAAAAACTGAATTATGCAATAATATAATATTTAAATTAGAGAGTGTCAAACATGCCTGAATAACAAAAGAATTTGGAGAGAAAGTGGAGTTTGAGAGCCCGAGGGATTAAATTCCTGAAGATACCCTTGAGTTTCTTGATTTTAGAGTTGGAGAAGAGATGGGAAATATTAAAAAGTAAGAACTAATGAGTAATAGGGGTTTAAATATATTTTAAGTCATTTAATGGGGAAAAGGAGCAAAATGTCGTTGCCCCTAATTGAAAAAAATTAAACTCTCCGAATTACGCCCAACAACATGGCACGCTTCTATCGCGGATCTTAGCCAGCGTGTCATACCCTTATCGTGGAGGCTAGGTGGAGTCCACACCCTTATCACAAAGGCTAACTGGTTCGGGATTGCAAAATGATCATGAACGATTTCCAAAAATTCCAAAACTCTCCCAATTCATCCCTTTAACATCCATTATCATGAATCAAGTCAAAAATTACCATTAAATATGAGGAAGGGTATATAATAAATTAGTTGATATTTTATGGGGTCTTACATATCCCCTTTTATGGATCATTCATCCTCAAATGAGGAGTTAAGATACCCTTAGCATGGTAAGAGAAAGAATATAGCGGGAATTAAAGAACTACCTCTAAAGAGTGCGTAAAGGCGATGATCCGTTCCCATCCCTATAGTAGTACCCTTAGCCACAGAAGCTGAGGAAGTTGTGACCAGGACCTTATTAGCTCTGATGAAAACCCTAGTCAACGGATAATTTCACCGCAGATGACCTGGCTGGCCACAATTGATGCAGAAATTCCACCCCTCCTCATAATAACCATGATGTAGCTTTCCACAAAAATAGAAAGCAGGGTAAGATGGGGTCGATTAAGCTCCACTAGCCTAATATTGGGCCCCCTGTGCCTTAGGACCGCTACTCTATTGATAACGACGATCACCAGAAGGCTTAGTATAAGGAAAACTAGTTGATGAATAAGAATTTATCCAATTCTTCTTCTTAGGCCATTGCCGACCATACTTCCCACTATTCTGCTGATTTGCACTTTGTTCTACATACTTAAACTTCTTGTTGTAACATTCTCCCATTTCTACCTGCTTCTTCTTCTCATCTTCCACTTGTTATATATAAACCAGCAACCTCAATATATTCATATCATTATTCAACATAGTAGTCTTACCCTCTAACACCAAGTAATGGGATAAATTCGAAGCAAACTTTTGCATCCTAGATCTCATACTAGTCACAAGCTCAGAAGTGTAATGGGATAATTTAGTGAACTTCAATGCATACTCATTAATGCTCATCTTACTCTGCTTCAAATTCACAAACTCCTTAACTTTGTATTCCCTCACCACCTGAGGAAAGAAATGATCAAGAAAAGCACATGGGAACTCATGCCATACTGCTGGCTCAACATCTTTACCTCTCAACTCTTCCCACTCCTAATACCACTAATAAGCTACTTCTTTTAAATGATAAGTTGCAAATTCAACCCATTCTAAATTACTAGTATGCATCACCCTAAAGATCTTCTCCATTTCATGAATAAACCTCTGAGGATCCTCCTCAACCCTAGAGACCATAAAGGTTGGGGAATTCAGCCTTATAAATTATCCCACTCGAGTAACCTCAGACAAACTGGGGGCAGGACCAACATAATCAGAACAATGAGACTGTGATGTCACAATCTGAGTAAGCAGGTGGATAAACTGACGAAACTAAAAATTCAAGACAACTCCTTGAGAAGACTTAGTACCGCTAGCCCAAAGAACCTAAGAAAGATTGGTAGGGATTAATGGAAACTCATGTAGATCTGTGCAGTCAGGAGTATGGGACTTATACCGACTCTGCATTCCATGATTAGGGTAAACTTCCTTTGCACTTGCCCTAGTTGGTACGGAGGTTTCAATTGAGTTTTTACGCCCATCAAATATTCGTAGAGGCATGATTTGAAATGCGGATAAGTCAGGGGTTAGAGAAAACTAAAAGTAACTAGACTCTCTAGTATGATATTGAACTCAAAGTAGGGAAACATTCCAAAATACTTTGTAACATTCCCTTTATGAGTGTGGTGCGCTACGCACTCATAAAAGAGACTCTATTTAACGCAACTTTATGGACACCCAGCGACCCCAATTGTGCTCTGATACCAAGTTTATCACAACCTGAACTAAGTTCTGACCGTGATGGGCATCCCAAGCCAACCAAGGCTGGAGATGACCCATTAGCTTCTCCTCAAGAGCACAATAATAATAAATAGCGGAAGCCAACTAAAATAATAATAGAAATATGATAGTTAAAAAAATTGAGAGTCAAAAACTGAATCCATAATAATATCCCAACACTGTCCACAAAAGCTTCTAATCTAAAGCATACTAACTAAGTCGGGACATGCCCCCGAATCTAACAAAATAAATCCAAAAGTACTGGAATAATAAATGAAAAAATAAGAAAAAAATCAGGCTTTTCGAAGGATAACGGGATCACCATTTCAACCGCTGACCAACAGGAATACCAAATCACTTAACATTGCATAGGGTCACAAAAACCCCTCAGAACCTACATCATAAAATGATGTAGCATTCGGGGGCGGTCAGTACATCGAGTACTATCATACAACACAAATAGAGGGATAAATATACGTATTTACCAAAAATCAATCATAGACCACATGCACAATAATTTTACATACATTATATATATATATATATGGTGTCAGGATAGGGGCAAGGGACATGAAACATGATCATTTGAAAACTTAAGCGTGAACTATGTAGCTCATACCAACCTAAAGACACCCACCGGCTATATGAGTCCGGCTCTCCATGCTGAAAGGGCCCAATCAATGTTAGTCGCATGTATCGATGAATGACTAAAGACACCAAGGCGATAGCCGTTTAAAACATACTATGCACAATAGACACAATGGTCATAGACCTCCAACATTGGCAAACGTGATTTTCAGTGTTAGTTCACCACGGGACTGCACCTTCTCGGTGAGCTACACAACTCTCTTTAAGTCCAAATTAAAATAATTTTACACATAACATCAGTAATTAATCATGGAGTCTTTTTTTAAGGCATTTTTTATTGGTATCGTTAAACCATTAGCTTGCAAGCTATTACAATTATGTCAAACCATAACCATTTAACCAATTAGACTCTAATTTTGATTTAAAATTCTAAACCATATCCACCAAGGGCGTTCTAAATTTTTTTCATCCATTTATCCTTTAATGCAATGCAATATCTCAAAAGACTAGTTAAAATTATGTGAATCCTTATTCAAAGCCAAAGTTTATAATGTGGGTTGAGGTTCATATCATTATTATACAAAAATTCATCAAAATTGTAAAAACCAAATTCCCAATTCCCTTATTACCATAAGACACCAATTCAGTCCAAAATCCACCAGTCAAACTATGAATAAACTATTAAAAATAAGAGAAAATAATGCAAGTGTTCAACAATCAAAAACCCTCAGCCCTAGTTCAAAATCAACATTCAAGAACACTTAAATAACAATTGAATTATGCAATAATATAATATTTAAATTAAGGAGTGTCCAACATTTTGAATAACGGAAGAATTTGAAGAAAAAATGGAGTTGGGGAGCCCGGAGGATTGAATTCTTGAGAAAATCCTTGAGTTTTTTTGATTTGGGAGTAGGAGAGGAGAAGGACAATGTTAAAAATTGAGAATTGATAAGTAATAGGAGTTTAAAGACATTTTAAGTAGTTTAATGAGGCAAAGGATCAAAAAGCCCTTGCCCCCAATTGTAAAATAACAAACTGGGTGAATTACGCCCAACAACGTGACACGCTGCTATTGCAGATCTTAGTCAGCGTGCCACGCCCCTATCATGGAGGTTAGGCGACATGCCACACCCTTATCTCGGAGGCTCACTGATTCGGGGTCTCGAAATGACCACGAACGATTTTTGAAAATTCCAAAATTCTCCCAATACATCCCTTTAACATCCATTACCATGAATCAAGTTAAAAATTACCATTACATACAAGGAAGGGTCTAAAATAAATTAATCAAAAATATACGGAGTCTTACAAATACCCATATTGTCCATAAGCTGATCAATCAAAAATGAGTTCAAAAATGAAAAAGCTGAAATCAAATTTTTCCTTTAGAAATATACTTTTCAAGGTTATAGGAATCAACAGTTTAAAACTCATACAAAAATGAGTTAAAAACAAGGTCCGAATCAAAGAAAAATCGATCGTAAGATTTCCCAGATAAATCCTTAAAATTTTATTTTAAAACCAAGATTAAAGAGTGTTTTCGAAGATATAAACAATAGGTATTAATAAGAATCTGAAGTTAGAGGATACTCATACAACAATCGATGAATAAATCCTTAAAAATTATCTTTTTTAAAGCTTGGAGGTCCAAAAATGATAGAAATCATGACATTGAGGTATTTAAACCGTTTTGTGAACAATGCCTCACAATTGCAGACCCCACTTCGCGATCATGAGGATCAACATTTACTCGATCAAAATTTGGGCCTTTGCGTTTACAACCAAGGCTTCACATTCACAAAGGCTGATGAACTAGTCCTTCGCATTCGCGACAACCTTGTCGCATCTGAGAAGAAGGATGAATCTACTCGGACCCAACTATCCTTTGCGATCACCACCCTCGCGATCGCGATGAAAGATCAATTCCTTCTCCATATTTGCGAAAAAGATTCCATGCACCAGATATCAATTGTGCACTAGCTAAATTTGCATATTACAAATTCTCCTAATGGACCCTCCGAATTCATTTAGGACCCATAGAAATAAACCGTATATGCTACCAGTCTATTTTTAATGTTTCGGACTCAATGATGACCCGATTTCTTAAAAAAATATTATTTTCAAAAAATTGACCCCCTGAATCCCTCGTAGGTAAATTTCAAATGAAGAGTCGAAATGCAAAATAAAGGCTTCAAATCTGAACCAACCTCGTTACTATCCCAAATTCGACATTTTGAACCTAATGGAACTATTCAAATTGTCATCCGACACTCAGAACAATAAATGCTTTCCAAAGTCAACTATATGACTTTTAAAGCCTCTAAAAACCACACTCTCCCAAAATAGTCTCGATTGAATTGAAATTGTGTCAACCATTCCCATACTCCAAAATTAACCTGTAGAAACTACGAGAAAGGGTAAAATGATCAAATCACATCAAAAGTAAAATTTTACAAATCAGGTCATTACAAATCCTTAAGCATTAGCTTCTTCCCTATGTTCTTAGGTTATTTTCGGCTGTAATCCCTCAACCTCGGTCTCTTTGGACCCTTATAAGAATAAATGCTCTACCTCTCTATAAGATTTGCTTCTGAACTCTCTGTTTGATTCATTTAATCTTTCGTTTACATTATTTATTTTCTTGTAAATGTGTACTGCTAATTTAAAACTAATATCCTAATGTGTGTTCTTAACTCACTAATAAATTTAACTGTACCAAAAAAACAGTAAACAAACACAGTCAACTGCCTATTGGCAAAAATTGAAAGTGAATGGGGGAGATGTAGATGGTCGAAAGCTCTCAGGAGATGACTCCTCCATCTTCAAAATTGCCCTGTTCACAATGGCTCCTCCCGCATCTAGGAGAAAAGCTGAATTTCATAAAATTAAATAATAATATAATAATAATAAAAGGGTAAAGAATGATTAAAAATTAAAAAAATAATCCAATTTCCATGTGTCAAACCCCTGAAATTCACTGGTCAACATAGATTTAGTTGTTGCTTTTTAAAGTGTGCAATAATTTAAGTTTTAAACAGTTAAAGGAGGGTAGTAGGACCCAATGAATTAAATTAAAATTTGTAGTCGCACTGCAATAATAGGTTGAGGGAGCATTTGATTACTTTCTCATTAGAAATTATTTAATAAAATTGTGAAAAAATTCAAGTTTATTAAAGTTTTCTTAAAATAAATTCTTTAGTAGCAAAAAAGAATTGATCATGCATGAACCACAATCAATAAATTTTAACGTTTATTGCTTAGATTTATATTTTTGATCATGCATGAACCATGTTCAATAAGCCATGTTAAAGTTATTTTGCTTAGTAAAAATTAGAGATAAACATCCAATACCATCCCCAACTATAGACAGTCAAAGTTGCTATGACACATTCCAACTTTCTAGGAGTCCTATTATTCTTTCAACTCCATTTTAGCATATTTTGTCACCCTTTTATGCTGACGTGACACTTTTATTACATAAAATGGAGCCTACGCCAGCTAAAAAGTTGATAAAAATATGCTAAAATTTAGTTCACAATAGTAATAAAACCCTCATAAAGTTAGAATATGTCGTAGCAAATTTGATCATAATTAAGGATTAAGGAGTACTAGATACTTTACTCTATAAATTAAGATATTGAATGCCGGTTCATTCCTCTAAGGTTAATTATGTGACCAAAATAAGGATAACGTTTTGCTCCTCATCAACCAATTGTAATTCATCTTGGCACAATCAAAAGCTCTTGTATTCCTTTTCTTTCGAACAAACCACATAAGGGCGTGACACAACTTTCATTC
Organism: Capsicum pubescens; assembly: GCA_030864215.1. Taxonomy (NCBI): domain Eukaryota; kingdom Viridiplantae; phylum Streptophyta; class Magnoliopsida; order Solanales; family Solanaceae; genus Capsicum; species Capsicum pubescens. The sequence continues at coordinate 67,011,746 of CM061549.1, read as the reverse complement.
CATTTGTCACAACTCAAATTGGTCATTACTTCTTTCATCACAATACCTGACATCACCCAAAATATATCAAATCAAGTATGAATTTTTCACCAAAATTTACTATTTTTTCCCAAAATTTACTATTTTTTCATATGTATTATGAAGTTACTTTTTGCGCATTCTATTTGTTTCTTCTAATACAATAATTTAATTTTTATTGGAAAAAGGTAGAACCAATAAGGATGGATAAGCAAAATTACGATCCAAAATTGAGAGACAATATGAAGTGGCAAACAGAGTCATATATGTGGTAGCAAATTCCAATAGAAGACTTGGCATTCTTTTCACCATAAAAAATATTCTTTTCATTTCATTTAAAATCAGTATTTAATCATGAAAAAGTTAAATTGAACTCGAAGTTAAATTTCAAACGATTTGGAAAGTAACTTATATTGTAACATGTTCTTTAAGTCACTTTTTTGCGTTTGAAGTTATATTTAAGTACATTCAAACATGAATATTTTTTCAAATACTTTTTATAAAAAGTACAATCAAATACACCTCCATAAATCAATGAAGTGGGTTAAGAACCGCGAAGTCTTAGGTCTAATTTCCAGCAGAGACAAAAAATTAGGTGATTCTTTCTATCTGTTCTAGCTTTGGTGTATGGAGTTATCTAATATAAATTGTTCATGCAGGGTGACAAGTATCTCATAAAACTAGTTGAAGCGCGTGAAAGCTGACCCGAAATTAGAATCGTAGAAAAAAGAAGTAAAAAATATTTGAAATCATTTTTTTTTCTAAAAAAGAAATCGAAAAGGAATGTCATGCATTGAGTTTATGAGTTGTTCTAAAAAAAAATGTGGCTATTGACTGGATTTCACTCATGAACTAAAAGATGAAAGAAACCTAAAGATTAATTCATTTATCATTTTATAAGCTCTGGATGTCATACATATATGCACGTTTGATGTGGACTTGTGAGTTGATGATTCATTGTCTCAAATGCTGTTTCATTTTCTTTGTAGTTTATGTGTAGTAGGTGATATTGAAGTAGTTGTTCTTGCATATTTTACTTTTTGTGCAATTTCCTTCACCAGTTACTACCTCCGTTTTAATAAGTGATGTTTCACATAATTTAAAAAATATTAATAATATTTTTTTAAAGTTTTATCCTTAAGTAAATGGAGTTTGTTTACATGATTAAGAAATTCTTAAAATTGTGATGAAAACAGAATTTTTATTAAAAAATATCAAAATATAAAAATATAACTTCATGGAGAAGCCAAAAGAGTCGACAAATATTATATAGTACAAATATAAAAACAAACTTTTGACCTAACTAGCTACATGTATAATTTTTTGATGGAGGATTGTAAATTATCACCCCTTGAATACATATGGCTCCGTTGTACCAAGAGTTAAATTTTTTTCCAAGGTTTATCTAATTGAGGATAAGTTGACAAAAACACATCTCATTATCTAGAAATGAGCAGCTTTCTTAAGGAGTGGACTCAAACTAAAGATATCATTTATTTTGAAAGGAAGGAAGTAATTGATTGATTGTCTACTGACTATTATAACATCAGAGGTCATTTGGTATCTAGATAAATTATTCATGTATTAAATCATCCCATAACTTATATTATATTTGGTAGCATTCTTTTACTACCTATAAAATTGATATGGTGTTTTGTTTGCAATTCAGAAATCCACATAACTAATATATGTGTAAGTATTAGAAAATTTATATATTATCTTATGCATGACAGAAAATAAAATAATTGATACACAAATAACTAAATCCTTTATTACTAAGACCCACTTAACTCTAACCAGATACTATCACATACTATTTGATTGTTTAGATACTATCACATATTAGATTGTTTGAGCCACTGTCAGAGCATTAATGTTCAATTTTATTGGAAGTGAATCTTTATTTTTTGTATCATCGTTAATTTACATATTTGCTTTCCTTGATATTATTTTGTGCAAACACAATAAAAAGAATCTGCATTTTGAAATTTATAGCCGTGTAAGTTTATTTTGTTGACTTATAAAATGATAAAGACTTGCCTTGCCTATTTATTTTCATATTCCTTTTATTTATTTATTCAGATATACTATGAAATTTGGGATGTAAGATGTTCTTAATGTAAATCACATTTGTTTCAATTGTATTTAAATTTTTTCTTTATTTAATGATATTTATTTTTTTTGGACACACCTTATAAGGCGTTTGGGTATCAATTTAGGAGGTGTTGAAGAAATCAATTTTTGTAGGCGTGTATTTATGAAGTTTTCTTAATTTGATGATATTTATTTTTGGTGGAATCATCTTAAGGTGTTTGAATATCAATTTCAGAGGTGTTTGAAGAAATTAATTTCAGAGGTGTTTGAAGATATTTATTTTCGTTGAAGACATCTTAAGGAAGTAAGTTTGAGCTAAAGCCTGGTGAAGGGTTACACAAGGAAACAAGTGTCAGGAAACACGTGTCGCCTAGATGTATGATAAAGGTTGATATTCAAAAGGCATATGATTCTTTGGAATGGAACTTTATTGAACAGGTACTCACCAAACTATAGGATTTCCTTCTAGAATGATATCATGGATAATGGCACGTGTTACAGCAGTGAGATATAGATTCATGATTAATGGTAGACTATCTAACACTATAGAGGCTAGAAGGGGACTCAGGTATGGAGATCCTATATCTCCTACTTTTTTGTACTATCAATGAAATATTTGAACAAATATCTCTCCACTTAACAAAAATGTCCAGAGTGTAATTATCATCCTAGATGCCAGAAGTTGGGCCTTACCCACTTCAGTTTTGCAGATAGTTTATTGATGTTCACAAGAGGGGATTTGAAATCAGTTCAACTACTAAGAAGTAAATTTCTGATGTTTTCAGAAGCTTCTGGTTTGAAAGAAAACCTAATTAAGAGCCAACTATATTTGGGGGAGTGCGGGGAGGGGGGGGGGGGTATCTTGAGACTCTAAAGAAGATATCCTACATACTCTGAGATATGAAGAGGGTGAGCTTTCTTTCAGGTACTTGAGGGTTTCCCTATCAACAAAGAGAATCACTATTGCATGATGTAGACCATAGGTGGATAGAATAACTGGTAAGATCACTTCATGGATGGCTATAAAAGTCTTTTATGTTGGAAGGGTTCAATTGATTAAAGAAGTTCTGATGGGGATCCAAGCTTAGTGGTCTCATCTCTTTCTCTTCCCTCAGAAGATAATCAAGTTAATAGATGATGCTACATGTAGAAGCTATCTCAGGTCAGGAGAGGCACAAAGCATTAGTAAAGCTCTTGTTGCTTGGGATAAAGTGTGTCTCCCCAAAGGGCAGGTGGATTGAATATTATTAACATGAAAGTAAGGGTGGCTAATGGACCAGACAAGCTCGTTTCAGACTGATTCTGGTATCAATTCCATTTTGGTATGCTCGATTCAGTAAGTCCGATATAAGTTCGATTACCAGTAGAATTGGGACATGGGTCGCTGTGAACAAGGGGCTTCCGACCGATTGTCCAGTCCAATTCCGATCGATAGTCTGATCCGATTTTAATCGATTGTCCGGTCCGATTCGATTCCAACGAATTGTCAATCGATTGTCCGATCCGATTTGATTCCAACCAATTGTCCAGTCTGGTTCCAATCGGTTAACAGTAGGATTAAAAAAATAACTAATTATCTAACGTTATACTAGTCGTTGAAAATTGTTAGTGGGCTCCCAACGGCTAGTTTCCCACAACCCTTTATTTTTTCAAAAATTCTCTATTTTTTTTTACTAATTACTCTCTAATACTCTCTAATATTTTGTTTATTTGGTCAAGTGAAGGGATTTTTTTTGAAGCAAGATTTAATTGTCATCTCTCAATTTAGCCTTTTAATTATATACGTCTGCTTTTACGCAGATGTTCGATACATTCGTTTCAACTTTCATCTCTTCATTTATTTACTTACTATAAATTTTTTGTTATATTCATGTTGTTTTTTTTCATCTCTTTTTTTTCACGTTAAATATGAATTTTGATTAAAAACTTATGGTAAAAAATTAATTTTTAGTTAGGTTAAAAATATTTTTTTTTGCAAAAAAAAATAAGGGTGCTATTAGTAGTAGAGGTGGGAGTGGAGGTAGTTCTAAATCGCCGCCGTCTAGATTAAGAATTAATAGCGACGGTTTTACTCATGTTGATGATACTTCTTTTGAACGTGTTTATGCTATTAATGTTAGTTTCAGTAATGTCGCAGACCATGAGGCCTTAGATAGATGTTTTAGTAATTTTAATGAAGATTAGTGGAAGAGGAAGATGTAGAAGAATAAGAGTAAGAAGACACCCCTATCCCAACTAGTCCGACTATGAAATTACCAAAACAAGATGAAGTATGAAATTTACCTATGTTTACTAAAGTAGGAAAGACCGAACGTCCTCAGTGATCATTAGTTTGGAATTTATGACCCAAAGTAAGAAAAGGAACTATCGCTACTTGTAATAAATGTAAGCAAGTGATACAACATTTGGCTGGGTGAAACACCCTGGTTTCTAGACCTCAGAATTTTTTTTGGAATTCTGGTCTGTGGACCCAATACGACTCATGGGTATGAGCCATACACTGGGTACAAATGGTATGGTCCAGCGGTATGCTGACTAATGTTGGTTGGTGGGATAGATTTTGGTCACTGAAATAGGTACGACTTGGTGGTACGAATCATATGGTCGGATACGGATCATTTGGTTTCTTTACTTAACCTTAGACTTTGTAACCTAGGTTGGATCTGAGTACGTGTGGCTCACCATGATCCGTAAGACAGGGTATGAGTCGTATCCAGGACTCGTATAGTGGACAGTGTTCAATACTCTTAGGATTTAATTTTTCCAGGAAAACAGGTGAAGGTTACGAATCGTATATTTGGACACGACTTGAGTTGGATGAGTCTTACCTTGGATAATGTTGGATCCAAGGGGGAGGTCAAGGGTACGAGTGGTGAGTACCACTCGTATAGGGAGGATATGACTCATAAGGGTCAGTCGTGTCCCTGTGACGGAATTTTTATGCAACTTACGTGGGAGCAATCTGGATATTTTTCCACTTATCCTAATAAATTTCCATGACTTATATTCCCATTGGGAGGTTATTTACCCTATTATTCTATTCATTACTACTTAGAAACTCTTCCTAAATACTATATAATTCTTTCAAGAACTTTTAGGCATGAAAGCTAGGGTTTTAACTAGAGGACTAATTTGGGGATCTTGTTGGTGGTTTCTCTCCGTCTACTTTGTCAATTAAGGCATGTTCTCTTCCCTCATTGTTAGTTCCAATTAAAGGCATTGTTTATACAATATTTTTATAATTTGAATGTTGTATGATTTTGGATTTTCAAATATGATTTGCGGGTTTTGGTTATAAAGGCTTGGTTATGGTTTTTTCATGTTTTAATTAAGCTTTTATATACATTAATGGTGGTTTTGGATAATTGGTTGCATGGAAATGGTTCTTTGGTAATGGACTTTAGTTTTGGAAATACTATTCCCCCAATGTGTTTGATAAAATGCCTTTAACAATGTTTTCATTATAATATTGATTTTTCAATGGAACTTATGCATGGTTTAAACTTGGTAATGGAACCGTAAAAGGTATGGATGGTTTAAATGGTTTTAAATGGATTAAAAAGGCCTTGGTGGCCATGATTTTGATTAATTGGAAATTATGTGGGGTATATGGAATTCCTAAGGTTTGGCTAAGGATAATGTTTGCAAATTATTGTTGGTATGACGATACCACTACTAATAACCTTGGTTAATAATAATGAAATAATGATTTGGATGGAAAAATAGTTTTAATTGGGCTTAAATAAGAGGGGTGTAGCAAAGAAGTGAAAGGTGGTGATCCCGGGAGGATCTAAATTGATTTGCCGATGTGAGGTTTGGTCCAAGTGACCGTGTGCATGATGTCATACTATATTTTGGGGGATGTACTAGTCATCCCAGGTTTTTTTCCCTGGTTGTATGACTTCATGCACTGGGGCCCTTTTAGCAGGGGGAGATGAACCTATATAGCCCATGAGTCATTTAGGATGGAAAAGCTATACAACCCAGGTAAAGGTTTTAATGGCATGCTAAACCCGATTCCCTTTACCGACATAAATATATTTATATATATATCTATAACTATATATATATATACATATATATATATATATGTATATATATATATATAGGTAATAGTTGTGTCCATATTGATGGTTTTACTTGGATTTATAAATGACATTATTTTATCCTTATCCTGAGTTCATGCTAACGATCACTCGCTAACCCGTCTTCGGGCGGCTGTATACCTACGCTATGCAGGAATCGACCGTTCTACTCTTCCTCTATAGTGATTGATTCCGGGACAACTGTTGGATTGAAGTGGTGAGCTTTTATCTTTCCAGAAGGCTCCATTTCATGTTATGGATATTTTTAGACATTCTGATTTATTTATGGATGTTGGTTTTGTCTTTGGTTGGGGGCATGTCCCAACTGGATATTCTTACCTTTTTTGTTAGAGGCTTTGTGGTACTACTATGGATTGGAATGGGTGGGATCAGTATTAGTGTCAGCCTTAGTATTGGCATTGGTATTGGGGCTGATATCTATTTACGATATTGTTGGCTATTCCATCATAGTTAATTTTAGGATTAATGATATTATGTTTTGGAACTTATTTGGGTACGACCTGATTTATGGCCCTTGTTTCGGTATTGGTTTGGTTATGTATGGTTGGACAATTGGTATGAGATAGTTGGACTTGGTTGGGTTGGTCACAGTTGTGATCCTATCCCAAAGTGTTCATGTGAGTTGGTATACTATCATGTGACCTGGTACACTATCTTATTGTATGCTCAAAATTCAGCAAACTTAGGACAGGTGGTTGGGGGGTGGTCTCCGGTCCTGGTCGAAGTTGGGATGCCTATTAAGACAAGGCCCCTGATCAGGTTGTGTCAAGTTGATATCAGAGCTTTAGGTTCATGGTCAATTGGAAGTCCACAAAGCCATGTTGAGTAGAGTCTCTTTTAGGGGTGTGTAGCGCACCACACTCATAAGAGAGAGGCTACAAGAAATTTAGGAATGTTTCACTTTCTTGGTATTCTATTTTTAAGCTTGGAGTCTAAGTCTTGAAATTCTTCTTTAATCCTTGACTGTTCACTTTTTCAGATCATGCCCCGATGATCTGGAGCACAAGAAAACTCTTCAGTCCCATCTATGGACAATGTTGATATGATATGTCCTACATCTGGTGTTCATCTTCGATCTCAAGGTCCTATCCCTGATAGTTCTAGAGTTCCTTCGGTTTTTACTAGTCCTCCTCAGGGAGAGGTGACTAATGAGGAATTTCTTCAGTCTATTCATACTATTGCGCAATCGGTTGTTGCACAGGCTGAGCGGGATGCATCTGGTGGGTTGTCTGCTGAGGCCACAAGGGTTGGCCAGTTTATGAAACTAAATCCTCCTACTTTTACTGGTGTGAAGGTGGAGGAGGATTCTCAGGGTTTCTTGGATGAAATAAAGAAGATATTCAGGGTGATGTAGGCCACTAATGTAGAAGGTGTAAACTTTGCAGATTATAAGCTCAAGGTTGTTGTGTACCAATGGTACGAAGTATGGGATAGTGATAGAGGAGATGTAGAGTAGTTATCCTTATGTGATGCTTTTTCTGGAGATAATAAATATGAACTTTTGCTCCTAAGGTTATTTCAGATCCTTTTTCTATTTCTACCCTAGTAAGTGACTCGGTTATTGCTAAGAGAGTCTATAGAGAGTGTGTGGTATCTATTGATAGCAGGTAGACTTTGGTGGATTTGTTTGAACTTGATATGGTGGATTTTGATGTTATTCTGGGGATGGATAGGTTACACTTTTGTTACGTGTCCTTGGATTGTCGGACCCATAAGATTGTCTTTAGGTTCCCTTGTGAACTGGTTGTGGAATAGGAGTGTGGTTCCCTAGCTCCTAGGGGGAGGTTTATTTCTTATCTTGGAGCTTAGAGGTTAATCTCTAAAGGTTGTCTTTATCACTTGGTTCGGGTTAAAGATTCTAACTCACAGGGTCCATTTTTTCATTTGGTCTCGATAGTAAATAAGTTTCCTGAGGTCTTTCTGAATGATCTTCCTGGTGTTCCTCTGGATAGGAAAATAGAGTTTGGTTTTGACTTGGTTCCGGACACTCTCCCAATATATATTTCTCTTTATAGAATGGCTCCAGTTGAGTTGAGGGAACTCCAGGAGCAACTTAAGAATCTTTTGGATAAGGGGTTTATTCATCCTAGTGTATCTCCGTGGGGTGCATCGGTGTTGTTCGTGCTCAGGAAGGATGGTTCCCTTCGGATCTGCATTGACTATCACTAGTTGAATAAGGTAACAGTTAAGAACAAGTATCATTTTTTAATGATAGATGACTTGTTTGATCAGTTGCCAAGAGTCAAGGTCTTTTCTAAGATAGATCTTCGATCTGGGTATCATCAGCTTAAGATTAGGGAGGAGGATATCCCTGTGATGACTTTTCGTACTCAGTATGGGAACTTTGAATTCTTGGTGATGTCATTTGGATTGACTAATGCCCCAATGACATTTATGGACTTAATGAATAGGGTTTTCAGGCAGTTTTTGGATTTCTTTATCATTGTGTTCATTGATGACATTTTGGTTTATTCCAAAAGTGAGGTGGATTATGCTAATCACCTCTGTATGGAATTACAGACTTTGAAGGAACAATAGTTGTATGCCAAGTTCTCCAAGCATGAGTTTTGGTTGAACGCTGTGACTTTTGTTGGTCATATTATTTCTAGCGAGGGGATCATGGTGGATTTGCAAAAGGTGGATGTGGTTAAAAGGTGGCCTAGGCCCACGACTCCAACCAATATTTGGAGCTTCTTGGGTCTGGATGGGCATTATCGATGATATATGGAGAACTTTATGATGATAGCTGCTTCTTTGACTAAGTTGACTCAGAAAAAAGCAAAATTTTCTTGGTCGGATGCTTGTGAGGGGAGTTTCGAAAATTTGAAAGATAAGCTAACTTTGGCTCCAGTTTTGACATTGCCTGAGGGCAGTGAGGGGTGTGTGGTTAATTATAATGCATTTAGAGTGGGACTTGGTTGTGTTCTTATTTAGCATAGGAAAGTGATTGCCTATGCTTCCAGGAAGTTAAAGGTATATGAGAGGAATTATCCTACTCATGATTTAGATCTATTGGTGGTGGTTTTTGCCTTGAAAATCTGGCGGCATTATCTGTATGGAGTGCACGTAGACATCTTTTCTAATCATAAGAGACTGCAGTATGTGTTCACTCAGAAGGAGCTAAATCTCAGGCAAAGAAGATGGTTGGAGCTTCTCAAAGACTATGACATGAGTCTTCACTATCACCCTGTTAAGGCTAATGTGGTTACTGATGCTCTTAGCAGGTTATCTATGGGGAGTTTGGCTCTTGTGGAGGAAAGAAATCAGGAATTGGTGAAAGATATTCACCGTTTGGAAAATCTTGGAGTTTTTCTTATAGATTTTGAGAATGGTGGGGTGATGGTACAAGAAGTGGTTCGGTCGTCTCATGGTGTAGATATTAAGGAAAAGTAAGTGCTAGATCCTACCTTGATGAAAATCAAGAGTAATATGGGTATGCAGAAGGTAATGGTGTTTAAGATCAGTGGCGATGGTACTTTACGGTACCAAGGGAGGTTGTATGTTCCTAATGTCGATGGTTTGCGGCAAAGGATTTTGGTTGATGCGCATGAATCGCGCTACGTTATACATACGGTCTAGACAAAGATGTATCATGATCTCAAGGAGATGCATTGCTGGAATAGTATGAAAAGGGACGTGGCTGATTTTGTGGCCAAGTGCTTGGTGTGTCAACAAGTTAAAGTTTAGCACATGAGACCTGGTGGGTTATATCAAAAGATTGTTGCCCGAATGGAAATAAGAGATAATAAATATGTACTTCGTTACCGGTCTTTCTTGGTCTCAGAATTAATATGATTGGATTTGGGTTATCCTGGATAAGATGATAATGTCTACTCACTTCTTGCCAATGAGGACTACCTTCTCAGTGGAGGATTATGCAAAGTTATATCTTCAGGAGTTTGTGAAGCTGCAAGGAGTATCTGTTTCGATTATCTCTGATTATGGTACGCAGTTTTCATCCCATTTCTGGTGGTCTTTTCATAAGGGATTGGGTACTAAGGTGAATCTGAGTACTGCTTTTCATCATCAGATGGATGGGCAAGTGGAAAGAATTATTCAGACATTGGAGGATAGGCTTCAGGCATGCGTGGTTGATTATAGTGGTAGTTGGGTTGAGAATCTACCTCTGGTGGAGTTTTCTTACAATAATAGTTATCATTCTAGTATTGGCATGACCCCTTTTGAGTCATTGTATGATAGGAGGTTTAGATATCTTATTGGTTGGTTCGAGCTTGGTGAGGCAGATATGTTCGATCCAGATTTGGTCTATCAGGTTATGGAAAAGGTGAAGGTGATTCAGGATAGGCTTAAGGCTGCCCAAAGTCACCAAAAATCTGATACAGATGTAAGGCATAGAGACTTGGAGTTTGAGGTTGGGGATAAGGTATTCCTCAAGGTATCTCATATGAAGGGAGTAATACGGTTTGACAAAAAGGGAAAGCTCAGTCCCTGGTATATTGATCCTTATGTGGTTTTGCAGAGAGTTGGAAATGTTGCTTACGAATTAGAGTTTCCTTCTAGTTTGAACTCTATTTATTCAGTATTTTATATCTCCATGTTGAGGAAGTCTTGGTAATCCTTCATTGATTGTTCCTTTGAAGAGATCAGGCATCTCAGACTCTCTGTCTTAGGAAGAGGTTCCGATTGAGATCTTGGATAAGCAGGTTCGTTGGTTGCGAAAAAAGGAAGTGGCTTCGGTTAAGGTTCTGTGGCAGAACCATAAGGTGGAAGAAGCTACATGGGAAGCGAGGGAGGACATGAAATCCAAGTATCTGTATCTATTTTCTGCTCCTGGGATTTGTGCGAAAGGTATGTGTCTTCAACACATCTTTATTTTCTAAGTTTTTTAAAGGAAATATTAATATCTTTGCCTCTTTATTTTCAAACTTTGTTAAAGATTAGAAATATATTTGATAATGCAATTGACTCGTGCGTGTGGTTACCTCTACCTTGTCCGTCATTTGGGGACCAATGTTATTAGTGTGGGAGACTGAAATACCCTAGTTTCTAGACCTTAAAAATTTCCTAGATTTCTGGTCTCTGAACCCAATACGACTCATGGGTACGAGCCGTATGCTGGGGTATGAATGGTATGGTCCAGTCGTATGCTGACCAATATTGGTTGGTGGGATGGATTTTGGTCACTGGAATGGGTATGACTTAGTGGTGCGAGTCGTATGGTCGGATACAGATCATTTGGTTTCTTCGCTTAACCTTAGACTTGGTAATCTAGGTTTGATTTGAGTATGAGCGGCTCACTATGAGCCGTAAGTCAGGGTACGAGTCGTACCCAGGACTCGTATCGTGGACAATGTTCAATCCTATTAGGATTCAATTTTTCTAGGGATGCGGGTGAAGGTTACAGATCGTATATTTGGATACGACTTGAGTTTGATGAGTCGTACCTTGGACAATGTTGGGTCCAATGGTGAGGCCAAGGGTAGAGTGGTGGGTACCACTCGTACAGAGAGGATACGACTCGTAAGGGTTAGTTGCATCCCTGTGACGGAATTTTTATGCAACTTAAGTGGGGGCAATCTGGAAATATTCCCACTTATCCTAATAAAGTCCCATGACTTATATTCCTATTGGGATGTTATTTACCCCATTATTCTATTCATTACTACTTCTAAACTCTTTCTAAATACTATATAACTCTCCCAAGAGCTTTTGGAAAGAAAGCTAGGGTTTCAACAAGAGGACTAATTTGGGGATCTTGTTGGTGGTTTCTCTCCATCTACTTTGTCAATTAAGGCATGTTTTCTTCTCTTATTGTTAGTTCCAATTAAAGGCATAATTTTATACAATATTTTTATGATTTGAATGTTGTATGATTTTGGATTTTCAAATATGATTTGGGGGTTTTGGTTACAAATGCTTGGTTATGGTTTTTTCATATTTTAATTATGCCTTTATATGCATTAATGGTGGTTTTGGATAACTGATTGCATGGGAATGGTTCTTTGGTAATGGACTTTGGTTTTGGAAATACTATGCCCCCAATGTGTTTGATAAATGCCTTTAACAATGTTTTCATTATAATATTAGTTTTTCAATGGAACTTATGCATGGTTTAAACTTGGTAATGGAACCCTAAAAAGTATGAATGGTTTAAATGATTTTAAATGAATTGGAAAGGCCTTGGTGGCCATGGTTTTGGATATTTGGAAATCATGTGGGGTACATGGAATCCCCTAAGGTTTGGCTAAGGATAATACTTGTAAGTTATTGTTGGTATGATGACACCACTACTAATAGCCTCGGTTAATAATAATGGAATAATAGTTTGGATGGAAAAATGGTTTTAATTGGGCTTAAAGGAGGGATGTGTAGCAAAGCCGTGGAAGGTGGTGGTCCCGGGAGGATCTAAATTGGAAACTCATATTTGACTATATGAGGTTTGGTCCAAGTGGCCGTGTGCATGATGTCACACTATATTTTGGGGGATGTACTAGTCATCCCAAGTTTTCTTCCCTGGTCGTACAACTTCTCGCACTGGGGCTCTTTCAGTAGGGAGAGTTGGACCCATATAGCCCGTGGGTGGTTTAGGACGACAAAGCTACATAACCCAGGTAAAGATTTTAATGGCATGCTAAATCCAGTCTTTTTTCCCTGTATGAATATATATATATATATATTAATATATATATGGTTGTGTGCATATGGATGATTTTACTTGGTTTTATAAATGACATTATTTTATCCATATGCTAAGTTAATGCTAGCGATCACTTGCTAACCCGTGTTCTGGCGGTTGTATACCCATGCTATACAAGAACCGGTTGTTCTACTCCTCCTACATAGTGATTGACTCGGGGACAACTGTTAGATTGAAGTGATGAGTTTCTATCTTTCCGGAAGGCTCCATTTTATATTATGGATATTTTTAGACATTTTGATTTATTTATGGTTGTTGGGTTTGGCTATGGTTGGGGGCATGTCCCAACCAGATATTCTTACTCTTCTTGTTAGAGGCTTTGTGGTACTGCTATGGATTTGAATGGGCGGGATCGGTATTAGTGTTAGCCTTAGCATTGACATTGGTGTTGGAGCTGATACCAGTTGGCTATATTGTTGGTTGTTCCATCTTATTTCTTTTTGGATTAATTATATTATGTTTTGGAACTTATTTGGGTATAACTTGGTTAATGTCCTTTGTTTCGGTATTTGTTTGGTTTGTATGATTGGACGGTTGGTATGGGATAGTTGGACTCGGTTGGGTCAGTCATGGTTGTGATCCTATCCCAATATCGTCATGTGAGTTGTTACACTATATTTTTATATGCTCAAAATTCATCCAACTCAGGGTATGCGGATGGAGGTTGGGCTGGGTAATGGGGGTGATTTCTGATCCTTGTTGGACTTGGGACGCTCATTACAACAAGGCCCCCTATAGGGTCGTATCACTGGGGGATCGCATGGTGGGACAAAAAAACTAACCAGACATTGAGAGGTTGTGTTTTTGAATTTGTTCGTCTAGATGTTATTGCTAAGGCTAAGAAAAATGGTACATCTTTGCTAGGTACTAACCAATTTGTAGGATGTTCTAACATGAAATATTTTAGATTTCAGTAACGCGACTTGTCCAAGCAAATCACTTACATATAGCCAGGATAAAAATCATGAAGAATTAGTTAAAATGGTTGCAGTTTGTGATTTGCCTTTCAGCTTTGGTAATCATCTCAATTTTATTAATCATATTCGAAAAGTTTATAATCTTGCTTTTCGAGGATTTTCAAGAAATACAATTAAAACAGATATTTTTAGATATCGATGTGAACATTGTCATTTTCTTCATTTCTATTCTGCTTATTTTAATGGTAAAATATCTCTAACTTCTAATATTGGTTGTACTCCTAATGGTAATGATTATTTTAATGTTACTAGTCATTGAATTGATCATGACTAAAACATGTGAAAAAAGAATTATAGGCTACAAATGTATTGAAGAGAGTAAAACTGATAGTTATATAACTTGTTTGACAGAATTTTTTTAAAAATATTTTGGACTTTGTGATGTAATAAAGGGTGTCACGTTAGATAATGTTTCTTGTTGACACCAAATTTTGGATCACTCTTCTTTCTTTAATTATTTTTTTGATGCTTATTGGCCCTAAATAATTTTTTCGAAATAAATACGTATTTTTATTTCTACGAGTTTTGAAAAGAATGAAAAAGGAGGATTCATTTTTCCCTATCATATTTTAAATATTTTAACAAAATATAATTAATTATTTAATATGAAAATCACACAAAATATTTTAATAGCATTCACATTTTTTGGCAACATTTTATTATATTCAGACGATACTTTGTGACTACATTTATACTCTTATAATATACATACATATATATATATATATATATATATATATAAATTTTATTGTTATTATATTTTTATGTATATATATGCTCATTAATATAATATACATATTCTTATTATATGTATATACACATATATTTTGATTTAGTTCTTCTCCTCCTCCTTGTCCATCTCCTTTTGTTTCTTCTCCTTCTCCTTCTGTTTCTTCTTCTTCTTCTTCTCCTTCTCCTTCTCCTTCTCCTTCTTCTTCTTCTTCTCCCCCCCTCCTCCTCCTCCTCCTCCTCATCATCATCATCATCATCATCATTATTATTATTATTACTACTACTACTAGTGAATGTATCTGCACTTCGCGCGGTTATAAAAGACGATAAATATCAATAATTTTATTAGTTATAACATAGATAAAAGAGGTATTCTATTATTCTCTCTCTCTCTATATGTATATATATATATATATATATATGAGGTTCTATAAAAAAAGCTTTTGGTTTGTAGTTAGGAGATTTTCAACAAAGTGATAAGTTACATTATTTCACTAAAAAAAATTTAAAACTTACGACAAAATTCATATATAATACAAATAAAGAGAAATCATAGAGAGAACATAATGAAAAATATATAAAGCAACATCATTCTCATGTTAAGGAAGTAAAGGGAGAAAAAAAAATATGTCCAACAAAGTCGTAAGTTACTATTTTGAACCAAAATAATTATAAACTAACGAAATCAGAAATTCATATAAAATACAAAATAAAGAGAATTATGGAGAGAACATATACAACAACAACAACAAACCCAGTGTATTCCCACATAGTGAGGTCTGGGGAGGGTAAGATGTACGCAGTCCATACCTCTACCTCTAAAGAAGTAGAAATGCTGTTTTCGATAGACCCCCGGCTTGAGACACGGAATACTAAACAAATTCATAGTAAAGCATGGAACATGATGGCATAACATAAATACGACACCCACAAATAATAGAAAACAGAGAAAAGTAAACAGATTCGTAATAAAGCATGAAACAAGGTATCATAACAAGAATAATACCCCCACCAAGTAATTCCCTACACTAGCGATCCAAACTGACCCTAGCTTTCTTCCTTAATTCGCGTCCTCCAGATCTTCCTATCTAGGGTCATGTCCTCAGTGAGCTGTAACTGCTCTATGTCCCGCCTAATCACCTCTCCCCAGTACTTCTTCGGCCTACTCCTACCCCGCCTAAAACCATCCAAAGCTAGCCTCTCACACCTATGAACCAGGGCATCCATGCCCCTCTTCCTCATCACATGTCCGAACCATCTCAATCGGACTTCCCGCATCTTATTCTCCAGTGGAGTCACACCAACCTTCTCTCTGATAGTCTCATTTCGAACTCTATCCCCCCTAGTCAGCCCACACATCCAACGCAACATCCGCATTTCCGCCACCTTCATTTTTTGAATGTGGGAGTTCTTAACTGGCCAACACTCCACTCCATACAACATGGCCGGACGGACTGCCACCCTGTAGAATTTGCCTTTAATCTTGGGCGACACCTTCTTATCACACAACACCCCCGAAAAGAACTTCCTCTTCATCCATCCCGCCCCAATACGGTGCGAGACATCCTCATCAATCTCACCGTTACCCTGAATCACGGACCTGAGATACTTGAAACTATCCCTCTTACATACCACCTGTGATTCCAACTTCACTACCACCTCATTCTCCAGCCTCACATCATTAAATTTGCATTCCAACTACTCTGTCTTGCTCCTACTCAACCTGAATCCTTTAGACCCAAGAGTTTGTCTCCACACCTCTAATTTATCATTCAAACCCCCCACGTCTCATCAATTAAAACTACATCATCTGCAAAAAGCATACACCAAGGAACCTCTCCTTGCATACGCCGCGTCCACACATTCATCACCAAAGCAAACAAAAAGGGACTAAGAGTAGATCCCTGATGCAATCCTGTCAAGACAGTGAAATGCTCTGAGTCTCCTTCCGCCGTACTTACCTGAGTTTTAGCTCCATCATACATGTCCTTAATTGCTCTGATATATGCCACCGGGACTCCACTCACCTCCAAGCATCTCCAAAGCACCTCCCTGGGGACTTTGTCGTATGCCTTCTCCAAGTCGATAAACACCATACGTAGGTCCTTCTTCCTTTCCCTATACTGTTCCACAGCCTCCGTACCAGGTGAATTACCTCCGTCGTCGAGTGGAAAGGCATAAATCCAAACTGGTTCTCCGAAATAGACACTATCCATCTCAGCCTCACCTCGACCACTCTCTCCTAAATCTTCATAGTGTGACTCAATAACTTAATACCCCTATAGTTATTGCAACTCTGAATGTCACCCTTGTTTTTATAAAGAGGGATCATAGTACTCCACCTCCAAGACTTGGACATTTTCGTTGTCTTGAAAATTTCGTTAAATAATCCAGTCAACCACCTTAAACCAGCCTCGCCAGAAAACTTCCAAAAATCCACCTGTATCTCATCAGGCCCCGTCGCCCTACCCCTTCGCATCCTGCGAACAACCTCTCTAACCTCTTCTACCTTAAAACGTCTACAATAACTAAAATCCCAACACTCCTCTGAGTGCTCCAGCTCCCCTAACACAATAGCTCTATCCCCTTCGTCATTCAAGAGCCTATGAAAATACGACTGCCATCTATTCTTAATGTGGCCGTCCTCCACCAAAATTGTACCGTCCTCTCCCTTAATGCACTTTACCTGGTCAAGGTCACGACCCTTTCTCTCCCTAGCCTTAGCGAGTCTAAACACTTTTTTTCCCCTCCTTTCTCCTGTAACCCCGCATACAAGCTCTCTAAAACTACTGTCTTAGCCACCGTAATTGCTAACTTAGCCTCCTTCCTAGCTAACTTGTACTCTTTCCTGTTCACCCTCTTTTATTCTTCGTCCTTACTCTCAACCAACTTAGCATACACCCTTTTCTTGGTCTCCACTTTCTTCTTAACCTCTTCATTCCACCACCAATCCACCCGATGATGCCCGACCTGGCCCCTAGAAACATCCAACACCTTACTAGCATTCTCCCTGATGCACCTAGCCACCCTATCCCACATACTATCCGCGTTCCCCCTACACTCCCACAACCCCATTCCTGCCAACTTCTTCCCTATCTCCCACGCATTCACTGGCGTCAAGCCGCCCCACTTAATTCTAGGTCTACACTCTTCACCCCTTCTCTTTCTATCCTTATTTATACCCAAATCCATAACCAAGAGCCTATGCTGGGTCGAAAGATTCTCACTCGGGATGACCTTACAGTCCTTACACAACACCCTATCTCCTTTCCTAAGCAACAAAAAGTCAATCTGGGTCTTGGCTATCGCGCTTTGGAAGGTGATCAGGTGATCGTCCTTCTTCGGGAAGCCCGAATTCACCACCACCAGCCTAGAGGACCTCACAAAATCCAATAGAGTAGCCCCCTCTTCATTTCTTTCCCCAAAACAAAAACCACCATGCACATCACCAAAGCCTCCCGGTAACGCCCCGATGTGCCCATTGAAATTTTCTGCTACAACAATCTTCTTCGAGCTAGGCACGCCTCTCACCACCTCATCCAAAGCCTCTCAAAACCGTATCTTCTCCTCCCCATCCAAGCCTACTTGCGGAGCATAAGTAATCTTTAATAAAATAAAATTAAAAAGTATGAGATTAATGCATAATTTTTTGTATTTTAGTTGGGAACTTCTCCTACAAGCCGATAACCATTGAGTAGCCTTCATCTCATTCGTTGAGTCAAACTAAAGCATGAATACGATAAGCACCAGAAACGTAACAACTTCAAAAGCTAATGTGATTATTTTCACAAAGTTGTCTTATAATGTCTCTATTTATAGGACTATGTTATGAAATACGTATAATTATATTCAATAAAAATTTCTTATTGTATTACATACAATAGATTTTTGTGATTTGATCCTTTGTCGAATCCTCTCCATAGCTGTTCTTTTAAAAAAATATAAGAACAAACACTATTAAGAGAATAATATCTTTTGACAATAACAAAAAAGATAGTGATCCACAATATCTCTAATTTGTTGTTATTCAAGAAAATATCATAATCATTGCCACTCTTCAAAGACTAATCCATTTCCATCTCTCACTTTTCATTTCAGAAGTAAAAGTTGAAAATAATTTTATCAAATAAAAATCACCATGTCCGGTGTATAATCACAGGAACTTTAAAAAAATTGTAGAACAAAGGTCGAGAAACTTACCATTTTATTACAGTAGATTCACTTTCAAACACTCGGAATCTTTTTAAACTGTATTTATGTATTGTGGACATTTGCAATATCCATAGAAATTTATCCTATATTTGATTTCATGATTATACAATAGAAGACATAATATTTTCATGTCTATTCTATAACTTATATGTATCTCAAAAGATAAAAATGGAAGAGGTTTTTGGACTTCCTAATTAAAAGAAGCAATTATTCCTTATTATACACAATTTAAAATAAATAAATATCCCCCAATTTGATAATGGGAGAAGCACGATGGAATAAATTGAAAGCTAATAGTCTTTTCAACTCTTCTTTAACTTAACTACAACAATTATTAATGATACTCAATAAATAGAGTAGAATATTGCTAATTCTTTAATTTGAAAATAAAAAACAATAAAAAAAATCTCAAAAAAAAGAGAGAAAAAAGATAAATAGGAATGGTGGCCATTGAGAGGTGCCACATCATCCTTGTCTTGTTTCTCCTTTATATATATATACTAGTGAACAGTTTCGCGCTTCGCGCGATAATCAAGAACTGATTGAATTTATATACTCTACATAATATTTTTTATAATGGTAAAGTTATGAGAAATCGTACATTTAAATAAAGATGAGTTGTTGAGAAGAAGGATACACAGATTTTTGACTTCTTATTCATATTTAAATATTTATAAATATTACTCAATTGTTATAAATGACAATATTTATTTAGTAATAGAGAATTTACGTAAATCCTTATCTTATCCATTTTTATTTAGTTGTTCAAAAATAAAACGTTAATTATGTAAATAAAAATATTTATAATTACTATACTAAGTAACCTCTATACATAAATAAATAATTTTTTATCTTATATAAATCCTCTATTCTACTATTATTAGAAATTTACATAAGTCATTTCATCTTATCCGTTATTATTTAATTATTTTTCATAAATAAGATATTAATTATGTAATAAATAACATTTATAAATACTGTACTCTCAAATCTCTAGTAAGCATTATAGTCTATAATAAAAGAGTTGATGAGTCCTCTCATTTTCTATTTTTATTATCATAATAATTTATTAATACTTATGTTTGATAACTTTTGAGATGTTTAAATAAGGTGAACAAAAATTATCACGACCCGAACTAGGGCCAGGCCGTGACGGATATCCCAAACCATGAAGGCCCGGACGTTCTACTCTATCTGATCTGTTAATCATGCACAACATTCATATCATAAAAAAATACGGAAATATAATTTGATACGAAAACATGGTCATTAACTCTGGGTTTTAAGACATAAGAAAGAAAACTGCAATACAAAACATCTGAATAAGATCTGACTCAGTCTGCAAAATCTCCATTATATCTCAAAACTGTTCTGAAGACTGGGACAAGGCCCCCAGTAGACCAAACCAATGGAATAACATAATCTGAAATAACAGGCCTTCTGGAACAAAGAAGGCTCACCACTGAACGGATCACTTTTCTTTGGAATACTCTACTGATTAGCCAGACCCTTGGACTGAGCCTCCGAACTTGGGAGGTAGGGGTTAATACAAATGTATTGGTACACAGAGCAGATCCAAAATACTAGTTTATATTTAACATATATGAGACCAATTTAAAATAGTTCACAAACATATCAGATAGTAAGAAATCTCACGGCCTTTTTGAAAGACTCTGTAAAATCATCTGAACTCTAAGACACTTTTAGTTTTACTTCTGCGCTAGGTGGTATACCCTACAACTCTAAAATTCCATGAGCTATATGGAATCTTCCATTGACTCGACGGGGAAGCCTCCAACCTAAGTGTGCTGTAAGGGTTGGAGTCTCTGACTTTGCTACGCCACACGGCTGTCGCCAGCGTAAAAATAATATACTCGAATCGGCAAATCACGATTTTAGGCTAAGAGTTACTTGAACTCAAACCTTCTTCGGGTAACCACCTAACGTTTTTTAAGCCTAGTTTTAACTCTTTAAAACATGCATTCTCTGAAATTAAACTTTGAAAACATACTCTGTTATGACATACATACTTATGGTATCGTCATACCATTGACTTGCAAGTCACATCTCTGAGCCATTATTAGCATATTACAATCTCTGTTTTCAAAACATAAATTCGGGACCACCATATCAATAAATCATTTCAAAGAACTCTTTCTCTAAAACTCATGTAAACACATGTATGCAACTCTCTTTGTCAAACTTTCAATGATGCAAGGTGGTCATGTCAAATTTCTTAATCTCATGCAAATATTTCTCATTTAACAAAATATATTTACATCAAGAAACTCCCTCTCTTAAATCTCTAAATCATGATCAAAATACTATGGTATTTGAGTAAACAAATTTCAATCCATAAATCATTCATTTCAAATCATTCACATTAATATCATAAACTTAAAGTCATCACAAGAGAGGGATTTCATAAGTTGTGCTCTCAAACAATCTTAAATCTAAATTTTTATACACATACATATACATGTGAATTTATTTAAGGGGGAAAGGCCTAAAGACCAAATCAACAATACAATTAAACATTCATAATGTATAATAAATCATGTATTTCAAAAATCCCTTTCTAAATTCATGTTTGATAATCTTTAAATCATGTTCTAGTGTTTACAAGCCCATGTAGTTTTTAGGATAAACCCTACGTATGATGAATGATTCTTGAAGCCTACGATTTGGGGATTCTAAATTTTTAATCAATCTTGAAAACCCACAGTTAAATCTTGAGTTATTTGGATTTTCTTGTTTGAAACTCTAAAGAGTGTTCTTGATGGTTTTTGATAAAAATATCAATAATGAGGTCATTTGAGATTAATTCCCTGTTTAGGCTGATAAGGGGGTGGAAAATACCCAATATACCCTTAGTGAAATGGACTAAAAATATAATTGGGAGCCCGATTTCATGGGCCACCGCGACGCGCCACAATCGCGGTGGCTCACTGGAAATTGATGAATGGGATTCTTAAGGTCACTGCGACATGGAGCCATCGCGTTGTCCCACTGGTTGGGACCTGAAACTTTAGTGCGACACGCCACAATCGCGCTATGCTACTGGAATTTGACAATTTCTAAATAGGCCCCCTCCGCGACGCGCCAAGCACCAAAATGATGGTGTTTTATGACTAAAACTTAAATTAACCATTATTTCTTGCCCGGGTATTGGATTTGGGCGAATCTTATATCGACGGAAAGCTCATTCAATTTCCTACATGATAAAAAGTTTAAATTAGGCAAATTATATATGGTTTAAAATTTACTCACTTTGGAAGTCAAAAATAAAATTAAGTTTCTTTGACACAATTCTAGTCATTTAACTGTAAGAGCATATTACCATGAGTTAACGCATGGACAATTTTTGTGGGATGTTACATTATCCCTCTTTTGGATCATGTGTCCCCGAATGATGACGTAGAACATAGACAAGCACGATTTAAAGTATACTAAGGCCATAGAAGAATAAGACAAGGATGTACCTTCCATTTCATCATCCACCGGATCAAACAAGTCTGGGTATCTATCTCTCATGTTATTTTCTGATTCCCAGGTTGCTTCCTTAACTTTCTGATTTCTCCACAACACCTTAACCGACACTCTCTCTTTGCTTCTCAACTTCTGAACTTGGTGATATAAGATTGCAATAGGTTCTTCTTCATCTGCTAATGAGTCTGTCAACTTGATATCCTCTACAAGCAACACTAGGGAATGGTCTCCAATACATTTCTTCAGCATGGATATGTGGAATACCGGATGAACAGAGCCCAAACTTTCAGGCAACTCTAACTCATAAGCAACTCCCTCTATCCTTCTAAAAATTTGGTATGGTCCTATATAGCGAGGATTCAACTTACCTCTCTTCCGGAAATGTATGACTCCCTTCATTGGAGAAACTTTGAGAAACACCCAATCACCAACCTCAAACTCTAAGTCTCTTCTCCTAACATCAGCGTAGGACTTCTGTCGACTCTGGGATGCTTTAAGTCATTCTCTAATAATTTTCACGTCCTCCATTGCCTGATGAACAAGATTAGGCCCAAACAACTGAGTCTCACCCAATTCATACTACCCTATTGGAGAACTACATATTCTTCCATACAATTCCTCAAAAGGAGCCATCTTAATACTGGCATGGTAACTGTTATTATATGCGAACTCTATCAATGGAAAGTGATCCACCCAACTCCCCTTGAAGTCAATTATACAGGACCTTAACATATCCTCAATATTCTGAATAGTGCGCTCAGCTTGCCCATCAGTCTAAGGGTGGAATGCAGTACTTAGGTTCACTTGGGTACCTAAACACCTCTGAAAAGACCTCCAATACTGCGAAGAGAATTGTGTATCTCGATCAGATATGATAGATACAGGTGCTCCATGCAATTGGACTATCTCCTTAATGTACAACTTGGCATAGTCATCTCCCGTATAGTTAGTTCTGATGGGCAGAAAGTGGGCTGACTTGGTCAGTCGATCAACAATCACCCAAATTGAATCATACTAGCTTCGGGACCTTGGAAGTCCCGTGATGAATTCCATATTAATCATCTCCCATTTCCACAAAGGCAAGGCTATCTCCTAGGAAGTACCACCTGGGCTCATATGCTTTACTTTCACTTGTTGACAATTCAAACACTTGGCAACAAAATTAGCCACATCACATTTCATATTATTCCACCAGTAAATAGCTTTCAGATCATGATACATCTTAGTAGAGCTTGGGTGAACAACATACCTCGAAGTGTGAGCTTCATCAAGGATCCTCTTTCATAACCCTTCTACATCTGGCACACGAAGTCTGCCCTGATATCTCAAAACTCCATTACCACCAATTTCAAAAGACATCACCTTCTGTTGACCCACATCTTTCTTGATCTGCATCATGATGGGATCTTCACCCTACTTCTCTTTAACTTCAGCACAAAGGGAAGATTTAGCTACCTCATGAACAACCACTCCCCCATTTTCAGAATCCAAGAGTCCCACTCCAAGATTTGTAAGTCGGTGAATATCCTTCACCATCTCCCTCTTTCCCTTTTCAATATGCAAAAGACTTCCCATAGATAACCTACTGAGTGTGTCGGCTTCCACATTTACCTTGCCTGGATGGTAGTGCAAGCTCATGTCATAATCCTTTAAAAGTTCCAACCAACGCTGTTGCCTGAGGTTCAATTCTTTCAGCAAGAAAATATACTGAAAACTCCTGTGGTCAGTAAATATATCAACATGTACCCCATAGAGATAATACCACCAGATGTTGAGTGCAAACACCACAACCGCTAACTCCAAGTCATGGGTGGGGTAGTTTCGCTCATACACTTTTAACTGCCTAGACGCATAAGCCACAACTTTACCATGCTACATAAGTACATACCTAAGTCCCACATAAGACGCATCACAGTATACAACGAACCCTTCTGTACCTTTCGGAAGAGTCAAAATAGGAGTAGTTGTCAACTTATTTTTTAACTTCTCAAAACTATTCTCACAGGAGTTAGACCACACTACCTTCACCTTTTTCTGAGTCAACTTAGTAAGTGGTGATGCTATGGAAGAAAAACGCTCTACAAATCTTCTATAATACCCTGCCAAACCTAAGAAGCTCTGAATATCGTTTGGAGTCATGGGTCTGGGCCATTTTGTCACTAACTCAATCTACTGGGGATCAACCTTAATCTCGTCACTAGACAAGATATGCCCCAAGAAAGCAACAACATTATGCCAGAATTCGCACTTGGAAAATTTCGCATACAACTTATGATCTTTGAGAGTATGAAGGATGATTCGGAGATGATTGATATGGTCCTCCTCACTCTTGGAATAAATTAGAATATCGTCAATGAAAACTATAACAAAAAGATCTAGAAACTGATGGAACACCCTATTCATAAGGTCCATGAAAACCGCAGGGGCGTTAGTCAACCCAAAGGATATGACTAAGAATTCATAATGATCGTATCTGGTTCAGAATGCTGTTTTGGGAATATCTGACTCCCTAACCTTCAACTGATGATATCCCGAATGAAGGTCTATCTTAGAAAAATATTTAGCACCCTGAAACTGGTAAAAAAATCATCAATCCTAGGAAGAGGATATTTATTTTTAATCGTGACCTTATTCAGCTGACGGTAATCTATGCACAAACGCAGGGAACCATCTTTCTTTTGCACGAAGAGTACAGGTGCACCCCAAGAAGAAACACTAGGACGGATAAAACCTCTATCTAGAAGATCTGCTAGCTGCTCTTTCAACTCTTTCAATTCTGCAGGAGCCATTCTATATGGCAGAATAGAAATGGGATGGGTATATGGCAACAAATCAATAACAAAATCTATCTCCCTATCAGGTGATATTCCTAGGAGATTATCTGGAAAAACTTCTGGGAACTCATTCACCACAGGGATGGACTGAAGAGAAGGGATTTCGGTATTCGAATCTTTAACCCAAATTAGATAATACAAATAGCCCTTAGAAATGAGTTTACAGGCTCTGAGATAAGAGATGAACTTCCCTCTAGGTGATAAAGAATGTCCTTCCCATTTTATTGCTGGTTCATTCGGGAAAGAGAAAGTAACCTTTTGGGTTCTACAATTTAGCATGGCATAGCACGAATGAAGCCAATCCATCCCTAAGATAGTATCAAAATCAACCATGTCTAAGTCTACGAGGTCTGCCGCAGTATCCCACCCACAAACAGTCACCACACAAATTCTATACACCTTCCTAGCCATAACAGACCCACCAGAGTGGAAACAAAAAAAGGTTCGGCAATTACATCAGGATCAAACCCAAAACCAACAGCCACATAAGGGGTCACGTAAGACAGGGTAGACCCGGGATCAAGTAACACATAAACATCATGGGAAAAGATTTTCAACATACCAGTAACTACATCCGATGAGGCCTCTGCCTCTTGGTGGTTGGTCAAATTGTACAACCGGTTACGACTATTTTCAACGGCTGAAGTGACACCCTTATGAGGCAGTGGTGGTGCAGAAAAATTAGCCTGTGACTTGGCTCCACCAACATTACTCTTTGCTGTTGGACATTCTCTCTGGATATGGCCTGGTTGGACGCACGAATAATATACCATAGTGCCAAACTGACATCTCTCTAGATGATTCCTCCTACATTTCTCACAGCACGGGTATGTCCGAGAGGTCTGAGCTACACTTCCTTGAGACTGTGAACCCTGTATCCTCGACCCCTGCCTATACTGAATATACTGAGTGCGCTGTTCGGCTGGGGTTCTGGTCATCGAGGCTTTGGATGCAGACTGCGCATTACCCTAATTCCTCTTCTTCTGTCATTTGTTACCCCAATTCCTACTTTACTACTGACTGTAGCTCTTGTATGCTGTTTTGGCTCTCTTTGCCTGTCTTTTCTTCTCTCTAGATTCAGTGATTTTCTTTATCTTTTTCTCAACTTGCTACTTATGGACTGATATTCTGGCAAAATCCATGTCCCGGTTCAATATTTCTCCCTGATATTCAAGCACTAAGTCATCTGAAAGGCCGAATGCAAATTTCCTCATTCGGGCTCTAATGTTACTAGTCATCTCTGGAGCATAACGGGATAGTTGGTTGAACCTCAGAGTGTACTCCTGGACACTCATCTTACCCTGCTTTAGATTCATAAACTCTTCGGCTTTAGCCTCCCTCAGATCGATAGGAAAGAATTGATCAAGGAAGGCTTACACGAACTCGGCCCAAACTGTGGGCTCAACATGCTCACTCTTTGAATCTTCCCACTCGTTATACCATTTGTTGGCTACATTCTTAAGATGGTAAGCCGCTAACTCAACCCCATCGACCTCATCTACATGCATCACCTTAAAGATCTTCTCCATCTCCTCCACAAACTCCTGTGGATCCTCTTCTACCTTGGTACCAGTAAACTTGGGCGGGTTCATCTTTATGAACTGTCCCACTCTTGTAGCCTCAGACAAAAAAAATGCAGACCCAAGATCTTCAGACCATTGAGTCTGTGTGGCTACCAACTGGGCAAGCATGTGGATGGACTGTCTGAATTCTGCATTAAATACCTCTCTCTTGCGAGGTTGAGTGCAGTTAGTCCCAGTTCTGGGAGATCTGGGTGCCCTAAATGGGCTGGTCTGAGTAGGTGGGACTCCCGGAGTAACATCATTCTCTGAATTCTGAGGCCTATTACGGGTCCTCAGCCCATGAGTGGGATGGACCTCATTTATCTTTGTATTCTGATCGATAGTATGATGGGGAGGAATGATTGTTTTTCTGAAACACAAGAGATCATCAATTAGGGGACAACTCAGACTCTGAAGCACGAACCAAACCACAAGAAGAGAAACATTCCTTAATGCTTAGTAGCCTCCTACTTATAAGTGTGGTGTGCTACACACCCATAAATAAGATTCTACCTGACGCAATTTCGCAGACATCCTGGGACCATGAACTTTGCTTTGATACCAAGTTTGTCATGAACCGAACTAGGGCTTGGACGTGACGGACATCCCAAACCATGAAGGCCCGGACGTCCTACTCTATCTGATCTGGTAATCATGCACAACATTCATATCATAAAATAAAATGCGGAAATATAATCTGATACAAAAACATGCTCATTAACTCTAGGTTTCAAGATATAAGAAAGAAAACTGCAATTTAAAATATCTGAATAAGATTTGACTCAGTCTGCGAAATCAGGCCCCCAGTAGACCAAACCAACAAAATAACATAATCTGAAATAATAGGCCTTCTGGAACAAAGAAGGCTCAGCACTGAACGGATCACTTCTCTCTGGAATACTCTACTGATTAGCCGGACCCTTAGACTAAGCCTCCAAACCTGGGAGGTAGGGGGTCAATACAGATGTACTGGTACGCAGAGCAGATCCAAAATACTAGATTATATTTAACATATATAAGAGAAATTTAAAATAGTTCATAAACATATCAGATAGTAAGAAATCTCATGGCATTTTTGAAAGACTCTGTAAAATCATCTGAACTCTGAGACACTTTTAGTTTTACTTCTGCGCTAGGTGGTATACCTTACAACTCTGAAATTCTATGAGTTATATGGAATATTCCATTGACTCGACGGGGAAGCCTCCAACTCAAGTGTGCCGCAAGTGTTGGAGTCTCTGACTCTGCTACGCCACACGGCTATCGCCAGCGTAAAAATAATATACTCGGATCGGCAAATCACGATTTTAGTCTGAGAGTTACTTGAACTCAAACCTTCTTCGGGTAACCACCTAACGTTCTTTAAGCCCAGTTTTAACTCTTTAAAACATGCATTCTCTGAAATCAAACTCTGAAAACATACTCTGTTATGGCATACATACTTATGGTATCGTCATACCATTGACTTGCAAGTCACATCTCTGAGCCATTATTAGCATATTACAATCTCTATTTTCAAAACATAAATTCGGGACCACCATATCAATAAATCATTTCAAAGAACTCTTTGTCTAAAACTCATGTAAAAACATGTATGCAACTCTCTTTGTCAAACTTTCAATGATGCAAGGTGGTCATGTCAAATCTCTTAATCTCATGCAAATCTTTCTCTTTTAACAAAATATATTTACATCAAGAAACTCCCTCTCTTAAATCTCTAAATCATGCTCAAAATACTATGGTGTTTGAGTAAATAAATTTTAATCCATAAATCATGCATTTCAAATCCTTCACATTAATATCATAAACTTAAAGTCATCACAAGAGAGGGATTTCATAAGTTGTGCTCTCAAACAATCTTAAATCTAAATTTTTATACACATACATATACATGTGAATTTATTTAAGGGGGAAAGGCCTAAAGACCAAATAAACAATACAATTAAACATACATAATGCATAATAAATCATTTATTTCAAAAAACCTTTTCTAAATTCATGCTTGATGATCTTTAAATCATGTTCTAGTGTTTACAAGCCCATGTTGTTTTTAGGATAAACCCCACGTACCTCAATTTAGAAATTTGATGGATGATTCTCGAAACCTACGATTTGGGGATTCCAAATCTTCAATCAATCTTGAAAACCCACGGTTAAATCTTGAGTTATTTGGGTTTTCTTGTTTGAAACCCTAAGGAGTGTTCTTGATGATTTTTAATGAAAATATCAATAATGAGGTCATTTGGAATTAAATCCTGTGTTTAGGATGATAAGGGGGTGGAAAATATCCAATATACCCTTAATGAGATGGACTAAAAATATAATTGGGAGCCCGATTTCATGGGCCACCGCGACGCACCACAATCGCAGTGGCTCACTGGAAATTGACGAGTGGGATTCTTATGGTCACCGCGACACGGAGCAATCGCGTTGTCCCACTGGTTGGGACCTGAAACTTCAACGCAACGCGCCACAATCGCACTATGCTATTGGAATTTGACAATTTCTAAATAGGCCCCCTCCGTGTTGCGCTAAGCACCAAAATTACGGTGTTTTACAACTAGAACTTAAATTAGCCATAACTTCTTGTCCGGGTATCGGATTTGGGTGAATCTTATATCGACGGAAATCTCATTCAATTTCCCACATGATAAAAAGTCGAAATTAGGCAAATTATATATGGTTTAAAATTTACTCACTTTGAAAGTCAAAAATGAGATAAAGTTTCTTTGACATAATTCTAGTCATTTAACTCTAAGAGCATATTACCACGAGTTAATGCATGGACGATTTTTGCGTGGTTTTATAAAAATAAAAATAACATAGACTATCATATAGTGTTATGGTCTATATCTTTTTTTTGTCGAATAGTTTTTAATTCTTTTTACCAATCGTGAATTCAGTAACATCTAAAATGAAAAGGAAAATTTTCATATGACATTTTTCCCGTTTCTTTTTAATTGTTGTATATTTTAAATATAGATGTTTCTAAATACTTGTAAATTTAAATAATTAATAAAAAATTAATTATTCAGTGTTCAAAGGAATAAAATTAAAGAATTAATAAAGATTTATATTAGTTAAACTACACTCCTAACTATTGATTGTGCAAAACTTAATTCACAACTAAAAAGGAACAAAGGTAATAAAGTAAGTGATTTCTTGAATTTAGGTGAGATTGTTAAGAATTTAACACCCTCTGTATCTAAAAAAGATGTGTTGATCAAAATTCATCGCACCTTGTCTCAATACTCCGAAGCATATAGATCCATTAGATCAATGAACACTCAAATCGAACTCGCCCAGCTTTTTGAGTGGAGAAATGCGAGAATCGTGCGAGAATGCTTGTTACTAATGAACAAACTTGAAAGTGATTTAAAACTCTTAAGAATCAAAGGTGTGCTAAACATCATGCTAGAATGCTTCTTACTGATAATGGACACTCGCATGCTTCTTACTGATGATGGACAAACTTTAAAGATGATGAACAAAAACCTCAAAAAGAAGAAGTTTAATTTCTTATGAAAAATAGGAAAATCTTAATATAAAAAAAATGGAGGAGGGAAATGTAGTGATAAGTGTCACCATGAATGAGGTATGAAGATAGTGGTAGGAATATCATATAAAGATCTTAAATTTATAGATATGGAGCATTATTTGGTGAATAAGAGAAAGATGAACCTCTTTAAATTAAAAAAAGAAGAGAAAAACTTAATAGTCACTCTTAAATGTGGGAGAGGAAAAGATTTTAAACCACTCTTAAGGCATGATAGACAAAATTAAAAGATGATGGGACTTTTCAATTCTCCATTAGCTTAACTAAACCAATTATTAATAATGCTCAATAAATAGTGTAGAATATTATTAACTCTTTCATTTATAAATAAGAAAAAATAAAAAAAAATGTCAAAAAAGGAGAAAATAGATAAATAGCAATGGAGGTCATAGAGAGGTGCCACATCACCTCTTCTATGTTTCTTCTTTATATATATATATTGATTGATTATTATTATTATTATTATTTTTATTATATATATACATATTTTCTTAATATTAAATTACAAAATTATTGATGGATGCGTATACAAAATTATGTCTATAATTTAAATACGTACATACCAAACATAATTTTAGAATAGTAAGAAGAATTGATAAAATTAACTTTGAAAGAAAAAGAGAATTTGGGCCAACTATAACTCAATTTCAATTTTATTTTACTCAAACTCAAAAGGCCCAAATCTAATACAATATCCTTCTTTCCATAATTCAAACTCCCATACATAATCTAGACAAAGTTTAACTATCCACCTGCGTCTCCTATCTCCCCACCCCAAAAATCTACTGAACCTCTCTCTGACCTTGTCAATTACCTCGAGTATCAACAACACTCTGACCTTATTCTAAACGGCTAGATTCAACCATTTACTTGCAAGGAAGGTTTCCAAATCCTTTGAAGTTGACATATAAATTTCAAAATTCATGGACTAAGCTTGTCCACATCTCCCAATCTCGCCCAATGTTTCTTTGTTGAAGCCAAATATTCAAATTCAAACCCCAAAAATTAGATTTCCTCCCTACTCTACTTATCTTTTATTTCTTTCAATCTTTTCAAAGAGATAATGATAATTTTTCTTTTTTATTATTTTGAGTTTTAAACAGTATGTTTTAAAACTAGTTGTGCCTTCAATTCTCACTATAAATAGGGTCTCAAGTGCTCTCAGGAAGAGCTTTTTTTAATGATCTAACATCATCTCCTTAGCCTTAAGTTAAGAGATTTAAATATTCTTAGTCCCTTTTGATAAACATTCATTTTGGCGTGCAAAATCTGAATCTTTCTAGAAGATTCGAAGTCGAAGTAGCTAGCTTGAAACTTGATGGCCGACGGCCTAGATCATTGTGCCACATGAGGTAAATCCTATCCCTTCTTAAGTATGTTGCACTTAGTTTTGTTAATCATTTATCGTGTGATTTATCAGAATGTTAGATGGCTGATTTTAAGCATATAAAATGTGAAATGATATTATTTTCTAGTCTTTTTGAGATTATGTGTCCAAGAAATTGTTATTTCCCACAATATAGTTGGGTATGCAGAATCTGTATGTTATAGCACCAACTTCAACTTGAGTTCAAGTATAAAGAAGAACACAATGAAGTATATCAAATACCCTCAACACAAGATCAAAATGACCTTTCCAAGAGGTGTATTTTATTTTGCAGAAATTAAGATAAAACAGAAAATAGCCAAGTCATCCGAATTCACAGATTTTCCTTAAGGAAATAATCCCCCTCACTGTACCCGAGGTTTTGGAATTTTTCCTCCCAGGATAAAATGGCTAACCAGACCAACAGTAGTGGTACCTCAAACGGTTGGAATATATTCGAACTCACAGAACGTTTTTGAGTGATCACACAGAATATTTTTGAGACAAGAAGAGAGTTTTTAATCTGAAAATTTTGTATTCAAACCTGTGGATGAAACCAGGTTTTTATAGCCACAAGATGCCTCTTCTGAAAAGTGGCAAAGGTTCATCTAAAAGGTGTAACCTTTTCTGAAAATTCATGTCTATTCGTCCAAACATTGTGACTGTTCTGAATAGGCATGCCATTTCATGAATAAGTGTGTCAGTTCATTAAAACAATGCATCAGTTCTGAAGCAGTGCATCAGTTTACTGAAACTGTGCATCAGTTCATTTTCAAAATTGTGCACCATTTCAGTGTAAAATTGCATCAGTTCGAAAATTTATCTGAAGCATATGTTCGAAATAGCTTCTGCATGCATGCTTTCGTGATGAAACTGAAATCATATAAATGGAGTATTAAACACAAAAAATATTTACTGCGTTACTGTTGGTATTTTCGGAATTCAACTAAATTTTGTCCAAAAAGATAGATCTCATCGATCGATCATTTGAAAAATCCAAATTCAAATCCAAATCCGATGCCGAGCCGAGCGAGCGACGACGACGACGGCATGGGACATCTCTTATTTATTGCCTCACTTACCATAAGGAGTAAGTGTTCATCATTATAAACACTCCAAAGTTCCTTTCTCCCACTAATATGGGAGAATTAGTGAACTTTCTAATTTTGGGAATACACTTTCCAAATTGGTGTCTCATCTTCTCCATCATTTTTTTTCTTCATTTTCCATTCACACTTCTATGAACCCAACAATCCCCCACATGAATGGGGGATGGCTATTTTTCATAAAACTTTTACGAACAATTATGTGATCATCAAGCAAAGACTGATTGCTTCTGGATAAATGGGTTTCCCTTTGAACTTTTTGTAGTGAACATGCATCGGATGCACTCGGTCAATCGGTAGATTTGATATCTTTGAACCGTCGAGCTTTATTGTACACCTAGACAATACATGTCACACAACCAGCCTTTTAACATTTATGGTTCTCATGGTTTTGTTCTTTTCAGCCATGAACATGTCCTGGTTTCATGAGAGCTTAGAGAATAGGCCTTTACTAACATTCTCCTTGAAGCGGCTTCCACTTCACCCTCGCATAGGTGATTTCTAAATATTCAATCCTATAGATTAAACTATTTGGTCAAATCTGCCAAATTTAGATAATCATTAAAAGACTTTTCACCTTAAGTCTTATCCTAGTTTACTGTACATTGTCTACATCATGAGAATGGGTTGGGTAATTGACAATGTTGAACCTTCCAGACACAACTTTGTTTGATCTCCTTGAACCTAGCTCTTGGGATCTCCAGTCTGCTAGGTAGAGTTACCTCCATGCTGACTTGTCTTAGGCCTTAAACCCATTCCCTTGGATGTCCTTTCTACTCCTTCTCTAGAAAAACGTTTAGAAAAAACTCCTACTCTAGAAATAGGTCAAATTGCATACACCTTAGGCGGAACGATCAAGGTATTGTCATCGCAATTAGGAAACCACCCTTTTGTCAAAGGTTACAAACCTTTCGACATACTTTCATATGAAGATTAATGTGATCAATCCAAACTAAAATACATAGTGAATTTGAAATAAATGACTTATCATACCCTTTCCTCTTTCTTTTAGATGAATATTAACCAAATCTACCGAACATCCAAATAATAATCTTAGCCCCTAACAGCCTGCAAAACTGGTGGAGAAATATTCTTGTGGTGCATGGTGAGGAGATTAGGGAACACATTGGTGCTCTGCTATCACTAATGAGGACCCCGAGCCAACAAAGCCCTCATTACACTATTGATGGAATTTTGGGACCCAACCACGGTGACTTTCAGGTTTTTGAATTTTGAAATCACTCCCATCTTGGAGGAGGTTAGTGAGTTCACTGAGTTGCCGCTTAGAGGGAAGCTGGAGGTACTCTCATCATCCATAAGAAAGGAAGACTTGCTAAGGCTCTTAGGGTTGGATGTGTTTTCATCAATAAGGAACATGGAGGATGGAAAGGTAAAGTTGGATTGCCTTTTCAAAAGGTGTGGTTGTCTGGAAAGTTATGAAGAATACCGAAATGAGTTCATTTATACCCATAGGTAACGGGTATATATGCGGCTAAGGGTCTTCACGATGGCCTTCTTGGGAACGATTAGAGAGCTGACTGTCTACTATCTATGTCATGCCTTGGCAGGTGAATATAAGAGAGAGGCTGTAAGTGCATTCTCTCCTTCTCCATCTTCTGGAAAGCACTCTTTGAGCGATCTTTGAAATCCTTGATAGTCTGGAAAGGGAACGCGAATCTAGCCACCACTTTCTCTATTTAAAGAAAAAGAAAACTTCCCCAGACTGAGAGATTGCTAATCCTTTTTCTTCGCCTGGTAAAATTAAACTAAACTGAAAACTGGAATAATCAGAGGCGCATCTTTGCGATATGTAATTACATAAAGCAGAGGTTGCTCTTTCCTGTCCACAAATGGTCAATGGAGGTTCTTTCTCATCTCCGGACGGATGGAACTTTCAACCTGCCCTACCTTCGACTGAGAGTGTCTTCGCCTAGAAACTCTTCTTGCGTACTTGACTTATAGGCTTGACGCCCATTTCCTCTAGGCTAGTTCATTCCTGGAAAAGAAAACGGTTAAAGACTGAAATCCGAGATCGGTTCCTCTTTTGGGGAGTTCACTCTCAACCAAGCGCGTTAAAGGAAGACCTATGATGTGTTAAGAAGTTCTCTAGTCAGCAATCACACATGGGAGTCTTTCCAAAGATTCTCTCGGAAAGGGGTTCTGGTAAAGCTTTTCTTGTACCTGCGATGGAATAGAGCCATTCTAAGTAGAACCCCTTCTTACGATATGTCAGATAGAGCGGGATCAGTCACGTAATAGCCCGCTCGGAAAGGTTCTCGAGATTCTCAATCGCTCTTTTTAGTGGGGAGGAATAGTGCGGGAAGGGAGCGAGACCAAGCCGAGCCACTAGTAGAGTAAGCCCTTCCCACGTGTCAAGTTGAATATGAATAAATGAATGCAGCCTCAACCAGAGAGATCAACCTGCGCCTTTGAGTTGAGGCCGCTGGCGGCGCAGAACGAACTAATCCGCGACCAGCAAGTTTTCCGAAAGCGAACTGAATGTGGATGAAAGTGACGACTTGACTTGGTCAGTCAGTCATTCTTAACTCTTTCCTTGTGATACAATCTTGAATCCTCGAAAATCTCAAATAATGAGTCCAAACTAATGAATCGACTTGAAAGCGGCCAGCTGTCAAGATGCTGGTAATTATATACGTAGTAATGAATGCCCGACCTTTCTAGTGGAGCAATCCTATGGTTAGGAACATGACACATCAATCCTTTGTACCGCCCGCCCTGGTTCAAATACCATTTTATCCTACCTCGCTCACCGCCCCTCAGGCTTAAAAGCCTTTTCGTTGTCACCACTTACCTAGATCGATATGGCTAGTTTTCTAGCGAGATTTCTAGCTTGAAACTGGAATAATCAGAGGCGCATCTTTGCGATATGTAATTACATAAAGCAGAGGTTGCTCTTTCCTGTCCACAAATGGTCATTGGACGTTCCATGATTAAACCGACTAGCGGCACTTTCGAGATGCCACCTTGAAATATAAAAAAAGTGTTTTCAATTCCATTTGACTCGGGGCGTCAGGGACCCTCCAACAGAAACCTCATCTTTTTTGTCGTCTTATGTGTTCCGTTCTAGAAGTAGTTAATTTCTAGAATTCCCTAGGAGCACAGTGCTCCGTGGATCTAGTCTTTAACCCTCACCCCGAACACTAGGATTGGCAGTTAGCTAAGCGAGAAGCTGTGATCGAGGAAGCCCCGCCCAGTAGTGCCTCTACTCTACTAGTCCTAGTACTAGATACTAGATAGACAGGCCGGTCACCGGTGGCATAAGATCCTTCTCTGCTTGTCTAACTCATTACATTAGAACTAGAAAGAAGTTACTATCGTTCTCGAGCTTTCCTTTGGGACGGACATCCCTTTTTGGACCACTCTTCAACAGCCCGTCATGCAGCCCAGATGAGTAGAGACAAGCGTCTAGCAAATCCGAGTGAGCGACAGGCGAGCAAGCGCAAGGCCAACCGAAGGAAGAAGACCAGCTGAATGCGAGTTCAATCACGAGGAGATGAATGAAGGAATCCATCCATTCATTGCATTTCTCTATCTCAGGAGTCGGGTTTATCGAGTTCGATATGGTGAAAGTGGGTTCTGGTCTCTTTTCGATTGCTTTACAAAGGGGAACTTTCACACTTTCCAGGAAATTCCATAACCCCCAGGAATAAAGGACACTCAATCAAGATCTCTTCTAATTTCATAACGGCACCCGAAGCTCATTGGGCTTTCAGGGAAGAGACGTATCTCCTTAGGTTTTAATTCCTTTCGGAGAAAATCCACTATCTTCCCCTTCAGATAAGGATTGAGAGGCTTCCCTCTTCCAATCCAATATTCTAGAGGTAGTGGATGTGACCGGTTTGGCTTTTGTGCAGCCGCCTTCAATCTTTCCCATCTTTTAGATTGGGTAGAATAAAGACGCGAACGAACTCTAAAACCAGCACCGCCTAATCTTTGTAAAACCGATATTCCTATCGGATACTTATTCGACACAGTGCAGAGTCCAAGAGTTGTCCTACAGGACAATAATAACCTTAAAGATATTGGAGATAAATCAATTTGCATCGATTTAACCCAAAACTTCTTGGCAAACTCAACGGCACCAGTGTCCGATACGATAGACTTAGCATCAGAAATAGTAACGCCGAGCCGATCCAGTAATTTTCTGTACTGCAGGGCCACTTGTTTATCGATGATTAGGATATCATCACCTAACAAAGCGTAGTCCTTAAATGGACGATTAAGATGCGGGTATGCTTTCTTCGCCGCTAACCACACTATATAGTGATGGGACAACGAAAAGAGATAGAGGTGACGGAGGAAGAGTATCGGGAGTGGTATATTCCCAGAGCCGTCGAGATCTTTCTTATGCTATTCTCCGGCCAGATCTAGGTGTGAACCAGGAGCTTGCCATTGTGGAGAGAGAATGGATATGCCAATTACTACTCTGCCTCCTAGCTAAAGGTAGCTTGTCTCGCCCAGGAGGTGAGAAGAGTTGAGAACAAAGTGGCGAACGGGTGCGTAACGCATGGGAATCATATTTTATTGCCTTCGACTTGTCGTTTGCTTTTTCAAATTCTATCAAGATTTCCCTCCTCCAATTCTTTATTCTTTGAGAAAAGAACCTACGGGAAGGGCCGATTTACGGATGAACCTCTTCAATCCTATTCAACCTTCTATTGAGAAGCCCCAGAACTACGCTTGAAGCTTCATTCAGATCGATTCCAGTCGCCGCTACGCCACATCAATCCGTTATGGCTTGACCCTCTTCCTTAGCAGCTACGGATTCTCCGGACCCCTTTATAAATACAGCTTCCAAACCACTAGAACTTGGCAAAATGCAACAAATTGGTAAAGGATTGCTCGAGTTCATGATTGAAAGAAAGTTGATCAAAATTGAGACACTGTCGCAAATAAATAGATACACTTGTTCATTGGTCTACGATCCGCTGCAACTTGTCTTTCTTGTGTAGTACCATACCTCATTGAATGATTGTTTTCCCTTGTCTCTGCGAAAGAACTCCCTTGTTTCATCGGTGCAGCTGCTATTTGGTGAGAAAACTCTGGACTTAAAACCACCCGCTTTTAGAAGTCTGGAAGGTGGCGCCTAAACTAGTCGGACTTGCTTGAATCGACAAAAAAAAATAGGCTACACTATAGTCCCAATGAGTGGATACCTCTTTGAGAAGAGTGAGGGAAGCCCATTTAACGGATTTTTCGGGATTTTTCTTTCTTAGAATTGGAAGAAAAAGATTGAAATGACTGTGCAAAATTGAACCTATACCTTTCTTTGAGATTGAAACTTCCAATTCTGCTATTGAGCCTCAAAGTTTATGTTTTTATGTGATCGCAGCATAAAAAAGAAAGTCTGAATTTTCTACGGAAGCCGGCTCGTATTTTATCTTTCTATTTCTAACCATCGGGAAGATTCATCCTATATTATTTCTAGATTATTCCAGCAAATAGCAAAATCGTGGCCCAGGTCTTAGTCGGGCAGATGCCGACTTATACGATGAAACTTCCGGGGGCTTGACTCAATATCAGGAACCTACTTACTGGAATTCCTCGGTACGGTCATTCGGGAAGTCCCTCCGAGGGCGACTCCCATACAATTCTTTCATTCTCCTCCACGAAGCAAGCTTTCCTGAATACGACAGATGCGGAAGTGGCTAAAGAAGTCGGAGGAAGAAAGTAGTTGGACAACCTCCTAACAACGAAAACAAGGAAAAGGTAAGTGACAAATAGGACAGAGATTCTGAAAGAGGGCACTAAGAGAAGAAGAATGGGAATTGATCAAAAGAAGAATCTACTTCAAACGATATGCCCTTAGGCACGGCCATACATAAGATAGAAATCACACTTGGAAATGCTTGAGCTTGAGAAGCTTCTGGTCCAGTAGGTCCGTAAAATAAACTAGGATAAGCGCTATTATTGAACCAGCCTGATACTACCACTTGGATCTGGAACCTACATGCTGATGCTCACGATTTCGATAGCCATACCAGTGATTTGGAGGAGATCTCTCGAAAATCTTAGTGTACTGACTCCTAATCGAATTGTTTGGGATTCAGAAGTGGAAGAAATCGTGTTATCTACTAATAGTGGTCGCATTAGTGCCAACTCCGCTAGGTATAGGTAGGGAGTATTCTACAAGGCGCATTACTGGTCGATGACCTTATTTTGGAAGCAGTCGAGATGCCTTTCCTGGGGAACCCTTCCTTAGCATCTTTGAAGAATCATATTGAGAAAAAGAAAGAAGCCTGGGGATAAAGTGATGAGCCCGAGATGTTATAAAGCTTTGGGTTTGACTTTTTCGTCTGTCAATAGCCAAAGTCAGACCTACAAGAAAAGCCGAGAAAGGCAAAAGAATCAGAGGCTGATTCCCTCGCCAATCTGGCATCAGAAGCAGGCGGGGTCTTTAAAGCAAAAAAGCAAAGCAAGTTCCAGGGATGCGGGCAGAGGGGGGTTTCTCGATAGTCCAAAACTAGTGATCTAGGCTTCTCCAGCAAAGAATCGACTCCTAAAGGCTGAGAGCTTATTTAGAGCAATAAGAGTCGTCGAAAGAGCAAACTTCTTCAACAATCGCTATTCTTTCTTACAGCTAACCATGAACAACGTTCAAAGCTTCTGCCTAGAAGCAAGCTACCCTCTTTGCCACTTTCAAATCAATAATAACGATGTCATCGATATTCCAATCCGATCTTTTCTTTCTTCACCCCGTAGTACGGCAGGCCCTTCTTCGACATGGAACCCAAAAAAGAGCTAGAAAAAGGAAAGCGGCACCAACACTTAATAGCTCCATTTCTTGTTCCTGAGCGGAAGGTACGCTCAGCAGGGGCTTGTTCGAGACTCGAGCTCTCCGGAACTGAAAGACTGAAGAGCAGAATCCAACACAAGAGGACATGAATGAGCAGACATCTTGCCCATTAGTAAGGGCAGGAAACTGATTGACCAAGGTCTAAATCTATTTAGGATCTTTCTTATTTACCTTTAAGGCATCCTATTCCCCGTTTTGACTTTCTTTTGGAATCGTCTTCTTTTAAATAAGATCTGATCTTCCCAATGAGATTTTATTGTATTGACATTAATAATTTTTTGATAGTAATGAACATCTTTGGGAGCCGAGCCGCAGAGACTTAACTTAGTACACTTGATTCGTTTTGAGATATTTGTGTCATTATCTGCATGTGCTAGAAAGCATGACTTCTTTGGAGGCTGCAACCTGTTATTACAAATTTGTGCAATAGAACACTTCTATCATCTCCCTTCGTAGATGGACTATACAATTAATGCACGTAGCAGAATGCAAAGCCACAATGATCTCTTGAGGTATTTAATTGCGCCTATTGGGAAAGAAGAGTGGCACATATTTTTGACCAATATTATCGGAGATTCCATCCAATGGAAGTACTCTTGTATGACATCAGGAATAGGCATTCGTACTTTATCGAGCTGATTGGACTTAGAGGCATTCATTCGTATGCACCTCTGCAAGTCCTAAGACAGTTTGGTGTCATCTAGGATATCCCACTTTGGTCAGTCATGGTACTACATGAGGATGGTTATGGTGCCCTGATTCAGGCAGTATGAGTGATGAACTTGCAGAAAAATCGGGACTACATGGTTATGCTTAACATGGAAGGAGAAAAATGGTGCACTCCGTAGTATTATGTGTCGAGCACCATTCTGAGCCACATAGCTCGACCAAGTGCAGATGAGTTTTGAGGATTCACAGATACTTAGTGGGTCGAATGGGTCAGGAAAGAGGTGCTTTCTTGCATGGATCTCACCACACCCATGTATGATTAGATAGTCCTAGGTTCTGTCTATAGAAGACCCTAAAGAAGATCCTGAGAAAGACCCAGAGAAAGAAGAATACCCTGAAGAAGACCATAAGGAAGACCTAGAGGAATGGATGGAAGAAGAACCCAAGGAGGTTTCAAAAATTAGTTCCAACATTTATAATACAAAAGATTGAGGGTTGATGGATATAGACTTAGAACCTGAGCAAGACCCTGATGGATCCCCAGAATACCACCTAAAATCATATTTTAATACGGGTAGAGATGAGGATGATGATGTCACTTGTCCCTAGATTTTATTTCCCTTATGTACTTTTTTCATTCCCTAAAAAACTACAGGGTCAACTACCTTGTATGCCTTTGGGGCCATCCATGTACTTTCTTTTTTAGCTTCTATCGATCTATTTTGATTTAACCTCTTGAAGCCTTTTATTTAGTGAAGGTCATGTTTATTCTCAAATCCAAATGTGTTCAAATGATCATTTATCATCAAAATGATTGCAACGTAGGCCTACCTCTAGAGAAAAGAGGCTCCATATTAGGACACGTTTTGATGTCGCCAATTTGGCATATATATGTTTTATATACTTGTTATATTTTTGAATATCTCCTAAACTAACATGGTTTCCCTTTTTTTCTTTATTTTCTTTTCGTTTATTAATCCCCAAAAAGAAAGTTGATTTGTGTCGACTAGCAAACTGGCAGAATTCAAATACAACCTTCTGTCCAAATGCAAAATAACTAACAAGGATAAGGAATGATACCCATAGATGATGCCGAAAGCTCTCAAAAGTTGTCAGACACCTAGAACGATGAACAAATGGCTAACATGGCACAAGAAATAAAAATCTTAAAAGAAGAACTATGTCAAATACAATACTTGACCAAACTTACAGTGGCCACCTTTCCCACTTAATTCTAGGTTCCAAATATTGAATTGCCCCTGGTTGATATGATTAACCTAACAAATCTACCTTTACACGCTTAAGACCCATTTATCCATCTACCCACTACTAGATTTATGCCTGATCTTTCATTTCCTACTCAGACTTTACCATCCCAATCCACCCAAAAATGCAGCACATACCTGAGGCACATGTCACTTGCGAGATACCTGTGCCACCGGTATATGTACTGAAGCTCCTACTTTCGCAACATCCACAACTATTAAGGTCCCATATAAGGTTGATCGGTATGTGGGATTAGGAAATGATAGATAATTGAATGAAGAAGGGTTGATAGTAGCTCAACTCAAAAGTCTAAAAGGGGCATTTAGAAAAATGCAAGTCACTCGAAGAACTGAATTCTTGGACTATGATGGCTTATGCATTCATCCAGTCATAGACATGTCAGTCAGATACAAACCACTAAAGTTTGATGGAAAGGGTGACCCACATACACATCTAAGGGCCTATTGCAAAAAGTTTATTAGTGTAGGAAGGAATGAGAGGTTTAGAATGAAGTTCATTCGAAGTCTATCGGTGGAAGCTTTGACTTGGTGCACTCAATAAGACCCTCATAAGGGACGTGATTGGCTGAAAATGGATAAAGACTTCATGAGATGTTTCAGGTTTAATATCAAAATCACCCCAGATAGGTTCTCATTGGCTAACATACAAAAAAATTCATCAAAATTATTTCAAGGATATGTGTGGCGATAGAGGACTGAGGATGCTAGGATACAACCTCTATTGGATGAAAGTGAGATCTCCAAGTATTTTATCTAAGCTCAAGAGGGTATGTATTTTGACAAGATGATTTCAGTAATGGGCCAAAAATTTACAGAACTGGTCAAGATGGGAGATTTCATAGAAGAAAGTATCAAGTCAGGAAAGATCCTGTCTATGGTTGCACTGCAAGCTGCAAGTAAGTCCATATAGTTTGGTTCCATCAATAATAATGAAAATAAGAAAAAAGATGTCTCAGCTATCACACCATACTACCAGCTTGGAAATTCATCCCACCATTACCCTAACGACCCCCAAGTTGTTGCACATTATATAATACTTAGCCACATTAAAATCCATCTCGAGTATACGCCCCTGTCAAAGCTCTAATCCACCAAAACAGACCAGCATATGCACCAAGACTATGTACAAACCTCAAATCCATAAATACCCACACCTATATACCAATTACTAAACCTTTGTCCCAACTATTTTAAAGATTGAAGGCAGAAGGTTGTTATATCCAGTCAAAGGAAAAACCCCTAACCCAATCCCTCAAAACTTTGAAGGCAATAAGCGATGCACTTATCACTTAGGAGTCTAGAGGCATGACACGAATGAGAGTTATATTTTGAAGAATCATATTGAGTCTCTAATCAGGAAGGGAGTAATCAAATGCACCGATGCGGCTCCAACTATGAACAGTAATCCCTTGACAAATCATGGAAATTGAGAAGTCAACATAATTTCTTTGAAGGAAGAGTATGACTTGGAGGAAGCTATTTTGCCCGCATGGAACACAGAAGAAGTCTCCACTATATTCCTAACATAACCTTTTATCATAGTTCAATTGAGGGAGCCTTTGACTGTTCAGACTTACCTGCCAAGAGTCGTGGTGACCACTATAACTACTGCGAGGCCCGATTACGATAGTAAAGTGATCCCATGGGATTACCAAGCTGTAACCAAGGGCAAATTGATAGACGTTGTTGTGGATTAGGGGATGACCAGGTAGGAAAGGTGTTACGCTCTAAAAAATTTGAATCGAGGAGTTCTCGGGAAAGAGCAGAACCCAAAGAGGAATATTACTGATGCTGAAGCTGTAAAATTTTGAAAAAAGATGCAGCCTAAGGATTATTCAATCAAAGATCAACTAAAGATGACATTGACCCACATATCTATATGTCCTTGCTTATGAGCTCTGAAGCCCTTAGAAATGCTCTTATGGAAGTGTTATGTGGAGTTAGTATACCTAAGGAGACCACAAGTGAGACTTTGGATGCATCAATTGGACTAATAGTCAAAGCAAATAAGATATTTTTCTATGATGATGAGCTACCATCAGAAGGGGCCGCACACATAAATGCACTATACATCGCAATCAAATATCATGACAAGAACGTGAATAGGGTTCTGATTAATGGTGGCTCGGGTTGTATCAGCTGTCCATTCTCCATTTTAAGGGATTTAGATGTGAATATAAAATATATAAGGGAGAGTCAGGTGAAGGTCGGAGACTTTGATGGATCGCAAAGGAGTGTAATCAGAGAAATCTACCTGATATAGCAGATAGGACCAGCTGAGTTTCCCATCTTATTTCAGGTAATGGATTTATCGCTTAGTTATAACCTATTGCTGGGAAGGCCATAGGTCCACATGGCAAGAGATGTTCCTTCCACTCTCCATTAGTATGTAAAGTTTCAGTGAGGCTGCATAGAAGTTACTATCCATGGGGAGCTCAGTTATCCTATTTATTCTGTCAATTTAGTTCCAGTCATTAAGGAGTTAGATGAAGCCACTATCCATACACTAGAGATCATGCAAGATGAAAAGATCGATGAGAAGATAAAGCTAGTTGAAGTAAAACTGTCAAGTGCTGTAAAGATGGCTGCATCAGAAATATTGGACTATGTGTATCAGTCCAAAACAGGACTAGGACAAAAAAACAATGGTATAATTTAGCCAATCCAGCTGAAATATTAGAGAGGTACCACGAGTCTTGGATATAAGCCTACTTCTAGAGGAGTCTGTAGTGAAGAATCAAGAGACACGGTATTCGTGCCAACCCAAGTCC
Source organism: Capsicum pubescens (assembly GCA_030864215.1). Lineage (NCBI taxonomy): Eukaryota > Viridiplantae > Streptophyta > Magnoliopsida > Solanales > Solanaceae > Capsicum > Capsicum pubescens. The sequence continues at coordinate 66,967,493 of CM061549.1, read as the reverse complement.
CAGTTTTAGAGAAAGTAGTTGATGAGGACATCAAAGGGGGAATCAGAAATCTATTTGTGGACGTGATCGAAGGAGAACCAGAGATGGATTTCAAGAAGCTTACCATCTGTGATGCTGATCCTGAAGAAGTCTTGCAGAATTAGACCATCATCCCATCTTTATTCCGATAAGAGTCTTAGTAGCATTGAATTGTAGTTGCTTTTAAAATTATTTTTGCATGATCAATTGAGGATTGAATTATGTCGAAGCTCTTTTTGCTACTCGTCTCTTGCCAAAGCCTAGTGTTTTTCTATTAATGAAAATCCTTCTTTTCAAAACTTATTTTCCTAATTTAATATTTATTTAATTTACTCACTTTTTATACTTTTCATCATAAATATCAGTAAAAATCATTGTTCCACGATTATGACATGTAACAAATTCATTAAGCAAAATGCAAACGATGAGCAAGATTATGAGGATTATGATGAAAAAAAGATGCCTAAAGCCCTACCACATGATGTAGAGCAACTTGAACATCAAAAAAAGCATAATATGGATAAAACTGAAGTCATCAATTTGGGTGATGAAGAAATGGTGAAAGAAACACGAATCAGCATACACTTGGAGGTTGAAAGAAAGCAAAAATTGATAAACCTGCTCAAGAAATACATCGATGTGTTTTCTTGGTCTTATGACGACATGCCTGGTTTAAGCACTAATATCATCTCGCATTGATGGCAAATTAGCCCCTCATGTCTGTCAGTAAAGCAAAAGATGAGGAAATTCAAACCCGATTTAAGTTTAAGGATCAAAGAAGAGGTGACCACGCAGATAGAAGCTAACATCATGAGGGTCACAAATTACCCCTCATTGTTGTCCAGCATCATGCCAGTGCTGAAGAAGGACAAAAAGATAAGAATATGCATAGATTATTGGGATCTCAACGAGGCTAGTCCAAAAGATGATTTTTCTCTCCCAAACATTCACATTCTCATTGATAATTGCACAAAACATGAGTTGCAGTCATTTGTTAATTGTTTTGCAAGATATCATCAAATCTTGATGAATGAAGATGATGCAGAGAAGACATCCTTTATCACTCCGTGGGGAGTATACTTCTCTAGGGCAATGCCATTTGGACTCAAGAATGCCGATGCAACTTACATGAGGGACATGACTACCCTTTTTCATGATATGATTCACTAAGTGAGTGAGGTGTATATGGATGATATCATTATCAAGTCTAAAAAGATTTCGGACCACCTGATGATTGATAAAAAATCTTTGAAAGGCTGCGAAGGTACGACCTCCAGTTAAATCTATCCAAATATGCCTTTGGAGTTCCCGCGGGAAAGTTATTTGGGTTCACTGTTAGTAGGAGAGGTATAGAGTTGGATCCATCCAAGATAAAGGAAATCCATGATTTTCTTGACAAAAAGGGTGTAATGATTTTCTTGACAAAACTCAATTACGTCAGTCGATTCATAGCCTAGTTCATGATAATTTATGAACCAATATTCAAATTACTAAAGAAGGATACCACCACTAGATGGAATAAAGAGTGCCAAAGGGCATTTGAAAAAGTCAAGGAGTACTTGTCCAACCCACTGGTAGTGGTTCCACCAGAGCTCGAGAAGTCACTGCTATTGTTTCTATCTGTTATGGATAATGCATTTGGATGTATGTTAGGGAAGCATAATGAAACAGGGAAGAAAGATCAAGCCATTTACTACCTGAAAAAGAATTTTACACTGTATGAATCAAGGTATACATTATTAGAGGGAACCTGTTGTGCATTGAATAGGGTTGTACAAAATTTAAGGTACTACCTATCTACGTATACCATGTACTTGATTTTAAGAATGGATCCACTCAAGTGTATCTTTCAGAAACCAATTCCTACTGGAAAATTAGAGAAATATTAGATTTTGTTAAGCGAGTTTAATGTTATGTATGTGACATAAAAATACATTAAAGGATAAGCTTTAGTTGATCATCTCACAGAAAATCCAGGGGATCAGGATTACAAGCCACTGAAGACATATTTTTCCGATGAAGAGGTGTTGTTTGTAAGAGAAAACATCTTAGACCATATGATAGATGGAGAATGTTCTTTGATGGAGTGTTGAATTTTAAAAGATTCAAAATTGTAGTAGTTCTAGTTTCATAAATAGGTCAACATTATCCGATCTCCGCGAAGATTAGGTTTCTTTGCATGAATAATATGGCATAATATGAGGCTTGCATTCTTGAAATTAGGATGGTAGTAGAAATAAACATCAAATAGCTCTTAGTGATAGGAGATTCAGATTTGTTGATCTATCAAGTACAAGGAGAATGGACTACCAATAATGTCAAAATACTTTCTTATGTGCAATATGTTAAGAAGTTGAGTGAAAGATTTACGAAGATTGAGTTCAAATATGTCCCTCAAACATAAAATGTGTTTGATGATGCCTTGACGACACTATCTTCAATGATTCAACATCCAGATAAGAATTACATTGATCCTATAAATGTGGATATACATTATCAACATGCATACTGTTTCTATGTGAATGAAGAACCAGATGGAAAGCCATGGTACTATGACATCAAAAGGTTACTCAAATTAGGGAAATATCTATAAGCTCTACTAGCAAGCAGAAGAAGAATTTAAGAAGGATAACCAATCACTTCTTTATCAATAAGGAAATCCTATATAGAAGGACTCCAGACTTGGGGTTGTTACGATATGTCAATGACACGAGAGCCTTAAGATTGTTGGAAAAAATACATGCAGGAACTTATGGTCCCCACATGAATAGATTTATGCTTACGAAGAATATTTTGAGAGCTGGATGCTTTTGGATAACCATGAAGAAGGATAATATCTGATATATGCAGAAGTGTCACCAATGTCAAGTTCATAGGGAATTTATATGGGTTCCGCCAAATGAGCTCAATGTGATGGGTTCTCCTTGATCGTTTGCTGCTTGGGAAATGGATGTTATTTGTCCCGTAGAGCCTCCTACGTCCAATGGACATATTTTATCCTTATAGCTATAGACTATTTCACAAAATGGGTTGAAGCTTCAACATATAAGGCAATAACCAAGAAGGTGGTAGCAAATCTTGTCCACAATTGCTTAGTCTATCGATTCGAGATTCTAGAGTCAATCATAATAGATAATGGAGCCAATCTTATTAGTGATCTAATGAGAGATATTTGTGAAAGGTTTAAGATATCCCAACAAAATTCTCTGACATATCGATCTCAAATGAATTAAGTAGTTGAGGCTGTAAACAGGAATATCAAGAGAATATTGAGGAAAATAGTAGACGATAATAGGGAATGGCATAAGAAGTTACCATATGATTTTCTTGGCTATTGCACTATAATAAGAAATCCACTGGGGCAACTCCATACTTGTTGGTTTATGGTTCGAAAGCAGTGATACCCATAGAAATAGAGATACCTTCATTGAGAATCATCCAGGAGGTTGGTCTATATGATGTTGAATGGATTTGTAGTAGGATCAAACAGTTGATGCTCATTGATCAGAAGAGATTGGAAGTAGTCTGTCATGGACAACTCTATCAAAATAGATTTATCAAAGTTTTCAATAAGAAAATCATGCCTTAATGATTCATACCAGGACAACTAGTATTAAAGAAGATATTTCCTCACCAAGATGAAATTAAAGGGAAATTTGCACCAAATTGGTGTAGTCACTACATAATTCATTGGTTACTCTTAGAAGGAGAAGTAACCTAAAGAGATGGATGACACAGTAAGCACAAAGACAATTAATACAGACGCCATCAAGAAGTACTGCATTTGAAGACGTCAGGCTAGTTGTCATATTCTTGTACATTTATAATTTTTTTTAATATAACAGAACTATGCATTAGCCTGAATTACCATGGCGGGATAAGTAGGTAACCCACAATAGGTTCAATTTTTCTAAGATAAACCCAATAACATCATCCTTTCATGTATTTAGAACTACGCTTGACCTGACTTATCTTGGTGGGATACTTAGGCAATCCTCATCGGATTTGGTACCTTCATATTTTACTCTGTCATTGTACTGAACTATGACTTGACCTGATTCCACTTGGATATGTAAGCAGCCTGAGTCACACCTGGTCACTATATTATTTTACTTTACCTTCCTGTATTGAACTACGTCATGACCTGATTCCTATTCATAGGATACGTAGGCAACCTTAGTCAGGCTCGGTCATTGTATCTTATATTTTCATTTCTCCCATTATATTTGAACTATGACATGACCTAATTCCACTTGGATATGTAGACAGCCTGACTCAAACTCGGTCATTGCATTTGATATTTCTTTGTCTAGCCTCAAACTATGTACAAACCTAATTCATATTTCAAGGATACGTAGGCAACCTAAGGTTCAGTCTTACCTTTAGGAAAATCCCCTTTCGCTCTTATTATAGCCCCAAAATATAAGAAATCTTGCTGCCAGAATCTTCATAGCATTGATAAAATTCAGAGGGTTTCCGCCAGAAGAATAAAGCTACGTGGGTCACGATCAATAAATGGAGGCTTAACAGATTTCAAAACATATCTTAATAAAAAAACGATAGAGGATTGCTACATATACTTAATATATACGTAATATATATGCAAATATATATATATATATATATGCATATATATTACGTATATATTAAGTATATATAGTAATCCTCTATCGTTTTTTCGATGCTTCTTGGCCCTAATTAATATTTGCAAAATAAATTTGTAATTTTATTTCTACTATTTTTAAAAGAATGAAAAAGGAGATTCATTTTTTCCTATCATATTTTCAATATTTTGACTAAATATAACTAATTATTTAATATAAAAATCACACAATATTTTTAATAGCATTCATATTTTTTTGTAGCATTTTATTATATTCAGATGATACTTTGTGCCTACATATATATTCTTATAATACACACATATATATATTATTGTTATTATATTCTTACAATATACATGCTTATTAATATAATATTCATATTCTTATTATGTATATACACATATATTTTGATGTAGTTCTTCTTCTTCTTCTTTTTATTATTATATATACATATTTTGTTAATATTATAAATATTAAACTACAAAATTATTGATCAGATGCGTATACAAAATTATGTCTATAATTTATATACGTATATATCAAAAATAAATTTAGAATAGTAAGAAGCATTGATAAAATTAATTTCGGAAGAAAAGGAGCATTTGAGCCAACAATAACTCAATTTCAATTTTATTCAAACTCCCCTACACAATCCCAGCCTAGACAAAGTCTAACTACTCCCATGCATCTCCCACCTCCCTACCCCAATAATCTGTTGAATATCTCTCTGACCCTGTCAATCATCTCTGAGTATCAATAGTGCACTGACCTTATCCTAAATAGGTAGATTCAACCATTTACTTGCAAAGTAGATTTTCAGATCTTTTGAAGTTGACATATAGATTTCAAAATTCATGGCCTAAGCATGTCTACATCTCCAAATCTTGCCCAACGTCTCCTTGCTGAAGCCAAATATTCAAATTCAAACCCCCAAAAAAATAGATTTCCTCCCTGCTCTACTTATCTATTATGTCGCACAATCTTTTCAAAGAGATGATGATCATTTTTCTTATGTTATTGTTTTGAGTTTTAAACAGTACATTTCAAAACTAGTTGTGCCTTCAATCCTCACTATAAATTGGGCCTCAAATGCTCTGAGGAAGGTTTTTTTTTTTGAATGATCTAACTTCATCTCCATAGCCTTAAGTTAAGAGCTTTAAATATTCTTAGTCTTTTTTTATAAATGTTCCTTTTGGTGTGCAAAATTAGAATCTTTCTAGAAGAGTCAAAGTCAGAGTAGCTAGCTTGAAACTTGACGCTCGATGGTCTCGATCGTTGTGCCACACTAGGTAAATTCTATCCCTTCTTAATTAAGTTGAACTTAGTTTTGTTAATCATTTATCGTGTGGTTTATCAGAATGTTAGGTGGCTGATTTTAGGCATATAAAATGTGAAATGATATCATTTTCTCGTCTTTTTGAGATTATGTGTCCAAAAAAATAAATTGTTTACGATTTGCAATTTAGTTCGAGTAAATTCTATAAAGTTTAAATTACTACTTTTTAGTGCTGTTGGTTGCCTAGTACATTATTCTTGTAATGTTGATTTGGCATGTTTCATAACATCGTTGTAGTTGTTTTTGTGCCTAGTTATGTGTTTTACAAGATGTGGCTTGCTCTTGTTTAGCATGGAAAAGACTTTGAAGCTTAAAACTCTAAGTATATTTAGTTTTCCATCATGAAATTCTTGTAACATTGCTTTAAATATTTAAGTATGAAACTAACTACTTGGTTAAGTTTTCTTATTGATTGTGTGTTCTAACATATTTTTTTTAAAAACAAAATGCTCCAACTCAGCGTGAAAAGAGGCTTTATAAGTTTAAGACTTTGAAAATATGACTCATTGGTTGTTTATAGTTCATTGTTTTTTTATTTCATAACATAGACTTGAAAGAAGTAACTTGAATCTTAGTTATATAAATAAGAATGAAAACTCAGTGTTAAGGTAAAGTTAAACTAATTTGAGTGGCTTCTTTTATGATCAAGGACTGTAGCAACTTATGTCTACCTAGCTTAAATAACTTATATCTACCTAGCCTAAATAGCTAGTGTAAAGAATGACATCAATTTGGGGTCTAAGTTGAGGTAATCAGATCATAGCTATTAACTCTTGAAGATTATATACATGGTTAATTAAAAGTTGGCATATGCTAATCACCTAGCTAAGTTAGTTGAGTTGGCTAATGATTTCGGTACTAGCTCTTGTATGTGACTGCTCTCTTTGGTCATGGAATTATTTTCTGTTTTGAGGTCTATTTTAACTATTGAAAAGTTGCATTTACATAAGAACCAAATTAAAACTTGTCTTTTTTTATTGTTACTACTAAAAATTGAACGTCCAGTTGAAATGGTAGTCATATTGTTTGTGAAATAAAATGATATTTTTCTCTAGTCTTGACAACCTCCTTATTGAAAAATAATAATTGTCAACTGTCGGATTATTTCTTATCTATTTGTGAAAGGTATTGACATGATAAGTTTATGTTTATAACTATGGTTGTAAAGATTGTTATTCATATTTCAATTCTTATTTCTTTAATTTTTTCTCAACTTTGAGTTAGTGAGCTTATGTATGTTACTACACTGCTTAAAAGGGTAAGAAAGACTAGCCTCGTGTTTTACTATAAACTAAAATTTGGATAGTAATCTCTCTTGATATGTTTGGTCTTATAGGAATATGTGTGTTTAAATGACTACATTAAGTATATAATCATTTGTTGTTAAGCATGGTTATTTTCTTTGTTCTCTCTTCATTAACATGATAGGTGCAACTACATGTTTCAATAATATATTTCTAGCTGCATGCTTCTCTGATTTTCTCATATATGGTATGTGTACCGATTTATTTATACTAACAACCAGCATATAGGATTACTTCTATTTGAGTAGTGCATGAGAATAAACATTAACATATAGAAAAAAGGGTTGGACAATCTCTTCATAGCTAATAGACGTCTATCACGAGTTTTCTTTCATTACTATGTCGCTGTATTTTTACTCCTTTAAATCATTTTTACCCCTTCAAACTTTAGTTGAATAATCGTTGTGTTGCTCCAAAATGTCACTAGACAACTTCTTTTTAGCCTAAGAAGTCAAGTTGTTTAAAATGTTCCAACTTTTGTTCATAATTCTAGGTTGAAAATGGCTTAACTTTTGTAAAAGGGGTCACAATTCCTTTTGAGAAAACCTCCATCTCTCGATTTAATTATCATCCATATTGTAACGCCCCAAATCTGGTACCCGAAACGCTAGACAGTGCTCATGACCCCGAAGGACCATAAGCTAACCTATGATTGATATTTGTACCTGTATACTGCATAAAATACTTTATAATGCGGAAACATGAACTGAAAGGCCATAAGGTTCAATACTGAACATGATCTGAATGATATAATATCTGTGTGGGGTAATAGAATACCCAAAACAAAACTGAAAATACTGAAGTCTGACACATGATAGTCTAGAAAGCCTCTAACTGACTAAACTGTCTGAGTAAGGAGCTAATGGGACATGTCCCCAACTAACTCCAACTAATAAACTAATTAATGAGATAATAGAAAATAATCATGTCCTCGAATGATGAGGACTCACTTCTAACTCTGACTGCTGAAACTGGAACCTACTGCTGATCTGGAGCTCGTGTCTCTGAACCTATGGTATAAGACACCATAGCGCAAATACGTCAGTACTATGAATGTATTCGTATGGATGTGAGGTAGGTTGAATGCATGGGGTTCATATGCATGAACAATAATAATAACTGACTAACTATCATGAGCGTGAGAATACATGCATGAGACATAACAACTGACACTAATACTGTGATAACATGATTACTGAATTTGAATACTAATAAAATGAGTGACTGTATCTGACAGTCCTGAATCTGGTGGAACTATCTGAGTTTCGTACTATGTCTGAGTTGACTGTATCTGACAGTCCTGAATTCTGAAGAACTATCTAAGTTCTTTTACTGAGACTGATACTGAGACTGTGGGAGGTAGTTATCTAACCGAGATGCCCCAAATGATGCATTATAGCTGAATTGGGGTCCAATCTATGCCCTGATTGGAAGGGTGTCAATATCGCGCCACTGGTAAGGACAACATGTGAGTGACTCTAATATAACAGGTAACTCTAATGAGAATGGTGGGAACCCTCATATAGCAGGTTAAGACACTTCATCTACCCTCATATAGCAGGCTGTGATATCTCAACCTATGCTGGCTACATAGTTCTGGAACGCAAGTATTGCTTCTAAGAATCACACCCTTATATAACAGGTGAGTTCCCATCCTTGGGTTCACTCGGTGCTAATTTCTACTCCCATCTGAATAGAAACTGAACATAATTTACTGAACTGAACATGGACTGAGTTACTGAATTCCGTTGACTGACGGATTAGTACTGATATCTGACAACTGACTGAGTTCATGAGATCATGGAGATTTCCTGAGTCATAAGACTGTCTGAAGTCTAAGGATTCATAGTTTGACTGAGAGTATCGTGGAAATATGACATGGCTCTAGGCACACAACTAATATTTCGGGTACAAGTACCCCCAGGACTCGATGGAAGGAAAACTGGCCAAGAATAACTTACTTGAACATATAACTAACATCATAATCCATAATACAATTATAAAAGCATTCCATCAAAACATGTGATTGGCATAACTTTCACATTCATGGGGATTTCATGATATCATACTAGTTGGACATTGTTCCTTCATCTAGGCATTTAATCAAACACATGGTAGACATAGTACATGTAGACAACATTATACAACAATTAATCATCATTATTAATCTCTAATTTCATCATCTAAGGTTTATTCATAGGTTCACATAAATATATATCTATACAAATCAATTCCACATAAAATTGATCACCCAACATAGATTTGAATTCAATTGATCATTCTCAACATAAACAAAACAAACCCAACATGAAATTCATAAAGAAATCTATAAACTTAAACTTAGAAAAGAGATTCTTGGGCTGCATGGACGAAAGGAGTCCATGAATGAACACTACGCATACCTTAGTTCGTGATTTCATGAAGATTGACGGAGGAAATTCTTGATTCTAAATCTTCTATGAAAAGTCCTAGGCTGTTCTTGAGAGGTTTTTGAGAAAAAAAAGTGTATTTTGGGTGAAAAGTGTCTGAATCACGTGTTAAAGGACTTAAATAGGGGTGGAAAGTTGACCCTTTTAACCTTGGACGCGTCATTTAATTTCAGTAAAAATTTTCCGAACTGAACCCCTGGCGCGACGCGGCGCTATCGCGCCGTATCACTGGAATTTGACTATTGAGAAACTGAGGGATGACGCAACGCGGAGCAATCACATTGCCCCTTCTTTTGCGACCTAGAACTTTGGCGCGACGCGGAGGAAATCGTGCTAAGACACTGAAAAAGGACAATTCTGAATTTGGGCCCTGGCGCGATGCGCCATAATCATGGACCCCTAATGGAATTTTCCAAATGCCATTTCCTCTTGTGGCGCGGCGCGCCACTGACTAATATGACACTGTTTTACGACGAAAACTTGAAATTGTCGTAACTTCTGACTCGGTTATGGGATTTGGACAAATCTTATATTGATGGAACGCTTATTGAATTTTCCACATGACAAAAAGTTAAAATCTTGATTATTCCTCATGGAATAACCATCGTTCAATTTAGAAGCTAATACTAGACATTCTTGAGATGAATTTAGCTAGGAAAAAGTACGGGGTATTACACATATATATGTATTACTGTGATTTTGTGATATTCCTCTTATTGAGAACCCTTTGGTTGAACCCATCATTTAGTGCATTTGAAGTCCTGAGAAATATTTAGAGACCTTCTGGGATCACTAGCTTCTCTGTTTGTGTCTCTTTGAAAAAAAGATCAAGTATGTGAATATGTTTGGCTCACAAGTCTTTTTTTTTCACTTACCAATGGAAGGTTGAAACGTCAAAGTATGTTACCTTTTGGTTTGTAGTTCCAATTTGAAGGGTCATGTGTTTGTATGCTTTGTAAGAGTTATGAGATAGTTTGTAGCATGTTACCTTTTGGGTTGTAGTTCCAATTTGAAGGGTCATGTGTTTGTATGCTTTGTAAGAGTTATCAGCTAGTTTGTAGCCGATCTAAATTGACACTTTTTTAAAATAAGGAATTAACCTTTATCTAATATTATAATAATTTGGTTGTACTCTTATATTTTTTCTAGGCCAAAGTGTATGACTCTCTATGAAGCGTTATAATCTTTTAGTTTGAATTTTTTTTTTTTATATGAGGTGCTCCTTTTCAAAACATACCCTCTCTTAATGAATGTTTTTACTTACGTTTTTTATTTGATCACTTACTAATTCTCCTTAATTTTTTTTCCTTGTTTTACATGAACATGGTAATCGGAGTTCCGCAACGAAACTTATTTTAACCCAAATATCGGGTCAACTGGTACTAGGATTGCAGAGCTTCGGAGTCACATAAATTGAGAGTTTAAACCTCTAAATGGAATTTAGTATTTCTTATCTTCTTTCGATTTAATTTGCATTTATCATTTTGTGTTTTTCTAAAGAATAATAACTAACTCTAGTTATTTAATTTGCTAAGATGACTTTATTTTATTATTGATTTATGATGCCTTATTATTTGTCTTAATTCGTCAAGATATGGATTTCTCTTTGGAACGGACTTTATCATTTCAAAATTTGGCTATTTCTTTTGAAAACTAATGCTTCAGCTCAAAATATTTTTCCTAACTAAAAAATGTCGCGACCTCAACGTAAGCTTAAAACCAAAAATGTGAAATTTCAAATCTAATTCGGTGGGAGAATAAGTCGCCAAAATTTAGACTTTCAAAATCACCAACCTCAATTTATTAAATAATCTCAATATTCTATCTAACCTTTTATGTTTCAACATCCGCTTTGAGTTTTCTTCAGAGTTCAAAGAGGCGTGAAAGTCACGATGTGTATATATACACTATTATACATAAGGTATATTTTATCGCTCATATAGTTATTTATTTACTTAATATTTATACTTTATTTTAACTTTACATTTTATATTTTATCGTAATACTTATTTTTTATCCACCCGATTGTTATGTTTTTAGTTTTCTTTATTATTTAGAATACTTATTTTGACCCACTTGTTATTCCACGTACAAAAATCTATATGTTTCAACCTAAACTTCAAAACTAAGTCAAGAACAACTTTCAAGAACTACAATGAAGTTACAAAAACTTCAAACACGAGTTCAAATGAATAATTAAATGAACTATCAAAATGAAGTGTTTATCAACTTTAAGAAAGAAGATGAAACAGAAAGTTGTAGAATCAAGTCCACCGATTGCACGGTGTGTCCTTAAGAAATTTATTCCCCTCAAGTATCCGAGGTTATGGAATCTTTCCTCTCAGAATATAATGATTCTCTTTCTGAAAATAGCGGTACCTCAAATTTTCAGAAACTTTGAACACACTCAATGATTTGATGATCACACGAGAGTTTTTAGAACAAGAAAAGGTTGTTTTTCTACTCAAAAAATTATTTTTACCTGAGGAAAAATTCAGGTATTTATAACTATCAAGGTGTTGGTTCATGTAGAGAAACAATGGTTCAGAAAGGTGTACCCCTTTATAATGGTGTAACTCTTCGGAAAAGGTGCAACTCTTTGGAAAAGTCACAACCCATTGGAAAGTTCATAACCATTCATTCCGAAAAGGTGCCTATTTAAATTGCATCTTTTCTCTTGGTGCCTTTTTAAAAAAAAAACACCTATTTATTTTCCATTCACACCTCTTAAAAACCCAACAATCCACCACATGAATGGTGAATGACTATTTTAACAAAATATTTACAAGCAAAGACTAATTGCATCCGGATAAGTATATTTTTCTTTAAACTTTCCGTAGTGAACATGCATCGGATGCACTCGATCAATCTGTAGATTTGATATTTTTGAATCGTCAAACTTTAATATTCACCTAGACAACACAAGTCACACAATCAGCCTTTTACCATTTATGGTTCTCACAGTTTTATTCGTTTCAGCTATGAACACGTCCTGGTTTCATGAGAGCATAGAAAATAGGTCTTTACTAACATTCTTCTTGAAGCGGCTTCCACTTCACCCTTACATAGGTGATTCCTAAATGTTTAATCCCATAGATCAAACTATTTGGTTAAACCTACAAAACTTAGAAACCATTAAAAAGCTTCAAACCATAAGCCCTATCCTTGTTCTCTGAACATTATCTTCATCATGAGAATGGATTGAGTGTATTGACAATGTTGAACCGTCAGTCATAACTTTATTTTATCTCCTTGAACCTAACTCTTGGGATCTCCAGTCTGCTAGGTAGAGTTACCTCCATGCCAAATTCTCCTAGGTCGTAAACCGATTTCCCTCGATGATATCTCATCTCCCTCTCTAGATAAGTCTTTGTAAGTGGATCCGACATATTATCCTTTGACTTCACATAGTTAACATTTATAATTTCACTAGAGAGTAGTTCTCTAATGGTATTATGTCTCCGTCTTATATATCGAGATTTACCATTATACATCATGCTCCCTGCCCTACCTATCGCTGCTTGACTATCACGATGTATACATACTGGTGCCAAAAGTTTGGGCCAATAAGGAATATCTTTCAAAAATTTTGGAGTCATTCATCTTCTTCACCGACTTTATCTAATGCAATAAATTCAGATTATATTGTAGAGCGTGCAATACATGTCTATTTGGATTATTTTCAAGAGACTGCTCTTCCACCTACAGTAAATACATATGCACTCATGAATTTTACTTCATTCGATCCGGTGATACAATTTGCATCACTATATCCTTAAATTACTACTAGATATTTATTATAATGCAAAGCATAGTTTTGAGTATGTTTTAGATACCCCAAAACTCTTTTCATTGCCATCCAATGAGTTTTATTGAGATTACTCATGTACCGACTCAATTTACTAATAGCACATTCTATGTACGGCCACGTACAATTCATGATATACATAAAAAATTCCAAGACTCTTGCGTAGTCCAACTGTGAGTCACTTTTTCCTTCATTCTTTTAAAGTGCAAAGCTCACGTCTAATGGAGTCTTGGCAATACCGAAATCCAAATACTTGAACTTGTCAATTACATTTTCAATATAATGAGACTATGACAATGTCAATCCTTGTGGAGTTTTATGGATCTTATCCCTCGGATTACATCCGCAGCTGCAAGGTCTTTCATATCAAACTTGCTCTCAAGCATTCATTTCATAGCATTTATGTTAGAAATGTCTCTACTGATTATCAACATATCTTTCATATACAAACAAATAATACTTTGTGATTTGGAGTGTATTTAATGTAAACTTATTTATCACATTCGTTTATCTTAAAATCGTTCGCCAACATGGTTTGGTCAAACTTTGCATGCCACTGTTCGGGTGCTTGTTTTAGTCCTTAAAGTGAGTTAACAAGTTTGCACACTATCTTTTCTTTACCAGAAACCACAAAACACTCAGGTTGTTCCATGAGAATTTCTTTCTCCAATTCTCCATTTAGGAATGTTGTTTTTGCATTTATTTGATGGATTTCAAGATCATATAAAACCGCCAAGTCAACTAACATCCGAATTGATGTTATCCTCATTACAGGCGAGTATGTATCAATAGTGCAGGCCTTCCTTTCATTTAAAGTCTTTCACAATAAATCTTGACTTATATTTGTCAATAGTACCATCCGCTTTCATTTTTCTTTGAAGATCTATTTAGAACCTAAAGATTTATTTCCTAATGAAATATTAATCAATTCCCAATGTGGTTGATCAAGATTGAATTAATCTCGCTCTTGACCTCCTCTTTCAAAAAGGATACGTCCGAAGCCGACATTGCTTTTTTAAACGTTTGAGGCTTATTTTCAAGAAGAAATGTCACAAAATCTGATCCAAAGGAAGTTGATGTTTTTTAACGTGTACTACGCCTTGGATTCTCATCGTTATGTACATTCTCGCCTGGTTCTTTTCGAGATCATTTAGAACTCCCACTAGACTGCTCATGTACAATTTTATATGGATGAATGTGTTCAAAGAACTCAGCATTATCATATTCAATTATCGTATTTTCATTGAAATCTGGATGTTCGAAATTATACACCAAAAAACCACATGCCTTACTTCTTTTAACATATCTAATGAACACACAATCCACAGTCTTAGGTCCTATTTTTAGCATTTTAGGCATAGGGACAAGGACTTTCGCTAGACACCCCCACACTTTAAAATATTTCAAGTTGGGTTTCCTTCATTTTCATTTTTCATATGGAATTGAAATGTCTTACTATAGGGTACTCTATTGAGTATTCGTTTAGCTGTTAGGATATCTTCCACCCATAAATTTTGCGATAAACCTGATCTTATAAGTAAGACATTTATCATTTCCTTTTAGTTTTGGTTCTTCCTCTCCACAATCCCATTTTATGGAGGTGAATACGGAGCAGTAGTTTGATGGACAATTCAATTCACTACACATATCTTCACAAAAGTAGATTCATACTCTCCACCCCTATCACTTCTTATCATTTTGATATTTTCTCTAGCTAATTTTCAACTTCTATTTTATATTTACTAAATCCGTCAATTGCTTCATCCTACTATTTAGTAAATAGACATAACAGTTCCTAGTGTAATCATCAATAAAAGTTACGAAATATTTTTTTTTACCACGAGATGGTGTTGACTTCATATTATAAATGTTTGTATGGATTAAGTCTAAGGGATTGGAATTCCTTTCAACAAACTTATACATATGCTTAGCATACTTTGATTCCACACATGTTTGACACTTTGATTTATTGCACTCAAAGTTTGGCAAAACTTTTAAGTTAATCAGTTTTTGCAAAGTTTTGTAATTGACATGTCATAATCGTTCATGCCACGATTCATTAGACTCAAGCAAGTAAGAAGAAATAGAACTTTTATTGATTTCAACAGTTATTACATTCATCTTAAACAGGTCCTCGATGAGGTAGCCTTTTCCTACATCCACCCCCCTTTGCTAATTACAACCTTATCAAAAATAAATACATATTTGAATCTATTTTTGGTCAGCAGTGATATAGAAATAAAGTTCTTTCTCAACTTCGGTACATAAAAGATATTGTTGAGAGTCAACACTTTGCCTGACGTCATTTTCAAGCAGATTTTTCCCTTTCCTTCAACCTTTGTTGTTTCAGAGTTAGCCATATAAATCTTCTCCTAATCTTGAGCCGAAGCATATGAAGCAAAAAACTCTTTGTTAGCACAAGCATGGTGGGTGGCACCAGAATCTATCAACCAATCTCTAGGATTACCCACAAAGTTGCATTATGAAAGCATGGCACATAGATCATCCATTTCATTTTTGGATTCAGCTAAGTTAGCTTGATCCTTCTTCTTGCCTTTCTTAGGATCCCAACAATCTACTGACTTATGGAAAACCTGGCCACAATTAAAGCAATTCCCTTTGAATTTCTTCTTTGAAAGATTTCTTTGCTGCCTAGATGTTTTTTTCGTTTCTTTAAGTTATTTGGGTCATCCTCCACAATGTTAGCTTCACTGATTGCGGAATTGTCTTTTGATCTCTTCTCGACTGCTTTGTTGCCTTCTTAAATGCATAACCTCACAATGAGATCTTCGACTGACATCTCTTTTCTTTTATGCTTCAAGTAGTTTTAAAAATCCTTCCACAAAAGTGGTAATTTTTCTATTATAGCCGCTACTTGGAAAGCCTCATTCATAACCAAACCTACATCAAAGGTCATGTGATTATTAAGAACACACTTAACATATTCAAATAAGATATTTACTATATTCATACCTTCTTACAGGAGATCATGGATGATTACTTGCAATTCTTGTACTTGAGAGACGACAGTCATACTGTCAATCATCTTGTATAGGAACTTTGCAACAAAGAACTTTTTAGTTCCTGCATCCTCATTTATATACTCTCATTCCTAAGCATTCCACACCTCTTTAGAGGTCTATATACCGCAGTACATATTGTACAAGTCATCTTGTAGGCTGCTCAATATATAATTCTTGCATAAGAAGTATGATCGTTTCCATGCCTCCATTATAACAAACCGTTTCTTATCCGGTGTCTCTTCAGGAAATTCTGGAGCATTTTCTGAAATGAAATTTTGAATACTTAGAGTCGTCAAATAGAAGAATATCTTTTATAGCCAGCATTTAAAATCTACACTTGAATTTTTTTTGAGTTTCTCCGCAGGTGCCCTTACGGGTGCAACACTTGTGCGGCTTGTCGTAGGAACAATTGTTGCTGCTACACTTGCCACTCCATCATTTACATGACTTTCAACATTCATTTTGCTGTCACAAAAGGACAATCAACTTAGTATGTCAGATTACTAATTATAAAGTTTTAAAAATTTTAAACACCAACTTGCTTCTATTTTAATTATGAAGTTTTTATGTTCTTCTAATCGTCAACCGAATGAACTTTAACTCGTGAAGTTTTTATATCTTCAAATCACTATTAAGTTCAAACAGGGTAGAAAGCAACAAGCTTTAATATCTAGAAACCAAGCAATACAATTATTTATAAATGGTGAAAAAAATCACCAAACAAACACAAAAAAAATATTTCTTTTTGTCAATAAAGTCCATTAGATTGTTATTCCGGGTACAAAAATCTGTATGTTTCAACCCAAACTTCAATACTAAGTTCAAGAACAACTTTCAAGAAATACAATGAAGTCACAACAACTTCAAACACAATTCCAAATGAATAATCAAATGAAATACCAAAATAAAGTGTTTATCAACTTTAAGAAAGAAGATGAAGCAAAATATTATAGAATCAAGTCCACCGTATGCACGGTGTGCCCTTAAGAAATTTATTCCCCTCAAGTACCCGAGGTTATGAAATCTTTTCTCCCAGGATAAAATGATTCTCTTTCTGAAAATAGCGGTAAATTAAATTTTCAGAAACTTCGAACACACTCAATGATTTGATGATCACACAAGAGTTTTTAGAAGAAGAAGAAGAAGATTATTTTTCTACTCAAGAAATTATCTTTACCTGAGGAAAAATTCAGGTATTTATAGCCATCAAGGTGTTTCTTTATGAAGAGAAGCAGTGCTTCAAAAATGTGCTCCCCTTCATAAAGGTGCAACTCTTCGGAAAAGGTACAACTCTTCAAAAAAGTCACAACCCACTGGAAAGGTCATAACCATTCAATCAGTAAAGGTGCCTATTGAAATTGCATCCTTTCTCTTGGTGTCTTTCGAAAAAAAAAACACCTATTCATTTTCCATTTACACCTCTTAAAAACCCAACACCACTTTTAATTGTTATATTTTATCTATTATTTATATGTTTAATTTACCCAAAAAGTAAATATGCTAATGTGTGAGACATCCATCTTATTCCAATAAATAAATAAATTTTCTCATATTTTTAAAACTATATATTTTTTTATTTTGCAAAGGTTATATTTATTCAACTTTATATATTATTAAATAATATACTCTCATAAAATTATAAAATTTCTTATTTTCTAACTTAATATATATGACTTTCTAGATTTTCTCTTCCCTATTTTTATATCTTGATACACACATATACTTTGTAAATTATATTGACACATTTTATAAACCTCAAATCTTTTTCCCTAAAAAAATAACAAAAGTATTTTCATCACTATTTTTGGCAAATAACAAAACAGTTATTTTTTATCAAATATTTTTTTAAATTGAGTCTAAGGACTATATTTAGATAGGTTAGGAGGGGTGCCTAACACCTTCCCCTCGAGTAACCAAAACTCTTACTCAGAATCTCAAAATATTTTCAAAAGACCAAAACAGAGTTTTCTACATAAAAATAATTTTTTTCTATTTTTTTCTAAAAATTTAGGTTGCCACTCTAAAAAATGAATTTTCAAAACCTGAGAGTCACGAAGACCACCACATGTTGTCTGTTGTTTCAACTATTTCGAAATAGGGCGCGACACTTTTGTTAATTTGAAAGCTATTGATTTTTTCAAAACCTATGTTGGGTTCGAAATTGGTAGGGCGTCATGCAGAAGTTAATAGTTTGCAAACCATAGAGCGATAATTCAGAAGACAAAGAAAAATATACTAAAAGCATAATTATTATATGGTTTGGCCTATATATGAAAAACTAATATAAAAATATTGTAAAAACTTTGAGAGAAAATCTCCCCATAAACAAGACTCTTTAAAGATACATTGTGAATGATATTGTGTTATGGTATGAGAAGAGGAGTATTCTATTTACAAAAATATAGAATATTTTCTCAAAGAAATAGGTTAGACAAATATCGAATAGTTTTACATTTTCCTTTTAGAAAAAATAAAAGTAATTATGGTAAATCAGGGCTAAAACTCCAACAACGTAGACTTTATCCAATTGATGATGCTGCTTTTCATGTTAAATGTAATGCATATATTAATAATTTAATAATGATGAATGGTATTGATGTATTTGGTAATTTTTGTAGTAGAATCTGAGCTACTTGTGCAAGGATTTTTAATGGTAAAATAATGTCTAGAATTAAAAAATTTGAAAAAATTTGAAAAAAATTGTGTTTTATTTGAAATGTCATTTTGAAAATTTTCAAAAGAAGAGACTATTTGATGGAATTTTTTCTATGAAATGCTAGTTGTTGCTATTGATTATCGTGCGCCTTTACAAATTCTTTATAATAAACATAATTCGGATCAGAGAATGAGAATCACCAACGAGGATTGGAAAGAATGTGAAGAACACATTATATTTTAAAAAAAAAAAATTATTGCTGCAAATATTATATCTGGTCAATATTATCCTACTATTTTTTTGACTTTAGTAAATGTTTATGTTAGTTCATCTAAATCTGTTAAATATGAAGATTGTGAACATTTTAAAGTTATTGTTCCAGATACGATTGAAAAAATTTAAGAATATTTTTTCCTATTCCTCAAATATTTTTTACTTCTATTTCGTTCAATCCAACTTACAAAGAACAAGGTGAGGGGAATAGGTTGAAAGATTTATAAAAATCTAAAATTATAAGTGATGAACTTTCATTTGTTGAATCGTGTAAAGATAGTATACTAACTAAAGCTAGACATTTGTAGGACCTTTATAAAGTCAATCTACTAAATAATGAACTATCTGAATCTTCATGTCGTAAGGCTGGATTTAATGATTTTGATAAAATTATAGATGAAGAACTTGGTCTTGATTCTGTTAACAATAATGATTTTGATCAACATATTAATCAAACACGAAAAAAAATTAGAAATGAAAATCTAGATCCTCACTTTTAACTTGGTGGAAGAATCGAAAAAAATAATTTTCATATCTTTCAAGTGTGGTTCCGGTTATGCTAGCTATGCAAGTATCTTCATTAGCTTCAAAAGAAGATTTTAACCCAGAAAAATTTATTATTTTAGATCATAGGTATTCGTTAGCAAAAGATAGTTTAAAAATATCAGTGTTGTTCAGAGATTGGATAAATGTCGAACGAAGGAGTGCTAGACTCTTAAATTTATTGCATCAAACCAAAATCAAAATAGATGAAGCATTGGAGAAAATAGTAATGATGCCATGGAAGCAATGGATGATGAAAATCAAATACAAATTTCGGATGATGTTTCCAAGAAATTGACAGATAAGTTATGAAAAACATATTTTTAAAATTATTGATATTAGTATGATAATTAGTTGAAACAAAACCCTTCCTAGGCTGCGCACTCTTCTAATATTTGTAATACATGTACTTTTTTATTTATTTAAATAAAATTATACATTATTCATTACTTTAAGAATTCAAAAAATAAAAATAAACTTTAAGTAATAAATTGAAATTTAAACTTTAAAGTTGAAATTGAAACTTCAAAGTTGAAAACTAAAATCTAAACTTTAAAGTTTCACGTTCAAAAAAATATAAAAGTTTAACTTTTAAAAAAATCAGAGTTTTTTACATCTTCAGCTTCAACTCTTCAAAGATTCAAAATAATTAAAAGCTTCTTCAAAAGCTTGAATTTCAATTTTGACTTGTCACAGATGAGCTCAATTTTGAGTGAAAAATATATTAATAGAATCAAAAAAATTGAGAAAAGTTCATATCTAAAATTTGGGGTGATTTGAAAAGGAATTGGAATGATTTTGCATCAAATTTTCAAAAAAAAATGTACAAGATAAAGGAGTACGCCCTCGGCAATTTCATATTTGCAGGAAAATAAAGAGTTGTAAAAATTAGTTGAAAATATTATTTGGAGTTGAATTTAAGTTCATCCACTAAATTGGTTGGGTGAAACTTGAAGAAATTCTGTAAAACACTATTGAAGGAGTTTGAGCTTCAAATCCGAGAGAAATTAGATCATAACACATGCAATTAATTACAAAATTTCTAATGGGTCAGTTGGATATTGATATAGAACTAATTTTTTTTTGTTTAAAAAATTTATTGTCAAAAATTAATTGGGTGTCACTGTATTAAGCTTATTTAAGCTTAAATTTACTTTGATTTGAAAGATTTTGGGTTCATAGTTTCTGATTATAGAGAGTTGAATTGTTAGGTAAATTATTGTCAACGATTTGTGTTGTGTTGATCGGCTATGGTGACTGTGTTTACATGGAGAATGATGGTAAGCTTTAGTAGATGTCATGGATGAACATTACGTTGCTAGGAGAAGAAAAGAAATTAGAGAAAAAAAAGTAATAAAAATATAGTTTTAATTTTTGGTTTTGGTCTTTACTCTCTTTGAGAGAGTGAAGTACACTCACTATGCCACAGAAGCAATTAAGGAGAAATAATTATGATCTGAAACAGTCCAGGAGGGTGATAAGACTTCAGTGAAGTATACGTGTGTAGTTGGAAATCCGAATATAGGTTGGGGGTGTCTTTGGTTATTTTCTCAAATTTAAATTTCAACTTTACAAGAATCAAAATTTTCAAAGTTGACAACTAAAACTTAAACTTAAAATTTGAAAATCAAAATTTTTACAAGTTGTCAAAATGATGTTTTAAAACTTTACAAAAATTCACAAATAACTTAAATAAAAAATATAAGTTTAAAGTTAATTTTATTTGTAGAAAGTAATTTTAAAAACTATTTTTAATTTTAAATTATAACATAAAATTTAAAAAATTTAAATTTAAATTAAATTATTGTCCTTTTACCTTTTGGTCCAGCTCATCGACAGACCAGTGCGAAAAACCTTGATTTTGCCAGGCAGCTCAGTCCAGCAGACTCAATTCCAGATTGTCCACCGATCACCGACCACAAGTACCGGTGTGAAATCCCGCTGCCCATTCCGACAAGCTCGAATTGATTTCATTGTCGGTCTTACACGAGAGTATGGAATAAAGCAGCACTGTGTAAACTATTTTGGGTATTAAGTCAGAAGATGAAAAAGTTGTGGATCACCTGGATATATTTATATTATACAAAGAGGAACAATTTTCTAACCATGAAACTTTTCAAGAAAGCATCATGGATGGTGTAGAAAATCTTAAACATGAGGAAATATTGGGGAGAAGTATTTCCTATAAACAAAATCTTAAACAGAAAGCTATAAAAAATAACAAGTTCTCTATATGTGAAGCCTATAAACAAATTACAGGAGAGGTCACTAATGTTGAGTGGAGAAGTCTTGTCTATCATTCAATTGCATGCCCTAAACAAGTCTTTACCTTATGGATTGTTCTTCATGGTAGACTTAGAACCAAATATGTGCTCTTCAAGTAAGGTATGCCAATAGTTGGGCATTTTGTTCTATTTCAAAATCATTCTAAAAGCTTACCACATTTGTTCTTTGAATATATATTGTCACGAACCGAACAAGGGTCTGACTGTAACGAGCATCCCAAGCCACCCAATACCGGAGATTACCCATAACCTTACCTTAAGAGAACATTAGTAAAAACAAACATCGAAAGTCAACCATGCCAATAAGATAAAAAGATAACTCAAGAAGAAAGTCTGAAAGTCAAAACAAACAACTATGGCATCCCAATGTTGTCCACAAAAGCCTCTAATTCAAGAATATCAACTAAGTCGAGGAATGACCCCGACTATGACAATAGAAGTCCCTAAGTACTAGAAATATAAAAGAAACTAAGGAATGACTGGACTTTTTAAAGGATGGAGGCTCACCATGTCACAACTGATCAACAGGGATACCCAACCACCTAACGCTGCAAAGATCACAAGAAAAGCCCTCATAACCTATATCATGAAATGATGTAGTATTCTAGGACAGTCAGTGGGGCTAGCACGGCATGTAACCCAAGGAAAGGGATAAAATAAATGCATTTATCAATATCCAGTCAAAATCCCATACACAACAGTCATAAATATATATAGCATGTTGGGGTAGGGATAAGGGTCATGAAGAATGATATTTTAAAGATTTAGTCCTGAATTATATAGTTCGTACCAAGCTAAAGTCACCCATGAGCAATATGGGTTCGGCTTCCCCTGCCGGAAGGGCTTCAGTCCATGTTAGCCGCATGTATTGGAGAAATCGGCTAAAGCCACCACTAGTCAATTAAACTTTCCAAGATATACTATACAAATCTATCACAATGGTAATAGACCCCCAACGTTGGTAAACATGATTTTTAGTGTTGGTCCCCCAGGGACTATACCTTCTCGATGAATAACACAACTCCCTTTAAGCTCAAATTAAAATAGTTTGCACATAAATCAACCATTAACCATAGAGTCTTTTATTAAGGCATTTTCCAACTTGATATCGTCATACCAATATGCTTGAAAGCTATTCCATTTATGCCCGACCATTCCATAATAAAAGTCCATAGTACTAAATTGACTCCATATATCAGTTTAAAAATCCAAACCACAGCCACCAAAGGCATCAAAATCCTTTTTATCCTTTAATGCGAAGCAATGTTTCAAGAAGATCAGTTAAATTGTGTAAAAATCCATATTTAAAAAAACAAAATTATAAAGTGGGTTAACGTTAATGCCATTACCACCCCAAAATTTCATCAGTTTGGTGAAACCTATGTCACCCATTGCAATCATTATAACCATGCATCAATTCAGTCCCACAACCATGAATTAAAGCGTGAAAAATCTATTAAACACAAGGGAAAAGTAATTCAAGTGTCAACAACCAAAAATTCTTAACCAATTTCAAACCTATTAATTCAAAACACATCAATATTGAATGAGTTTATGACACAAAGTAAAATACAAGTTAAGGAATGAGTAATATCCCTGAAATATAGAAGAAATCAAAGAGTAATTGAATTTCAGAGCCCGAATGATGAAATCTTTCCAAAACCCTTGAATTTTCTTAACTTGGGTGTTAAAAAGGGTGAGGGTGCGGTTTGATCTTGATAACTCAAGGCAAAGGGGTCTGTTAGGTGTTTTTAGGTCGTTTAAGGGGTAAAGGACCAAAAAGCCCTTGCCCCAAGTGAAAGAATAAAAAACTGGACAAAAATTATATAGTAGTGTGGCATGCTGCTATTGCGGATGGTAGCTAGCGTACCATGCTCTTATCATAGTGACTAAGTGGCATGTCACGCTACTATCACGGACTCTCACTACCTCCGGGTCCCAAAGTGATCCTGAACCCCTTCCAAAAATTATGAAATTTTCCCAAAACACCCCTTTAATATACTATATCATGATTCAAGTCAAAAATTAACATTACACATATCAGAGGGTCAAAAATAAATTAGTCGCAATTTTTTGGGGTCTTACATTATCCCCTATTTTGGATCATTCATCCCCGAATGAGTAATTAGGACAACTTTAGCATGATAATAGAAAGAATACAACAAAATTTAAGGACAAATTCAAAATGTGACAAAAGGGGAAATAAAACCCATACCTTAAACAGTTTCCCCCAACATGGGGAACAAGAATAGGTACTTGGCTTTCCTCTCCTCCTCCGATTCACAAGTAGCCTCTTCTACTTTTTGATTCCTCTAAAGTACCTTTATCAAATCTATATTCTTAGTACGCAATCTCCAAACTTGCCTATCTAATATCTCAACCGAAAATTCCTCGTAAGACAATGAATCCTTAACACCAATGTCTTCAACCAGCACTACCAAGGAAGGATCACCCACATACTTTCTAAGCATGGACATATAAAACACGAGATGAATCAAAGCCAAACTCGCCAGCAATCCCAATTCATAAGAAATATTACCAATCCTTCTTATAACTTGATGTGGACTAATGTAACGGTGACTGAGCTTCCCTATCTTCTCAAATCTCATAACTTCTTTCATATTAGAAACTTTTAAGAAGACCCAGTCATCAACTTTGATTTCCAACTCCCTTCGTCTCACACCCGCATAAGATTTTTAGTAACTTTGAGCAGTCTTTGAGTATTTCTCAATTCACATTGACCTTTTTCATTGGTTAACCAAGTCAGGGCAAGAAAATATAGTCTGACCTGCCTCAAACCATCCAATAGAAGATCTGCACCTTCTACCATAAAGGGCCACAAAAGGGGTTATTTGGATGCTAGAATGATAACTGTCGTTATAAGCAAACTCAATAAGAGGAAAATGATCAACCTAAATACCTTTAAAGTCAATCACAAATTCCCTTAGAATATCATCCAAAGTTTAAATAGTATGTTTCGTTTGAGGGTGAAAACCAGTGCTAAGGTTCACCTGAGTACCCAAACCTTTCTGAAATGAACACTAGAAGTATGAAGAGTACTACGTACCTCGATAAAACATAATTAACACTGGAAACTCACATAACTTTACTATCCCCTGAATGAGAAACTTAGCATAATCCTCTCCCGAGTAATTAGTCCTCATAGGCAAGAAGTGAGTAGACTTGGTCATCCCATCTACAAGGACCCAAATAGAATCAAATTGATTTCGAGACCACGAAAGGCCTATTATAAAATAGATATTAATCATCTCCGACTTTCACATGGGTAATTCTATCTCAGGCGAAGTACTACCTGGACTTAGATGCTCCACCTTGACCTGCTGACATACCATACACTTGGCAACAAAATTTGCCACATCCCTTTTTATATTATTCCACCAATAAATTTTCTTCAAGCCATGATACATTTTGGTTAGACCTGGATGAACTGTGTATCTAGATTCATGAGCTTCAGTCAGTATCCTTTCCAGCAATCCATCTATGTCAAGAACACACAACCTACCTTGATATCTTAAGATGCAATTTCCACCAATCTCAAAAGCCATCACCTTTTGGTGACCCATATCATCTTTAATATGCATGAGTATGGGATTTAGAAACTTCTTTTCTTTGACTTCAGTCCTAAGAGACGATTTAACCACTTCCAAAATGATTACCCCTCATTCCTTGGAGTCCAAAAAGTAACCCCCCAAATTAGCCAGCAGGTTAGTATCCTTCATCAATCCTCTTTTCTTATCATCGACATGGGACAGACTCCCCATAGACCACCTAGTAAAAGCATCAACAACAATCTTAGCTTTTCCTAGATGGTACTGCAAACTCATATCGTAATCCTTAAGAAATTCGACCCATCACCTCTGCCTGAGATTTATTTTTTTCTATGTGAACATATACTGCAAACTCTTGTAATCCAAATAGATGTCCACGTTCACCCCATATAAATAATTATGCCAAATCTTCAAAGCAAACACCACAGTCACCAATTCTAGATTGTGAGTCGAGTAATTCTTCTCATGAACCTTAAGCTGCCTGGAAGCATAGGCGACAACCTTACCATACTACATAAAAACACAACCTAGTCCCACCTAAAATGCATCATAACACACAACAAACCCATCATCACCCTCGGGTAGGGTCAAAATAAGAGCTTAACTCAACCTACCTTCAATTTCTTAAAACTCCCCCCCACACGCATCAGGCCATAAGAACTTTACTCTTTTCTGAGTCAACTTCATCAGAGGAGCAGCAATAGATGAAAAAATTTCCACAAATCTCCTATAGTACACGGCCAAGGCCCAAAAACTCCTAATGTTAGATGGAGTTATGGGTTTGGACCACTTCTTAATCGTATCAATATTTTGTCGATACACCTTGATCCCCTTACTAGAAACCACATGCCCGAGAAAAGTCACAACACTTAGCCAAAATTTACATTTAAATATAATTCCTGGTCCTTAAAGGTCTGTAACACAATTTAGAGGTGATTGGCATGATCCTCCTAAATTTTGGAGTACACCAAGATATCATCGATGAAGACTATAACAAATAGATCCACAAATTGTCTAAACACCTGATTTATAAGGTCCATGAAATCATTTGGAGCATTATCAACCTGAATGACATAACCAAATTCATAGTGATCATATTGAGTTTGAAAAGTAGTCTTGGAAGTATCAACCTCCCTAATTTTCATCTGGTGATAGCCTAAACGGAGATCAATTTTTGAGACACACTTAGCACCCTGGAGTTGATCGAAGAGATCATCAATCCTAAGGAGGGGGTACTTATTTTTCATTATAACCTTATACAACTGACTCAATACACATCTAAAGGGACCCATCTTTATTTTGCATGAAAAGCACAGAAGCACCCCACGGAGAAATACTAAGTCGGATGAAACCTTTATCGAGAAGGTTCTTTAGTTGCTCCTTTAGTTATTTTAGTTCTATTGAAGCCATTATATAACGAGGAATGAATATAGCATGGGCATCCAGTAGGAGATCAATCCCAAAATCTATTTCTTTATCGGGAGAAATTCTAAGAAGATCATTGGAGAAAACTTAAGAAAACTTATAATCACAAGGAGAGATTACAAAGAAGAACCTTCAGAGTCACAATACTTAACCCAAATAGATGATACAAAAAACCCTTAGAAATCAATTTTTGAGCCCTAAGGTAAGAAATAAACTTCCCCTTAGCACTAGGGAACTCCCCTCTCATTCAATTACTAGTTCATTAGAAAATTAAAAAGTGACCCTTCGGGTTCTACAATCCAAAGAAGCATAGACTAAATGAAGCTAATCCATCCCTAAGATTACATCAATACCCACCATATTAAGTTCTATCAGATTCACTAATGTCTCCCTATGAGAATGGACACCACATAACCCCTATAGATTTTTCTAGCAATAATAGACTCACCCATCGGAGTTAAAATAGAAAAGGGTCAAAATAATTTTTTGGACCAAAACAAAAGTGTACAGCCATATAAGGCATCACATAAGATAAGGCAGAACCAAGATCAAGCAAATAATAAACATCATGCGAGAAAAAATGTAACATACTAGTGACAACATTTGGGGATGCCTCAAATTCCTGACGAGTAGCAAGCGCATAGAGGCGATTTTGGCCATTACTAGTCCCTAAAGTGGTTCCCTTAGGTGTAGGAGCCAAATAAGTGGCGACTAGATCTTATTAGCATTGGTTTCAATCCTAGATGAAGGATAATCTCGCTGCATATGACCTCAGTGACTATAATTAAAGCATTAATTTCTCTCTTCTCATAATAACTATCGTGAAACTTACCATAACTACGATAAGGTAGATAAAGTAAGGCGACTAAGCTCCACTAGCCTGAGACTGAGCACCCTGCGTTCGGGGACCATGTCAGACTAAAAGCGCCAATCACCTGAGGGCTTGGGATAAGAAGCACTAGCCGACGAATAAAAATATCTCCAGTTGTTCTTCTTAGGCCATTACCTTCCATACTTCCTACTGTTATGCTGATTTGAATTCTATTCTACATACCTAAACTTCTTGCTCTTTCTTTCTCTTATCTCTACCTACTTTCTTTTCTCATTTTCCACCTGTTCCGTATAAACCACCGACCTGGATATGTCCATATCATTATTTAGCATGGCAACCTTTCACTCTAACACCAAATCACAGGACAAACTAGAAGCAAACTTCCTCATTTTGGACCTCATATTAGACACCAACTTCGGAGCATAATAGGACAGATGGGTAAAGTTTAACGCGTACTCCTTAACACTCATCTTAGCCCACTTTATATTAATGAACTCTTCAGCCTTAGCTTTCCTCAACTCCTGAGTAAAGAAGTGATCAAGAAAATCACCTGATAACTTTTCTCACACAACAGGCTCGACATTATTACCCCTTAACTCCTTCCACTCCTCATACATCTGGTAAGCCACTTCTTTCAACTGGCAAGCGACAAACTCCACACTGTTTGAATAAGTAGCATGCATCACTCTAAATATTGTATTCATCTCATTAATAAACCTTTGAGGATCCTCCTCAACCTTAGAACCTGTAAAGATTGGGGGATTCAACCTCATAAACTGGCCAACCCGGGTGACCTTAAATAAACTGGCAGCAGGAACCACATGATCAGTCCAACGATTCTGTGATGCCACAAGCTAAACATACATATGGATGGACTGATGGAACTCAACATTTGAAATATCTCCCTTAGGTGACTAAGTATAAGAATTACTAGCCTGAGAATCCTAAGGAGGACTAGTAGGGACCAGTGGAACCCCAAATAGAGCAGTGCAGTCAGGAGTAGGAACCCTAGATCGAGTCTACATTCTACGAGTAGGAAAATTTCCTCCGCATTTATCCCAATTGGGGTGGTGATTCCAGCTGAGTTCCTACGACCATTAGATCTTTGCATGATCTAAAATGTGAGTAAATTAGGAGCTAGAAAAATCTCAAAGTAAATAGACTCTCTAGCACAAAATTGAAATCAAAGAAGGGAAATATTCCTAAATTCCTTATAGCCTCCCTCTTGTAAGTGTGACACGCTACACTTCCATAAAAGAAATTATACTCAACACGACTTTGTGGACACCTAGCGCCATGAGCAGCGCTCAGATACAAAGCTTGTCACTATTCAAACCAGGACCTGGCCGTGACAGGAATCCCAAGACACCCAAGGACGGAGACCTCTAACCTTACCTTAAGAGCACATCAGTAACAACAAACAACGGAAGTCAACCATGCCTATAAGATAAAAGGGTAAGTTAAGAAGGAAGTTTGAAAGTCAAACAAACAACCATGGTATTCTGATACTGTTTATAAAAGCCTCTAATCAAAGAATATCAACTAAGTTGGTACATGCCCCCTAACTATGACAAAATAAGTCCCTAAGTACTAGAAATATAAAAGACATAAAGAAAATGACTGGGCATTTTGAAGGAAGAAGGCTCACCACTTCACAGCTGATCAGCTGGGATACCCGACCACCTAATGCTACATAGGATCACAAAAAAATCCCTAGGAACCTTTATCATAAAATTATATAGTATCCAAGAATAGTCAGTAGGGAAAGCACTTGCATGCAACCTAAGAGAATGGATAAAATAAATTCATTTATCAAAATCCAGTCAAAATCCCCTGCACAACAGTCATAAATATATCTATAGAATGCTCGGGTAGGGACAAGGATCATGAAGAATGATTTTGTAAAGATTTAGTCCTAAATTATGTAGTTCGTACCGACCTAAAGGCACCCACGGGCTATATGGGTCTGGTTCCCTCGGACAAAAGGGCCTAGTCCATGTTAGTCGTATGTAGCGGATAAATAGGCTAAATCCGCCAATATTCTATTAGCCTTTCAAAGTTTTACTGTGCATATCTATCAAAGTGGTCATAGACCCCCAACATCGGCAAACATGGTTTTCAGTGTTGGTCCCTCTGGGACTACACCTTCTTGGTGAACTACACAACTCCTTTTAAGCCCAAATTAAAACAGTCTGCACATAAACAAACCATTAACCATGGAGTATTTTATTACTCCCTCCATTTTAAATAAGTAAATTGTTGAGCTATTTTTAATGTACAAAATAAATAAATTGTTCATTCTTCAAGAGACATATTAGAAATTTCTTCTAGTTTTACCCTTTCATTTAATGAGGTTCATAAGTACTTCACATTTTCTAAGAGAGTAATTTAAGAACAAATAAAAAGGTAATAGTAGAAAGTAATCTACAATTTATGTCCTAAAATATTTTTCATACGGGGTGTGCCATACCCCCAACAATTCAATTATTTTGGAATGGAGGGAGTAAGGCATTTCACAACTTAGTATTGTCATACCAATATGCTTGCAAGCTATTTCATTTATGCCCACCAAATTCATATAACCAAATTGACTTTATTTACTCGTTTAAAAATCCAAACAATGGACATCCAAATCCTTTTTATCCATTTATGCTTTAATGCAATGCAATGTTTCCAAAAGATGAGTTAAATTGTGTAAAAATCCATATTTTAAGAAAACAAGATTATATAGGTTGAGGTTAATGTCATTACCAAGCCAAAATTTCATCAATTTAGTGAAACCCAAGTCACCTATTGCAATCATTATAACCATGCACCAATTCAGTCCCAAATCATCAATTAAAGCGTGAAAATCTATTAAAGATAAGAGAAAAGTAATTAAAGTGTTAACAACACCCCTCAATCTAATTTCAAACCCATCAATTCAAAACACATGAATATTGAGTGAATTTATGCCATAATGTGAAATACAAGTTACGGAATTAGTAACATGCCTAAAATATTGAAAAAACAAAAAGGAATTGAAGTTTAGAGCCCAAATGGTGAAATCCTTGTAAAACCCTTGAATTTTCTTATCTTGGGAGTTATAAAGGAGAAGAGTAAGGTTTGATCTTGATAATTCAAGGCT
Source organism: Capsicum pubescens (assembly GCA_030864215.1). Lineage (NCBI taxonomy): Eukaryota > Viridiplantae > Streptophyta > Magnoliopsida > Solanales > Solanaceae > Capsicum > Capsicum pubescens. The sequence goes on along the minus strand of CM061549.1, from coordinate 66,936,261 downwards.
AAGGGGTCTTTTAGGTGTTTTTAAGTCATTTAAGGGGTAAAGGACCAAAAAGCCCATGCCCCCAAGTGAAATTAAAAAAAATTGGAGAAAATTACATAGCAGCGTGGCACACTGCTATTGCGGAGGGTAGACAGGATGCCACACTCTTAGCGCGATGACTATGTAGCACGACACGCCCCTATTGTGGACCCTAACTGCCTCGGGGTCCCAAAATGACCTCAAACCCCTTCTGAAAATTTCAAAACTTTTCCAAAATATCCCTTTAACATCCCTCACCACGACTCAAGTCAAAAATTAATAATTCATACACGGGAGGGTCAAAATAAATTAGTTGTAAATTTTTGGGCAGGATGTACTAAGATGGTTGTAATGGTTTAGACCCATCTTGACATGGGATCAGAAATGAAGTTGGGTTAAACAATAGTGCAAGATGAGGGGTTTACTCAAGGAAAGCTTAGTAGTTGTGGTGCATATAATTTTGGGAGGGGGAGGGGGGAAACACTAGAATATTCACTAGCAAAAGCAGAAACAAGGAAGCAGTGATAAATGAATTGAAGACAGTCTTGTGCATATGATTTAGGAGAAATGTCAAGATTTATACACATATTTTATCTTTGTAGAGTGCTAGTATAGATGGTTTTGTAGGAGTTCCTGGTGTAATGAGACGAGCAACTAGGCTTGGTTAGTTTTGGTTTTGTAGAGTCTTCTGGTGATTAACAAAACGTCAGTTTATTGCAAAAAATAGTTTGAGCCAAGGCAAATTTGAGCTAAATTTATGGTTGAAAACTCGAGATTGAAGATGAGTCAATCTGTGTATCCCCATTTTATCTCATATGTATCTCCATGTATGTCAAAGAATATCACATTGTATACTCGTTCATCTCCTACAAATTATGTATATATGTATATATCCATGAAAATATGTGTGGAATATATACACTTCATATACATGACTACATCGTGATATGTACATGTCGAAGTACCATCCATATTTAAATGTGTGTGATATGTGTTAATGTACATGATATACATGCCATAAAGACATTTTTAAGATCTTATTTTTAGTTTAAATAAGTTCAAATACGTTTTAATGTTCCACAATTTTGTATATAGCAGCATCCAGATGCTTCCTAACTAAGTCGCACACTCAATTACGTTCGTTCAATCAAACAAAGAAAAGTTGAAACTCTTTTTTCCCTCTTGATTTGTACGTTTGTTTATTCTTTGATGTAATATGGAAATGGTTACATTTAGTTTTTGAAGGGATGTATATATTTCAAGCACTAAAATAGGAGTAGAATCATCAAAGCCTATATTATCTAGTAGTTGATTTTCGGTGGAATGGTTGTGCAATGTCAATATTTTTAAGTTTTAATTGCTATACATATTGTGGTAAAAAATTATGTCAATATTGGGGATTATATATAAATTTTAATAGCTTTAAATAAAATATTTAACTCGTTGAAGAGATTAAATATAATATTTATCATTTTTAATCAGAGGTTGAGTCGATCATCCGAAGAAGAATTAGATTAAAAAAAATAAAACACATCATGGAAAAATTAAGCTTCCAAGGAAGAGAGGCAAATGAAAAAAATTTGTAGAATCGAGAACCAGTATAAAAGCGAGACAAGCAAGCTTGAACCGATCCAATGAAGGGACCGATGCTTGCTACGATCAATGTTCGAACATGAGCTTGACTTTGAGCTTCAACATGATTTGATCTTTCTCTCATTTGTCGATTCGAGTTATCATCCCGGTTGATTTGTAGTTCATTTCAAATCAAATTTAAATTAATAGAATACACTACTAACTTGTTCTCTAAGCATTAATTTTCTTCTAGTTTTCTCTTTACTTTCTTGCTTTTGTCTAGCTCTCATGGAAGGGACTTTAGCTCTTGTAAAATATTGTCAAGGGCTCCATTTTACCGATTTATTTTTTTATCAATGCATTACTTTATTTATCTTGAATTTATATATCTGTAGTGATCCAAATCGTCACTATGCTGAAATAAGGAGTAAAATCTTCGCCTAGTTTTCTCTTAGACCAAAATTTTAAAATTCAGGGTTAGCCTAATTTTAGGTGCATCTTAAGTGTGTGATGGTCTAGGAGAATATGATAGTTATTAGAGTGTTGATTGGTAGTTTAGGATGAGTTTAGAGAGATGTACAGATATCTGGTGCATACAACGGGTGAGTAGAATTACGATTATAGTGATTACCGCAAAATGGCCAGTTCATAATGTTAAAAATTGAGAAGTGTATTGTCAAATGGACATAGTTGGTAATGAATCCTGAGCTACTGAATTGGTATTGCTGCAATGACAAACTAATTTTGCCTATGTGTCGCTGGCAGATACACTGCTACAACGATAAAAGTACTGTTGCAGCAACGAAAGCGCAAATTTTTTTTCATTCTCATTATTTCAGAAACTCATATAAGGGCTATGCTAAGATGAGTTTTCATCAATTTGGGGAGGGGTCATCTTTTAGGTAAGGTTCCTTTACTCTTTAAGCTTGAGTTTACTCCTTAGCTTCTTAGGATTGTAAGAATCATAGCCTTAGTTGAAATAGTAGGTTAGCCTTAAGTTCATGACTTCGTAGAATAGGTGAGGAATGATAGTATTTACAATTGTTGTTGATCTGAGGTTGTTTGAAAACACTTCTCATGATAGAATTCATGCTTGTAAGTTAAAATATGGGGAATTCAAGAGGTTAAATGGTAGAAAAAAACTAGAATAATGAACTAGATCAAGTTTATAGGTTGAATTTGATAATTATGAGTTCCTAATATTAAAAAGGGTGAATTGTTGTATTGAAACTTGTGTATTGTTGTTTATAGATTAAGAACGAGCATAAATTAAAAAAAAGAAAAAGAGCAAGACAGTGGTTTAATAGTATTTTCGAGTAAGGAATTGAGGTAAGTTATGGTTTAACGATAGTATAGATTTACTTGACTCTATGCTTATATGTTAGTTGAAGTATAAGATTAGCTTTCAAATATTACTTGTGATTATTGACTATATCATCCATTTGTGCATTAGATTTAAGATAATATTGAAATATTGTTAGATCGGATAGCACACCAATAGTGTTGTTGGGATCGGGTGTCATGCCAACACTGTTATTAGATTGAGTACCACGTTAATACTGGTACATGGACTGAGCTCATCTCCTGCCGGTCATAGCTGAGACTCCCTACTGATTCTAGTATGTGCGTATATCTTGCATGCATGAAATCACCACTTTATTTGAATATATATATATATATATATATATATGTTGTGTTGCTCATTATTGAAAGAATCTGCCTAAGTGTAACTGATGAACTTGTTTACTTGTATTCCTGATGAAGTGAAGTGTTATGACTGTACATTTGATTGGCAACTAATTATGATTTGTGTCTTGATTGTTTCTTATCTGCATTGCATGCGCTTATTTGTACGGTGTTGAGTTGAGTCGGTCGATGATGCCTACTAGTACTTAGTTGATGTAATGATACTAACCATACTCTTCTTTTTCTCTTGAGTGCATAACGTGTTTCTGTATTTGGGACGATACTCAGCTCTGGCTTGTGGCTCCAGCATTAACTCAAGATTGAGTACCATGTCCGGACAACCATTAGATTATCTTTAGTCTATTTATTTCCTTTGTTTCTAGACAACGATAGTTACTTTTTTGTCGTATTATAGTTGACGGTTTAGAATTTGTTTTGGATACCCATACAGTTCTTTTACGATGACTTTCATGTTTCGAGAGTTGTAATAACTAGAGATGCTTCCGCACTCTCTTTTGATTATGAATATTTAATAAGTTAGTAATGAAATTATTTGCTAATTATGTATATAGTTAGTTAGATAATAGTTAAATGATGAAGGTAAGTTATGAAAGTCTTTTGGTAATCGGTTAAAGGTTGGATTGGATGTCTCTTCATTGTGAAGTTAGGTGGGTGTCACTCATCACCAATTGAGTCGTGATAATATCGTCTTCTGTTACTCAGATAATTAATTTATTGGAACACAAAATATAAGCAGAGTTAGATTTAACATGTATGCTCTTGATCTCATATACAAATTGAACTGTACTATTTTTAGGATAATCACAATAATATGCAATGAGCTTGTCTATATATTGTTAGAACCTAGTCATTCTAATTTTTCTTTTTTATGCACTAGAATCCTTCTAGAGACTTGGTATAGTTTCGCGACAAAATAGGTATTCGTCCAATTATTTTACATCTCAGTGTATTTTACTTGTCATTTTTTAATATGTTATTTAATTTCAATTAAGTTAGTAATTATTAAAACTAATATGAACTGCAATGCACCATGTTCATAGAGATAAATACATTCAGATGGCGAAAACACTACTGGCTCGTATTTCAAATAAAGATCATTGTTTATTAAAAAAAAAAATAATTTAAGAGGTCATCCCCACAAATTTGTGAAAGTGATGGTAATATATTGAAAATCTCGTAATCTAATAAGCTATTGGAGAAGTCTAGCGAAGAAAAACGTTTCAAGTTTCTAAATCAAAGATGAAAAGTAAAGAATATATAAGCATGACGTTAATACTTGATACCAATAAAGAAAATTAAGAACACAAAATTCGTCGGATCATTATATTATTTCACTATTAAATAATGCATTACATGCCATAAATATGAATTACACTGTAAAAATATACATGTCAAAGTAGTTTGTTCCAACACGTTTTAGATAATTATTGAAAAGAACTTTTTCAAATTGAAAGAAATGAAGGAATTCAATATTTTTTCCTTTTTGTGTTGAGAGAAGGATTAGTTCCTGTACGAAATACTTCGCTTTTCTTGTTTTTATATCGCTAATAAGTCACATAATTATTGAAACTTGTTTTAATAGTTATGTCTTTTTTTTTTTAATTTTTGTGATTAGTAAAAATCTTATCATAAAATTTTTTAAACTAGATTAATATGAATTTGAATTGACCTATGTGCATAAGCTATATAAAATTTTCTTCCGTTAAAATTGAGTTCAGTTTCTAACAAAAATAGCCTAAAAGTAACAAATGGAGTCTAAATCTCTAGAAGCAACGTTCAAATTTCAGTTGAGAAAATATTAATTAGTACAATTTTTTCTATATGTCTATACTTATGGAAAGTAGCAGGTACTTGATGAATTGATCAAAGCATGTATAAATTAGCTTGAACATTATTGTAAGAGTGTTGATTTTGATGATTTGACAAACTTCATTGAAGGCCCTGGTACCCTGAATGTGCTTCGATGTTACAGTCAACTGTACAGCTGAAACTTGTACTATCTACCAGTCGCACAATTGGATAGTTGCAGTCCTTTCGAGCAAGAGCCAACAACAGGCTATCACAACCCGAACCATGGCCTTCCCATGACGGGTATCTCAAGTCCCACGTGGATCGGAGATCACTCCCTGCACCGAACCAAACCAAACAGACCACACCCCAAGGTTGGATGAATTCTGAACATATAACGAGATAGTGTGCAATAGCTTAAGAAAATTTCAATGCATGTCCATGACCAACCACTGACGACCGGCCAAACGACCGACCGACACCGCCCAATAACCACAACAGTCCGAGCAAAACCTTCTAAACAATGAACCAAACTGAATACCAATAAAAAATGTTAGGACATGCCCCCGACTATAGCCGAAACAAGTCTAAATAGTCTGAGACATAAAAGAACAAAGCATGACATGTAGACTTCCGATGTCTGGAGGCTCATCACTTCAATGTCAACTCACGAATAGATCACGAATCCTAACCACTAAGCAAGAGAAGTAGAAGTATCACCATTTTCTGCATCGCGTGGAGATACAACGTCTGAAGATGGTTAGGGGGGTGAACGCTAGCATGTAACTCAGGAATAAGGATAACATAATGATATGATCAACAGTTTAAAATCATCCAAAGCCAATGCACATAATCAAATGCATATACATATATACTTCACGTGCCGGGATAGGAAACAAGGTTTAACATGCACTTAAACTTTTAGCCTGGATTGGTAGTTCAACTGTCATATAATAGTACTCACGGTCTATATGGTCCCCAGCTCTCACCCCCTGATCGGGCCCCAGTGCGTGTCGCCATACGAATTGGAGAATAATCTCATATATATGCACATGGGGAACTCAAACCTCCCAACATATACTAAAGTGACTTAAGCACCTGATTATGTAATGATTTACGGAGGACTCGAACCTTTCTAATCATGAAATAATAGTGAGGGAGACTTGAACCTCCCTGGTCATTTTGACCCCCGTGTCGACAAACACGGTTTTTAGTATCGGTTACTCAGACCTCTACACATCTCAGCTACAAAACTCTTATTAAAGCCCAATTAAAATAAGTATCACGCACCCCCATTCATTGAACCACATTCCACATTAAGACATATAGTGTTCGTATTGTCATACCAACTACACTTGCAAGGTAATAACAACATGCCAAAATAATTTCCATTAACTTGGAGAAAACAACTCCCTTTGTTCATTAATACAAGGTAGGGGAACACCGACTCTATTTGTTCATTAAATCAGGCCATTGTGTTTCAAATGCCTCTTTATATCATACAATAGTTCAAGACTAGTTCAATTTATAAATTCCCATATTTCTCATAGTTGAAAACCAATTTCATATTATGGGGTTGGGGTCATAACCACTTTAAAATCACAAGTTTGAAAAATTAACAATTTCCTAGTTCATTCACCACACCCATGCACCCACAAGTTCAAAACCATAATTAAAGCATGAATAATCATATATAAACCATGGGAAACATTGTTCAATTCATAAACATTCAAAACCCCCAACCCTTGTTTCAAACCAACAAAAACATCTCATCAACAATACTTTAAAACACATACTTTTATAAAATTAACAATGTGGGAAGAGTAACATGCCTTAAACACCAAGAAATTTTGAGAGAAATCAACCCTTGAGCCCTTAGATGACCAACTTGATAAAACCCTAGCTTGACTTGCTTGAGGGAATTTAGAGAGCCTTTGGAGTGTTTGTGAAGTTACTTGGATTAGTTTCTGAGTGCGAATGACCCCCTAAAGAAGTTATAACAATTTGCGTAAGAGGTAAATAACCAGAATACCCTTAACTTAAAAGCTGCAAGAAGTGTCACCTTTGACTACAGGTCAACCCTTGACTCATAGCCATTCCTTACGACTCGTCACCACAAGTCGCAACCATGGCAGTACCACCAAGGCACCCTACAGTGTTATCCTTATGACTTAATGTCACCACTCATGCTATGACCCTACGACTCGTAGCCAACAAAGAACCCAAATTGGGACTCACACTGGACACCCTAAGATTACACCTAATATCTCGTCACATATCTTTATGGCTCTTAGTGAGCCACAAGTACTCAGAGAAAAATCAAGACACAAACTAAATTATTTGGTTACGACTCATCTCAACGACTCGTCAGGACACCCTATGACTTATAGGGTCCAGTCGTAATCAAGGCAATGAGCTCAAAGCTCAAGAATTTTTCAAGGGCCAAAATTCAGGGTGTTTCAATTGTCTCCCACTTGGATCATTCGTCCTTGAATGATGGGTCAAGGAAATTGTTAGCATGATTTGACTCTGTATACCTCTACTTTTATCTTTAACAAAGACAGAAATCAAAGATGTCAAGGAAATCACTCTTTCCTTTAACAAAGTCAGAAAACAAAGATGTTAAGGAATACACATACCTTAAGCACGATTATTTGGAGTGGAAAACAAGAATGGATACTTGGACTTCATGTCCTTTTCGTCTTTCCACGTAGCTTCCTTCACCTTTTGGTTCCTCCAAAGAACCTTTACCGAATCCACGTCTTTTGTTCGCATCCAACGAACTTATCGATCCAAGATTTCAATCGGGACTTCCTCATATGATAAGGAATCCAAAATACCCACCTTTTCTAAATGAATAACCATTGAAGGATCACCCATGCACTTTCTTATTATCAAAACATAAAACACCGAATGAATGAAGCTTAAACTAGAGGGAAACTTTATTTCATATGCAACATTACCAACCCTCTTCAACACCAAGTATGGACCGACATAGAGGGGACTGAGTTTCCCCTTCTTACCAAAACACATCACTCCTTTCATAGGAGATACCTTTAAGAATACCCAATCACCAACACTAAACTCTAACCCCCTTTGCCTCACATCCGCATAGGACTTTTATTGACTTTGGGCAGTTTTAAGTCTATCCCAAATCACCTTTACCTTCTCCATCGCTTGGTAAACCAAATCCGGGCCAAATATCTCAGCCCCTCCAACTTCAAATCACCCGATGGGAGACCTACACCTCCTACCATAAAAGGCCTCGAAAGGAGCCATACCAATACTAGAGTGATAATTATTGTTGTAAGCAAGCTCTATGAGTGGTAAGTAGTTAACCCAGCTACCACCATAGTTAATTACTCAAGCTCTAAGCATGTCTTCCAATATCATAATAGTCCTTTTCGCCTGCCCATCCTACTGTGGGTGAAAAGCAATACTAAGGCTCACCTTAGTTCCCAAACCTTACTTAAGTAACCTCCAAAAGTGAGAGGAGAATTGAGTGCCTCAATTTGATATGATAGCAACAGACATCCCAAGAAACTTCAAAATCACCTAGAGGAACAACTTCGTATAGTCTTCTACCAAAAAATTAGTTCTCACTAGTAAGAACTGAGCAGACTTAATCATCTTAGCCACGATGACCCAAATTGAATCAAACTGATTTTGAGATCGAGGAAGGCTAGTAACGAAGTCCATATTAATCACCTCCCACTTCCATATAGGAAACTCAATTTCTTGATTCAGGTCTCAAGTGCTCAACCTTTACTTGTTGACACACTATGCAATTAGACACAAAATTGGCCACATCCTAGTTAATATTACTCCTCAAATAAATCTCCTTAAGATCGTGATACATTTTTGTTGAACAAGGATAAACCATATACCGCGACTCATGAGCCTCATCTAAGATCCTCTGTTGCAACCCATCTATGTTAGGTACACATAATCTTCCTCGGTACTCAAGATACCATTGCCACCAATCTCAAGAGCTACAACCTTTAGATGACCAACATCTCTCTTAATCTTTAGTAAGATAGGATCCAGTATCTGCTTCCCCTTTATTTCAATACCAAGAGATAATTACGCCACATTTTGAACAAACACACCCTTATCATCACAGTCCAAGAGACGAACTTCATGGTTAGCCAAAAAGTGAATATCTTTCACCAATTTTCATTTATCCTCATCCATATGAGATAGACTCCCCATGGATAACCTGCTAAAAGAATTAGTAACCACATTAGATTTACCTGGGTGGTCGTGAAAACTCATGCCATAGGCTTTCAGCAACTCAAGCCACCTCCTCTGCCTGAGATTCAACTCCTTCTGGGTGAACATATATTGTAGGCTTTTATGATCAGAAAAGATATCTATATAGGCTTTATACAAATAATGACGCCAAATCTTCAATGCAAACACCTTAGCTAACAACTCCAAGTCATGATTCGGATAATTCTTCTCATGAACTTTCAAGTGTCTAGAAGCGTAGGCCACCACCCTACCATGTTTCATCAACATACAACTAAGTACCATATGGGATGCATCGCAATAAACTATGAAACCATCATTACCCTCGGAAAGGGTCAAAATTGGAGTTGAAGTCAGCTTATCTTTCAACTTCTCAAAACTACCCTCACAAGTATCAAATCACAAGAATTTCACCTTCTTTTAGGTAAACTTAGTCAACGGGACAGCTATAGTCGAGAAACTTTCCATAAATATACTGTAATAGTTGGAATCATGGGTCTAGGCCACTTCTTAACCCGATAACTTTTTGTGGATCTACTATTATCCCTTCACTAGAAATAACATGACACATATATGTCACAAAATTCTACCAGAACTCGCACTTTGAGAACTTAGCATACAAACACTGATCCTTTAGGTTCTGCAACACAAGGCGGAGGTGATCGGCATGATCTGCCTCTCTTCGAATAGACAAGAATGTCATCAAGAAATACAATGAAAAATAAGTCCAGAAATTGATGAAAACCCAATTCATGAGATCCATAAATGTTGTTGGAACATTGGTCAAACCAAAAGACATTACCAAGAACTCAAAATATCCATAACGCATTTGAAAGGCAGTCTTAAGGATATTTGTCTCCTTAATCCTCAACTGATGGTGCCTAGACCGAAGATCAATCTTGGAAAAGAACTTAGCACCCTGGAGCTTATCAAAGAGATCATCAATCCTCGAAAGTGGATACTTGTTCTTCACGGTTCCTTTATTCAATTGGCGGTAATCAATTCACATCCGAAGGGAACCATTTTTCTTACGCACAAAGAGAACATGAGCACCCCACAAAAACAAACTAGGGTAGATAAAACCCTTGTCTAGAAGATCCTTTAACTGCTCCTTGAGCTTCTTTAACTCAGTTGAAGTCATTCTATATGGAGGGATAGAGATGGGACGAGTTTTCGAAACAAGATCAATCCCAAAATTAATCTCCCTATCAATAGAAACACCAGGAAGATCATCAGAAAGACATCAAGAAATTTATTTACCACGGGGACGGAATATAAGGAAGGACTCTCCAAGGTAGAATTTTTAACCCAGACCAAGTGATAGAGACACCTCTTAGAAATTAATTTCTGGGACCTAAGATACGATATGAACCTTATCTTAGGCACTAGGGAACTAGCTTTCCATTTAATAACTGGTTCGTTAGGAAAATTGAAGATGATCTTACGGGTCTGATAATCTAAAGAGCATAGCATGAATGCAACCAATCCTTCCCCAATCTGACATCAAAATCAACCATGTCTAACTCTATCAGATTTATTAGAGTTTCTCTACCACCATCAGACACCACACAACCCCTCTATACTTTTCTAGTAACCACAGAGTCTCCTACTGGGTAAAAATAGAAAAGGAGTCCAAAATACACTTAAGACCGAAACCAAAATACACAGCCATATATGAGGTCACATAAGAGAGAGTAGACCTCAGATAAAAAAGGCAATACACATCTCGAGAAAAGAGTCACAACATACCAGTAAGGATATTGAGAGATGCCTCAGAGTCCTGCAGGTAGCAAGAATATACAAGTGATTTCGGCCAGTGTCGATACCAGAAGCAGAAGCAGCACCCTTTGGGGACGGAGCTAATGAAGTGGCAACAAGAATCTTATTTTCCCCTGAAGCAACCTTAGAAGGTTAATCCCTTTGCAGATGACTAGTATGAACACACTTAAAGCATCTATTTCTCTCTTCCTCACAAAAACCATGATGCATCTGGCCATAAAATCTTTAAGGAGGATATGAAATAGCTGATTGAGCCCCACTATCCTAAGAATGGGCACCCTGTTCCCTAAAACCATCACTACTCTGTACACGACTATCACCCGATGAATTCAGATAAGAGCACTAGCCATAGAGTAGGAACTAGAGTTACCCTACTTTTTCTTAGGCCATTTCCCTCCATCTCTACCTCTTTGCTGTTGACCTATAGCCTGCTCCGACTAGTGAAACTTTTTATTCTGCCTCTCACTCATCTTTACTTTCCATTTCTTTTCTCCCTCCACTTGTTTCATATACACCACAAGTCTAGATATGTCCATATCCTTATTTAACAAGACATCCTTACTTTCCTGAATTAAGTCTCGGGAAAACCCAGAAGTGAACTTTCTCATCCTAACCTTCTTTCTAGTCACCAACTCCAGAGCATACCGAGATAACTGATAAAACTTCAAGGCAAACTCCTTGACAGACATCTTGCCTTTCTTCAGGTTTACAAACTCCTCCATTTTTGCTACCCTCAACTCCTGAGGAAAGAAGCAGTCCAGAAAAGCACTAGAGAAATTATCCCAGAGTGCAGACTCAACATCATTGACCCTAAGCTGATCCTACTCTTCATACCATTGGTACGCTAAATTTTTTAGCTATTAAGTGGCAAACTCCACGCCCCCCACATCAGTTGCATGTATCATGTAGAAGATCTTTTCTATCTCATCAATGAAATACTGAGGATCTTCCTCAACTTTAGAGCTAGTGAAAATAAAGGACTTAATCTTATGAATTAGCCGACTCTAGTGGCCTCGGAGGATGGAGCAACAGAAGCAACTCACTCAGTCTGGGAGGCCACCAACTGGTTAAGCAAGTGAATCGACTGGCGAAACTCAACATTAAACACAATAACTTGGGGTGCCAATGGAAGGACAGGATGAACTGGTGGAGCTCCATTAAGGCAGTCAGAAGTAGCGACCCTAGAATGGGTTTGAACTCCTGGAGTAGGACGAGCTCCATCCACATTGTCCTCAGATGGGACAAAAGAGTTTCCACAGTTATCAGATCTTATTGGAGACATGATCTAAAAGGTGAATAAACAAAAATTAGAGACAAAAAATCTTAGACTCTATAGCTCAAAATAAAACAACAAGAAAAAGAATTATTCATAAATGCCTCATAGCCTCTCCCTTAAAAGCATAGTATTCTACATACCATAAACGAGTCTCTACTTGACACGTCTTTGTTAGACACCCAATGACACCAACATAGGCTCTGATACCATCTTTGTCATGACCCGAACTAGGGCCTGCCCATGATGGTTATCTCAAGTCCCACGTGATCAAAGATCACCCCTGCATCGAACCAAACCAGACACAGCACACCTCAAGGTCAGATAAATTCTGAATATATAACAAGATAGCGTGTAATAGCTTAGAAAAGTTTTAATACATGTCTCGACCGGCCAAATGACCGTCCGACATCACCCAATAACCACAGTAGTCCAAATAAAGCCTTCTAAATAATGAATTAAATTGAATACCAGCAAAAAATGTTGGTACATGCCCCTAATTATAGCCAAAACAAGTTAAAATAGTTTGAGACATACAAAAACAAAACATAAAATGTAGACTTCCAATGTATGAAAGATCGCCACTTCAATATCAACTCACGAGCTGATCCCGAATCCTAACCACTAAGCAGAAAGAGTAGAAGTATTACCAATTTCTATATCACATGGGATACAACATTCGAAGACGATTAGCGGGGTGAACGCTAGTATGTAACTGATGACATCCAAGCAACACCTCCTTTAAGATAATGATATGGTTGTTATCAAGATATAGTAACCCAACTAAGGTTGGGGTCGAATCCCAAGGGAAAACATGGAATTACAGTTATCAAAAGTTGTAGTCTACAAGAAGTACTAGAAAGTAAATGGGGGATTTTCTTGTAGTGATCTCGAGCTAGTAACAATACTAACTTTGGTTGTAATCAATTGTAGGTGAATACTAGGATTTTGTTTCCCCTGGCTTCTCAACTCCGTAGGTTTATCATGCTATGTAAGACGTGTAGGTGGATCGACTCATCAAGTTTTCATTGAAATAGGATCCATACAAGGAAAAACACTTGCCATTCGTTGGTTATTAGCGGCATCCCAAAAATGCCCGGGTCAAAATATGGCTTTCAAATTAAGTTCCAAATTAGTGGATGCTGCCAACATAATACCTTGCATATAGAATCGATAAGTTATTTACCTTCTACAGTCTTTTTTTATGAGTAGAAGGATTTTACCTTTTACCTTTTTGAGTCTCAGTATGTCACTTTACTAACCCTTATCTTGATTCCAGTTAACTATTACCATTTGAGCCTCTAGTTATTAGATGAAAGCTAACCAACTTACTTAGATATTACCTAGTAGCATGGATCCACAGTTAAACCTCATATTACTATTGGCATTATATTTTTGTAGTCACTACTCCTCTTTTGGAGTAAGCAGCAATATCTAGGCAGGATACTAACATTTGCACCCGCTAAGACAACTATTATACTAAAGATAATGCAATGCATTCCATGGGTATTAATTTTGTTCAACAATCACACTTTCCCTACTTCATCAATCATCCAGGGTTTGCACAACCTTAGCTATGGGTTTTACTAGCTTATAATTGTGATGAAATCAATAACATTCATAATTGAAAGCTTAGATAAAATCAGAATGATAAGATGAATAAAAACCCAAAACTGTAACTTGATTAATCAACTGAAGTTAATACAAGGGAATCCCAATATCAAAGATGGATCTTGGAATCAAAATATGTTCTGAGTATCAAAAGTTTGTAACTCCTACTAAAAAGTACATAAATGGTATTTATAGTACATGAGAAAACTCTAAAAATAAGGCCTGAACTAACTAGGAGAAAATAGAGTTGGTGGCCACATGTGGTCTGCACCTGTAGATTGGTCACGGGCGCAGGTTATGCCTGCGTTCTAGCTCCAGGCCTAGGTACAGACCGTATTTACCGGATGGGAAAAATTCCTGCAAGTCAGCTCTCGAGATTTTGGATTTCTGGTACCTACTTTGTGTACCTGCGGTCCGTAGGTCCTAACTACGGTCCGTGGGTTAACTTAGTAAGTTCTGGGAGTCAGTTTTTTAGCTCTTCTTCGATTCTCGATCATGCATTGATCACAATCAATATAGTAAAAATCCCGATCATCCATAATGCTCCAAAAAGTAGCCAAAACACCTTTTTTACCTTTTTACGAACTTAGCATCTAAGACATGGTTTCTTGCAAAATATACCCAAAACGGATCATATCTAACAAAAAAGCCTCAAAAACTTGTATAGTTTTCTTGTTTTAAGTATCGGAAGTGATATATTTATATTGCATATCAACACCCTCAACTTAGAATGTTTGTATGTCCTCAGGCAACAAAAACACAACAAAACAAAATGATGCTTAAATAGGAAAAACTACGATATTCAAGATGGTCAATCATTATATTAAATTCAACTCACAATATCCCCCCTATCTCAATTTTCAAAACCAACTTTGTATGAATATGAAGCACAACAGTGTGACACAATGGGATCAAGGTATGGAAATTACATTAGCAACAGACAACCACTCATATGTACAAATTACACTACCCAAACAAGCAAATAGCTGGAAATGTGACTCAAGTTCCCTCACAACAAAGATGTCTCACTCACTCATATGAAATAATGTATGTCAATGCAGGGACAGTCAAGAGACACTCACACTCAGCAAATAAGTTTCAATCAATGCATGTCAAATACCATAGGCTTGCTCGTATTTTCTTTACCTTAGCATTCAAATAGTCAAGTTAGGATCACTATAAGACTTTTCTTGGCTTGTAATGTAGGCTTGGGGGATGGTATGGTACATATGAGCATATAATGTAACTAAGCCTCCTTGGTACTACACTAACTGTGGGGTCCCACTTACTAACCAAATTCCTTATTATTCCACCCTTATTCTCCCTTTTGTTCTTTTATGCACATTCAGGTTGGGTATGGTCTTTTATTCCCTTTTTTCACAATTTTTTTCCTTTTTTTTTCTTCCACAACCAGCCCTACTAACTTTTTCTCTTATTTTACCCTTCTTCATACCCATTTTACACTACGTACCCCTATGATAGCCACCCTTAACTTAGGCATTTTGCCTGTGTTGAGGTGCATAATGTACAAGAAGGACCTAGGATAAAATAGATAAATGGTAATACAAATAGGAAAGTAAATGGTCAAAACAAGAAAAATAAGCTTACAAAGCTCAAAACAGAGATCAAGGGATATCATTCGTACATGGAAGGTCATTTAGGCTAAAAGTAGACTATAATAAAATATGGCCTATGATCCTTTCCTAAATAACTATCCTTCAACCTAGACAAGACTAACCAGGCACGTTCTGAATTCAACACACAAAGGGAACTGGGTAGTATCTCTCACACATACATAGTACATAGTCACTATCACCAATTACTACCTATCCAGTTCATGCAATTATTAGCATATAGTTATCATGTCCCTAATCTTAATACCATAAAAATCCACAAAGTTCATACATTTATATATCAAGATAGTTCTAAAACACAGATTTTTGGAGGGGTATCAAAATCAATCAAAATATGACTACAGTCCTAAATATTCAAAATCTCCTAATTATAAAAAACATCATAAAACAAAATACAATATGCCGAAATATGTTGGCTCTACTAGGAATAAAACTCCTGGGAAAAGAGGCACGACAATAAAAACCACAAGAGGACATCAAGACCCACAAGTAGCCCTACCCCTAACTGCAAATCATACATTTTCCCCAATGGATCAAACCGAAACAAAAGAGTTAGGAACATACTTGTGGCACCACTGGTGCAAAGATCCAATGTTAATCACGCAATACAAATACAAAAAATAAAATATGTTGGGTTATCTCCCAAGAAGTACCTGATTTACTATCAATGCACTATGAAATTCCTTAGGTTACTCAGACTTTGCCTAGGTCTACCTCAGCACAAACTCTGACTTCTTTTAGGTTTCCCATATAGTGTTTCAGTCGCTGCCCATTCACTTTAAATGGGACATCACTATCACTTTTTACCTCAATAGCACCATATAGGGACAACTTAACCACAGTGAATAGTCCAGTCCATCTTGATTTTAGTTTGCCAAGAAACAAGCACAGTCTTGAATTATAAAATAAGACCAAATTATTGGGTTTGATTATTCTCTTCTCGATATTTTTGTCATGGTATAACTTCATTTTTTCTTTGTATATGGCTAATCTCTCATAAGGATGGAGTTGAAATTCATCGAACTCATTTACTTTGCTTAACAACAAGTTCGTTGTATCATGCCATTCAAAATTTAACCTTTTCAACACCCATAGTGCCTTACACTCAAGCTCATCCGGTAAGTAGTATGCTTTACCATATACTAGCTGATATGGAGAGACACCTATGGGGGTCTTATAAGCTTTTCAGTAGGCCCACAATGCATTATCTAACTTTTTAGACCAATCTGTCCGATTGGCATTTACAGTCTTTGCCAAGATGAACTTTATTTCTCTGTTGGAGACTTCCACTTACCCGCTTGTTTGAGGATGGTAAGGTGTTTCCACCTTATACGTCACACTATATCTATCAAGTAGGGACTTAGAAAAGTGGTTATAGAAGTGAGAACCTGTAAGACCCCACAAAATCCTAAGCTTAACTCAGTCCTTTAATGCTTGATAAGGGGTCCCAAACTTAGAAAACTTTAGTGAAGTATTCATACTTAGTGTTATTTTCGCATTCATAGGTTGGTGACTCTATTTCAAGACCCTCGTGACCTTAAAGTAATGATATTTAGGTTGAATCATAATGAAAAATGTCAGTAGGTATTCTCGAACAACTTTTGGATTTTTCAGACTTCGTTTGAAATTCATTTGGGAGCTCAAACCAGTGGGATCGACGCGATCTCGATGCGCTGCATCGCCCATTGCATTGATGAGTATTTTTTCCCAGCTCCCAGTGCAAATTCCAGTGAACCGACGTGGACTCAAAATGGTGTGTTGGCTATTGCGTCGATGCCAACAACACAATGCATCAGTCTGCGCGTTGCTACATCAGTTTTCAGTCATTAAAAAGTTGCATCCTCAGGGGTAATTGGGTCTTTTCCCAACTTATGTCAGCCTCCAAAACACCAAATTAAGCCCCTTTAGAGGAAAAATCCATTTATCTTTCTCAAAATTTCTCAAGAAGCAAACCCTAGGATCTCTAATTCAAGATTCAACCTTTATGAACACTCTATCATTCTTTACAAATTTGAATACCAAGGTATGTGAAGTATTCATACAAGGGTTTCCTTCCACCCTTGGAGTTAAAGTAACTCTTTCTAAATACAAGTTAATTGATTTCATGGATTTCATGTTGGAAATTTAATGTATTAATGATTATGATGTTAATGGTGATCTAATTCCATGATTTGTCCCAAGTTTCATGCAAACTAGTTTAATTGTGAATTGAATTTTGTGAACTACATGTCAAACTCTTAAATTACAAGTTGAATGTAGAATCCATGATGTTACTACATGTTTATTGATATGTGAAATACCCATGTTCCCCAAGTGTTTGTCAAAATGCTTATGTGTTTAGACTAGTCCAAGCATAACATGTTATTATGTGATTTCAATCATGCACAAGCTCATGTATAACAAGTATTTGACAAAAACGTCTAAGTGAATGTATTACTAGAAAGCTAGTACTATTATGCTACTAAAGTCATACAGTGATTTACTTTTCATGCCATTGAGTCCTGAGGGTATTTAATACCAGATAATTTTGCTATTTACCTAGAGCTAGAGTCAGTTACAAAATAATGTTAGTCATGTCACGATCAATAGTACTCTCAGTCAGTTACAAAACTCAGAAAAAACTCAGTAGACTCAGTATAAGTCCTGTCCAGTTCAGTATTCAGTTCAGACCTCAGTAAATTAAGTCCGTTAACAGAATTCAGTAGTATTTTGTCAGTCAACGAAACTCAGTAAACTCAGTTTAGTTCAGTTAGACAGTATAATATGTAACAGTTCAGTCAAGCCTAGTATGAACTAGGAATCAGTTCAGTATCTTTTCAGTTAGGAGTAGGATTCCGCACCGAGCGAACCCAAGGATGGGGGTATTTCTGCAAGCAGAGGGTTTAACCCTTAGTAGTAATCCCTGTGTTACAAAATTGTATAGCCAGCATAGGTTGAGATATCTTCCTGGAAGACTAGGATTGATACATCTCATATAGGTTTTCCTACCAGCGTGGATTGATGAAAGAGCTTCCTATCAGAGAGGGTTAACTCACAGTTGTCTGTACCTGTGGCACGATACTGACACCCTTCTAACTGGGGTTACAAGTTGGACCCTAATCTATTCAGAAAGGGGCATGTCAGTTAGATAATTACCTTCCATAGTCTTAGTTTCAGTTCTAGTCTCGGTATAGAACTCAGTTCAGTTCTACAAAATTAGGACTGTCAGATACCGTCACTCAGTTTAGTACGGAACTCAGTATATTTCTAAAGAATTAGGACTATTAGATACAGTTATTCAGCTATCAGTTATATAGTATCAGTAAACTCAGATATTAATAAATCAGTAATTCAGAACTCAGTATCCAGTGTTATCACGACCTCAGTTATAGTTTACATATTCATGCATGTACTCTCATTCAGTTATAATTTTGTTATTCAGTCAGTATTGTTCATGCATATGAACCCATGCATCTCAGCCTACCTCACTTAGCATACCGATACATTCAAAGTACTGACACATACCTTTTTTTGTGCTATGATGTCTTATATCATAGGTTTAGATATACGGGCTCCTGATCATACTTAGTAGCCTGGTCCATCAACAACAGACTAGTAGTGAGTCCTTATTATTCGAGGACAGATTTATTATTATACTATTTCAGTACTCAATTTATTTCAATAGTCGGAGTTAGTTGGGTACTTGTCTCATCAACTTCATGTTCAGACAGTAGAGGCTTTTCAGACTAGAGTATTTTCAGACAGATGTTCAGTTTTAGTATTTATTTCAGATTTGAACCTTATGGCAAGTTTCCACCTAATTTCTGTATAATTATAGTATTATTATTTAGTTATTGCAGCAGGTACCAGTCATGGGTTAGCTTTTGGTCCTTCGGGACTACGAGCACCGTGTAGCGTCTGGGGTACTGACTCAGGGCATTACAAACTTGGTATCAGGGCCTAAGGTTCAATAGATTCCTAGGAAGTCTAAAATCCACATCTAGTAGAGTCTTGTACATGGGTGTGTAGTGCGCCACACTTATGGACAGGAGGCTATGAGATGTTTTAGGAAAAGTTTTCCTTCTTTCAATATTCATATCGTGTGAGTGAGCATAAGCTCAAGTTAAACTCTCAGTCTAATTCATTATCTCATTTTCATTTATAGAATATGCCTCCCAAAAATACTAACAAAAGAAGAACCTAAAATCAGTTAGCACCTCAGCCTGTTCAGGCAAATCCCCTGGATGAACATGTCTCCCACGCTGAATTTAGAGGATTTTTCACCACCCTAGCTCATTCTGTGGCATCCCAGAATGAATGCCCAACTTTTGTTTTGTCCATCTTAGTAGCCAATACTACTGCATCCAGCATTAGAGATTTTACCCGAACGAACCCTCCATCTTTTATCGAGTTAAAGTCAGATGATGACCTACAGAAATTCCTTGATCAGGTGCAAAAGGTTACAAATATTATGGGGTGAGAGTGTCGAGTTAGCTACATATCAATTGCAGGATGTGGCTCACTCATGGTTTAAATAGTGGAAAACAAAGAGGGCTGCAGATGCAGGGCCCATAGAATGGAAGGAATTTGCTATTGCTTTTTTGGATAGGTTCTTTCCGCTAAAGTTGAGGGAGCCGAAGGTTTTGGAATTTATAAATTTGAGATAGGGAAACATGATGGTACAAGAGTATTCTCTTAAGTTTACTCATTTAGCCAGATAAGCCCCTCATGTGGTAGCAGATAACAGAGAAAAGATGAGTAAGTTTGTGTTAGGGATGTCTAGTGGTGTAGTCAAGGAGTGTAGGACCATAATGCTGATTAAGGAGATGGACATATCCAGGCTCATAGTCTATGCTCAGCAGATAGAGAAGGCTAAGAATAGAGAGAAAAAGAGGGAGAACAAGAGAGCGAGAACTGGAAGTTTCAATTTTGCTCAGCCTAAGTCAGAGGGTGGTAATCGTTCTTAGTTCTGCCCAAAATCCTCAGCCCCAACTCCATCCTCATCCAGTTCTCCCGTATAAAAAATCAAAGACGGCAATAGAGATAGGGAATCAGGCCCTAAAACCCACGGTAGTGTTAGCAATGCCCAAACAAATCCTCACTTCCAGAAGTGTGGCAAAAATTATTAGGGTGTCTACAGAGGTGGCAGTGACGTATGTTTCGGATGTGGCAAGACATGACACAGAGTCAGACAGTGTCCTCAAGTGGGATCGCAGAGTCAGTAGAACCGTCCCTCAGCTCAGTCTGGTCGCCCAAATCAGCAGGGTACCACTTCCAGTGCTACCAGTGGGCAATGCCCAAACAGACTCTATGCACTTTAATCCCGATAGAATCAGGAAAGTTCTCCTGATGTGGTCACTGGTATGTTACAAGTTTATCATTTACATGTTTATGAGTTGCTAGATCCAGGAGCTTCTTTGTCTTTTGTAACTCCTTATATAGCTGTTGACTTCGGAGTCAGTCCCAAAATTCTAGAAGAGCCATTCTCAGTTTTTACCCCAGTAGGTAAATCTATCATAGCCTGACGGGTATACAGGAACTGTCCGATTATGGTATCTCAGAAAATCACTTCAGCAGACTTAGTCGAATTAGAGATGACCAATTTTGACATAATTCTCGGCATGGATTATCTTCATTCCCGCTATACCTCAGCCGACTGCAAAAACAGAATTGTCTAGTTTTATTTTCTGAATGAGCCCATCCTAGAGTGGAGGGGTAGTACTTCAGAACTCAAGGGTCAGCTTGTTTCCTACCTAAGGGCAAGAAAAATGATATCTAAGGAATGTGTCTACCATCTCATTCGAGTCAAGGACTCTAGATCAGAAACCCCTACTCTTCAGTCAGTATCAGTAGCATGTGAATTCCCAGACGTGTTTCCCAAAGATCTTCCCAGAGTTCCTCCCGAAAGGGAAATTGACTTCAAAATAGACCCTACTCTAGATACTCAGCCCATATCTATTCCTCCATATAGAATGGAACCTTCAAAACTCAGAGAATTAAAAGAACAATTAAAGGATCTCCTAGATAAGGGATTCATCAGACCTAGTATGTCTCCGTGGGGAGCACCAATTTTATTCAAGCGTAAGAAAGATGGTTCTCTCAGAATATGTATTGACTATTGTCATTTGAATAAAGTCAACGTCAAGAACAAGTATCCCCTTTCCAGAATCGATGACTTATTTGACCAACTTCAGGGGATAATTACATTTCTAAGATAGACCTCAGATCAGGCTATCATCAGCTCAGAGTTAGAGAATGTGGCATTCCAAAGGCAAAATTCAGAACTCGGTATGGTCACTTCAAATTCTTAGTCATGTCATTTGGTCTTACTAATTTCCCAGAAGCTTTCATGGACTTGATAAACCGTGTGTTCAAGCAGTACTTGGACATGTTCATTATAGTCTTCATAGATGACATTCTTATTTATTCCCATAGTGAGCATGATCATGCAGACCATCTCAAAATAGTATTGCAGACTCTCAGAAATCATCAGCTATTCGCCAAATTCAGTAAGTGAGAATTTTGGCTAAGATCAGTAGCTTTTCTCGGCCATAGCATTTCTGGTGAGGGCATTAGAGTTGATCCCCAAAAGACCAAAGTGGTAAGAAACTTTCCCAGAACTATCTCTCCAATAGATATTAGGAGTTTCTTGGGTTTGACTAGCTATTACCGATGATTTGTTGAGGGATTTTTATCTATTGCATCCCCTATGTCTAGATTAACTCAGAAGAAGGTCAAATTCTAATGGTTAGATTCTCGTGATAAGAGTTTTCAGGAGTTTAAGACTCGACTCACTACAACCCCAGTTTTGACTCTACCAGATAGTTCCGACAGATTTGTGGTATATTGTGATGCTTTCAGGGTTGGTTTGGGGTGTGATTTTATGTAGATAGGCAAGTTCATAGCCTACGCCTCTAGACATCTTAAACTCTATTAAAAGAATTATCCTACTCATGATCTTGAGTAAGCAGCAGTAGTATTTGCCTTAAAGATTTGGAGGCACTACTTGTATGGTGTGCCCGTCGATGTGTTCACTAACAATAAGAGCCTACAGTATGTGTTCTCTTAGAAATACCTAAACCTACGTCAGAGAAGTTGGTTGGAGTTGTTGAAGGACTATGACATGAGCGTCATGTATCATCCGGGTAAAGCCAATGTAGTGGCTGATGCTTTTAGTAGGATGTCTATAGGTAGTATTGCTCACATGGATGATGGTAAAAAGAAGTTAGATCAAGAAGTTCATCAGCTTTCCCGACTAGGTATTTGGTTAGTCGATTCAGCAGAAGGTAGTGTATGGGTGCAGAGTAGTTCAAAATTATCTCTGGTTTCCGAGGTGAAGGAAAAGCAGGATAGAGATCCCAACCTAGTTAAGTTTAAAGAATCAGTCAAAGATAAGAAGATAAAGGTTTTCTCCTAAGGGAGAGATGGTGTATTGCGTTGTCAGGGTCGGCTATGTGTGTCAGGTGTAGATGACCTAAGACAGCAGATTCTTACAGAAGTGCATGGTGCGCGTTACTCTATTCATCCAGGGGCCACTAAGATGTACCGTGATTTATGGGGATCTACTGGTGGAGTGGGATGAAGAGGGATATTGTAGAGTTTTTAGCCAAGTGCTCAACATGTCAGCAGGTTAAGATCGAGCATCAGAAGCCTAGTGGGGCTATGCAGGAGTCTAGTATTCCCGTTTAGAAGTGGAAAGAAGTAAACATCGACTTTGTGATGGGTTTACCTCGTACTCGTCATTAGCATGATTCAGTTTGGGTCATTGTAGAGAGGATGACCAAATCACCTCATTTCCTACCAATCCATACCTCTTATTCAGCCGAGGACAATGCCAAGCATATGTCAGAGAGTTGGTCTGATTACACGGAGTTTCATTGTCTATTATCTCAGCTAGAGGTACGCAGTTCACCTCTCATTTTTGGAAAGCCTTTCAAAAGGGTATTGGTACGCAAGTTTGACTTAGTACAGATTTTCACCCTCAGACAGATGGTCAAGTAGAAAGGACCAATTAGACTTTAGGTTGCGGGCATGTGCGATAGACTTTAAAGCTATCATTCCAGCATTCAGATTGCTCTATTTAAGGCTCTATAGGAGGAGATGTAGGTATCCCATTGGTTGGTTTGAAGTGGGAGAGGCAACAGTAGTATAGCCTGACTTGGTGTTTGACACCTTAGATAAGGTTTAGTTGATCAGGGAAAGGCTTAAGACAGATCAGAGCCTACAAAAATCATACGCAGATGTACGGAGAAAGGATCTCAAGTTTGAGATTGGTGATTATGTGTATTTGAAAATCTCTCCTATGAAAAGAGTGAAGAGGTTTGGCCAGAAGAGGAAGCTCAGTCCCCAATATATCGGTCCTTACCGAATTCTTAGCCATTTCAGAAAGGTAGCTTATGAGCTTAAGTTACCTTTAGACTTAGCTTCAATGCATCCAGTGTTCTATTTATCCTTGCTTAAGAAGTGCATAGGAGACCTAGCAGTTGTAGTCCCTATTGAGGTCCTAGATATTCTAAATAGTCTCTCTTACAAAGAGGTACCAGTCAAAATCCTTGACTATCAGAGTCGCAGACTGAGGAATAAAGAAGCCCCTCTAGTCAAAATTCTTTGGCAGAATCAGTCTGTTGAGGCAGCTACTTGGGAAGTAGAGGCAGATTTATGAACCAAGTACCCTCACCTCTTCTCCATAAACTCAGACTCAGCCTAAGGTAACAGTTTTTCCTTGAACTTACTCAGTTCCATGCTTAGATTTTCCTTTATTGGCTTGGTACCAGTTATCATTGCATATTCAATTGTGACTTCATGCATCAGATATGCATGTTCATCATGAGAAACTCGGCTTATAGCAATCCCAGTCATGCATTCTTGAATTATGTTCAGCTAGGTAATCATGCATCAGATATGCATGTTCAGTCCAAAGTTTCAGCATATCAGTAGTGTTAGTTAGGAAATCATGTTGCAGTGTGCATATCTAGTATCTAAGTTTAGTCTATCAGTATTCCCAGCTTAGTCAGTCTCATTCGAGGATGAATGTTCCCAAGGGGTCCCAGACTTAGAAAACTTTAGCTAAGTATTCAGACTTAGTGTTATTTTAGCCTTCATAGGTTGGCGACTCTGTTTCACGACCCTCATTACATTAAAGTAATAATATTTAGGTTGAATCATGATCAGGAATATCAGTAGGTGTTCTTGCACAAGTTTTAGATTTTTTGGACTTTGTTTGAATCACATTTGAAAGCTCAAACCAGTGGATTGATGCGATCTCGATGCACCGCATCGCCCATCGTGTTGATGAGTATTTTTCCCCAGCTCCCAGTGCAAATTCCAGTGAACCAACGCGAACTCGACGCGGCGCATTGGCTATCGTGTCGATACCAACTATGCGGTGCGTCGGTCTGCGCATTCTAAATTAGTTTTCGGTCATTAAAAAGCTGCATCCTCAGGGATAATTAGGTCTTTTCCCACCTTATATCAGCCCCCAAAATACAAAATTAAGCCCCTTTAGAGGCAAAATCCATTCATCTTTCTCAAAATTTCTCAAGAAGCAAACCCTAAGATCTCTAATTCAAGAGTCAGCCTTCAAGAACACTCTATCATTCTTCACAAATTTGAATACCAAGGTATGTGAAGTGTTCATCCAAGGGTTTTCTTCCACCCTTGGAGTTCAAGAAACTCTTTTTAAATACAAGTTAATTGATTTTATGGATTTCGTGTTAGATCTTGAATGTATTAATGATTATGATGTTAATGCTGATCTAATTCCATGATTTGTCCAAAGTTTCATGCAAACTAGTTTAATTGTGAATTGAATTTTGTGAACTACATGTCAAACTCTTGAATTACAAGTTGAATGTAGAATCCATGATGCTACTACATGTTTATTGATATATGAAATACTCCCCAAGTGTTTGTCAAAATGCTTATGTGATTTGGTTTGTCCAAGCATAACAAGTTATTGTGTGATTTCAATCATGCACAAGCTCATGTATAACAAGTGTTAGACAAAAATGTCTAAGTGAATGTCTTATAAGAAAGCTAGTACCATTATGCTAATAAAAACATGCAGTGATTTACTTTTTATGCTATTGAGTCCTGGGGGTATTTAATACCTGACAATTTAGCTGTTTACCTAGAGCCAGTGTCAGTTACAGAATAATCTCAGTTATAAAATAATCTCATTTATGTCTTGATTAGTAGTACTCTCAGTCAATTATAAAACTCAGGAAAAACTCAGTGGAGTCAGTATCAGTCCAGTCTAGTTCAACATTTAGTTCAAACCTCAGTAAATTAACAAAATTTAGTAGTATTCCATCAGTAAATGGAACTCAGTGAACTCAGTTCAGTTCAGTTAGACAGTATAGTAGTAGCAGTTCAGTCAAGCCTTGTATGAATTAGGAATCAGTTCAGTGTCTATTCAGTTTGGAGTAGGATTCAGCACCGAGAAAACCTAGGGATATGGGCATTCCTGGCAACAGAGGGTTTGACCCTTAGTAGTAATCCCTGTATTACAGAACTACATATCCAGCATAGGTTGAGATATCTTCCTACCAGACTAGGGTTGATACATCTCATACAGGTTTTCCTGCTAGCGAAGGTTGATAAAAGAGCTTCCCGTCAGAGAGGGTTAACTCACAAGTTTCTTTACCCATGGCATGGTACTGACACCCTTCTAACTGGGGTTACAGGTTGGACCCCAATCTATTCAAAAAGGGGCATGTCGGTTAGATGATTACCTCCCACAGTCTCAATTTCAGTTTTAGTCTTGGAATAGAACTCAATTTAGTTTACAGAATCAGGACTCTCAGATATAGTCACTCAGTTTTGTACGAAACTCAGTACAGTTCCATAGAATCAGGACTGTCAAATACAATCATTCAGCTATCAGTTATACAGTATCAATAAACTCAGATATCAGTAAATTAGTAATTTAGAACTCAGTATCCAGTGTTATCACGACCTCAGTTACATTTTAATTATTCATGCATGTACTCTCATTTAGTTATACTCATGTTATTCAGTCAGTATTGTTCATGCATATGAACTCATGCATCTCAGCCTACCTCACTTGGCATACTAGTGCTTTCAAAGTACTGACGCATACCTTTCTTTTGCACTATGATGTATTATATCATAGGTTTAGACGCACGGGCTCTCAATCATACTTAGCAGCCCGATCCATCAGTAGCAAACTAGTGGTGTGTCCTCATTGTTCGAGGACAGATTTATTATTATAGTATTTCATTACTCAGTTTATTTCAATAGTTGAAGTTAGTTGGAAACTTATCCCATCAACTCTATGTTCAGACAACAGAGGTTTTTCAGACTAGAGTATTTTCAGATAGATGTTCAGTTTTAGTATTTATTTTAGATTTGAACCATATGGAAAGTTTCCACCTAATTTCCACATGATTTTAGTATTATTATTCAGTTATTACAGTAGGTACCAGTCATGGGTTAGCTTGTGGTCCTTTGGAACTATGAGCACCATATAGCGTTCGGGGTACTGACTCGAGGCGTTACAGAACCACTATCACTAATAATTTCATGTGGAGTGCCAAATCTAGAATAAATATTTCTCTTTAGAAAAATGGTGACACTCCTTCCTTCATTATCTGGGAGTACAACTGCCTCCACCAATTTTGATACATAGTCGACCGCTACCAAAATGTATCTCATGCCGTTAGATCTCACAAAAGGACCCATGAAATCAATCCCCTACACATCAAACATCTCCAACTCTAGAATAGGTGTCAATGGGAGTTTATAGCATCGAGAAACATTGCCTAGGCGCCAATAAAACCCACACTGTAGGATCTTATGGGTTGTACATGTACCGCTATGATGACCCCCAACTGGTGATGAATGACAAGCATCTAGAATTCTCATCATCTTCACCTCTAGCATACATCTTTAAATTACACGATTGGAAAAACCCTAAATAGATATGGCTCATCCTAAGATAATTTGTTACATCATATATAAATCTCCATCGCTGCTGGAAGGATAAATCTTCTGGAATGAGATCGCTTGCCAAGTAGTTGGCAAAATCAGCAAGCCAAGGGATCAAATCATCATCTATCTCAAGATTATCCCCTAGTCTCTGTATAGTCTCATCCTCAAGTCTAGATAAATGGTCTGTAACTTATGTAACGCCCCAAAAATGGTCCTGAGACATTACATGATGCTTAGGACCATAAGTGATCCCAAGCTAACCCTTTTACTAGCATAGCTCATAATCAACTGAATGAAATATATAAATCTGAATGAAATAATCAGAAGATAACTCTTTTTTGAATCTGATTACTACCAAACTAAATTAAAATGAGTGTAACTCTTTAATTAAAAACAAAACTGGAATCAAATACCTTAACTCTACTGACTTTCTATAACGCCTCTACTAGTATTGACTTTAGGTAGACGGGACATGACCCCCAACTATCCCAAACCAATACAACTGAATAAATAAAAAATAAAATACTACTCAAACTATATGACTGACTCGAGCCCTTGAATCAAGAGGACTCGGTACCTGCTGACTGGAAGCAGTAAACTGTTTGACTATGGTATGAGTGCTACAACTGAACTGATACCTATATTATGAGACAATGTAGCACATATACATATATGTGGATCAGTACTTTGAGGATGTACTGATTATATGGGGGTGAAATGCATAAGTAGAACATCATCTCATCATCATAATTTGTAAAATAATGCATGCTAAATGTAAATGAGTCACATAAGCTGGAATATCTGAAATACTGAAAATAATAGTCATGAGAATCAAGTCATGGTTTATAAATCTAGAGAGTCATAACATTTAGTTCTAAAAGTTGTACTTGTATTCTCTCTTTAAATCGTATTGTCTAAGTGTAGAAAGGACTCGCTCTAAAATCTAAAATCTGATAACTGAAATCTGAAGCTACTATCTTTCTTTAAAACATAATCTAAGTAAAACTTGTGAGCCTTTACACTTAGTTTTCTAAAAGCTTTTCTGTTATTCTTTTCTGAGAAACTATTCTGAAAATCTTTACCATTAAGCTGTGAGGAAAACACTTTATCTTAAGGCTTTAAACCAATAGACTGTTTTAAGAGTAGGGGACTTTTTTTTAGAGGTTCTTCTAACCGAAATACACCATGTGAGCATCCATGGAGTCCCACGTCTTTCCCCCATTGGGTAGGGCTATTCTACCTTTTCCTTCGGAATAGAACTCTTTATCTTATGTGATCACAATCTTAGTCATCCATGTAAAAGTGGGGATAATCTTAATCCTAAGATGGCACATAGTTCTAGGGTATGAAATCGTAGTAACATACCCATCTCGGTGCTAAATACTACTCCCATTCTTATACTCAAAATCTTAAGAAAATCCACTTCAAATTAGCACAAGGGCTTACAAGAAAACCAATTATGGTTTTCTTTCTTTAAATCTCAAGTCACATGAACAAAGTGGATTCTTTATCTTAGCTTAGGACCAAAAAGGTCAAACTTTATCAAAATCTGAGAATAATCTTATCTGAGGGTGCTCATAGTACAAATAATCTTGAAATAGCAATCTTAATTAGGGCTTAATGACCCATGCATCAAACTCATGTTAAAACACCAAAATGCTCATGCTTGATAATGTAAATATTGATAAATCAACTCAAAATCTAGAAATTTCAGCAATATACATGAAAATATGAACATAACCATGGAATTTAACTTCTAAACCATTGGGAATCTCATAAGCTTTATGATTTTCTAGCTTTTGATGGAACATTTTAATCCTTTCTCTTAGGATAATTGTGTGTTTTTCATGCAACTATTATCGTATTTAACATTAGGTTTTAGTGTTTTTAGGACAAGGACTGAACGCGAAGAATAACTTGGAAAAACTGGACAAAGAAACAGAAAAATGACAAGTGATGGTCCAGGCAATGGACCATCGACCCTGCGATGAACCGTCGGCCTAAACCATTGCCAAAAAATAGAATGTTGTGCCACTGGAAGTCCCACGATGGTCCATGCGATGGACCATCACAACTGTGATGGACCATCGGCGTAGACCATTTCCAAGAAACAGAATGTTGTTCCACTGTAAGTCTCGCGACGGTCCAGGCGATGGACCGTCGCCTTAGAGACGAACCATTGCCCGATCCGTCGAGCATGAAGCGGCAATTCCAAATTTGAATTTTAAAACCCCAGTCCTGGAATTTTATAAATACTAAGTATTAGGTTTTATTTCGGGACTTTTGACAGTAGTATCATATTTTTCTCCTCTATTGAGAGCCTTGTAACATTATCCTTAGAGATTGGAAGCAAAAAACATGAGATATGACTATTATTTCTATACTTTTCCATTGAATATTGAGATAACAATATTGAAACTTTTGTAAGTACTCCTTTGAAGTTATTTATGAATATCAATATGTTTTTGATATCTTATATGGAAATGAGTGGCTAAGTTTCCATAACAAGAGTTATGGGAGCCTTGATATAGAGAGTTGATTGGGGTTGTGAATTCATTTGATTTCTAACACTTGTATAAATTGTATGAACCTCTCTTCATTATAATGAAATCTCTTGGTTTCAAACTTGAGAAGTGAGCCCATGAACACCATTTGTCTGAACAGGAAAGTAGATGTTGGGAAAATAGATGATTCACATGAAATCCATAGATTTACCATTTGGGTTAAGCGTTAATGTCCTAACGGGATCAACCCTGATGAGAATTCTATTGAATAATGCATGAATCCTTTAAGTTCGATAGAGTAACGAGTAAAATACCCATTAGGTTTAGAAACAAGTGGGTAAATCCTTAGAATTAAATACTTCTTGCAATTGAAATCATAGGTTAGAAATTGATCACAGATTCACAACCCTAACTACTTGAATTTCTTAGTGAGCATAACCCTAGTTATCTTACTCTCATTGAAGTTATATTTGTATTAACTCTCAGTAGCTAGACCTCAGTGTGATACAAGAGTGAATGAATAGTACTAACATATTAAAACTCCCTTTATCCCAGAACCTTAGATCAACAGTCCATTAAAAATTAACTTACTTAGTTGCACGAGTATTCCTTGTGGGATTCGACCCCAACCTTCGTTGGGTTCTATATTTCACAATGACCGCTTACACTTTCTTAAGAAAATTGTAATTTGGGCATATAAAATTTTGGCGTCGTTGTCGGGGAATACGGTTGTTAATTAAGTCTGTGATTGTTAATTGACCTTTGGTCAAAGTTTTCCAAATTTTACTTTTGTTTTTTGTTTTTATTTTATGCAGGGTAGTTATTATGTATTCCAAGTACACGTAGATTGGGTGCACCATTATTATCGATACATCTGTAATGGCAGTTAATTGGCAGGATGGCAGACCCTCAAGATGTTGAAAGACTAGTTGCTCTGGCTAGAGCTTAACTTAATTAGCAGAATGACAGCCAGCAGGCACGTCATCCTAATACTGATGATGATGATTTGGGAAATGATGATTTTTTAGATCCTGTTAACCCAAGGCATGTAGAGAATATGGATTCACCAGTGAATCGAAATGTAAATAGAAATCGTCCCTTTAGGGAGAGGCAGGATCGACAACCTATATAGTTTGATCTGAATGACAACGAAGATGGAATAGATGGAGTAGGTGAAACTGGAGATATCATTCCTCCACCTCTAGCACCTGGATATAAATTCAATATTACCAGTACAATGATTCAACTCTTTCATCTTAAGGGGTTGTTCGATGGTCTTCCCGGAGATGATCCAAATATGCACTTGGTGAACTTCGTCACTATTTGCAAATCTTTCAATAACCTAGGAGTGGGCCAGAATGTTATTCACCTGTATTTATTTCCATTGTCTCTATCTGGGGAGGCGACACTGTGGCTTAATAGGCTGACTCCCGACTCTATCACCAATTGGAGGCAGTTGAAAGAGGCTTTCCTAGAAAGGTTCTTTCCACCGTCCAAGAGGGTACAGTTGAGGGATAAAATTAGTAACTTCTAATAGCTTCCCACTGAAGCTCTTCATGAGACCTAGGACAGGTTTAAAAAGAGGCTGATGCAATGCCCGAACCATAACATGATGGATATTCATTTGATGAAGACTCTTTATCGGGCTTTGAATTTTATTATGAATCCAGTCGTGGATAATGCTGCAAGAGGGTCGTTTGTTGACCTTACTTTTCCAGAGGCTTTGGAAATGCTTGATCGGATGACTAAACATAGTAGAGCTTGGCATACCAGGGATTCTATGGTAGAAAGCCCTACTGTGTCTGGTGGTATGACTATAGAGCAATACAAGAAGGAGGAAGAACGTGACCAACACATGGCACACTTAAAGACACAGATGGGCTTGCTGACAAAGCATCTATTAACTGGAAAAATGAAGAAGGTGAAAGTTGTTGCATCCCAGGGAAAAGATGACTTTGATTCAGAAGAAGAGGCAAACTATCTAAATAAACAGAGGGGTTTTCGAGGTAATAGCCAAGGAAATCAAGGTTGGAACTACTATGACAAAGCTGTTTACAAGGATAGAGATTAAGGGAACTGGAAGAACAAGAATGATAGAAGTGGAATATATGTACCTTCTAAAAGCAGAGATAATGCTGCAACTAGATCAGGCAAGATGTCCATAGAGGACATGATGGAGAAATTATTAAAAGGGGTTGATACTACCAACTCTGGGGTGACTACTATGAAGAGTGATTTGTCTTCCATGAGTCAGTTGGTAAAATCACACTCTACTTTTATCAAATAGTTGGAGAAGCAAATAAGCCAACTCTCAGTAGCATTGAATTAGAGAAAGAGCAAAACTTTTCCAAGTGATATAGTTCAGAACCCTCGAAATGATGGCTCTGGCATGGCAATCACCACACGGAGTGAAAAGGTATTATCGGGCCCTTCTCTGGGAAAAGTTGCTATTGAAGAGGTGATCAAAAAAGATGTCAAGCTTGAAGAAAGTAATCCTGTGCAGTCCGAGAAGTAGGATGACATTGATGTTCTTTCTAATCATCAGTTGGTTGATGGATTGGAAAAAGGGGAAGACAAGAAAAGAAAGCAGTGGTGACCTCTCTACCAAAACCACCGCCTTTCTTTTCTCATAGATTGAAAAAGAAGGCTGGTGATATAAAGTTTGGCAAATTGATGGCCAGGCTTAAGCAGTTGATGATCAATTTTCCATTAGGGAAGGCATTGTAATAAATCCCCGGGTATGCAAAGTTCATGAAAGATCTTGTCACAATGAAGCGAATGGTTAGCTATGAGTCACAATCTCCATCATTGTGGTGCTATTTTCACAAGGTCTTTGGTGTAAAAGAAGGCAAACCAAGGAGCATTTACCATCCTATGAACTATTGGTTCTATTGATTTTACAAGGGCTCTATGTGATTTGGGAGCTAGTATAAACTTGATGTCACTTGTTGTGTATAAGAAATTGGGTTTGGGGGATTCTACTCCCACAAACATGAGGCTAGTTATGGCAAATAGGTCTGTGAAGCGGCCTATGGGGATTCTACCTGACATATTAGTAAAGGTGGCTAGTTTTAAATTTCTGGCTGATTTTGTCATTCTCGATTGCGAGGTGGATTTCGAGATGCCCATAATCTTGGGTCGATCTTTCCTTACAACCGAGAGTGTACTTATTGATTTAAGGGCAAACGAGCTACTATTTAGGTTGAATTATGAGGTAGTTTGATTTGATGTATGCCAGTCCATAAAACAACATAAATATATAAGCGTATTCTCTATTATGGATGTCTATTATGAAGAGAAGCAGAAAGTGCCTATAGAAGAAAAAATTATTGTGGAGACTTTAGCCACTATATTGATGAATTTTAATCATGACGATATCGAAGATTATGAGGAGACTGTATATGCCTTAACGGGCATGGGGTCTTATCTTTATGCACCCAAGAAGTTGGATTTGGACTTTAAAAAATGTCCAAGTCTACCTACTAAGCCTTCTATAGAAGATACACCTACCTTGGAGCTGAAAGAGTTGCTCGGCTATTTGAGGTATGTGTTCCTGGGCATTGGGAATACATTACATGTTATTATTGCGGCTAACCTGGGTGAGCAATAGGTGGAATCCCTTACCTCTGTTCTTAAGAAATATAAGAGGCGTATTGGTTGGACGACTGCAGATATCATCGGCATTCCTCCCTGTTTATATACACATATGATTCAGTTAGAGGAGAATTGTGTCCCGACTATTGAGAACTAGCATCGTCTAAACCCACCTATACAAGAGGTGGTGAAGAACAAAATCATCAAGTGGCTAGACGCAAGGGTGGTGTACCCCATTTAAGACAGTAAGTGGGTGAGTCCTGTTCAGTGTGTGCCCAAGAAAGGGGGTATGCCAATTGTGGCTAATGAGAAAAATGAGTTGATCCCACTCAGGCTTGTTACAGGGTGGAAGGTGTGTATGGATTACAAAAAACTTAACTCGTTGACACTGAAGAACCACTTCCCAATGCTTTTTATGGATCAGATGCTTAATCAGCTAGAGGGAAGAGGTTGGTACTATTTCTTAGATGGGTATTCTGGTTACAACTAGATTTCTATTTCTCCTGAAGATCAGGAAAAGACGATATTCACGTGCCCATATGGTACATTTGCTTTTAAGTGAATGCCTTTCGGTTTATGTAATGCACCCGCTACTTTTCAGCGGTGTATAATGTTGATATTTTCTGATATGGCTGAAGACACCTTGGAGGTATTTATGGATGATTTATCAGTTTTCGGTGATTCTTTTAAGCTCTGCTTTCAGAATCTTAGTTAGGTGTTACAGCGGTGTGAAGAGTTCAACCTTGTCCTTAACTGGGAAAAATGCCACTTCATGGTGAAGGAAGGCATTATTCTTGGTCCAAAAATTTTGGCTAAAGGCATTGAGGTTGATAAGGCAAGGTTGAAGTGATTGAGAAACTACCACCCCTATCTCAGTCAAAGGGGTACGTAGCTTTCTCGGTCATGCGGGGTTCTACCGCAGATTCATAAAGGACTTCTCGAAGATTGTAAACCTGCTTTGCATACTTTTGGAGAAGGAGACTAAGTTCACTTTTGATTATGACTGCATTAAGGAATTTAAATGCCTTAAAATGAAACTAGTGGAGGACCCAATTATTAATGCTCCTGATTGGACAAAGCCATTTAAGGTTATGTGTGATGCCAGTGGAGTGGCACTTGGAGCCGTTCTTGGCAAAAATAAAGAGATGTTGTTCCATCCGATATATTATGCAAGCAAGGTCTTGAATGGGTCCCAAAAAAATTATACCGTGACTGAGCAGGAACTTCTAGCAGTTGTGTATGCTTTTGAGAAGTTGCGGGCATATTTTTTGGGTACCAAGGTAGTGGTGAACACTGACAACTCTGCCTTGAGGTACTTAATGTCAAAGAAGGATGCTAATCCAAGGTTGATCCAGTGGGTATTTCTACTTCAAGAATTTGACTTTGAAGTCAAGGATCAAAAGGGATGTGAGAATCAAGTAGCAGACCACCTATCCAGACTTGAAGGCGAGCAAGCAGTCAAGGATGAGCTAGATATTGATGATTTCTTTTTGGATGAAAAAATATTGGTTGCAGTGCTAAAAAAAGTACCTTGGTATGATGACTTCACGAACTATGTGGTAATTGAAGTAATGTCGGAGAATACTTCCTTTCATAAAAAAAAAATTCTCCATGATATGACATATTATTTCTGGGATGAGCCGTAGCTGTTTCGGCGGTGTGTGAATGTCATTATTAGGCGTTCCATCCCAGAAGTAGATATGTTGAGTATACTGGAAGCCAGTCATGATTCCCCAGTTGTAGGTCACCATGCAGGTGATAGAACTGTAAGAAAAATACTTCAAAGCGGGTACTATTGGCCCTCCTTGTGCAAAGATCCCTACGAGTTCGTGAAGAGATGTGACCAATGTCAAAGGCAAGGGTCCATCTCAAAGCACCATGAGATGCCAATGTCTAAAATATTGGAGGTAGAATTATTTGATGTCTAGGGCATTAATTTCATGGGGCCCATCGTGAGCTCATTTGGGATCAAGTACATATTAGTTGTTGTTGACTACGTGTCAAAATGGGTTGAGGCAGTGGCTATGGCGGATAATGAAGGAAAGCGGGTTGTTGCATTCTTAAAGAGAAACATCTTCTCTCGCTTTGGGGTACCACGTACCATCATAAGCGATGGAGGATCATAGTTTTGCAACAAGATGTTCGGAGCTGCCTTGGCAAAATATGGAGTTAAGCAATAAGAGGTGGCTACCCCATACCACCCACAGATAAGTGGGTAGATGGAAATCTCTAATCAGGAAATCAAAGTTATCCTTTCCAAGACTGTAAATGCTAGAAGGAAAGATTGATCTAGGAAGCTGGAAGATGCCTTATGGGCATATAGAACAGCTTTCAAGACACCGATTGGCATGTCACCATACCAATTGGTTTATGGCAAGGCGTGTAATTTACCGATTGAGTTGGAGCATAAAGCGTTGTGGGCACTAAAACGGATTAATTTGAACTGGAATGAGGCAGCGGATATGAGACTAGGGTAGTTGAATGAGATAGATGAGTTTTATATCGGATCTTATAAAAGAGTTGACTTGTACAAGAAAAGAATGAAGAAGTACCATGACCGCAGAATTGAAAAGCAAGATTTTCAGAAAGGTGACTTGGTGCTCCTCTTCAACTCCCGGATCAAGCTTTTTCAAGGTAAGCTCAAATCCAAATGGTCTGGCCCATTTAGAGTTAACCAAGTCTACTCATCTGGAGTAGTAGAACACGAAAATGAAGACAGAAGTGTCTTCAAGATTAATGGGCAGCGTGTGAAACTGTTTCGGTCAGCATTGCTACAATCTATCTCGATGAAGTCTGAGTAATCGAGATAATTGAGTCGTACCATGATAATAAATCAGGCGCTAGTGGGAGGCAACCCACAGTGTGTTGTGTACAGCATTAGTTTAAGTTATTTTCTTATTTTGTGCAAGCTGAAGGGTTTGTGTAAGTGTATAGATCTGACAGTGTAGGAAAACAAAAGCTGATAGAAGTTGAGGTGACTGATGGATTACTCGATAGACCATCGCTACCTCGACGGACCGTCACGAGAATCATCGTAACAAAGGCCAGAAACCAGGTTGCTGGAAAAGTAGCGATGGGTCGGCTGACTGACCGTCACAAGTATGACGGATCGTCATCCCAGCCATCTCCAATGAGTCACAAGGTAAGTCACCGGAAAAGGGATGACGGGTCACCATATGGACCATCTCACATGGGACAGACCATCGGTTGAACCGTCGTACTTAACCCTAGTTTAACGGGTAGGGTCGGATCAAATTAAATTGTCGAATATTTTATTCTTATCCGACCCAAACATTTTTAAAAGGATAATTCAAAGTGGTTAAGTAACACCCCAACTATTCAAGTGCCTGAGACTATTTAGTTTCCATGCATTCAACATATCTGAGACTTTTCATTCTCTTCTTAAACTTTTTCTATTCCCTCTCCCATCTATTTAAACATTATCTCTTATTTGTTTTTCTCTATCACAAGCAAAGAAAAGTTCTTCACAAAAGTAAAGTTCCATCTTGTGTCTTGTGTTTAGTGTGAAAGTCTGAATAGTGATCAAGTACTGCAATACTAAGGTATGATCTCTTTATCACTTTCTATTTTATTCAACACTAAAAATAAAGAAAGCATGTGAAGCCTTAATGTTTAAACAATTCTCTTTAATCTTGATTGATTCTTTGTGGGTCTGACTAAGTCGAAACTTGGCAAACACTGTCCTGGGTGAAGTCTGAGTAGCCCATGGACCAAAAATGGCAAAAGTAGTGATGTATTGTTGATGAAAATGCAATAAAAATCATATTTAAGTGAAGTGTACACATGGTGTTCGACAAAATGCCAAAATAAGGTCTAAATTTGAAAATTATAGGCGACGACTTATGTGATGGACCATTGGACACCCGACGACCCATCGCCTTAAGCCATCGCAGAGTGCCCAGACTTGAAGTTACTAGAATTGACCCGATGGTTGGGGTCAATGGACCATCGCAGACCCGACGGACCGTCGCCCTACTCGTCACTGGTTGAAAACTTTTCTTTCTTCTGGTTTGAGTTTGTAAACTGATAAATGTCTCACTTGCAGGTGATATATCAAACAAACTACCACTAACCAGAGGTAGGGGTAGAGGCCAAAGGTCCAGGACAGAACCATCACAGGATTCGGATGCACCGACTCACAATACCCGACAAAGACGCCAGATGGTTACTTCATCCTACCATTCTGAAGAGGAAGGTGATAGCAGTAGCAGAAGCAGCTCGACCTTGAGCCCGGGTGAGAAAGGGGTTGAAACATCTAACCCCGTCCAAGTAGAGGTTTCAGAACGGGAGGACCCAAACTTGGTTTGGCGCAAGGATCCACAACTGTGGGAAGCTATCATATGGCAGGTTGAAGGAGCTCGGAAACACGCCTACAAAGGGCTTGAGAAAACTGACAGGTTGGAAGTCAAGAGGCCTATTTTCAAATAATATCAAATTGTGACTACAACTCTGCACGAGTATCCAGAACTTGAGCGCCGATTCAATGAATATGAGTTGGCATGGATGAGTCAACCACTCGGATCATATCAACCAAATCTGGTTCATGATTTTTTTGCCAACTACTTAGCGTTGCTGGAGAAAGACTGTCCATCAGGTGCATCAGTCAGTGACATGAACAATCTAAACACAGTTCCTGTGTGGGGAGTCAACATAGATATCTCAGAGCGTATACTGAATAGGTTCTTGTTCGGGCCTGAATATCAGATACCGGGTGCAATACCAAATTTAGAGTATTGGTTTTTTTACGGCGAGCAACCAAAGGCCTTGGCTGGCCAAAATATTGACAAAAAATGGTGAGCCTGCGTGGTTACATAACCCACGTGAAAGGATATCTAAGTTATCCCTAATATTTATGGACAAGTTCTGGTGGGCAATTGTGAGACTGAGGCTTATGCCGACAGGCGGTGATGACCATTTAGAAATTAATAGAGCTACGATTGTTGCTGCATTGATTAAAGGATTGACTGTGGATTTCGGCCACATTATTGCCGATGAATTGTTTACCCGTGCTCATAGAACTACCACAGCACTGCCATTTCTATATCTGATCACTGAGTTGTGCAAGCAAATGTCCCTCTAATTAGTGGAATTGATAATGAGGTTCGGGCAATGCATAAACATGATATTGAGATGACAAGTGATGTTGCAAGGTTAGATATGAGAGTCAATAGACCTTTAGCTCATCATATTCAGTCAACACTAGTTCTTGAAATATCTGAGGCTTCTTCGGGTATGCTATTACCTCTAACTACGTATGTGTCTCCTACCATATCTGCAGGTTCAGTTTTGATGCCTACGGATGGGTCTACAGACTATGCATCAGTCCCTCCCTAATATTCTTAATACAGGATAAACCAAGAGAACTTTTTGAAGGCGGTCCGAGCCTAGAAAAGGTTTGAAAAGTAGTTAGCTATATAGGGGGGCGGATTTCAAACCCTTTATTGAAAAAATTATAGAGGCAGCAGTACATCTATTCAGGAACATTCAACTAAAAATGGATTATATGAAGGAGCAAATCAATAAGAAACTGGATGACATGTCCATTCTGGATTTCGCTAAGTTCATGGTAGAGTTTAGACAGGCTCAAGCAGATATAGCAGAACTGAAACGGTAGCTACAACAGTTCATGTTTGATCCAACCTAACTTGTAGGTGATGAGGACAAAGTTTCTTGTTGACCTAATGGGGAGACTGATAAAAGACAAGGGTAGGAAAGCAGCAGAGACAGATGAAAAAGCAAAGAAAGCCCCAAAGAAAGCAGCCAAGAAAAGAAAACTTACAGCCATGACGCCGGAAGAGAGAGAGGAATATGATGTGTAGAAAGCACTTAAGAGATTGAAGAAATCAAAGGAAAAGTGGGGGAAGAGACTGCAGGATAAAGCTGCTAGTGTTTCCACCAGTTCGGCCCCAGCTTGGAGGACAATTTCTAACCATATTCACTGTGAGATCCCTTCAATTCTGGAGGATATTGATGTGAGGACCCCTACCACTATAAGGGTTAATGTTGCTTAAGATGAGGCTAGAGCAGCCTCGGACCATTTGACTGATGCCTCATCTGACTGAGAGGTTGTACAAGTATTTTCCTTCCTTGTTCTTACTTTGCATGCATTGAGGACATTGCATTATTTTGAGGGGGGGTGATAATTGTACCATGGGTGTTTTTGTAGCCGATGTTCTTTTCCCTCATGTTTATCTAGGAGAACCAGCATATTGAGTTTGCATTTTTATTTTCATGTGATGTGTTGTAAATATAGTGAAGTGGTTATTTATATAAGTAATTTTATGTTTTGTTGGCATCATTTTGTATATATGGATGATAACTGAGGGTGGCAAAGTATTTTGAATTTTTGTATAATTATTTCTTCTTACCATGTGGTAAAGTGTTGTGCAACCATTTGTGACTCTAAAATTGGATTTAGAATGTAGACTGAGGCAAAGCATAGCTATGAGATATGATTCCCAAGAGTTAGTAGGATAGGAATTAACTCAGTGCCTATATGTGTGAATATTTGCGCAGTTCTTGCATAAGTGTTACGCCTAGAACTTGCCTAGTTCATTGGATATTGTCGAATGTGCAACCCAATAAGATGGTATAGTAGGCCTCCTTGTTTTGTTAGTCCACTTAGCCAAAATAATGACCCACCAAAAATATTTTTGTTCCTTTGTAAACCCAGTTGAGCCTTATTAGTGTTTTTTCTGTCCAAATAAGTTTGAATCACTCTGTAGAAGGTATTAACACTTAGCTTTGGCCCTGGTCCAATTTCGTACATTGTACACTTCAACTTAGGCAAATTGCCTAAGTTCTGGGTGGCTACTATTGGATTGTTAGCAGCCTAGAAGGGCGAGCTGAAGTTGTTTTAAGAAGTAGCATCCGACCCTGGTCTAGTTAGAAGTCTAAGTAGATATTGTGTACCTCAACTGAATGTATCATCTTAAGTTGGGGGTGGCTGATACTACTTCTCTTTGATTAAAAAAAAGGGTTATGGAAAGAGCACGGATGGATAATAAAGGTTTTGAATGAGAGAAGAGATCTGTAATCTTAGTGAGTAGCCACCAACAAGGGTAAAGAGAGTGAAGTTTCCTTAAGTCACTTGTCTAAATAATCAGCTTTCACCGAGCCGAAAACCTTGTTACAACCCTTAGTAAGTTCTGCTTGATCTTGGCGAGTCAACCATGAGAGAACATTAGATGATAAGGGCAAGCTTATGGGTGTGCACTATGTTTGTAACTTCTTTTCTGAGAGTGAGAGTCTTAGTCTCGTGCACGATTTGATTGTAAAATGTGAAGTGGACTTCTTTGACTGTGAGGGCATATTGAGTTATACCTGGTCTACTTATTTCTTTAGAGTATTGTATCTGTGGCTGTGAATATATTGATTAGTAGTGAATGCTAGTAGTAGATCCATATGTGTTGAGATCACATAGCCGAATGGGCAATTGAATAATTATATAATTATGTAGGTTGGATTGGGAATTGCCCATCATGAAGTTTTTCATATGTGCATCTTGGTGTTGAGTTGCTAGAGGACAAACAATTGCCTTAAGTTGAGGGTTTTGATGTTCCGACTTTTGACGGAACATTTTAAGCCTCTCTTCGGATAATTGTGTGTTTTTCAAGAAACTATTATCGTATTTAACATTGGGTTTTAGTGTTTTCAGGACAGAGACTGAACACAAAAAATAACTTGGAAAAACTGGGAAAAGAAATAGAAAAATGACAAGCGACGGTCTAGGCGATGGACCGTTGACCCTGCGACGAACCATCAGCCTAAACCGTCACTAAGAAACAGAATGTTGTGGCACTGGAAGTCCCACGACGGTCCATGCGATAGACCGTCGCCACTGCCATGGATCGTCAGCCTAGACCATCGCCAAGAAATAGAATGTTGTGCCACTGGAAGTCACACGACGGTCTAGGCGATGGACCGCCGCCCGATCTATCGAGCACGAAGCGGCAATTCTGAATTTGAATTTTAAAACTCCAGTCCTGGAATCATATAAATACTAAGTATTATGTTTTATTTTGAGACTTTTGACAGTAGTATCATATTTTTTTCCTCTATTGAGAGCCTTGTAACATTATTCTTTGAGATTGGAAGAGAAAAACTTGAGATTTGACTATTATCTCTATACTTTTCCATTGAAGATTGAGAGAACAATATTGTAGCTTTTGTAAGTACTCCTTTGAAGTAATTTATGAACATCAATATTTTTTTGATATCTTATATGGAAATGAGTGTCTAAGCTTCCATAACTAGGGTTATGGGAGCCTTGATGTAGAGAGTTGATTGTGGTTGTGAATTCATCAAATTTCTAACACTTGTATAAATTGTATGAGCCTCTCTTCATTATACTTAAATCTCTTGGTTGCAAACTTGATAAGTGGGCCCATGAACACCACTTGTCTGAATAGGAAAGTAGATGTGGGAAAAGAGATGACTCACATGAAATCCATAGATTTACCCTTTGGGTTAAGGGTTAATGCCTTAATGGGATCAAACCTAATGAGAATTCTATTGAATAATGCACGAATCATTTAAGTTTGAAAGAAGTAAAGGGTAAAATACCCATTAGGTTGAGAAACAAGTGGGTAAATCCTTACAATTCAATACTTCTTGCAATTGAAATAATAAGTTAAAAATTGACCACATATTCACAACCCTAACTGCTTGAACGTCTTGGTGAGCATAACCCTAGTTATATTACTCTCATTGAAGTTATATTTGCATTAACTCTCAGTAGCTGGACCTCGGTGTGATACAAGATTAAAATAATAGTACTAACACATTAAAACCCCCTTTATCCCGCAACCTTAGATCAACAGTCCATTAAAAATCAACTTACTTAGTTGCATGAGTATTCCCTTTGTGATTCGACCCCAACCTTTGTTGGTTTCTATATTTGACAATGACCGCTTACACTTTCGTAAGAAAGTTGTAATTTGGGCGTATCACTTTGTAAATAACAATAATGGGTATAAACCCTAACTTGAATTTCATGGAAATCATATAAAAATTCAGAAAAATTGGAATTAAAATAAGTTTTGGGCACAAAGATGAAAGGATTATCTTTGTTCATACCCCACATACCTTAATTGATGATCTTAGATAATAAAACTTGAATCTTGGATCTCTATTGATGCTTTGAAGCTGAATTCTTTGAGTTCTTGTATTGAGAATACTTAATCTTGAATTTCTTTGGGAAATTAATGGAGGAAATTTGGATTTTCTTAGGGAAGAAGTTTATGA
Source organism: Capsicum pubescens (assembly GCA_030864215.1). Lineage (NCBI taxonomy): Eukaryota > Viridiplantae > Streptophyta > Magnoliopsida > Solanales > Solanaceae > Capsicum > Capsicum pubescens. The sequence goes on along the minus strand of CM061549.1, from coordinate 66,893,332 downwards.
TCTAGGGTTTTCTTTTCTTTGAGAGAGAATGCTTTGCTTTGGGAAAAATTCAATAAAAAATGACTTGAGAATTATTTTAGGGATTAAATCCCATATTTGGATGAAATAAAATAATGGGAAAGGGTCAATTTAACCTTGGATGAAGCTTTTAATTTCCTTCAAAATTTTCTGAAATAGGCACCTGGCGCGATGCACCGTGATCGCGTCAAGCCACTATAAATAGACAACTGGGAACTGAGGGCTTGGTGCAATGCAGAGGAATCGCGGTGCCCTTTTGAAATCTCATTTTGACCACCAACGCGACGCGGTAAGATCGCATTGGGCTACTGGATTTTAACAATTGGGAAAATAGACCATTTTACAATGCGCCAATATCACCGAGGTCCACTAAAATCGACGATTTCCATTTTTTGCCTTCTTTGTGACGCACTGAGAGTCCAGGTGGCACACTGTCAACTTAAAAATGCTCTAACTTCTCAATCGAGTGTCGAATTTAGGCGAATTTGGTATCGATGGAAAGCTTATTCAATTTCCCACACAATGGAAAGTAAAAATCTTGAAAATTACACAAGGAATAAATATTATTCATTTTGGAAGCTATCCCTTAACGTTCTATGAATGAATTTAATCTAGGAAAAGCACAGGGTATTACAATATCTCCCCCTTGGGAACATTCATCCTCGAATATGGCTAATTAGGATGAAATTATTAAGGAATCTGAGGATATAAGCCATCATGAACAACTAGAATAAATTGTATGATTGAATCCCAATGTAGTGGGCTACTGAACTGATCTGTGAATGAATGAACTTTGATGAAAATAGCTATATGGTTGAGATCAAAATGAGACAGTCAACTCAGGGGTAACAATTTCTTTAGGCTAGATCTGATTTTGTGAGAATAAGATGAGAGGTTTATGACATGAAATCTCTATGAAAACTCAGGGAATTACAATATCTCCCCCTTGGGATCGTTCGTCTCCGAATGATACTGATTTGGTTGAAATACTAGGAAAAGACTGAGATAATACACATGATACTTATGAATTAAATCATGAATTACTATCTGGATTTGAAACTGATTCATGATGCATATACTGAGATGGATCTGCAATTTACATAGATGCAAACAAACTATCTCTTGAAATGGCAATACTCGTGAAATTTTAGGTTGTAAGACTAGACTAAATTGGAATATGGAAAAACTATAGAGATTTTTCTGTCTGACTGTCAAACTGGATTGCTGGCTATATGCACTGGATCATACTGAATGCCCATATCCAAATGGAGTATTTCTTCAACACTCTTCTAGGAAGTTCTAACAATATTAGGGAGCAAAGAACTCTTAGCGTGATCTGAACAAGACCTCTGAATAAGGAATTACAACATTGCTCCAAATCCATAACATGGTACATAAGCCTATAAATCATAAGCTAGGATAGAGGCCTTAAGCAAAGTAACTCCTTACTTTCAAGCTTAGCAACACTTCTCAAACACTTCCTCAACTATTCTATTCCCTTCAATATCATACTCGCTTAATTCAACATATAATTTTTCACATAGCATTGATAAATCTATCTACTAAATTCTAACTAAACTAAATTTTCTCATCGGAGTCAAGCCTAACTCGTAATCACAAGGTACTGCACCTAACACCATAAGACTAGTCTAAACTATGGATTCAATGCCCGAAGCATTGTCATAACTGCTCACCTCTAGGATAATTCTCTTTACCACTCCAACAACTAAATTCAACTTCCTACTAGAAATTTGTTAGTGCACAACACACCTATCCCCATATATAACAACATAACATCCAAGCCTATCTTCCTAACCTCATATGCATTTTCTAAACAAATACCCATAAGCGCATCTTTCTCATATTTTCTAATACCTTTATAAATAACAACTTCCATACACTATTCAATTCTTAGAAAGACACTCATAAAATATTCTCAACTAACCAAGTCATACGCAAGAAAATAAACTTCTCCTCAAAAATTCTTTCAAACTTGTAGACTTACACAAAACCAGCTTACAACAATCTTCACAAACATAACACATTTACTATCTCCCAACCATACAATTGCTCATTATCACTATCTTGACCTGAGGGAGATCACTGAAAAGTTGGAATGTTAGGATCCTAAACATGAAGGGATACTAAGCATATCTCGACACTTTATCGAGGAATGAGGAATAGAGTATTCACGACATGGATTAATAAGAGAGATTTAATCTGAGGACGTTCATGATATAAATCTAAATTCTATTGATCATTACAAGTGTTACATGAGTACTGAAACTGAACTTATTATAAAGCATGAGTACATGAGTCATGATCTGCATGACCTAAATTTGGAGCTCATAATTTCTGGAATATGATTCTAACCGCTCGATGAACTGGAACTCCTCATACTAGGAACTGGGAGAGTACATGATTCTCTAGTAAATGTATGAGCATGAACTATGATCTTGGAACTGACACATAAGGCAAGAGTAGATATTGGGATAACTGAAAAACAAATACTAAAACAAGAATGGGTTGAGCCTCATCCCCACTTTCTAATAGTCTATAACATACTGGCATCACTACTTGAATCTAAGAGCTTAACTTGGTTACTCGTTCTATCATCTCCCCCTTAGCTTTAAGACATAACTCTAAGTCTGAGGAACCCTTTGCTAAACTCTAAACTGGACTACACTCACTGCTCTCTAGAGTCTTAAACACAATAATACACGCAAATAATAAACTTACTCTGAAAAATTACATCTGAAAGTGTAAAACCCACTTCTAATACTTCCTTCTGAGGTATAACTCTATCTTTCTACAGCCCCACTAATCATCATATAATATCTGAAAAACTTACTAACTTAGAATCTTCGTGAGTATCACCACATCATGAGTTCACACCATCTAGAGCTTTAACTCTCATTTCTATTCGCTCAATCTTCAAAGTTTCAAACGTAGATCCTAACACTTAAAACGAATATTTTCAACCTTTAATAAACCATACTGCTTCCGTCATAGCCTACTAATATCACATCTCTAAACTTATATTTCTAAGCCATAAGAATCAAGATAATACCAACAGGGCTCAACATCATCTATCCATAACTCAACTCTTTAACTTAGCCATTAAAACATCAGATACTATATAACTAGTCTCCTTCCTCTTAGCAACTCAATGATACTACTAACCCCAGAAAACACGTAATAACCTTAGAAAATAATGCAAACTCATATCACCTTGGGCATACTTCTTCATTATATATACAACTTCATATATAATTAGGAATTCAAATAGACTTAAACTCTTTCACATACTATTCAAGCCTACTAGATCACTTCCATATAACTAGCACCACTAACCAAGAAATTATTACATCCATCTTGATGACCATCAACAGTTCAAACTTAATGTCTAGTGCTAAACATACTTCAACAACCCAATCTCAAATACAATTCTCTCTTGGGAGTTATACAATAAAACATCAAGAAACACTAGTCCCCTAGATCTTCATAACAACAATAACCGATCATAACCATATGGACTATCTTATTTACAATCCACTAACACATCCTCCTTCTACCTATCATCACTATTTACCTTTCTATACACCTAAATTACTATCATAGCTCTATGAGTTTTAACTAAACTTCTTTTTGTAATCTCAAGGAAATACTAAATTAACAATACTAAACCACCAAACACTTCATTAATATCCTATACCTTTCAAACATCATAATTTCCATCAATAACTCCTTCTGTGCTTCAAGCAAACAATAATCGACCTTAACTAATAACTGTTTCTCTTCCTTCCACTAAACTAACACACAAGAACATATCACCTTAACAAACTCTTTAACATGCACAAGTTTATCTCTATACTTTCTATCAATCAACACTCTCACTTTTCTCGTTACTACTCTTCTATACCCATACTTCCAACTGTAATAAGATTCTACTATTTATAAATCATAACACTGAATCTTATAATATCTCTCAAATGGAAACTCTATTCAATAATCTAGGTTCATACTATCTCCTCTTACAAGCACTATCTGTACTGAAGGAATAATGAGGGATCTAAATGTATATCTAATTCTGTCTCAACTAAACAACTCATAAGGATGAGAACATAAAATTTCAACCTAAGGGAATTAACACACTAGGGAGCTCCTCTCAAGCACCTTGTATGACTTCTGAAACTTCTACTAGAAAATCTGAGAGCATTAACTGGGGAGGAATTGGAACTTGCTAATTATGTTATCTCAAGAATAATACATATATAAGGAATTTCCGGGTAACACACGAATAGACAAAAGATTATGAGAAAATAACTTCACTGCACGATCTAGAGTAGGAAAGAAAGGAAACTTTTCTTAAATATCTTGTAGCCTATCAAAAAAAGTACAGACGCCTCCGTACCATTCTGGAAGACTCTACTAGAAATGGCTTCACAGACACCCTAGGACACTTGAACTCTGTTCTCTGATACCAAGTTTGTAATACCCCGAAAATGGTCTCGAGACGTCACACGGTGCATAGAACCATAAGTGATCCCAAGTTAATCTTTCTACTGGAATAAATCATAAGCAACTAAATGAAATACATAAATATGAATGAAATAAGTGGAAGATAACTCTTTTCTAAATTTGATCAATACCAAACTAAATTAAAATAAGTACAATCCTTCTTTTACAAACAAAACTGGAATCAAATACCTTAACTCTACTGACTGTCTATGAAGCCTCTACAAGTATTGACTTTAGATAGATGGGACATAACTCCTAGTTATCCCAAATCAATACGACTGAATAAATAAAAAATAAAATACTGCTCAAACTATATGACTGACTCGAGCCCTTGAATCAAGAGGACTCGTCACCTACTGACTGGAAGCTGTAAACTGTCTGAATATGGTATGAGTGCTACAACTAAACTGATAACTACATTATGAGACAATGTAGCACATAGACATATATGTGTATCATTACTTTAAGGATGTACTTAGTATATAGAGGTAAAATGCATAAGTAAAACATTATCTCCTCATTATAATTTGTAAAACAATGCTTGCTAAATGTAAATGACTCACATAAGCTGGAATATCTGAAATACTGAAATAATAGTCAGGAGAAGCAAGTCGTTCTTTATAAATCTAGTGAATCATAACATTTAGTTCTAAAAATTGTACTTCTATTCTCTCTTTAAATCATACTGTCTAAGTGTAGAAAGGACTCACTCTAAATTCTAAAATTCTGATAACTGAAATATGAAGCTACTATCTTTCTTTAAAGAATAATCTAAGTAAAACTTGTTTGCCTTTACACTTAGTTTTCTAAAATCTTTTCTGTTATTTTTTTCTGAGAAACTATTCAGAAAATCTTTACCATTAAGTTGTGAGGGAAACACTTTATCTTAAGGTTTTAATCAAATAGGCTGTTTTAAGAGTAGGGGACTTCTTTTAGGAGGTTCTTCTAACTTTCATACACCATGTGAGCATCCATGGAGTCCCATGTATTACCTCTGTTAGGTAGGGCTGTTCTACCCTTGCCATCAGAATAGAACTTCTTATCTTATGTGATCACAATCTTAGTCATCCACGTAGAAGTGGGGATAGTCTTAACCCTATGGTGGCACATAGGGATAATCTTAATCCTACGATGGCACGTAGTTCTGGGGTACGAAACTGTAGTAACATACCCATCTCGGTGCTAAATACTACTCTCATTCTTATGCTCAAAATCTTAAGAAAATCCACTTCAAATTAGCACAAGGGTTTACAAGAAAACCAATTATGCCTTTCTTTGTTTAAATCTTAAGTCACATGAACAAAGTGGATTCTTTATCTTAGCTTAGGACCAAAAAGGTCAAATCTTTATTAAAATCTGAGAATAATCTTATCTGAGGGTGATCATAGTACAAATAATTTTCAAATAGCAATCTTAATTAGGGCTTAATGACCCATGCATCAAACTCATGTTAAAACACCAAAATGGTCATGCTTGATAATGTAAATATTGATAAATCAACTCAAAATCTTAAAATTTCAGCAATATGCATGAAAATATAAACATAACCATGAAATTTAACTTCCAAATCATTGGGAATCTCATAAGCTTTGTAAATAATAATAATGGGTATAAACCCTAACTTGAATTTCATGGAAATCATATAAAAATTCAAAAAAATTAGAATTAAAATAAGTTTTGGGCACAAGGATGAAAGGATTATCCTTGTTCATACCCCGCATACCTCAATTGATGATCTTAGATGCTAAAACTTGAATCTTGGATCTCTATTGATGCTTTGAAGATGAATTCTTTGAGTTCTTGTATTGAGAATACTTAATCTTGTATTTCTTTGGGGAATTAATGGAGGAAATTTGGATTTTCTGGGGGAGGAAGTTGATGATCTAGGGTTTTCTTTTTCTTGAGAGAGAATGTTTTGATTTGGGGAAAATTCAATAAAGAACGACTTGAGAATGATTTTCGGGATTAAATCCCATATCTGGAAAAAATAAAATTATGGGGAAAAGGCTAATTTAACCCTGGATAAATCTTTTAATTTCCGTCAAAATTTTTTGAAATAGGCACCTACCGCGACGCGCTGTGATCGCGTCGGGCCACTAGAATTAGATAATTGGGAGTTGAGGGCTTGGAACGATGAGTAGGAATTGTGGTACCCTTTTAAAATGTCATTTTGACCACCAACACGATGCGGTAAGATCGCGTTGGGCTACTGGATTTTGACAATTTGGAAAATGGACCATTCTGTGATGTGCCAATATCATGAAAGTCCACTGGAATCGATGATTGCCATTTTTTTGCCTTCTCCGCAACACGCTGAGAGTTTAGGTGGCACACTGTCAACTTAAAAATGCTCTAACTTCTCAATCGAGTGTCGAATTTGGGTGAATTTGGTATTGATGGAAAGCTTATTCAATTTCCCACACAATGGAAAGTCGAAATCTTAAAAATTTTATATGAAATAAATATCATTCATTTTGGAAGCTATCTCTTAATGTTCTAGAAATGAATTTAAGCTAGGAAAAGCATGGGGTATTACAACTTGATTCTCTTTCCCTTTTCGATCCCTGACCTCGAAATCAAACTCTTGCAGCAAGAGTATCCAATGAAGTACCTCCAAGTTGCATCGTGGTTTGTCATCTTTCTTTGACATCAAGTACCTCCAAGTTACATGATAAATGTGCACTATCACCTTGGTCCCAGTCAAATAAGATAAAAACTTCTCACAATAAAAAACCACCTCAAGTAACTCTTGTTCTGTAATTATATTATTTTTTTATGCGGGGTTAAAAGCTTTGTTGTCATAGTAGATGGGATGCAAGATTTTCTGTCTTCTTTAGACTAGCCAGCACCCTAGGCCACTTCGCTCGCATCCCATATAACCTCAAAAGGTGCAAACCAGTCCGATGACACAATAATAGATGCCGAAATCAACCACTGCTTTAGGTATTTGAAATCCTTGATACATTCATCATCAAACAAAAATTTCACCTCCTTCTCTAAAAGTTTATATAGGGGAGTTGCTATTTTAGAGAAGTCTTTGATGAATCTTTTATAGAAACCTGCATGACCTAAAAAGATCTGTATGAATCTAACTGACACTGGCGGTGGAAATTTCTCAATCACCTCAGTCTTTGATCCATCCACCTCAATGCCATATTTGGATATATTATGCCCTAGCATAATACCTTCTCTCACCATGATAGCATTTTTCCTTATTTAGTACCAAACTTTATTCTTCGCATCTCTGTAGTGCATTAGATAGATGAGCAAAACAATCATTGAAAGAATCCCTAATAACTAAGAAGTCATCGATGAATACCTAAATCGTGTCTTCCACCATATCAGATAATATGGACATCATACATCTCTGAAAAGTGTAAGGTGCATTGCATAGTCCAAACGACATCCTCTTGAATGCAAAGGTCCCATAGGGGCAAGCAAAGGTAGACTTTTCTTGGTCTTTGAGGGAAATCATGATTTGGTTATAACCCGAAAACCCATTAAGAAAATAGTACCGACCCCTGCCTATTATTCTATCCAGTATCTAATCTATAAAGGCATCGAGAAGTGGTCCTTTTGTGTCCACTTGTTCATCTTTCTGTAGTCCATGTACATTCTCCATCCAGTTACTGGCCTCATTAGTACTAACTCATTTTTTTAATTTGGAACCACTATGATTCTCCTTTTTTGGCACGCATTGAACTGGGATAATCCACTTGCTGTCTATAATGGGAAAGGCCACCCCATCATCTAACCACTTTATTATCTCTTTTCTCACCATTTCTTTTATAAGAGGGTTTAGTCGTCTCTGACGCTCAATAATAGGATTGTTGTATAGCTCAAGTTGTATCTTACGTGTGCATATACCTCAGGTGTAATGTACTTATCTCTCTCATCAAGATAGTTCCAACCTTGATACCCTTTCTCTTGGGCTTGAAAACTCACGAACTAACGATCCACAAATTTTACCTCCTCAGATATCCCAACTTAATGTGCTTTAGAAGGATTGGTGGATGAAAATTATTTGACCAACTCCCCAATATCTATTTGTAAAAGTGAAATATCTTGATTTACAACATCTTTAGTTACTCTTTGTTCATTGAAAGCTACGATGGCATAAATATCAGAACCTCTATCAACCTCCTGAGTTTGACACCATTAGTTAGTTAATGAAATATGATCCATAATATCCACAACTATCTCCCATCATATTCTTATAAAGGCTCTTTTAAAAATAGTGTCTTCCATTGCTCTAGAACTGGTAGTCAGGGCTCTATTGAATATTGCTGACAATTTTGTCCCTAAATCCTGAAACACCCTGGGTTTCTGGCCCTTAGAAAATTTCTTGGATTTCTGGTCTTTGGATAGGATACTACTAGGGGAAATGACTTGTAAACTAGGATACGAGTGGTATGGTTTAGTTGTGTGCTGACCAGTGTTGGTTGGTGGGTTGGATTTGGTTTCTGGAATGGATACGACTTGGGTGGTATGAGTCATATCAATAGTTATGGGTTGTTTGGTCACTTCACTTAATCTTAAACTTGGTAGACTAAGTTATATTTAAGTATGAGTGGCTCACCATGAGTCGTAAGATAGGATACGAGTCATACCATGGAATCATATGGTGGCCAATGTTCAATCCTCTTTAGATTCTATTCTTCTAGGGGTACAAATCATGGGTACCAGTCGTATGCATAGATACGACATGGGTTAGGGTGAGTCGTACCTTGGATAAAGTTGGATCCAATGGAGATGGCCTTAGGTATGAGTGATGGAAACCACTCATATTAGAGGGTACGACTAGTATGGATAGTCATATCCCTCTGACGAGATTTTTGGTTCAGTTTAAGTGAGGGCAATCTGGATATTTCCCCACTTAACCTAATAAGGCCCCATGACTTTTAACTTGCTTGGGAGGTTATTTTTTCTATTATTCTATTCATTAACACTTAGAAACTTCTCTAAAATACTCTTTAATCCTCTCTAAAGTTCTTGGGCAAGGAAATCTAGGGTTTTATCTTAAGGATTAATTTGGGGCTTGTGTTAGTGATTTCTCTCCATCAACTTTTTAGTTTAAGGCATGTTCTCTTCCCTCATTGTTAGTTCCAACTAAAGGCATGGTTTTATACAATGTTTTCATTGTTTGATTATTGTATGTCTTTGGGTTTTCAAATATAATTGTGGGGTTTTGGTTATAAACGCTTGGTTATGGTTTTCCCATGTTTTAATTATGCCTTTATATGCTTTAATTGTGGATTTGGATAATTGGTTGCATGGGAATGGTTATTTGGTAATTGGCTTTGGTTTTGGAAATACTATGCCCCCAATATGTTTGATAAAATGCCTATGAGAATGTTTTCACTACATTGATGTATTTTAATAGAACTATTACATGGTTTGAACTTGGTAATGGAACCCTAAATGGTTTGAAATGGTTAAATGGAATGGTTTAGTTTAAATAAACATCCTTGTGGGGTACAATGGAATCCCCCAAGCAAACATAATGGAACACTTATGGGGTACATGGGACTCTCCCAAGTTAACTTGGTAAATGGGTACACGGGAATCCTTTTACCTTAAAAGGTTTGGCTAATAACAATACTTTCAAGTTATAATCGGTATGACGATAACACTATTAATAGTCGTGGTAAATGATAAATGGTATAATGGATTAGTTGGTTGGAAATGGTTTTAATTGGGCAATAAAGGTGGGGTATGATAGCTAACAGTAAAGGTGTGAGTTCAATGAATGAACACTGGAAACTCATGTTTGCCGACATGAGAGGTAAGTCAAGGTGACCTTATATGATACTATGAGGTACATGGGGATCCTCTAAGTACATTGTACATATGTATCATAGAGAGTAAGGGTACTTAAGAATCCCCTAATTTAATGGTATCTCCGGTTCGTGCGGCTACACGCATCAAGGCCTGTTTAGGGGGTTACACTGGACCCATATAGCCCGTGAGTGGTTAAGGATGGTTAATCTACACATACCCAAGATAATGATTTTAAATACACGCTAAACCCGATTTCATTTCCTAGCATGGTTATATATATATATGTATGTATGTATATATGCATTGTATGCATATGGATGGTTTACTTGGTTTTGTTAAATGGCATTATTTTATACTTATTTTAAGTTCATGCTAGCATTCACCCGTTAACCCATCTTCAGGTGGTTGTATCCCCATACGATGCAGGAACTGGTCGTTCTACTCCTCCTGCTTAGCGATTGGACTTCGGGATCAATTTTTGGATTAAAGTGGTGAACTTTCACATTTCCAGAAAGCTCCATTTCATGGATGTTATTTAATACTTTAGTTTATTTATGGATATTGGTTTTAGCTATGTTTGAGGGCATGTACCAACTGGATTTTAGTATTCTTTTGGGTAGAGGCTTTCGTAGAACTACTATAGGTTGGTATGGGTAGGGTCAGTATTGGTATTAGCCTTAGTATTGGTATTGGTATTGGGTCTGACACTGTTTGACTGTATTGTTAGTTGTTTCATCCTCTTTTATTTTGGGATTATATATTATTATTATGGAACTCATATAGTTATGGCTTGGGTTATGGTTTGTCTATTGGTTGAGTTCGGACGGTTGGACTCAGTTAGGTCGGTCATGATTATAGACCTATCCCAGAGTCTTTATATTGACAATTGTGCTATCTTGTTATATGTTTGAAATTCAGCCTACTTAGGGAAGGCGTCATGGAGTTTGGGCTGGGTAACAGGGGTGGTCTTCGGGATATCAGACTTAGGATTCCTATTATGACAAGGACTTGGGTTGGGTTGGGTCATATCCGGTGGTTGGGTACCATGCTAAGCCTCTTCTTGAACTAGAACTATGCCTCATAAATAGACTCTGACTATAGCCGCCTTGTATTATAAATCTCATCCTTAAGCTAAAATACCCTGGATTGAGGAAAGAACCTATTCAAGAATTGTCTTCGTAGCTTACTCCATGTAGTATTGGACCCTCTTGGCAATTCCCCAAGCCATAATAATGCTTCTTAGTAAGATAGAAAAGTAATAGCCTCAGTTTCAATACCTCCTTATCTACCCCCGGTAGGGTATATGATGCGCAAATCCCAGTAAAGTTTGCCAGATTCATGTTTGCGTCATCTGTAGGCAACCCTACAAACACACCCTTCAAGTACAAGAGTTGGATTATAGCACTAGAGATATTAAACTTAACATAAAGAGGTAAAACAGGAGGGATAATGGCTCTTATATCAGTCGGCTCATTGTATCCCAAATCTTCTTCATCATCAACATAAAGTTGAACATACTGATATGCTGGGATTACTTGGGGTGACCTATGTTCTGATTTCCATTGAGTGTTGCTCGGTGGTATTCTGTTTGTATCTACTTAGCTAACTCCTTCTAAGCTAACATCTCACTAGTCTATCTATCAACAACCTCCTGAACTCTGTCTTCAAGGATATTATCCCTCTTTGACTCTAACATCCTACTATGAAAGTGCAGGATCTTCTCAGAAATCAGTGAGGGTAAGGGATTGCCAGCACTCTGTGTGATAAACATCCACCTACGTATGCCCAACTAAGAACAAAAAGAAAAAACTAAAAACTGGAATGACTTATATCCATAAATCAATACTGTATTTCCCGGCAACTGCATCAATTTCTTGATGAAGTCTAAGCAACACCTCCTTTAAGATGATGATATGGTCATTGTCAAAATATACTCACCCAACTAAAATTGGGGTGGAATCCCAAGGGAATACGTGGAATTGCAGTTATCAACAGTTGTAGTCTATGGGCAGTATCAAAAAGTAAATGAGGAATTTGTTTGTAGTAATCTCAAACATGCATTGATCACAATCAAGTGGAAAAATATCTCGATCATCCAATATGCTCCAAAATGCAGCCAAAAACACCTTTTTCACCTTTTTCAGGAACTTAGAATATAAAACTTGTTTTCCTTTAAAACATACCCAAAATGGATCATATCTAACAAAAAGGCCTCAGAAACTTGCATATTTTTCTTATTTTAAGCATCGAAAGTGTTATATTTATATAGCATATCAGTAACTCGGGGATAAGGATAACATAATGACATTATCAACAGTTTAAAATCATTCAAAGCCAATGCACATAATCAAATGCATATACATATATACTTCACATGTCGGGATAGGGAACAAGGTTTAACACGCACTTAAATATTTAGCCTAGATTGTGTAGCTTAACCATCATATAATATTACCCACGGGCTATATGGGCCCCAACTCTCACCCTCTTATTAGCTCCAGTAGGTGTAGCCGCACAAACTAGAGAATAATCTTATATATATGCAAATGGGGGATTTGAACCTCCCAACATATACTAAGGTGACTTAATCAAATGATGATGTAATGATTTACAGAGGACTCGAACATCCCTAATCATGAAATAATAATGAGGGGGACTCGAACCTTTCTGGCCACTTAGACCTCTATGTTCACTTCTCAGCTACACAACGCTTATTAAAGCCCAATTAAAACAAGTATCACACATCCCCATTCATTAAACCACATTCCTTATTAAGGTATATATTATTGGTATTATCATACCAACTATAATTGCCCCGTAATAACAACATGTCAAAATAATTTCCATTAACTTTGGGAAAATAATCCCTTTGTATATTAATACAAGGTGGGGGAACACCGACTCCCTTTTATTATTAAATCAAGCCATTGTATTACAAATTCCTCTTTATATCATGCAATAGTTCATGACTAGTTTAATTTTACAAATTCCCACACATCTCATCGTTGAAAACTAATTTCACATTATGGGGTTGGGGTCACAGCCACTTCAAAGTCATAAGTTTGGAAAATTCACAATTCCCTAGTTTATTCACCATATCCATGCACCCATAAGTTCAAAACCATAATTAAAGCATGAATAATTATACATAAACCATGGGAAACATTGTTCAATTCATAAACATCCAAAAAACCCAACCCTTGTCTCTAACCAACATAAACATTTCATGAACAATACTTTAAAACACATGATTTTATAAAATTAAAAATGAAGGGAGAGTAACATGCCTTAAACACCATAAAATTTGGAGAGAAATCAACCCTTGAGTCCTTAGATGACCAACTTGATGAAAACCTAGCTTGACTTGATTGAGGGAATTTAGAGAGCCTTTAGAGTGTTTAAAAAGTTACTTGGATTAGTTTCTGAGTGCTAATGACCCCCTTAAGAGGTTATAAGTCGTGGGTTTCAATTTGGGTTAGAGGAGAAATGTCTAGAATGCCCTTAACTTAAAAGCTACAAAAAGTGTCATCTTTTACTATGGGTCAACCCTTGACTCGTAAACATTCCTTGTGACTTATCACCACAAGTCCTAATCAAGGCAGTACCACCAAGGCACCCTACATAGTTATCCTTACGACTCTATTGCACCACTCATACTGAGACCCTACGACTCGTGGGGTCCAGTCATAGTCAACAAAGAACCCGAGTTGGGACTTACACTAGACACCCTACAATTACACCTAACAACTCATCACATATATTTACGGCACTTAGTAAGTCACTCGTACTGAGCAGAATCAAGCCACAAACTTACTGATTTGGGAATGACTCATCCCAACAACTTGTTAGGACACCCTACGATGCATGGGGTCTAGTCATAGTCAAGGTAGTGAGCTCAAACCTCAAGAATTTTTCAAGGGACAAAATCTGGGGTATTTCACAGGAATTTAAGTTTTGTCCTATCTTGTAAATAAGAAGATGTGACACACTACAAACCACGCTTTTGCAAATCAAAATATTGACATGGCTTCTCTACATTGCCTCAATGACAATGACCTGCTCCAAGAATATTTCTTTGTTGTTTTTGTTGTTGAGTCATTGTAACACTCTGTGTATGAAAACCTACTCTTTTGTTTTAGGAGTCTTATGTAGGTATTTGGTGTCTCATTCTTAAGTTATCATTTTGTGTCTATAAAACTGATGTGTCATGGAAACATGGCATATTCGATGCTTAAAACAAGGAATTTATGCTTGGACTTGGGTTATTTTAATGGATATGATGTGTTTGTTGCTAGATTGCTGGAATTTAGGTATAAAGTACCATGGAATGAAAAGTGGAAGAAAAAAATGTGAATATGTTAAAGTTTGGTCTATCTATGAGTCGTCAAATTATCATATGACTTGTAGCCTAATTCGTTAACAAGACAGTGGCAAAAGTCAAGTTGAAGAATCTAAGTGAAGACTAACCATAACTCATAAGTAGTGACTATGAGTCGTGAGGAACAATCGTAAAGTGAGAAGAAGCTAAAGCTAAAGTTCAAAGGTGAAGTCAAAAAAGACCTTGAGTTGTAAGGTCTGATTACGGCTCATAGTGAAATTATATAGAGACCAATGTTCAAAGCCCTAAAGTTCAAGGGTCAAGTGATAAAGAGTGAAGACCACTAGTCGTACAGTCTTACTATGACTCGTGGTGATGAGTCGTAAAGACAATAGTAGCTTGAAGACCTAGAGATAAAAGTTCAATGGAATACAGACGACAAGTTGAAGACGACTCGTAAAGAGATGTTACGAGTCATAAGGATTTCCTACTTAAGTTTTCCTAATACATTTTTATTAGAATTTCTTTCCTATTTTAAGATACTATAAATACCTTAGGGTTATTATTTTATTAGGTTACGCACCTTTACATTACTTTTGATACTTAGCATACTTTGATCATTAAGATTTTTGTTCTGGAGATTTTGAGTTCGTATTCAATTGCAGACTTTGGATTTTCTCTCTTTCACTATTATGCAATTAATTACTTGTGTTATTTATTGATTTTCATGGATTGTTGCATAAAAATGAGTGACTAATTTCCATGACTAGGGTTGTGGGAACCCTAGCGGATTAGCTATTTAAGGGAAGTAGAAAATTCATCTATTGCCTGTATTCGAAAACGTCCTCACAAGAGAGTTCAAGATTGGGAAAAGGAGATTGCAACAGTGATTCAAGGCTTCCAACCCTTGTCTAATAAACTTAAGAATAAAATGGTGAGAGTTGTACTGAGGTTATAGAAAAGGGATAACAAGGCAAAACCCTAAGACTCACAGGTAAAGGGTGAAATCTATCAATGCGTTCACAAGACGATTGATAATACATAGCTTTTAAACTTCACAAGCAAAGCAAGAGGGTAGATGTTAATTGCTCATGGATTTTGTCAAGTTTGAAGATACTGTTCAATGTTTGTTCCTATGGGTTCGACCCCAACCTGGTTTGGGTTACTATATTTTACATCGACCGCAGCATACTTCTTTGGAGGTTAGTTTTTGAGCGATACTAAATTTTGGTGATATTGCCGGGGAAGACGGTGTGAATTGTTTATTAAAGTTGGTAAAGTCCATGGGTTTTATTTTCTTTTCTTGATTTGGTATATACCGGTGTATGCCAAACACTAAGAGTAGAGGTGGTCCCTTACTCCCATTAGATCCAAGGATCGAAAGAATTCTAGAAACACCATAAAGAATGTCATAGCAAGTTTATGATGGTGTTTTTGTTAGGGTTAGATACCCTCAGATTATACCTTCTCCCCCACCTAGTGATTAATAAAATATTACCAATAGATAGATAGAGCATTTATTAGAAGAGGTAGCTAAAGAGAAAAGAGAAGCTGAGAAGGACCGTTTAGCTCAACAGGCACATCTGGCTCTGCCAAGATCGGTAGAAGATAATGAAGCACAACTAGATGCAAATTATGACAGAGGGTGAGGTGGCAGACCTAGAGTAGTCCAGTATATCTGTATCTACCACCATATGATAAAGATGAATACATGGGTTATATAGAGCCTACTGAGACTGGAACCATTGTTCCACCGGCCTTACCCCCGAATGTAAAGTTTGATATTATCAGCGTAATGATTCAACTATTGAATCTGAAGGGTGTATTCTCAAGGGCAGCAACAGCTGATGTGAACATATACCTATCCAATTTCACGGGCATATAAACCTCGTATACCATTCTTGGCATAGATCAGGAAGTGTTAAGATGACGATTGTTCCCTTTTTCACTAATTGGTGAAACATCATTATGGCTGGGAGAACTTCTTAGAGGCTCAATATTGACTTGGCATGAGCTGTGCAGACACTTTTTAAATAGATTTTTCTCTCCTTCTAGGATACTGCAGTTAAAATATGAGATCTATAATTTTAGGAAATTACTTGTAGAGTCTATGTGTGAAGCATGATTTTCATTAAAAAAGAAATTGAGCATGGTACCTCATCACAGAATTGTAGGATTAAATTTGTTGGAGATATTCTATAGATCCTTAAATGTTATCTCTAGGGAAATGAAAGACACAATATCTGAAGGTGCACTTATGCGTCTATGTTGGGAGATGTCCCAAGAGATGTTAGATGAGATTTCTATCACTAATAGAGGATAGCATACTAGGGAGGCTGGTAGAAGGGCTGGTACATATGTTATTGGGGCTGCAAGTGACTACAAAGCTAGTGATGATACGGTAGAACAAGAAGTTGCACAGCTCATAATTGATATTGGGCTACTTTCAAAACAATTTATAAGTGACTACAAAGCTAGTGATGATACGGTAGCACAAGAAGTTGCACAGCTTAGAACTGATATTGGGCTACTTTTAAAACAATTTGTAGCAATAACAATTGAAAGGATAAACACAAAGGTAGCAAAGATATCTACTTCTAGCACGTATGAGTCTGATGCACATGAGAAAGTAAAGTATTTGGATTGCAAAGTGGTGGATTTCTTATCCAAAGGGTAAGGAATCCAAGGTCAAAACTATTTTGGGGACAGGTACCGAGATAAAAGTAGAGAACAAGATGGTGATTGGAGAAGAAATGATTACTACAAAGAAAAGAGTGACAGATATGTCCCACCAAGTAGTCGAGATATCGAGTCTAGAATGGAAGTAATATTGTCAAAATTAGTAAAAGGCCAAGAAATTCAAGAGAGCCATCTTAAGGAAATCAAGGTAGATATATCATGGTTGAATTAGAAGGTTGAGTTGCATGCTACTGTGATCAAATAACTAGAGCAGCAGTTTGGCTAAATGCCGGCCATGTTAAATCAATGGCATCCTGGCACTCTTCCTAGTAATACAGTGCAGAACCCGTAGAATGATACTCATTGTTATGCAATTACTACTTGGAGTGTAAAAACCACCATGTATCCACCCCTATCCACTGTGAATGAGACAAAGAATAATGTTGATTCTTTTACTGTTGAGTAAGCACCTGATGTAGAAATAAAGAAATTTCTCAATGTTGAGGATAATAATATGGATAACAGAGTTAAGGGTAAGGTTGAGGATCCTGGTCTTAAGACCATTCAAAGACCTCGACCACCTTAACCTCAGAGATTGAAAAAGAAGTAGGAGAAGAGAAAATATCAGAAGTTTTTATCTATATTGAAGGAGTTTTTTTGTAAATATTCCATTAGTTGAGGCATTAGAGAAAATAATAGGCTATGCTAAATTCATGAAAGATTTGGTCACTAAAAAGCAGACTGTGGCCTATGAGCCTACAGATAATGTTCATCGTTATAGTGTTGTGGCCTCTAGATCATTAGTAGAGAAGAAGGAAGAGCATGGATCTTTCACCATTCCATGCACTATTGTGTCTTTCAACTTTACCTAGGCTTTATGTGATCTGGGAGTGAGCATTAATCTTATGTCATTGGTTGGGTTTAAGCACTTGGGGTTGGGAGCTCCCAAACCAACATCGATGAGATTGTTGATGGTTGATTGAATGGTATATGTTGGTAAAGGTCGCATCTTTCATCTTCCTAGCCAATTTTGTGATACTTGATTGTGAGGTGGGATTCCAAGTCCCTATCATCTTGGACAGACCTTTCCTAGCTATAGGTAGGGCATTGGTTGATATGAAATTAGGACATATGAGGTTCATACTCAATGATGAACATATAATCTTTAATGTATACCACTCAATGCAACAACCAAATGATATTAAAGTTGTATCAGTGATAGACACCATTGATGATTCAATAGAGGCAGTGACTTTTCCTATTGAAGAAAGGTTGGGTGTTGAATCCTTAGAAACAGTGATTATGAATTTCGACAGCTATGGTATTGATGACTATTATGAGATGGTATGTGAAATTTATGGGAGTAGTTCTTATAGTTTTTTGCCAAAAAAGCTTGACATAGACCTGAAAAATAGAACCACTTTACCTGCTCGCTCGTCTATTGAGGAGGCACTAGTCTTAAAGTTGAAGGACCTCCCTTCTCATTTGTGATATGTATTTTTTGGGGGCCGACAACACTTTGGTGATAATCATTGCAGCTGACTTGATGCAAAAAAATGTGAAAGTTTTATTATCAGTGCTACAGAGATTCAAGAGGGCCATTGGATAGTCCATTGTAGACATTATGGGAATTTCGTTGGGTCTTTGTACTCATAAGATCCAACTTGAACCAAATTATGTTCCAAGTATAAAACATTAGTGTCGGCTAAATCCTCCTATGTAGGAGGTGGTTAAGAAAGAAATATTCAAGTGGTTAGATGCTGGTGCAGTATATCCCATTGCTGACAGCAAGTGGGTCAACCCGGTTCATTATGTTCCGAAGAAGGGCGATATTATGGTTGTGCCTAATTAGAAGAATGAGATAGTGCAAATGAGACCAGTCACAAGATGGAGAGTGTGCATGGATTACAAGAAACTAAATACATGGACTCAAAAGGATCATTTCCCCATATCGTTTATGGACCAGATGCTTGATAGTCTTACGGGATGAGGGTAGTATTATTTTCTGGATGGTTATTTGGGTTACAACCAAATCATTATTTCACCCGAAGATCAAGATAAGACAACCTCCATTTGTCCTTATAGGACTTTTGCATTCAGGCGTATGCCATTTGGGTTGTGGAATACTCCAACCACATTTAGAGATGTATGATGTCAATCTTCTCTAAAATGGTAGAAGACACCATCGAAGTATTCATGGATGATTTTTCAGTAGTTGGTGATTCTTTTGATAACTGCTTGGTTCACTTGGAAAATGCTCTTTGTAGATGTAAGAAGTGCAACTTGGTACTTAATTGGGAAAAGTGTCATTTCGTGGTTAAAGAAGGCATTGTGCTTGGGCACAAGATTTCAAAAGGGGTATAGAGGTAGATAGAGTTACAATTAAAGTAATTGAGAAATTGCCTCCATCAAATTCTATTAAGGGTATTCAGAGTATTTTAGGACGGATGGACTTTTACAGGCGATTCATGAAGTATTTCTTAAAGATTGCCAACCCACTTTCCAAGCTTCTAGAGAAAGAAGTGAAGTTTGATTCTGATGGAGCATGCTTG
Source organism: Capsicum pubescens (assembly GCA_030864215.1). Taxonomy (NCBI): domain Eukaryota; kingdom Viridiplantae; phylum Streptophyta; class Magnoliopsida; order Solanales; family Solanaceae; genus Capsicum; species Capsicum pubescens. The sequence goes on along the minus strand of CM061549.1, from coordinate 66,873,463 downwards.
AAAGCTTTTGAATGCCTAAAAGAGAAGTTGATGACCGCCTCTATCACCATGTCTCTTGACCGGTCCTTGCCATTTGAGTTCATATGTGATGAAAACGGAGTGGCCTTCGGTATTTTCCTAGGCCAAAGAAAGGAAAATATCCTTCATCCCATCTACTATGCCAGCAAGGCATCAAACCCTGCTAAAAAAACTATACTATCACTGAACAGGAGTTGTTAGCACTAGTTTTTGCCTTTGAGAGATTTTGTTCTTATCTAATTGTGATGAAGGTAATAGTGCATACTGATCATGCCGCATTGAGGTACTTGATGTTGAAAAGGGATGCAAATCCTAGATTAATTTGGTGAGTTCTTTTGCTGCAAGAGTTCAATTTTGAGGTCAAGGACAGAAAAGGCTCTGAGAATAAAGTTGTAGATCACTTGTCTAGACTTGGGGAGGAAGCGATGCTGAAAGTTGAAGATGGGATCAAAATTGATGATAGTTTTTAAGACAAGCGGGTGTCGGTTGCTTCGTAAGATCTAATTCCATAGTTTGTTGACTATGCAAAAGAACTAGCAAGTGATCTTGTCCCAGAAGATCTATCCTTCCAGCATAGAAAGAGATTCATATATGAGGTAAGGAAGTTTTTACAGGATGAACCTTACTTATTCTAAATTTATGTAGCTGGGGTTATTTGTAGATGCATCCCTGATGTGGAGATGATGAGCATCCTTGAGGCTTGTCATTTATCACCAATTGGGGGTCACCATGGAGGAACCTGCACAGCCCATAAGATCTTACAATATGGGTACTACTGGCCTACAATATACACACTCATGACTTTGCTTCAGCCTGTGACCAATGTCAGCTTCAAGGTAATATCTCTAGGCACCATGAACTCCCGATGACCCTTATTTTAGAATTGGAATTATTTGATGTATGGGGTGTGGACTTCATGGAACCATTTGTGATCTCCTTTGGTATGAAGTACATTCTTATGGCAGTGGATTATATATCTAAATGGGTGAAAGTGGTTGCACTCCCCAATAATAAAGGAAGAAGTGTCATCGCCTTCTTGAAAAAGTATATCATTTCATAATATGGCACACCACATGCAATCATTAGTGATGGTGGGTCATATTTCTGTAATTTCCAATTAAAGAGTATGATTAAGAAGTAAGGAGTGAAGAATAAGGTGTCAACGCCTTACCATTTGCAGACTAGTGGACAGGTTGAGGTGTCCAACAGAGAAATAAAGTCCATTTTGAAAGAAAAACTGTGAATGCCAATAGTACTGATTGGTCTATAAAGTTAGATGATGAATTATGGGATTACAAAACAAATTTCAAGACTCCATTAGGAGATTATCCATATCAGTTGGTATACAAAAAGGCATGTCACTCACCTGTTAAACTTGTGTGCAAAGCACTATGGACATTGAAAAGGTTGAACTTCGAGAGGCAATATACAGCAAAAGAAAGAATGGGTAAGATGAATAAGTTGGACGAGTTTTGAATCTTGGTTCATGAGAGTTCTGCAATTTACAAAGAGAAGATGAAGTTGCATCATGATCACAAAATCGAGAAAAGAATATTTGATCAAGGTGACTAGGTATTGCTATATAACTCTAGACTTCGCTTGTTTCCAGGCAAGTTGAAGTCCAGGTGGTATGGATCATTTAATGTGGTGAGAGTGTTTCCATATGGTGATTTAGAACTGAAGTGTGATGGTGAATCCCTCTTCAAAGTGATTGGGTTAAGGGTAAAGCACTATATGGGTAACATCGAGGAGCTTAAAGTGGTTCATGAAGTGGACCTTGGTGAAGTCTGAGTAACTAAGGCAATTGCATCGTACTGAGATGTTAAATCAAGTGCTACATTGGAGGCAACCCATGGGGCTAGTTAGTGAAATCTGAGTATCCAACTTAGCCACACTATGTCGTGATGTTAAATCAAGCGCTGCGTGGGAGGCAACCTCTATTTTGTACTTAATAAATTATATGGTAATATGTGTGTTAAGTGTACAGGATTGAAGATTACAGGAGTTAACCAAAAATTTGCAAAAATCAGGTCATATGGGCTCTTTACGGGTTGTAACCAAACATTACGACTCGAGAGAAGTAGCCGTAAGGACCTGGAACCAGATCACTTTTAGGTAACTAGTTTCCGGAGTCATTACTACTCTCAGAATGAGACATAATGATCTATTATGACTCATTTCCTTGAGTCGTAATGACTTCGGGCCCAAGTAAGGTTCTAGTCATTTAACAGAGGGAGTTTAAAACTGGTAAGAAATGGTTACAAGTCGTGATAAGGACTCGTAACCAAGCCTACCGGTTCGGGCATCATGGGTCGACTCGGCCCCAAATTATAATTTAAAATAAAAAAGGCACCCAAAATGAGCACCCATCTTTTCAATTCATACACTCCCTCCATTGTTAATGGCTTTAAAATTTGAAAAAATGCTCCACGTTCAATCTAAAGCACAAAATCAAACAATTTCAATTTCCCAAAGTGTTAAATTCACCAGGATTAGGGCCCTAATTTGCTAAAGTCAAGAATTACAAAGTTCAAACAAACAAGTAAGTTTTTTGTGCTTAAACTCTTTTTTAACTAAGTTAGTTTCTAACATTAATTCAATATCATTGGATTTCTTAACTTAACCATGGGTATAAATCAATAACGAAATCCTATATTTGAGAATTATGCTATAAAACATGGTAATGGGATTGAAAATAGACTTGTGATGTTGTTTTATGTTTAGGCATGAATGTGTGGAGTCTTATGAAGTGTTTAAATGTATAGTGTTGTGTGTGGGTTAAAGTATTAGAACCACTCAAGTCTATCCCTCATGTTACAGTTGTATGAGCTCCTTAATGACTCATAATGACACTTAACAAGTTGTTCCAACACTTGTAAGCACTGATAACATGAAATATTAGAGGAGGATAGGTTATGGTAACATTACGAATCACCTAAAAGAGTTGTAGTCAATCCTTACGACTCGTAGTCTGAAGTTGTGATGACTGGAGAAATTCATGTATAGTATGATAGGTTTCTGGATAGTTTACGAGTGTTAGCGATGAGTCGTAAACTAGCATTTTGACTCGTTAGGAGGACTCGTAACCTGATAAGCTAATATTGATTTGTACACTGTCAACCTTATGACTCTTCTAAACAAGTCGTACCCAGTGACTACGAATCAGACCCCTCAGTCATAATAAGTCCAATAAAGGCACAATAACACCAAATTGTCTTGTTTTTCTTTCCTCTTCATAGAATTTAGTAATTGGTCTTATGAAAACAGGTTTAAATGTCTCCAAATGGTGATTTTTCATCCAAGCAAACCCCATAAAAGAACACCAAGAAGAAACCTGCCCCAAAATTAATTATCAGTTGAGAAACAAGGACATTAATGAATCAAGATGTGACCTTGTAGAATACCCACTGAATGGGAAGGCAGAACCAAGAAAGAAACAACCACAAGGAAAGAAAATAGTCACAAAGTATGACACCCCTCTAAAAGGGACAAGAATGAAAAATCCCAGCACTTCCCCACCATACTTACCATCATCTTCTGATGATAAAAATGAGGATGATGATAAAGAAGAAGAAAATAATAATGGAGTTGGTGAGGAAGAATCGAGCTCTTATGGGAGAGACTGGGAGTGAGAGGGAGGAGTATATTACCCCCATCGATGTTCAGCCGCGACTACCATCCCAATTTCAATTATCTATTAAACCTACTCCAGTGCTCATTGTTGAACAGTGGGACTACTCCAGAATGTAGGATACCTATAATGAAGGGATAGAAGAAAATTTGTCCATGGCAAATATAAGAAGGGGGATATATCTAGAGAGGAGATTAACTGCTATAGGAATGTCTCGAATGCCTGATTTCAAGACCCAGTTCCAACAATATCAATTTTAGTAGATGACCACGGCTTTAGGAAAATTCATTCCCGCATTAGTATGGGAGTTTTATGCAGCCTATAAGGGAGAGTTGAAGAGGTAATACCTACAGGGCATATTATATAAAGGTAGAGATCTTATCACCCCCTTGACTATTTAGAGTTCGGGTGAAATTTCTCCATGACTATCTTAAGAGTCTTGCATGGACCTAATTTCCAACCATCGATGAATATGGCTGAAATTTAGTACCGCATGGAGGAAATGCACAAATAACGGATGAATGCTCCCTTACAGGAATGCGAAGAACAACTAGGTATGGAAGATAAAATGATGCACTTTCAATGGATAGCAAGTATAATTGCCATAAATAGAGAGAAAGTGAGTTGGGTGATTGGTGGTCCAAGAGTGAACATTTCAGCAGATTACCAAGAACACGCTGAACTTCGAGGTAAAAATATGGTGGACTCTAGCCCGACATAGATTATTTCACATAACTGGGAAAAATATATTGAGTCCTGACTGCATCGCATTGATAGTTGGATTCATGGAAGGGCATGAGTTCAACGTTGCATAATTTATCACCAAAGAGATACGAGATTGAGCTGTGGGTAGTGATGTCATTTTGTCATTCACACGCTTGTTGACTCAGATTTTCTTAGAAGTAGGGGTCTAAGTACTTCTAGAAGTGGATCAATGTTGCAAATCCCATGACAAGAAAAATAAGGAGCAGCGATGTTGGATGAGATACTGCTGACCAAAGATAGCCAGAGTACCATTACTGCCAGATCCACTATGGTAGATGACACTTCAGTAGAGGGTGGGTCGTCTGATCCCCAGCATTCTAATGTAATAGGTATATCTAGTACTCCTACCCATCCACAGACAGAGGCATTATGTCCTCTCACATCCATATCAGTTCTAGCAGGGTACATATTTATTACACAGGGTATGTGAAATAAGGTTATGAAAAGATTAAGCATCCTGGAGGAAAAAGTGTGATTGATGAAATTAGGAGTAAAACCCTGGGTTCATAACAAACTGGATAAGTAAAAAACAAGGGTATAGAGGAGGTTGGATACTTTGAGATAAGTCTCACTCACTGGCTTGGAGGTTTTTAAGCTCCTGATTTACTAGGAATAAAGGTTGAAATGGCCGAATTATGAAACTCAGTGAATAAGTTACACGAGAGGCCAATTTTCCCTGTGCTAGTTATGGAAGAGATCCAATCAGATGAAGAGGTCAAAAATATTTTGCGTATCAAAATCAAAGAAGAAGGTAGAAAGAGAAAGAAGGACAAGAAAAGAAAAAGACAAAGCGCTGAAGATTAAAATGTAAAAGCAGCAAAAGAGCAAGTGTACAAAGTGAGAAGGACCAATAGGTGAGGGTCCAGGGGTTGGTTGGTGGTGTTGATAATTTGAGACCGGCCACAAATATTGAGAGGGACAGTGACATAGCCCCGATACCTGATATACCACTGAGCGTAACTACCACAACCGATGCTACTACTGTAGAGATAGTATCGATAGTTGATGGGACAACTGTAGAGGAGAGTGGGGCCTTATTTGAGGTCCTCAAGATAACCTAGTCGCGGTTATTCATTGTCTTAAAGTAGTTTACACAAAGATTTTAGGAAGAGAGGTAGTCTTGTGTGTAAGTTGCGCTGGTGCCTAGGGCGCCCAAGTATGTCCTCGATTCCCAGTTTTACATTGCTAGATGCAATGGGGACAGTGCATATGCTTTAGTTGGGGGTTAGGGTGTACCACCGCCACTACGAGTTATAATTGTCTTGTTTCAAAACCCGTAGGCCATAGTATAAATGATGAACCAGAATGTGTATGTGTGTTTGATTGTGTGTTGCTTAAGTGAGCAGAATAAGGGGCATAGGCAGTCAATAATATTGTGCAAAATGATTATGGTCAAAAAAGTTTTACTAAAAAAGTTATACCCCTCTTCAAAAAAATTTGGTTGTGACAAACTGTGTGATTTGTATGCATGTGAGATTACTGAAAATCCCTTAATGGAATTAGAATTAGGTACAAAATAATTATGGCTTGTAGGTACATAAATTGGATAGGTCGTGACTAGCATGTGACCCAGTACAAAGTGAGTGTGAGGCGTTACTTAGTTTTAGTATGTACGGAGTCCTGAAATTGCTTGGTTGGTTTTGCCTAGAACATAGGATGTTTGGGGTAGGACATGATCATAGGACATTTTTTATCAGTCTACTCGAGCCTAAAATGCCAAACCAAATGAGATAGGAATCCCTTGATCCCAATTTTTTAGGCTAATTGATCAACTTTTTTGCGTACACTAATTTCATCTTCCCACTTGACTATAATAAACCTTTTTTGGCCCTGGTCCTCCTTAGACATTGTCACCTCAACTCTAGAAAATCACTTAAGTTGAGGGTGGCAATTATAGGGGTGCATAGTAAAAAGTGAGTACGAAGAAAGAAGTGTAGATAGAAAAATAATTGAAGGTAGGTATGGTAGAAATAAAAGAAAAAGAAAAACAAAATGCATGAGAAAGAAAGAATACCACACCAGGCCTAAAAATAGGCATGAAAAAGAATAAAAGGGAGAAATAAGAGAGAATTAAATTTAAAATGGTAGAAAAAGTGGATCCCTAAGAAAGCGTGGTGCCAAGGAGGTTGAGTCACTTAAAAGTCCCTAAATATGACATAACCAACTCTACGCCTATGTTATAAGCCAAATAAAGTCCTATAGTGATCTTAGCCTGACTGTCTAAAAATTTACATGATAAGCATAAGGGAAAGCCTCTGGCACTCTGTGTACACTAATTAGAACTTCGTTGTGAGTGTGAACATTTCTAGACTATCCCTAAAATAATAGTCTGAATTAAAATGAGTGATAGGGACTTCGTTGACTGTGAGGGTGCATGAGTTGTAATATCGATTTAAATATTTGTCCAAGTAGTGTATATTGCTTAGGCCTAGTTATTTGTCGCTAATGTAATGCCATTATTAGATTGGTATGGGTTAACTGTAGTACTGGTTCATTATACACAGTAGCATTTGAAATAATAGAATAGGAGGGGAGTATAAAGTGTTCTTGAATTGACTGATAAATCGACTGCTAAATATGTCACAAACTCGTCAAAGTTAAGCCATTGTATTTTTGTGGGGTTGATCTCTTTTTTTCCCAAGGACATGCAAATATTCTAAGTTGAGGGTGTTTATGTGTTGTGGAAACATGGCACATTCGATGCTTAAAACAAGGAATTTATGCTTAGACTTAGGTTATTTTGGTGGATATGATGTGTTTGTTGCTTAATTGCAGGGAATTTAGGTATGAAGTACCTTGAAATGAAAAGTGGAAGAAAAAGTTGTGAATATGTTGAAATCTGTTCTATCTACGAGTTGTCAAATCATCATATGACTCGTAACCTAACTCGTTAACAATATAGTGGCAAAAGTCAAGCTAATAATCTAAGTGAAGACTAACCACGACTCGCATAGTGTGACTACGAGTAGTGAGGAGCAATCATAAAGTGAGCAGAGGCCAAAGCTAAAGTCCAGAGGTAAACTCACAGAAGACCACGAGTTGTAAGGTTTGATTACAATTCGTAGTGGGAAATCATAAATAGACTGATCTTCAAAACCCTAAAGTTCAAAGCTCAAGTGATAACAAGTGAAGACCACGAGTCGTAAGGTCTCACTATGACTCATGGTGATGAGTCGTAAAGACAATAGTATCTTGAAGTCCTGGAGATAAAAGTTTACTGGAATGCTGAAGACAAACTGAATATGACTCGTAAAGAGATGTTACGAGTCATAAGGATTTCCAACTTAAGTTTTCCTATTACATTTTTATTAGGATTTCATTATTATATTGAGATACTATAAATACCTTAGGGTTATTCTTTTATTAGGTTTCGCACTTTTACATTACTTTTGATACTTAGCATACTTTGATCATTGAGATTTTTGTTCTTGAGATTTTGGGTTCGTATTCAATTGGAGAATTTGGATATTCTCTCTTTCATTATTGTGAAATTAATTACAAGTGTTCCTTATTGATTATCATGGATTGTTGTATAAACATGAGCGGCTAATTTCCTTGACTAGGGTTGTGGGAACCCTGGTAGTTAGCTATGATGTTAGGCGTATTTACACGCCTAAAGCACCTTAATGTACCCATATTTTAGCTAAGTTTTGAGGACAAAATATATAATTCCTACACTATTAGTCCTTTTTCCTGTAAGTGAGCTAACCAACGTGATTAGTAAGTTTTCAGGAATAAATGATGAAGATTTCAGCATTTTATGGACTGTTGGACGCCAAAGGAAACTTCACGTAAGAAGGAAGGCAGCTTCTGGAAGCTTGTGGACTGAAAGCGATGCATGGAGAACTTGTCCCGGGCAAAAACAGCATTTCTAAAGACTTGGGGGATCAGCAGTAACTTATTAGGATTAGGACAAGTATGCAGTAACCCAGTAGGACTAGGACAAGGATAAAAACCCTATTTCAGTAGGACTAGGAGAAGGATGTTATAAAAACCCTATTTGCTGAATTTTTCAGCAATCTTTTATTATTCTCACTCATTCACTTTCAATTCATTCGTTGTTGACATTATTCTTCATCTATTCGACTTTTAATTTTCACGACAAGAGAAATGCTACTAGCAAGGAATTCACGCCACAAGTGATGCCAATACTTCCTTATCATGATATTGTTATTGCTTTGGTATGATGATATCCTCGTGGTTTTCCTTCACAATTATGAGTAGCTAAACTTCTCTGTTAGGGTTATGGAAGCCTTATGAGATACTATCTATTTCTATGAGTTTATGAATTCTTGATACGTATGTTGCTTATATCATTACTCTCTTCATCTTAATTGAATTCTTGTGGTTGCAAACATATAGAATACGCCAGTATAGCATTAACTTGTTCGAAAGAAAAGTTACATGTCTGGAAAAGAGAGAATGACAAGGAAATAGGGCTATCAACCCCTATTTAAAAGTTAGTGCCGTAACTGGATTAACCTCTTGGAGAATTCGTACCATTATTATACGTTTTTAGCTCGAAAGAATTAAAGTGATATAATCCTTGATGGTCGAAAGACACTAGGATTTACCATAGAATACGAATCTCTATAAGCGCATGCATGTCTGAATTCCGCATAACTCATAGCCAATAGATACGTAAAACTCATAAGGTGGACATAACCCTAACTTACAATTCTCATTGATTTAAAACCTACTAAACATTCCGTTTTTCTTTGTTATTTTGATACTCTTAATTCACGCTACAATTAAATCCCCCCTTTTCGTAGAATTTTCGATCAACAATCTACTAATCGTTGCATACTTAGTGACCAAGTATTCCCTGTGGGATTCGACACCCAACTCAGTTGGGTTCTATATTTGACAACGACCGCTTACACTCTTACGAGAGCTGTAGTTTGAGCGTTATCAAATTTTGGCGCCGCTGCCGGGAAATACAGTTGTCAACTAAGTTTGTGATAGTTACTAGACCCTTTGGTAAAAAATTCTCAGATATTACTTTTAGTTGTTGTTTTTGTTTTATTCAGGTTTATTTGAAGTGCATGCCAAACACTCGAAGTTTAGGTCAACCGTTATTACCCATAAATCCTGAACCTCAACTTATTGGCAGAATGGATGCACAGCGTGACATTGACAGAAGGGCGGCTCAACAGGAGCAGGCTAGATTAGCTGCACTGGCAGCTGCTCAAGTGCATCAACAGAATATTGATAACCCAGGTCAGGCAACAAATCCTGATGATGAGGACCTGGGTGATGATGAGTTACTTAATCCACAGCGTGCAGATGAGGTGGCAGCACCTGTAAACAGAAGAGATTGTTAAGCTAGAATGAGACCTGACCGCTGAGCTATGCAGGCTCCTTTTGATGATGATGATGACGATCTGGATGGAGCTGGTGCCACAGGGGCTATTATTCCTCCACCCTTGGCACCCGGAGCTAAGTTCAATATCACTAGCACCATGATTCAGTTATTGCAGCTCAAGGGGTTATTTGGTGGACTCGCAGGAGATGATCCGAATATGCATCTGATCAACTTTATTTCAACATGCAAGTCGTTTGACAATCCAGGAGTTGGGTAGAATGCAATTCGACTGCGTTTATTTCCATTGTCTCTGTCTGGGGAGGCAACTCTATGGTTGAACGGGCTAACTCCTGATTCTATTACTAATTAGAGGCAAATGAAAGACGCTTTCCTAGAAAAATTCTTTCCACCATCCATGAGAGCCCAATTACGGGATTAGATCAGCAATTTTCGACAGCTTTCAACTGAAGCTCTCCACGAAACATGGGAGAGGTTCAAGAAGAAGCTTATGTGGTGCCCAAACCATCAGATGATGAATATCCACTTGATGGAAATATTATATAGGGCTTTGAACTCGGTGACAAAGCCAGTGGTAGATAATGCTGCAGGTGGGTCATTCATGGACCTTACTTTTCTTGAGGCAAGTGATATGCTAGATCGTATGACAAAGCAGAGTAGATCTTGGCATACCAGGGATTCATAGGTAGAAAGATCTACCGTATCTATTGGCTTGACTGCAGAGCAGAGGCGTAGACAAGAGGAACGTGACCAAAATATGGCTCACATGAAAATGCAGATGGATTTTCTTACCAAGAACTTATTATCATGGAAGACCGAAAAGGTTAAGGTCGTTGTATCATAGGGAAGAGATGAATCCAACTCTGAGGAAGAAGCGAACTACTTGAATAATCAGGGGGGTTTCGAGGCAATGCCCAAGGAAACCAAGGTCGGAACTATTATGATAAATCTGGATACAAGGACCGCGATCAAGGTGGTTGGAAGAATAAGACTGACAGGAGTGGTTTGTATGTTCCTCCTGGAAACCGTGAGGCTGTGGCGTCTGGCTCTGGGAAGATGCCGATGGAAGATATGATGGCGAAGCTGTTGAAGGGAGTAGAGGCAACTAATACGGGAGTGTATGAGGTGAAGAACGATTTGTCTTCAATAAATCAATTAGTTAACTCGCATTCTACTGCAATAAAGCAACTAGAGCAGCAATTGAGTCAACTTTCAGCAGCATTAAATCAAAGAAAAGCTGGAACACTACCTAGCGACACAGTGCAAAATCCAAGAAATGATGGATCGTGTATGGCTATCACCACCTGAAGTGGTAAAGTATTGGAAAATCCATCCAAAGGCAAGCAGGTGGTTGATGATATAGAAGATAATGAGATCATTGCAGAACCAAAAGATGTCGAAGCAGCTGATGAGGTTGTTTGTGACGTCACCTCTCAACGTCCACAGCCTGAAAAGATCGCCGAATTGAAGCAAGATGAAAAGAAAGCGGTGGAGAAAACTATTCCCCTTCCACCACCACCTTTTCCTCAGAGATTGAAGAAGAAAGCTGACGATACCAGGTTTAATAAGTTTATGACTATGTTGAAGCAACTAACTATTAATGTTCCTTTGGTCGAGGCACTGGAACAAATGCCTGGGTACGCAAAATTTATAAAGGATCTTTTGACAAAGAAGCGGGCAGCAAGTTATGAGTTGACGGATACTGTTCATCATTGCAGTGCAATCGCTACCAGATCACTAGTTCAGAAGAAGGCTGACCCCCGGTGCCTTCACTATTCCTTGCACTTTTGGATCTTTGAATTTTTCCAAGGCATTTTGCGATTTAGGAGCCAGCATCAATTTGATGTCGCTATATATTTATAGAAAGTTGGGGTTGGGTGATCCTACTCCAACCAATATGAGGCTTGTGATGGCAGATAGGTCGGTAAAATGACCTGTTGGTATTTTATATGATGTATTGGTGAAGGTTTCTTCATTCATCTTTCCGGCAGACTTCGTTATTCTGGACTGTGAGGTGGACTCTGAAGTTTCCATAATCTTGGGTCGCCCTTTCATTACAACAGGGAGTGTGCTTATTGATTTAAGAGCGAATGAGCTTTTATTTCGGATGAATGACGAAGTAGTCCGCTTTGATGTATGCAAATCAATGAAGCAACCCAAAGATCTTAACGTGTTCTCGGTAGCTGATGTTTATTTTGATGATGAGAAAGAATTATCCGTAGAGGAGCAGCTTATTGTTGACCCATTGGCGGCTGTGCTTATGAATATTGAGCGTGAGGATGCTGAAAATTATGAAGAAACTATTTGTTCTCTAACAGGAATAGGGTCGTATCCTTATGCTCCCAAGAAGCTGGACCTCGATCTCAAAAATCGGCCTACACCACCAGCTAAACCATCCATTGAAGAGCCACCAATGGTAGAATTGAAGGAGCTACCCAGTCATCTAAAGTACGCATTCTTGGGAAGTGGAAACACCCTCTCGGTTATTGTGGTGGCTGACTTAGGTGAGCAGCAAGTTGCAGCTCTCATCGTTGTTCTAAGGAAATACATGAGAGCCATCGGTTGGACCATCGCTAATATTATTTGTATTCCGCCTGGGATATGTATGCACAAGATTCAGCTTGAAGAAAATTACATACCCACTATTGAGCATCAAAGACGTTTGAATCCACTTATGCAAGAGGTGGTGAAGAAAGAAATTATTAAGTGGTTAGATGCAGGGGTAGTGTATCCAATCTCTGACAGTAAATGGGTGAGTCCGGTACAGTGTGTGCCCAAAAAGAGGGCATGACGGTAGTTGCAAACGAAAGGAATGAGCTAATTCCACTCAGACCTGTCACAGGGTGGAGAGTATGCATGGACTACCGGAAGCTGAATTCATGGATGCTTAAGGATCACTTCCCAATGCCATTCATGGACCAAATGCTTGATCGATTGGCAGGGAAAGGATGGTTTTTCTTCTTAGATGGTTACTCCGGCTATAATCAAATCTGTATTGCTCCCAAAGACCAAGAGAAGACAACGTTTACATGCCCATATGGTACGTTTGCCTTCAAACGTATGCCATTTGGGCTATGTAACGCACCCGCCACTTTTCAGCGTTGTATGATATCCATTTTTTCTGATATGGTTGAAGACACCTTGGAGGTATTCATGGACGATTTTTCAGTTGTGGGTGAGTCGTTCAAATCGTGCTTGGCGAATCTAAGTATGGCGTTACAGAGATGTGTTGAATTCAACTTGGTGCTAAACTGGGAGAAGTGCCACTTTATGGTTAAAGAAGGTATTATTCTTGGGCATAAAATTTCCGAAAGTGGAATTGAGGTGGACGAGCTAAAATTGAAGTCATCGAGAAACTACCACCTCCAATCTCTGTAAAGGGAGTTCGTAGTTTCCTCGGGCATGCAGGTTTTTATCGAAGGTTCATTAAAGACTTTTCCAAGATTGCTAGTCCGTTATGCAAGCTTTTGGAGAAGGATGCAAAGTTTGCCTTCGGTGAATATTGCTTGAAGGCATTCGAATGCCTCAAGGGGAAGCTAATTGAAGCTCCTATCATTGTGGCACCTGATTGGTCCCTACCATTTGAAGTTATGTGTGATGCAAGGGGAGTAGCTTTAGGTGTTGTACTTGGCCAGAGAAGAGAAAAGTTATTTCATCCAATCTACTACGCGATCAAGGTCTTGAACGGAGCCCAGAAGAACTATACTGTCATGGAACAAGAGCTTCTAGCAGTTGTTTATGCTTTTGAAAAGTTATGTGCTTACTTGTTAGGAACCAAGGTGGTAGTTCATACAGACCACGCAGCTCTGAGATATTTAATGTCAAAGAAGGACGCAAAACCAAGGCTAATTCGATGGGTATTATTGCTGGAAGAATTTGATTTCGAGGTGAAAGATAGAAAAGGTTGCGAAAACCAAGTAGCTGATCATCTATCTAGACTTGAGAACGAGCATATTGCGCATCCTGATATTGAGATTGATGATGCATTCCTCGATGAAGAGATCCTAGCCACGATGATGGAAGAGTTACCATGGTATGCAGACTTTGCAAACTTCGTGGTAAGTAATGTGATGCCTGTGAATCTGTCTTTTCATCAAAAGAGGAAGTTCATGCATGATGTAAAACACTACTTCTGGGATGAGCCATATTTGTTTCGACGATGCGCGGATGGTGTTATCAGGCGATGCATATCTCATGTGGAAGTGCCGAGTATCTTGGAAGCAAGTCATGCTTCCCAAGTTGGGGGACACCATGCAGGTGGTCGAACAGCAAGGAAGGTATTGCAAAGCAGCTATTATTGGCCTTCGATATTTAGAGATGCCTACGAATTTGTGAGAAGATGTGACCAATGTCAGAGACAAGGAACGATTTCAAAGCACCATGAGATGCCCATGTCAAAAATTATTGAAGTAGAGCTGTTTGATGTGTAGGGTATTGATTTCATGGGCCCATTCGTAAATTCGTTTGGGATGAAATATATACTAGTTGTTGTCGACTATGTATCCAAATGGGTAGAAGCAGTAGCGCTGGACGATAATGAAGGAAAGCGTGTTGTAGCATTCTTGAAGAGAAATATCTTCTTTCGTTTTGGGGTACCACGTACCATCATAAGCGATGGAGGATCACACTTTTGCAACAAGCTGTTCAAATCCGTGTTGGTGAAATATGGGTTCAAGCAACATAAGGTAGCCACGCCTTATCACCCACAAACTAGTGGACAGGTAGAGGTTTCTAATCGAGAGATCAAGCAGATCCTTGCTAAGACTGTAAACGCTAATAGGAAGGATTGGTCTCGGAAGTTGGACGATGCACTATGGTCTTATAGGACTGCATTTAAAACGCTAATTGGCATGTCCCCGTACCAACTAGTTTATGGGAAAGCTTGTCACTTGCCCATTGAGCTCGAGTATAAAGCATTATGGGCGTTGAAGCGACTGAATTTGAATTGGGATGATGCCATGAATATGAGATTGGAGCAGCGGAATGAGATGGATAAATTCCGTCTACATGCGTATGAAAGATCAAACTTCTACAAGGAGTGGATGAAAAAGTATCATGATCAACGGATTGTTCAACGAAACTTTAAAAAGGGTGATATGGTACTTCTTTTCAATTCCAGACTGAAGATATTCCCAGGTAAGTTAAGGTCCAAATGGTCTGGTCCGTACAAAATTAGCCAAGTCTACTCGTCTGGAGTAGTTGAGCTAGAAGACAATAATGGTGTTGTCTTTAAGGTGAATGGCCAATGAGTAAAACCATATATCGGTCCTCTTGACTCGATGAAATGCATGGCCACCATCTATCTCGACGAAATCTAAGTAATCAAGATAACTATGTCGTGCCGCGACAATAAATCAAGCGCTTGGTGGGAGGCAACCCATCATTTTTAATTGTTTTTGTTGTTTTTGTTTTCCTAGGATTTTGTCAATCCACGACCAAAACTAAGGCGCTTGATGGGAGTCAACCCATCGTACTAATCATTTTTGTTGTTGTTGAATAAGTGTAGGTGCAAGAGGTGTAACGGAGGAGATTGGTTTCAAATTTTGATTTGGAAGTATTGCATGTTGAAGGTGGTAAGTTGGGAATGAAGAAGCAAAAGGCTATGAGTTAGGCATTGCCTATGAAAATCTAGGCAACGAACAAGGCAAGGCCTATGCTATGGCCTAAGCTCTCTGAATCTAGAATGCCATGGCATAGGCGCCTCCTATGCCTAACAATGCCATAGCATAGGCGCCGCCTATGCAAAAGCCCTTTGTCTCTGAATCTAGAATGCCATGGCATAGGCGCCACCTATGCCTAATAATGCCATAGCATAGGCGCCGCCTATGCAAAAGCCCTTTGTCTCTGAATCTAGAATGCCATGGCATAGGCGCCGCCTATGCCTAACAATGCCACAGCATAGGCGCCGCCTATACTCAACTAGGCTTTGCAAAAGGGGCCGCCTATGCCAAGCATAGGCAAAGCATTAGGCGCCGCCTATGCTCACTTTTTGGTCTCCTAATCCGATTCCAAACGGGTCAAAACCCGACCCAAGCTTGTACTATAAATAGAACCTTAGTCTTAGAACAAAATTCCATTGCAAACTCAACCTAAGCGCCGCCTACCTCTCCAAAATCTCTCAAAAATTTTCTTTTTGCTCTTTTAACTTTGCAAGAACATCTTCCGAGGCCATCAACCAAGTAAGTACTTCTTTGCTCTTCTTTTATACTCCGTAAAGTACTACACCACTACGCCTATAATAAATTGTTAAATCTTGAAGTAGTGTGGGTGATTTGAATGTGGTTGATTTGTTGTGATACAACTAAGTGAGTGAAAGAATATGTATGGGTATTCTAGGCTTGGTTCCAACCTGAATTTGATTTTGATACACTGTCACACTTTTGCGGAATCGACATGGTTAAGATAATTGCATAATCTTGTAACTCGAAAGCTTGTATGTTTGAATGACTTGTCCATCGAGATGAAAATCATGGTTAACTACAAACATGAGATGTTGTGATTATTTCTAAGCCATAAATTGATATGATATCTATGTAGTAGTTTTGTTCAAAGAGATGCATTAGTCCAAACATAAAAACATAGTTAAGAATACATGAAAAAGAATTGAAAAGGATAGTGAAGATGACAAGAAAAGTATGACTGCGCTGAATATTTGTTGGAACATAACACCTAAATGTAGGGCGATGAAGTCTGAGTAATCGACATCTTTTACTTAATTAAGTTTGTCCCAAATTAAGTGTGGGGTAGTGCCACTACTGTTGGTTTGTCGATTGTATCTACCGAGATGAAGCTAACATGACTATTATTTTAATCTCAGGTACAATAGCACCAAAAAGTCGACCCGGAAAACAAAAAGCATCTACCTCACAGAAAGGCCAGAAAAGGGGAAGAAAAGAGCAAGCTGAATCCTCCTCGCTGCAAATACCTCGATGCATGTACGGGATAAAATGGGTCCTAGAGGCGAAAGGAAAGGAGTGGTACAAGAACAATAAAGTAAAAAAATATGTTCATGTGGAGTTGATACAAAAGGAGAGCCTAGCAAAGAAAGAACCCCACATTTTGGCTAAAATCATGGCGCTACATCTTGATTTCATTTTACAAGATATGGGAGAATTCAATCTTGATATAACGCAAGAATTCTATGCCAATTGGTCCCCAAAGACTACCGGAAGTGAAGTGAAGATTCGGGGCCAAGTCTTGCAACTGAATGCGGAGTTCTTCAACTCTTTTCTGGGTCTTCCATCTATGGATCCATCACCGCTTAAGGATCTTTATCGCAGACCTCCATACAGGGCAATCAGACACACACTGTGCGGAACAAGATCAATGGCACGGTGAAGTCGTCACAAGGATACCGGTCGGCACAATACCTATCTGTATGCCTCCTTGAATAGAGAAGCTCGGATATGGTTGTGGATAGTCAATTTTTGCCTGATTCCAGGGTCACAGTACACAAAGATCACACGTGATAGAGTGTTCTTGGTGTACGCTTTGATGACGAACATCCCCATCAACATTGGGGCGATTATTCGATCTTTAATGCGTAAGGCCAGGCTGCATAAGAGGTCCCACTTCAGCTTTGGCAATCTGTTGACTGCGATATTGAGGAAGGAGGGCATCGAAGAGGAACCTGCAGATCATAAGCTTCCACACAACCCGAAGAAGGTTGACCTCACAAAGGTTAAAGCTGCTGAATCCATGCATGGCGTCAACCTAACCACTGCAGAAAGACATGCTCGCGACGAAAGCTTCTCCCGCCATTTATATGGCATGATGAGGTTTACCATGATGAGCGGGGGTCATGTTCCAACTGCTGCAGAGCTCCCACAGTTGGATTACGACTACCCAATGAATGAGCATGTGAGGGCTATGTGTGGAGTAGGTGTATATTTTGAGGAACCTCTTGATGATGACATGCCAACCGATGATGATCGACGAATGCCAGACTCCGACGTGGAGGAGAACTCTGATGACGATGACTCTGATGATGATTCCGATGCAGGGGGTATGACCCCAGACATAGAGGATGAGTCCGACTAATCAGGTTCTTTTTATTTATTTTCCACTGAGGGCAGTGTGTCCCGTCTAAGTGTGGGGTGCTAGTATTTGTATGCTATACTTCTTTGTCTGCATTTGCATTTATTCTAGTTCTTGTTTGTTTTAATTAGTCGTAATTAGTTAGTTTAATTTTAATTTTTTTAGATTTTGCATGAAATTGTTCTGATAGACGGCATGGTAGTATAACAAGAGTTTGTGCTAAATCATTACTATTGAGACATTCAAGCTCTACATGTGACTCATTGTGTGATAATTGTGTGGTTTAATTCATTCATCTGTTGGGTCAAAAGTCTATACTGCTCCCAATAAAGTTGACCATGTGTCTTATGTGTGTGAGGATATAGTATATTCTATGTTGTGACTGATACTAGAACTTGCCTGGTGTGTGGGTAAAGCAAAATAAAGAGTGTGATTTTAGGAGATGATTTAGGTATTTCTTTGGCAGCCTGTGATTGTTTACCTTCTTTTTACCTACCCATTGACATTTCCTTAGTTAACCCCCTTTGAGCCTTTAGCCATTTTCTTTGACAGCCTCATATGTAAGCCTAATCCATTTTTTTTCAAGACCATAATTTGATCCAAATTCCTAAGTGCTTTAAATTGTGAAGTTATGTGACAAAATAAGAGGAAATTGGGTGAGAGTAATGCCTTAGAGTGTACTGGTACTTGAATTTGTTGTGAAAAAGAGTGGCTATCATAGATGTGTGTTATAAAACAAAAAAAAAGAAAAGAAAAGAAAAAGAAATAGAAAAACAAAAAAATAAATTGTGTTTATGATTAAATAAAAACATAGTTATGCTTGAATGGCAAAATAGGTGAAAAGGGGTGATAGATGAAAGAAAGGTAGCAGGGTTGATTAAAAGAGAGTGTTAATGGCATAATGTGATGTATTAAAGCGCTTAGGAACATAGTCACTATTTCTGGCCAAAATAGTCCTACCCGTCCCTTAGCCTACATTACAACCTGTAAAAGATCTATTTGATCCTAAACTTAGCATTCTGATATTAGTGGAGCATTACACTAAGGGCAAGCCTATGGTCTTCAGTTGCAACATATGAATTCTTTGTGAGAGTGAGAGCAAGGATAATCTTATACCCATGTTTTGAAAAATAAAATACTTGTGAGTAATTATGGGTGATATATTGTGAGACACACATGGTTTATGAGTTTTGGGTAGTCTTGTATGATTCTTTGTGCCTTAACTTTTGAATACGAATTAACCATCATCACGAGTCTATGTTGGAGGTTGAATTGTTTCTAGTAGTGATCAGAAAACTACTCTTTGTTGATAATTGTCGTGCCTATCTTGATGAATATTTTGTGTTACTGCTGTGATTTCTAGTTAGATGATTGCATGGACGTAATATTTTGTTTGAGGATGAACAGAGCTTTAAGTGTGGGGTGTTGATGTTAGGCGTATTTACACGCCTAAAGCACCTTAATGTACCCATATTTTAGCTAAGTTTTGAGGACAAAATATATAATTCCTACACTATTAGTCCTTTTTCCTGTAAGTGAGCTAACCAACGTAATTAGCAAGTTTTCAGGAATAAATGATGAAGATTTCAGCATTTTATGGACTGTTGGACGCCAAAGGAAACTTCACGTAAGAAGGAAGGCAGCTTCTGGAAGCTTGTGGACTGAAAGCGATGCATGGAGAACTTATCCCAGGCAAAAACAGCATTTCTAAAGACTTGGGGGATCAGCAGTAACTTAGTAGGATTAGGACAAGTATGCAGTAACCCAGTAGGACTAGGAAAAGGATAAAAACCCTATTTCAGTAGGACTAGGAGAAGGATGTTATAAAAACCCTATTTGCTGATTTTTTCAGCAAGCTTTTATTATTCTCACTCATTCACTTTCAATTCATTCGTTGTTGACATTATTCTTCATCTATTCGACTTTTAATTTTCACGACAAGAGAAACGCTACTAGCAAGGAATTCACGCCACAAGTGACGCCAATACTTCCTTATCGTGATATTGTTATTGCTTTGGTATGATGATATCCTCGTGGTTTTCCTTCACAATTATGAGTAGCTAAACTTCTCTGTTAGGGTTATGGAAGCCTTATGAGATACTATCTATTGCTATGAGTTTATGAATTCTTGATACGTATGCTGCTTATATCATTACTCTCTTCATCTTAATTGAATTCTTGTGGTTGCAAACATATAGAATACGCCAGTATAGCATTAACTTGTTCGAAAGAAAAGTTACATGTCTGGAAAAGAGAGAATGACAAGGAAATAGGGCTATCAACCCCTGTTTAAAAGTTAGTGCCGTAACTGAATTAACCTCTTGGAGAATTCGTACCATTAGTATACGCTTTAAGCTCGAAAGAGTTAAAGTGATATAATCCTTGATGGTCAAAAGACACTAGGATTTACCATAGAATACGAATCTCTATAAGCGCATGCATGTCTGAATTCCGTATAACTCATAGCCAATAGATACGTAAAACTCATAAGGTGGACATAACCCTAACTTACAATTGTCATTGATTTAAAACCTACTAAACATTCAATTTTTCTTTGTTATTTTGATATTCTTAATTCACGCTACAATTAAATCCCCCCTTTTCGTAGAATTTTCGATCAACAATCTACTAATCGTTGCATACTTAGTGACCAAGTATTCCCTGTAGGATTCGACACCCAATCCAGTTGTGTTCTATATTTGACAACGACCGCTTACACTCTTACGAGAGCTGTAGTTTGAGCGTTATCAAGCTACGTAAGGGAAGTGGGAGATTTATTTATTCAACTATCTTTGCGTGTATTGCAATATTCTTCGTATTTATTAAACCCAAGTTACTACATAAGTGTAGGGATTGGTTGTATTCAAGAACATCCTCATAAGGAAGTTTAAGTTTGGGAAAAAGATATTACAACAGTGATTCGGGGCTACCAACCCTCGTCTAATCAACTCGGGACTCAAAAAGTGAGAGTTGTACTAAAGTTATAAATAAGGGATAGCAAGGCAACACCCTGAGACTCACAAGGTAAAGGGTGAATCAATGCGTTCACAAGATGATTGATAGTACATATCTCATCAAATTTATATGCAGAGCAGGAGGGTAGGTGGATTGAGTACGAGAATCTTATGTTGTTGTGAAGCCTGGGAGAACACAGACCTAGTATTCGTCTTCTATTGTTTACAAACTCAAGCATTCAAGTTTTGTTACTTGTAACTTTTGACTTCAAATTCCCCCCATTTACTTTTTCGCATTGCTCGTGGATTTTGTTACACTTGAAGATACTGTTCAACGTCTTTTTGTGGGTTTGACCCCAACCTGGTTTGGGTTACTATATTTGATATTGACCGCAGCCTACTTCTTTGAAGGTTAGTTTTGGGGTGACATCAACAACTAGAGTTAGTTTTTAGACTGATTACAATACAGTTATTATAATAAAGTCACAACAGAGGTATTGTGAAGGTTGAGGATTAACAGTTTAATCCTAGAGTAGCAAGAGTTTGTAATTCTGAAGTTTCTTAATGTTATTGGATTGGATGATAATCCTACACGGTAGGTCATATTTTTTCCTCCCTCAAGAAAGTAGGTTTCCATGTAATATCGTGTGTTTTTTAGTTATCTTATTTTATTTCTATTGTATAGTTCTATTGTTTTTTATCTGTATAAAGGGCTTGGTCCCTTAACGATAATGGAATTATACATACCTTTAATTGGAATTAAAGCTAATACTTCCAAAATGGTTAACACTTAGGAAGGATCTAACCCTAATGGTAGCTCTACCTAGTCGTGAAAAAGGTCAATCAACAACTAGGCCACCCCGTTTAAATGTTGAGTACTATGGGTGGTGGAAAACTTGTATGCACGACTTTATTATGGCTGGAGATAGTGAACTTTGGGATGTCATACTTTATTGAGCTCATGTGCCCATAAAATCAGTCAAAGTGGGAGGGGTCACTATGTCTATTCCTAAAACCAGAAAAAGTATGGTAAAGTTGATAGAAAAAAGATAAGAGAAAAGCTACCAAGTAAAGAAGTTTCTAATATAGGGCGTAAGAGCATATGAGTATAACAATATCTCTCATAGTGAATCAACCAAGGAGATATAGAAGTGTATGTAGACTGCACACGAAGGTAGTATTAAGGGAAAGAGTCCAAAGTCAACATGTTTATGACCCAATATGAAACCTTTACCATGAACAAAAGAGAGTCTATTCTGGAGATGTATAAAAGATTCACAACTATTACAAATAAACTCTACTATTTATATGAAGTGATAAGGCCAAGCAAGCAGGTTTGGAAAGTTCTTAGTATTTTGTCAAATATTGGGAAAGCAAAGTTGATGCAATTACTGAGGCTCGTGATCTCAAAAATTCTCACCACGGATGAATTGATAGGAAATTTGAAGACTCATGAGCTGAAGAAACAATAAGATCAAGGAAGAAAAGAACCCAAGAAGGAGAAAATACTAGCACTTAAAGCTGAAAGAGGTGATTAAATTGATGATGATAAGGATATGTCTTATCTCACTATGAGATTCTAGAAGGCATTTAGAAGAAATAGATGCTTCTCTACAAGGGTTCCATTAGTAGATCAGTTGGAGCCAATCATTTGAGCCACAAGTGCGGAAACTAAGTCAATTTATCCAGGATTTTTCTCAACACAAAGTTGAGTACAAGGAATATGCAAGGAATGGAGATGACAATGGAAAGAAGAATGATCGAGTCCCTAACAAGTTCAAAAAAGTTGCAACTATTAATCAGGTTTTCAAGTAAACTTTGGATGCTTAGGTAGACTCCTTTGGTGAGTCAAATGCCTTGGAACATCCTGAAGATGCCTCAATTATGGTGACTAAAAATAAATATTATATATTCAACTCACACTTTGATCTTGTGACAAAATCAGTTGATAAAAATGATGACAAGGTAACTTACTTTGATATTAAAAAACTTCAAGATTACACACTAAAGGAACTAAATATCTATCTAATTTCTTCATAGAAACTAAAGGATTACTCTTAAGAAAAATATTGATGAATCTAAAAGTGAGAAAACTATTTTATGTGTTCAAATTACTGAGATATAAGAAAAATATGGCATGTTGTTGACTAGAAATTTATCTTTGTATGATAAGTTTAAAGAGACTTCTCACCATGGCACAAAAGTAAAAGGTGAAGGAAGTAACCTCTAATTTAATCTTGAAAAAAAGTTGAACCAGTCTAACCTAGATCTTACTACTCTTAAGAGAAATATGGAACTTGAGAAGAACCTCGTCTGTGTGAAAAGTGAACTCAAAAATTTCCTTTGATGGACAACATCTTCAAAAGTCCTAGATAGTCTAACTAGTTAGAGGTCAAGTAATGGTCATGGTCTCGACTATCAAAATATGAATCGCCTATACAATCCCAATAACAAGTATGTGTTTGTTGCTCTTACTATGGTAGAAATGGCCATAAGAAAGTTTTTTGTCCAGTGAAAATATCTGCTGAAATGAAGTATTCTACTTACCTTGAGAAGAAGGAACATAAGGGAACATCAGGTCCTAAATATAAAAGGACCAAGTTGCCTGTATGGAAAAATAAAAGTTTAATTCTTCCTTTTGTCTGTTTATTGGGAACTCAAATTAAAATGGGTTCCCAAGTCTAAAAAATAATGTTTGTTGTAGAAATAAGCGAGATAAAACAGACATGGATGGTTCATAGACATGACTACTCAAAACATATAATTGGAAAGATGAAAGGTTTTCTCTCACTCAAAGGTATCCAAGAGGAAGTATTTCATTTGGAAATGGTAAATAGGGATATATTCTTGGGGTAGGCAAGATTAAAAAATTACTATCTCATATTATAGAGAATGTATATTATGTTAATGGACTAAAATATAGCCTGTTTAGTATGTCATAAATCAGTGACGGGGAAAATAAAGTTAAATTCATTTCAGAATATTGTATTATAACAAGCCTCAATAATGGTAAAAGGTTATTGACACCTCAAAGAAGCAAGAACATCTACATTGCCAACTTAGGTTCAATCTCTAGAGTTTATATTACATGTCTGAGTGCCCAAGAAGATGAAGAAGAACTTTGGTATAAAAGGTTAGGACATGTTAGTTCCTTTTTGCTCAATAAGCTGATCTCAAAGGACTTAGTTCATGGTTTGTCTAAAATCAAGTTCTTAGATGGTAAAATTTAGGGTGAATATTCAAGAGTCAATCAAGTCAAATCATCCTTCAAGCCCAAAAGCAAGTTAGGTCTTCAAGGCCCCTGGAACTTCTTCATATGGATTTATGCCGACCAATTTAAATTCCTAGCAGAAGAGGCAAGAGATTTATTTTTGTTGTTATGGATGACTACTCTAGGTTCACCAGTAGGCTATTTGTCAAATCCAAGGATGAGACGTTTTTCAGTCATCATCACTTTTGCTAAGCATGTTCAAGCCAAATTTTAAAGTACTATTACAAGGATCAAATTAGATAATAGTACAAAATTTAAAACGTCTAGGTTTGATGAATTTTTCCTACAAAATAGTATTAATCATAACTTTTTAGCTCCCCGTACTCCTCAATATAATGGGTTAAAAGAGAAAAAGAATAGAACCCCAGTGGACGATACAAGAACTATGCTCTTAGATGTCAATGTTTCTCAAAGCATCTGGGAAAAGGCTATGGACACTGCTTGCTATGTGCAAAATAGATGCTTTATCAGGTTTCTATTGGAGAAAACACCTTATAAGATACTATTTCAAAAGAAACCAAGTTAATCTACTTTCATGCCATTGGCTGCAAGTTCTTTATTCTAAGTATTGACGAGGATACTCTAGGTAAATTTGAACCAAAGAGCTACAAAGAAATGTTCTTGGGTTATTCATATACTAATAAGGCATATAGAGTTTTCAAAAACAGAACTCAATGTGTTGAAAAAATAATCAATGTGATATTTAATATATCTGATGATCTAGGAAACAGTGAGTCTCTAAATAATGATGAAATTAAGAAATTACTGCATATTCAAAAATATGACCTTGAGCAAGAAGAAAATGGTACTCTAGTAAAATAAGATGTTGGTGATGATATTGAATCAAATCCACAAGCTCATGAGATCATAGGAGAACCACCCTTTTTTTAGCCCCCTAAAGAAGATGTAAATTCTCCTTTCTAAAAGGTAGTTTAAAGTGATAAATGAAAAAAGGAGAACTAGATCTTACTCAAAAAGGATCATCAGTAAGAAGGTCAAACTAGAAACAAAAAATTTCTCAATATCTGGACAATGTTATTTATCTACTTGATTTAGGCATGCATACTATATTCATGTCCAAGAATTTATGAAATTTACTAGAATTCTATGTCTTTATTTCATAAATTAAGCCCAAAGGTATCAAGAAAGTACTTAAGGATGCAGACTGAATTAATGCCATGCAAGATAAGCTGTATCAATTTGAGAGAAATAAGGTATGACACCTGTTTCCTAAACTGATAGAACTATCATAGGTACCAGGTGGGGTGTTTAGGAACAAACATGATGAACATGGGACTACTAGCAGAAAAAAGTCAAGACAGGTTGTTCAAGGATATAATCAAGAAAAAAGAATTGACTATAATGAGACCTTTGCTCATATGGCAAAAGTGGAAGCTATCGAAATTCTCAATGCCTTTGCAGCTATTATAGGGATCAAACTCAACCATATAAATGACAAAAGTGTCTTTCTCAATGGGTACCTGAAAGAGAAAATGTATGTTAAGTAGCCTCCAGGATTTGAAGATAGGGATTATCCTTTTTATATGTTCAAATTGGACAAAACATTATATGGCCTAAAGCATGCTCCTAGGGCCTGGTATGAATGCTTTTAAAAGTTTATTAGAAAATAGATTTAATAGAAGAATAATTGATAATACTCACTTTATACAGACTAAAGGAAGAAATATGCTCAGATTTCAAATCTATGTGGATGATAGTATCTTTAGGTCTACTATGGATTCATTATGTGATGAATTTTCTAAGCTTACGAGTAGTGAGTTTGAAATAAGTATGATGGGAGAGCTGAACTTCTTCCTTGGTCAGCAAGTGAAGCAAGTGTCAAATGGAATCATGATAAGTCAATGAAAGTATATACGATAATTTTTGAAAAAGTACAACATAGAGGATTTAAAGCCCATTGGCACCCCTATTGGAACCTCATCCAAGTTAGAGAATAAAGAACGTGGTCCCTCTATAAATGATACAATGTATAGAGAAATCATTGGCTCACCACTATATCTTATTGTAAGCAGACCTGATATTATTTTCAGTGTTGGTATATGTGTAAGGTTCTAATATTTTCCTAAAGCGCCACATCTCAAGGAAGCTAAGAGAATCCTCAGATATCTCAAAGAAGTTCCAGACATGGTCCTCTTCTATCCATTAGGTGACAACTGTAAATTGGTAGGATATGCTGATGATGATTGTATAGGGTACCTAGTGACAAGAAAAGCACTTTTGGAATGGTTTTTTTCTTGGATTATCATTAATCTACTGGGAACTAGAAAATAAAATTCAGTAACTCTTTCCACACTAAAAACAGAATAAGTAGTTGTTGCATCCTGTTGTGCTCAACTACTATGGATTAAGAGGCAACTTAAATATTTTAGGGTGAAGAATGATTGTGTACCACCCATGTGTGATAACACTAGTTCTCTCAACATGACTAAGAATTCTTTTCAACACAAGAGGACCAAGCATATTGATATCAGACATCACTTTCTAAGAGATAATGTAAAGAAAGGAATAATTTGCATGAAGTCCTGCAGCACAAAATATCAAATTATTGAAATTTTCACCAAGCCACTAATAATGGACTAGTTCCAAAAGAATTGCTTAAATCTTAGTTTAATAAAGCCCAACTAATCCTTCTTCTCACTTGGATATCTCTTATTTTGTCTAGAAAATTGGATGCAGGTATCCAGGTAATATAATACTTGATCAGTTCTAACTCAGTCTCAAACCCTTATAGGTATACGCTCATGGTAGAAAAGAAGGATAGTAGAAATACACAACAAAAAAAAAATTCCATAGAGGGACCTGTTCCCTCTAAAGGTTAGTCTGACTTTTATTGTTATTGGAATTTTAAAATTAAAACTTACACTTCCACATTAGACATCTCTATTCCAGCCTTTTTGTAGCATTGTCTTGTCAGAGGAATTTCAAGAATCATCTTTATTCTTCACTCGGTATAGTATTTTGCTCTTTCTCTGTCATTGAATCACCGCTCTATGTTTTCTTTTATAGCCTCTAAATTACTTCAAACCTCTTTAAACCCTTTTTGTCTTTCTCAATCATCTCCACAAAATGAACTTATATCTCACCAATCAACTTTCTACTCTCATGAAATGTCTCAAATATATTCACATTCAAGCCCATCAAAGCTTTCAATAGACGAACATACTGTAGCCTCCACTGTTCGAATCAAAACAACCTCTTTAACTGAGGAGTTATGTAACTCTCTAATAATCACTCTAGCGCTAGTTCCCCCTTTGACTCCCTAAATTGTTCAAATCTAAAAGACTCTACCTTGCCCATTTAACTCTCTACACAAATAGATTCCCAAAATTTTTTCAACAAAACCATCAAGGAAGCATATCTAGAAACTATAAATGAGATCTCTAGCAAGCCATCCTCTGAAATGATTCATGTGAATGAACGTAAAGGTGTGTTATTACTGTTGTCAAAGAAATTCCTCCTATTTTAGAGGACCAAAATCAAGGACCAGGTTTTAAAATTATCCAAGGTCATGTTCTAAAGTAAATATTCTTGTAGAGGATGTTGTGTTATTTGAGAAATCTATTGAAAAATTTTGTAAAAGGGATTAACAAGTAGAAGGGAACTCCATCGAACATATTGGTTGTGAGTGAGAATTTTATGTCTATGATAGAGGAGAGTGATGCTACTAGAGATGGCTTTGAGTTTAAGGAAAAATCATATACTATATCTCAAATTCTTTAATACTTTGACAGTTTTCCCCTCCAAAATATAATAGTACTCTTGTGTGTCATATTACTCAATCCCTTAAAGACGACTTTAATATTGAAAGTGATAATTGACCCCTAAATTTTAGAATATAAAAGATATAAGGACCTATAATATCAGTTCCTAAGTATACAATCCAAATGTGGCTCGTACTTCTAGATAAAGCAAATAAAAACTCACACAGGATGTTTTGAAGGAAAATACAGCACAAGATACTCAGAAAAGAAGACTGAAAAGGAGGACCATAGTGAATGATAATGTCTTATCATTGACTGTAGTAAATGTTGATAAAAATGAGGAAAATAAGGAAGTGGAAGCTGATAGGGGAGGAAGTGTAGCCAAAAGACATGGAAAAAGTTATGCCTAAGCCTATTTAAAAGAAGTCTTTAATGGGTTCTAAGAAAAGAAAAGGTGATGATGCACCAGGTCTATTAAAGAAAAGCCATCAATCAAAGAAAAAACACTGAGTCAGAAAAATAAGAACCTGGTACTAAGTTAAATGCACAAGTGAAAGAGTTGACTCGTGAAGAAATTCAAGAAGCTTTAAGGCAATAAACTACTCTTCATGATAGAGTGTTTGATCCATAAAACTCTAAAATATCTAAATGAAGTACTTGGTATCCATGGTGAAATTTCTAAAATAGCTTTACTTGTTTGATCAACCTCTCCCTAATTTGCATGCTGATGAAGTTGTGGAGTTTTATGTTGGGATAGATTTTTGTTCTAACATGTGAAATGAGTGAATATCCATTTGTATGAGAAGGTACTTAATCATATATTAGAATTACCTATTAATGGTATCAGGTCCCTGTGAAAGATAACTTCATAAGAAGTTTCTTGTTATTTCAAGAAAGATGGAAGATGGCAAATCTAATCATCTTTTTAAAAAATAATGAAAAGTAATAATCTAATTATATTTGAGTTTGTGAGTAAAGTAGTGCTCTCACATTCAGAAAAAAGGAATAAGGCCTCTAATGTTGATATATTTGTTATGGAGACCTTGCTTTTTCCAAACATATAAACCTTTCTATACTTATTTTGAAACACATGGATAAGGTTGTCAATATGAAGAAAAACAATCATGGGTTGTCCTATGGTTTTCTATTTAACAAGATGTTCGATTTCTTTAGGGTTCTGCGTGATAAAGGGGTTTCAGGGACCAGAAAGCAGATGTTCACCTTTACCACTTTATAAGAATGCAATTTTTTTAACAAATAAAGTGGTGGGAAAAAATCACTCGGTTGTGTCAGATCTCATCTCTACTCAGGAATGAGCAAATATAGAGGTGAATTGTATGATTCTCTATTTTCTCAAGAGGATGAAAAAATTGCACAACTAACGTTTTCTCTACAATAAACTTCTTTGGGACAGAATAAGGACCTGGTGTGCTGGATGATATAAAGTCTGAAATTGCTCTGCTAACTGGAAAGTTAGAAGAACTAATTAAGAAACTTCTCAAAGCCTATGCTACTGCAGATAAATGCCCCACTCTTCTTCTTATGTCCCTCCCCAAGTCCTCTTTTTAAGCTAGTCTCTGATCCACCTCTTTTATTTTTATTCTCTTATCCTTATCGATCTTTGGTGGTAGCAAGCACGTGTTTACATTTTCTAATTTCTTATGTAATATTTGTTTGACTATCTTAAAAAGAATGATATTTTGCTTAGTGTTTGCCTGCTCTCTGGCCTTGTGCTTTTAATCTTTTGTTCATATTGATGTTGGCCCAATGATTATGAGTTAATCTATTTCAACATACTTTTGATTAATTTACTGCTTAATCTTTTTAATGATGCCAAAAGGAGGAAAATAGGTGATTAGGGAAAACAAATGCACATGGATCTAACATGTGATAAGGGGGAACAAGTGAACACCGTGATAGAAGGAATAGGTACTCGTGTAAAGATGTAGAGGAAACATGAGGTATGATAAGTGTAGTAGTGGTTGCTTTATGAATTTGGGTTTTCCATCTTCAAAGAAGAGGAAATTATTAGAATACTATTCTAATGAGTTGACAAACTTCACCGAAGGACCCAATACCCTGAACGTGCTCTGATGTTACAATTAATTGTATAGTTGGTACTTGTACTATAGTCGTTCAGCAGGACAACAGTACTTTTGAGCAATAACTAATAACAGACGTTTAGGTTTTCCTTGTCCTTTATATAATAAGAAGTGACACAAGACAAATCTAAATTTTGCAAATTAAAATATTGAAATTCCCTCAACAAAAGTTGTTTCTTCTCTACACTGCCTTAACGTCAAAGACTTGTTCCAAAAATATTTCTTTATTATTTTTGTTGTTGATTCATTGTAATACTCTTTATATGAAAGCCTACTCCTTTATTTTATGAATCATGTGTAGGTATTTAGTGTCTCATTCTCAAGTTATTATTTTCTGTCTAGATAGCTAGAGTTAATTATTAGACTAATTACAATAGAATTATTTTAATGAAGGCACAACAAAGGAATTGTGAGGGTTGAGGATTAATAGTGTATTCCTAGAGTTACAAGAGTCTATAATTCCGAAGTTGCTTGATATTAGTGGATTGGTTGATATAGTTCTTAGTTTTTTCTCCTTTTAGTGGGGAGGTTTCCACATAATATCGGTGTTCTTTAGTTGTCTTTTTTATTTCTATTGTTTAGTTTTATCGTTACTATTTGTATTAAGGACCTGATCCCTTAATCATAGTGTACTCATACAAGCCTTTAATTATCATTTTTGAAAAATAAATGAGAGTTAATATTTGAATTACATGTATGTATCGAAGGATAACATAACACAAGTTCTTTTCATCAAATCAATTAACTTTTAGACAGGGCAGCAATAACACAGTACTTATTTAGATAACAAAGAAAATAAAATAAAGAAAAGATATGTAGGAGAAATAATCATAGTATTAATCATCACCAAGTTGATTCTATAACTGATTAAATCATAAATATATAATTTGTTCGAAAATAATAAAAGTTTTAGCGCTACAATTTGTTTCCTTTATGATTAGTGAGTTGGTTATTACGTAGAATTTTTCACTCTATAACAATTTAACTTCATATTAAAGTTACTTTCTTTATTTATTTTTAAAATAAAAAATTTAGGTCCTCAGCTGGACCATTTTATTAATAATCTAAAAAGTCAAAAGAAGGGCATAACCCAAGTCTATACAAGAAAAAAGAGCAGGCCCAAACAATGACCCGGTCCAAAAATAAAGAAAGATGAAAAGTTGCTAAAATAGTACAAATATCTCATTGTTGTATCAACTTCTTCAGTACACTTCTCTTTCCGCCTTCCCCGCCTTTATGTCATGTTCCCTTTGAGCTTGAGGTTTTAGTCCAGCATGTTCCTCCTCTGAGTCATTTTCGAGCTGCATCTTACTCTTGTGTTTTTGTTGTCGTTGTATCCTACTCTTGTGTTGCTGCTTCTCTGTCTATCATCTTCACTAGCATCTGGTGAGTTTTAGTTCTTCCTTTGTTGAAGTCTTGAATCTTTTTTTACCATTCTTTTTCAGGTGGTCGGGATTTATCCCCAAAAGGACTGTGGAACAATGATGTTGATGGTTTGATACTTCCAACCTCATAAGTGACCCACTATGCCTTTTTTCAAATTTCCTTCTTTTTTTATGCTTTCTGAGCTACCTTATTCTTTGTTCTAATAGATGTTGATACTTTACTGCTATTCCAAATCATGTCGCTATCAACGGAAGTTGTGCTGGGAGGATTCATGTACCCCTTTTTTGGTGAAGATTTTAATAAATAGAGCAACTAACTAGATTTAGCACATAGTATTATTGTAATTTCCTGGCAAGAATGTTTATTCCTGTACTTATCCTTCATCCCCACTTCCCTAGGAATATAATTATTAAGACCCACTGTTGGTGGCTTTATTTTTTCTAAATGTTTTTCTTTCCTCTATATGTTGTGTTTGATCATTCCAGCCTATTTATTTTCCTTATTCTTCTCCTTAAGTTGAGAATCTGTGACTTGTCCGTATTTAAATACTTTCTCAACATTGCTGGTAGGTCACCAAAGTTGTTATACACATTAGATGCTTGTGAAGTAATTACCTCATTTGCTAAAGCATTAAATAGTATATTACCTCTCGGAATGTATACCTTATTAGTGCTTTTATTGCCTATATTTTGTACCTTATCTCCTAAATTTGCTCTATCAATCTCCATGGAACTTTTTATTATCTGCCAGTCATCCTTTTTAGTGTAAGGGAGTCTGCTTCTATTTTTACCTCCCTTAGATTTTGTGCCTGTATTAATCTTAATGGCTCTAGGATGTCCCTAGTTTCTGCCTTCATATTTGTGGCCATTCCTATACTAAAATCTCTAGCAGTGACTAGGTCTCCCTTCTCATCTCTAATGCAAAGATCAGTTGCACTCAGTCCTGGATTTCCTTTACTTATCCCATTTGTGTTGCATTTTGATTTGTGTCTATCAGAGAATTGTCGTACTATACTTATATGATGTAGTTTTGGCTTGTATTCCCTCAAATAGTAACAACTTGAGGCCAATTATCCTTTCCCGCCTTAATCCAACAATATAATAATTTATTGTGCTTCCTGATCAAATATTGAACTTGCCTGACCATTTCCACATAACGAGTTTGTCTGTTATGCTTTACTCCATTTCTCCACTTCCATATTGTCCACATTATAATAATTGGAATTTCCTTATAAACAACTATTAATTTTGGACTTGACTTTAATGTCCACTATATTGTTATAAGTTGTTGTAAATGTATGTCCTCCATATCTATACCTACAAAAATAG
Organism: Capsicum pubescens; assembly: GCA_030864215.1. Lineage (NCBI taxonomy): Eukaryota > Viridiplantae > Streptophyta > Magnoliopsida > Solanales > Solanaceae > Capsicum > Capsicum pubescens. The sequence goes on along the minus strand of CM061549.1, from coordinate 66,840,926 downwards.
CAAACTGCCTCCATAGACTATAGGTTATAAGGGCTGTTAGAAAAAGATTCTCCATAGTTTCTTTCTTCTTTGCTTCATAACACTAACATCTAGACACTATGTTAATTCTCATTCTTCTCAAATTCTCATCTATGGCCACTCTTCTTTCCTATGCCTTCCACGAGTAAAAATTAATTTTAAAAGTCATACCTCTCACCTAAACCTTCTTATAATCTTCTTTATTTTCTCTCTTCATTCTCAATATCTCCCATGTGGACTTGATTGTGAACCTTTCTTGTGTATTCCCCATCTACCAAGGGGTGTCATTGAACTGTCCTTAAGAAAGAGGCTTTATAGATTCTATGATGTAATTGGTCATTTTTTCTAAAAGCTTTTCTCATAATTTCTACACATCCCACTATCTATCCTTATAGAAGTCCTTGACCTCTACTTCCTCTTCCACAACATTATCTTTAATATAGTACAGTGCTCCTTGTTTAGTCCAGTTATCAAACCAGGAGCTGGTTGTGCCAACTTTTACTTGCCACGATATGTAATGTTCTACCTCATCTTTGTCTACCACCATCTTCCTCTTTACATGAGAAGCCCCAACACTCCTTACCACTAATGGATGCAACTTTTTATAATATTTATTCCATATGTACTCACTCTACATAGCCGAAGTAGAGTCTCTGAAGTTCCACCATAGTTTAGCAAAAAGTGACACCGCATGTAAAGATCTAAGATCAATTCCCCCTTCTTATTTATGATAGCATAAATCCTTCCATGATACCTAATGTTTATTCTTTGAGGCAGTAGTATTTTCCGAAAAGAATCTTATAAAAATCTTATCCAGCTGATTGATCACTCATATAAAAGGATTCATTGTTGATAATAAATATACTAGCATCGACTGTAAAACATGAGATATTAAAATGAATCTCCATCCAAAGGACAATGGCTTATTTTGCCACATGCCAAGCCTTTTCATCACCTTTTCTATAAGTTCTTCAAAGTGTCTTTTATTGTTCCTTCCATAAAGAATAAGGCACCCTAAGTAGGTGAAAGGGAAAGTCCCTTGTTTAATTTTTGTAATTCTCCATATCTGACTGCATGCTCTTAATGGTACCTTTTCATACAAAACTTTTATCCAAGTTTATCATCTAACCAGATACCATCTCATATTTTTTTAGCACCTTTATTATCTTTCTCATAAAAGTAGGTTGTCTAGAGCAGAAAAGAATTATATCATCTGCATATAACAGATGATTGATTCTTGGGTTCCACTTTGGAAATTCATATCCTTTATAGTTAGGATCATCAAAAAAAACTATTCAAACTCCTTGCCAGAACCTCGGTTGCTATAATAAATAGGGTAGAAGATAATAGATCACCCTACTTTACCCCCCTTGAAGATTGAAAAAAAACAAAAGAATACCCATGTATCAACACTTAATACCAATTATTACTTATTAGCATTACTATCATGTCAATAATTCTTTCAGCAAATCAAAATCTCCTTATTACCTTTACCAGGAACTTTCATGATACTCTGTCATATGCCTTGGCCATGTCTAACTTCACTACCACATTGTGCAGTTTATTCCTCCTATTAATATCTCTATTGTTGTCTTTTGCCAATAAAACATTTTTTGTTATATTTATACCCTTTACGAAACCTGTATGATTAGAAGATATTATCTTGGGTAACACTTTCATTATTGTCTCATGTAAAACTCTAAAAACAATCTTATTAGCAAAGGTGCTCAAGCTGACTGGCCTTAATTCCTCATAACTCTTTACCACTTCTTTTTTAGGAATTAGTACCTAATTGGTGTGTTACATACTTAGGTAAGTCATACCCATAAAAAATGCCTTCACCATATTAGTTATATCTGTCCCAATTATTGGGTATTCACCATTTATGGGTATTCCACTTGCACTATCTGCATTAAGATCAAACACCACATTTTTAACTTCCTCGCATATTGGTGTTTTCTCTATCTCCTTATTCTCCTCCTTTGTAACCACATGAGGAATGCAGTCTATCATCTCATAATAGGAAGGCTCTATAGTTTTTGTAAGCTATTCCCTAAAAATATTTGTTGTTTCTTAACTAATTTTTTAAGTTGTTATGATGATATCACCCTGTCTTTTTTGAATCTCATTGATCTGCATATTTCTCCTCTTACCTTTTACATAAGCATGAAAGAATTTAGTGTTCCTATCTTCACCTAAGCCTTCTATCTCTAATATTCTTCCTCAGTATGAATATATTTTTTAATTTGCTTCTCTGAGCCTTAGTTCAGGCATATTCTCCTCAATAAGGGCTACTTCCATTTGTACTTTATTCATCTTGACTATGTCTTCCAATGTTGCAATTTTCTGAAAAATAATTCAAAAAGTCAGTTTGCTCCACTTTGAAAGCTTAGTTTTAACCTTCTTCAATTTTGCATGGACAATAGTAAATGGTGATACCACCACATCTTCTTTCAATCTTTCCTCCACCACTTTGATAAAATCTTTATACTTACCCAAAAAATTCAAAAATCTAAATGGTTTGATCATCTGTTCCTATGAAGCATTGCATATCACTTGCAGTGGGGTATGATCTGACCCTTGTCTTATCATATGATGAACCTTACTATTTGGAAGTTCCTTCATGAATTCATTATTTCCCAAAACCCTATCCCATGTCTTAAATATACTATCTACTTTTATTCTCCCATTCTACTATGTGTAGCAGTTACCCACAAATTTCAACTTATTTAGTGAGCATACATTCATACAGTAGACAAAGTTAGCTTTCTCCAGTTGTGTAACTAATAAACCTCTAAGTTTCTTTAAATAATCCCTTATAACATTGAAATCTCCACCTACCAGCCAAAGGATAGAACTTTTTTCTGCAATATTCTCAAGTCCTCCCAAAGTCTAATATATCAAGTGCACTGTACCTTGCATAGACTGTTGTAACTTTAAAACAATCTGTACTACCACTTAGTTAATATGTCATACTTAACTGTTGTATAGAGTCTTTACAACCTTTCTCCTCTCAACTATCTTTCCATAAAATCCAAATCTTAGATGAATTATTTACTCTAGCATTAGGAAGTCCAAGCATTCTACTGTATTTCTCTAGTTCATGAGGGCATTGAAAAGTCTCTAATAAATTAATGTGTGAGTAATGATGTCTTCTATTTGGATCTATTAGTTTCTTAAATGCATTGTGAGTTCTAACAGACCTGATATTCCAAAAAATTACCTTATTGATCATTGATCCAAGGACAAAGATAATCAATTTTCCCCCTTGTAATGCTTTGTGATTGTAACTTGGATCACTTTGTCCCTTTTTTTCTTTATTTTGAGATGTGTTATCTGCCTTTGAGATAGGTCCCCACTTATGTAATGCCTTCAACAATTATTTCTAAACTTTCATCCTCTTCTGTGTTCTGCTTTGCTGTAACTTCATTTTTTGTGATATCTTTTATTTTGGAATTTCATTCCCTATCTCATCCTCTTTTTCAATATTTTCCTTTGAGTTCTCCTTTTTTTCCTCTTTTTGCCTTACCACTAGCACATCTAATTGTGTCTTCTTTTACTCCCTCTCCACTACTCCCTCTTTCAATTGGTTATTTTTATCTGTTGACTTCTGTATTATCCCTAGTGAACTCTCTAGATTCTTTTGACTGGTCTCTACTTGCCTGTCCTCTGTTGTTTCCTACATATTATCCTTGTTCTTCATATATGAGCCTTGATCATCATTTTGCCTGCTTTTAGAACTTAATCCAACAGATTGTATATTACTCTTTAACTCTGCATCCCTTTGTTCTTCTCTCCTCTGACTTTATTAGTTTCTACTTTAGGAGTATTTTCTTCTTCCTTGCTCTCTCCTAATGCTCCAAACTGATTCCAGTTTCCACTTTCTGCTTTTTTGTTTAGAGGTCTTAGGTTTCATATTTTTTCTGATCTTACTATGTAATTATTTCTGCCTCTCCTTGCTCCTCTTCTATATTTCTGTTCTTACAATTCTACTTTCTCCCCTTGCTTACCTTTTCATTTGTCCCCTTTGTCTGGTCCACCTCTATCTACCTTGTATTCCTGTGTATTTCCTCTATCATCCTCCTTCTTTCCACTTTTCTCTTCCTCCTCTTCCTTTGGGTATAATTCAGGATAAATGATAAAATACTCCTTTTCATTGTTCCCCTATAATTTACATGTCTTGTAATACTTTGGCATATAATCATATCTTATGTTGATCCATTTCTCCTTTACTTCACCTATTTTCATCCTCATTCCTACATTAATTCTTTTGGAAACACCCCTAGTAAGTCAACTTCCATCTTAACCTTCGCACAACTTAGTCTAGTCTTGTGTTATGTGGCCAGACCTATATGCAAAGGCTTTCCTACTACGTCTAGTGAAAATATTACTTCCTTCTAAAAAATATCTAGTGGTAAAGATGGGAATGAGATCCATGCTATTGCGATAGATGTTTCCTTTTTTGGATCAAACATAGGATCCCACATAAGTGTTCTCATTGGGTATGTCCAATAATTGTGTGTTACGTAAAACCAAGGTTTAGATAGACAATGCACGTAATCATCCAACCTTGTTGCTCTTATCAAAATATGTTTGTTACTCAACATTCCTATATGTACTTCTCCTTTCAATTTACATTATTTAGATAATAATTTTCTGATATCTAAAATCTCAGGCCACCCATATGAAAATTTCTCAATTACTACATATAGATCCTCATTGATAATCATCTGATTGACCTCCTCTTCCTCCCAAACTATTCTTGGCTCTCCATGCATGCCTGCAATTTCCTTGAGCAGAAGTGGTTTGCATTGTGACTTTTGTGGTTTTATAACGTTTGCATAATTCAGTTTAGGTATTTCTGAATTTATGGTAGACTCAATTGGAATAGCCTCCACAAGTGGAGGCTGACCAACGACCAGCATGGCCATATTCTTTAGGACTGTAGGCAAATCTAGGCTTTAGCAATGCTTGGTGACTCAGGTTTTTTATGCACTTGATATCGTTACTTTATTTATCTAACTTTTTGAAATTAGAGAAAAAATTCATTTAGAAATATGAATAAAGTAAATTTCTAACAAAAAAATAAAGATTTCATACAAAATTTGCATGATGGTAGTGAGAAAAGGTGAATCATAAATTAATTAATCTCACAAAGGCATCGAGAAATCAATCACCTCACATGAAAAAATGAAAAATAAACTTCACACATCTTTTTCTCCTCATTATTTTTCTTCTTCTCACCTTCGGGTTGGGAGATTTAAACTATTTAAGCCTTTTAGGTTTTGAATAGATAAAACTAAAGAGTTTCGACCCTAAACTTAAGCATTGCCAAATCCTAATTCTGAACTTAGGCTTTTGAAGCCCAACTTCTGCATAATGGTATAAATTTTCACTACAAACAATCATGGCTGAAGTTAGGTTCTATAGTTTAATTCTCATACTTAAAGGTTTGAAGCTTATTTTTGGGGCGATTAAACTTTAAAAACTTTATAATATAGTGTATTTTTAAAATAAGACTCCTATATATGATTATTTGTTCATTTCAACCTCGCTAAAGTTTGCATTTCATGTTACTAGGAGAGATATCAAGTATCTCCTGTTGTTACAAATTAAACTATAAGTGTTGACTTTGTTCACTCAGATTCAAAACATTGGGGTCTCACTAGTCATAATTTTATCTCATTAAATATAATCACAAAAGACGTCTCATTAGCTTAAACTCAACCCTTAAGGGCTCATATGGTATGAAGAATAAGAGATAACTAATCACTAGATTAATTTTAGGATGAGTTTATCCCATATTTGATTGTGATAAAATTGTGAAATAACTTATCTAGGATTGTAGTACTGCCTTCATTCCTAAATAAGTGTTTCTTTTGGATTGGGCATACCCATTGATAAATTACTCACTCCTAAAAAATAAAGAATAACTTTACCAATATACTTCTATTTAAATTTTATCTCTTTTCAAGTTGAATTGTTTACATTCTTTTTTATCTAAACAAAGGAAAATCTGATAGAAAATGACCAATTTATTTTTGAATGCTTAAACAGACACATATTTAGAAACAAAATCGCAAGTCAATAAAACACTTATTTAGAAAACAAAGTAGTTCTTTGGTCATGCAAAGTTTTTACTTTTTTCTAGAAAATTCTTCGCTTTAGTAAAAAAAGTGAAAACGGTATGTGTTTGGCCATGAGAATTTCAAATACAATTCCAAAATTGTATTTGAAAAAGGGAAAAATAGCTCGGTGAACCCTTGTACTTGTGCTAGTTTGTAAAGTAGACACTTCTACTTACACTTTTGTCATCTGGACCCATTAAAACAAAGTATTTTAACCCCTTTATCTATCAAAAATTAATATTTTACACCCTTTTTCATCCAATTAATATAAGTATAATACACTTTTACACGTGGCATGCCACGTCGTTTTAAAATGACACATAGGAAATAAAATATTCAAAATATATATAAAATATGAATAATATTTTAAAAAAATCCCTCACCCCCGTCCCCGCCCCCTCATTCTTGTATTCTTCATATCACCCTCAATCCAATAATGGAGAATTCAATTTCTCCATATTTCCTCATAAAAGGAGCACAAAAATTATGCCAAATAAGTAGATTTTTTTTTGCAAATTTGACTTAGAAATTTCAATTATATGTTCATAAATGCAAACTCCAATAAACTCCAATTACAATTTTGAATTGATTTCACAAATTCTAAGACCCATTTGCTATTCTTCAAGCTTTTTTAAGCTTATTATTGGAGTTTTTTAGTTATTCAATACCCACCATTATACCCATATTCACACTTCCTCTTTGAATCCAACTAACACAAACATTAATTTTAACTTTTTCAAAATTTAAAAAATTAAAAATTTAGAGAAAGAGGAGTGTGTTTGGATTATTGAAAATAAAATGATTTTGTGATTTATCTTTTTAGGTTTTTAGTCATCAATTGTAGAAAAGGGAAAAGATACTTGTGGTGGCTGGGGTGAAGAAGATGAAGTGGAAAAGAAGGGGAGAGAGAGTTGAGATGGGTGAAGGAAAGAAGATGAAGTAGATGGTGGGTGGGTTTTAGAGGAGGTGGGAGGGGTAGGGGGTTAAAACACCCTAGGTTCTGGTCTTTGGAAAATTCCCTGGGTTTTGAGTCTTTTGCTAATCGTACGACTCACCATACGAGCCATATGGTAGGGGTATGGGTCAAGTGACTCAACTCGTATATTGGCCAGTATTTGGTGGGTGAGTTTCTGGTGTGGTTACGGCTTGGTGGGTACGGGTCTTATGGTTGATGACCAGTTGGTTGATTGATCCTTCACTTAATTTGAAATTTGTTAACTTAACTTGGATCTTAGTACGAGTGACTTACCAGGAGTCGTGAGAACAGGGTACGAGTGGTATAGTCCAACTAGTATATTAAACAGTGTTCAACCTCTCTTAATTCTGTTATAGGTATCGGTTAAGGGTACTTGTCGTATGCTTGGGTAAGAGTGGGTCTTGGTGGTCGTATATTGGATAGTGTTGGGGTTCAACATTCTGTCTAGTACACAAGTGGTGGGTACCATCCGTATGGTAGGGTACGGTTTGGGTGGTGGAGTTGTATCCTTCTGCAGCAATTTTTACAGTTTAAGTTGAGAGTATTTTGGACATTTCCCCTCTTAACCAATTATGACCCCACGACCTAAAACCCTATTAGGACTTCATTTACCCTATTATTCTAATCTTAAACAATTTAAAACTCTCTCAAATCTCTCTCAAGATCTTGGGTTAAACAAAGGCTAGGATTTCCTTTAAGGTAATCAATTAAGGCTTTAAAGGGTGATTTATCTCCTTCTTCTTCATATTCTAAGGAATGTTACTCCTCCCTCATTATTAGTTTAATTAAAGACATGTTTTATGCATGGTTTTCATGGAACAATTGTGATATGGTTTTGGATTTTGAATTATATGTTGGGGGTTTTGGTTATTGACCGTTGATTTATGTTTTCCCATGTTCTTACTTATGGTTTTCATATTATAATGGTGGTTTGAACATGTGGTTGTATAGGAATGGTCATTTGATACTTGGTTTTGGTTTTGGGAACTATATGCCCTTAACATGTTTGTCAAAATGCCTATGAGAATGCTTTTATTATATAGTTAGACTTTCATTGAAAACTTTGCATGGTATAATATTGGAATGGAACCTAAATTGGTTAAATGGTTTTAATGGTTAAATGGTAAGGCCTTGGTGTCCATGGCTTTGATTTAAAATTGTGTGGGGTATACGGGAATCCCCCAAGTGAATATAATTATGGAACCTACGGGGTAAATGGGAATCCCCTAGGTGATTGGCTAAGGACATTGTTTGTAAGTTATATTCGGTATGACGATACCACTTATTATATCCTTAGTTAACAATACATGGAATTGGTGGTTTGGATGTGTGCTAATGGTTTTATTGGTCAATAATAGAGAGTTGTGATAGCTAATCGTGAAGGTGTAAGTTCAATGGAAGGACACTAGAAACCTATATTTGCCGACATGAGGATTGGTCATGGTGACCATATACTAGTGGGGTACACGACAATCCCCTAAGTTATATTTGTATATATGTATCACGAAGGGTGAAGGGTACACAAGAATCCCATGCCCCTGTGATATCTTTAGTACGTGCAGTTGTATGCACTGGGTCTTATTCAGGGGGTAACACTGGACCTATATAGGCCTGGGTGGTTCTAAGATGGTTAAGCTACTCAAACCTAGGTTAATGGTTTTAAATACATACTGAACCCAGTTCCCTTACCGATATTATATATATACATATAGATGGATATGAATGCATATGGTGATTTCCTTGGTTTTAAATATTGGCATTATTTTATCCTTATCCTGAATGTATGCTTGCATTCACCAGCTAAACCATCTTTGGGAGTTGTATCCCCATGCGATGTAGTAGCCAGCGATACTACTTTTTCTACTCAATGATAGAATTTGGAAATAGGTTAGAGTTGGATTGAAGTGGTGAGCTTCCATACTACGGAAGGCCCCATTTTATGTTATGATCTTATCTTCATACTTTAGTTATTTCTTAGACTTTGGTTCTAGCTATGATCGGGGGCATGTCCTTATCGAATATTTTACTTGTGGATAAAGGATGTGTGAGACTACGATGGGTTGGCATGGGCGATGTCGGCATTGGTGTTAGCCTTGGCATTGGTATTGGTATTATGGCTGATATTAGTTAACTGTATTTGATTTATTATTGTTCTATTTTGTTATGTTATATATATGTTCAAAATTCATTCGACTTAAGGTGTAGGGCGGTTATGATTGGATATTGGGGGTGGTCTCGAGTCCCAGTTGGTCTTGAGGCACCCGACACGACTAGGTCCTGGTTTAGGTCATATAAGATTGGTATCAGAGTCCTAGGTTCATGGTCAATTGGAAGTCTACAAAGCCACATCGAGTAGAGTTTCTTTTAAGGGTGTGTAGCACGCCATACTAATAAAGGAGAGGCTATAGGGCATTAGGAATGTTTCTCTTTCTTGTGTTCTATTTTAAAGCTTTGGAGTCTAAGTCCTGGGATCTTCTCTAATTCCCATTTGTTCTTTTTTAAGATCATGCCTCAATGATCTGAAGTTTAAGGTAACTCTTATATCCCTACTGGGGACGATATTGATGGGACACGCTTTACTCATGAGATTCATACTCGATCTAGGGGTTAAGTTCTAGATTATTCCGGAGTTCCACCGGTTCCCTCTAGTCCTTCTTAGACTCCTCAGGATGATGTGATAAATGCTGAGATTCGCCAGTCTATTCATATATTGGCATAGTTGGTAACTACTCAGTATGAGCATGGTGTTCCTATTACTCCACCTTCTAAGGCCACAAAGGTTGGCCAGTTCATGAGGTTGAACCCTCCAACCTTTACGGGTGCTAAGGTGGAGGAAGATCTTTAGGGTTTTTTGGATGAGATGGAAAAGATTTTTGTGTTATGCATGCCACGAATTTGGAAAAAAATGGAGTTTATAGCCTACCATCTAAAAGATGTGGCATACCAATGGTACGAGTAAGGGGATCAGGCAAAGGGTGACACTGATGAGTCATCACTGTGGGAGGATTTCACTAATGCATTTTTGGATTGCTTCTTTCCTCAGGAGTTGAGGAATATGAAATTAGAGGAGTTTGTTAATCTAAATCAAAAGAATATATCAGTCAAGGAGTATGCCTTGAAGTTTCACCAGTTGTCTTGGTATGCTCTGGAGATGGTGTTTGATATGAGGGCTCAGATGAGGAAGTTTACTTTGGGACTATTTCGTGAGTTGATCCTTGAAAGAAAGTCCACCTAGCTGATCAAGGACATGGATATTTCTAGGTTGGTTGTCTACCTGTAACAGGTAGAGGAAGAGAAGAAGAAGCAAGTTGAAATAGAGGAGAGGCAGGGCAAGTAGTTTAGGTTCTCTAAGAAGGGTGGTGGACAACAACAGATTAGTGGGGATGGTGGTAAGTGGACCAAGAAGAAGTGGGGCAACTCTGGTTCTTATTCGATGGCTAGTGCTCCCTACCCAAAGTCGTCGGGTGATATTCATTTCCATGGGGGCGACAACTTTAGGGCACGGAGTTCCCAATCTCAGGCTAGTGGGGCTCAATTGGCTCCATTGTGTCCTCCTTACAGGTTTTGTGGTCGTCTACGTAGGGGTTTCTGTGATGAGGAAAGGGACAGGTGCTTTGGTTGTGGTTAGCCAGGACATATGATTAGAAACTATCCTATTGGTAAGGTTGCCTCTGGGGCAAACAAGGTTCCGGATGCTCTGTCTTCAACTCCAGTACCAAAGGGTTCACCATCTAGTTACAGCACTAATCGAAATCTTCTTTATGCACTCACTACTCGACATAAGTTTGAGGCATCACATTACTAGAAATTACCCCTACTACAATAAACCTTTTGGCAGTGGTTCCAAAAGCATTGCTATAAAGGGTCTATTGCAATGGTTTCAACCGTAGCAAAAAAAATTGTTCTAGTAGAACTATTTGGTGCTATAAGCATTGTTGTTGTCTGATAACTGTTGTAATAGGGTGTTTTATCGCGACGAATGCCTGAACCATTGTCATAGAGTCAACTATGGTAACACTTTATTGGGAAAAAGAAGCTATTATATCAATTTATTTATTCCCACCACAAAATTTCACTAAGTCTGCAAAAAATAAACCCTTTTACATATAATAATACTTTTACATATAATTCACAATAAGTCTCAAACTAAAAATAAATAAAATTTACCAAATTCGATCCGTCATTGTTACGACCACCATACTTCGACTATCATACCACTACTTCGACCACTGTATCACTACTCTGACAACCTACCTCAATTTTGAAACTGCTCCAACCACCACTTTAAGAAGTCGAAAAGTATGACATCGCAGATCAATTTTGAAGCTACTCGAACTTCAGCTCTTCCACTGCTGAACAAAACATATGTGTCTAAGCTTTGACTCAATGCTCAGGTACCTTAATTTCTTATTTTGAGTTTTTTTTGGTATTTATTTTATGTTCTTATAAAGTGTTCGATGATTTATGCCAATGAAATAAATCTCTATTTTAAATCAAACTGTAGAAGACTGATGAATCATTGATGTTGTCACGACGAGGGATCCATATCGAACCTAGCACTCGCGAGAAGGCTGTGACTACTTGTACTTTCCCAATTGACCATGTTTTTTTTTGCACTTCAAAGATCTAATTTCACATTAAATTTAGATTTGAATAAAGCCTTACTTGGGATAGACAATATCTGTTGTTTTTAGTATGAACCTATCCAAGACAAGGTGGGTGGTAGTGTCTTTGATAGAGGACAAAATATAGGAGGCAAGACTAAGATTGTTCAGTCATGTGAAGAAAAGGTTCATAGATGCCCCATTGTGTAGTTGCGAGCGGTTGGTCATGGATAGTTTCAGGAGAGGTCGGGTAGACCGAAGAAGTTTGTCTATTTATCAAGGACACAAGGTGGTTCAATAGTAGTAATGAGAAAATTACAATTACATTCTTTCTTAGTATAGTGGATGTTAAGTAGAAAAAAAATGTGCAACATGACATTACACAAAATGTATCTCATGTTACAGCATGTTAAAAAAGTATCAGATGTATTTCCTATAACATGGTCTACAACGGTTTCTTTTGAAGTTTTTTATCATAAATAAACTTCTCGTGAGATAATCTATATTTTGCGAGACAATCAAACTTTCTTAATTGTTTTCATTAGTATATTTTTCTTTTTTCTCTATTCTGGTTTCCCCGTCTGCCTTATCCATTCTTATATATTGGTAGCTCTTGGCAGCGATCCATCCTTGAAAAGCTTTAAATCTCATAAACAGAGTGTGTTAACTCTCAAAAGGGTGGGAGATGTTCTAACTATTGTTGTAGTAGCTGGTTTGCTAATCTCTTCACCAAATATGTATTCACTTTATTTATTTTTTGTGCATGTAGTTGTAAAGGGAGTAAGGGTATATATGGCAGAGTGGTGAATTTATTATAGTATTTTCTCCATGCCATCCCCTTGGTTGAGCACGTTCAACCATTATTTTTATTTTTCCCCCTACTTTATTGTTCCACCCAAAGTCATTAAGTCATTTAGGACTCTCACCTAAAATTTTCTGAAGTAATTAAATATAGCACGTGCAATATGGTTCTCTACATCAAGATTTGCCCTTTACTTTCAATTATGCTTCACTCTCTGTCAGAAAACATGGTGCCAATCTTTGGGAATTTCAACCCCAAGTAAAAAAAGTTGGCAAGATAAGCAAGATTGGCCCTCTACCTCAAAATTACAAAGACAAATCTAAGCTTCCCAACCAACCAACTGACCCACTAGTTAAGCCACCACAGTAGATCAAGTACCACAAACTTATTTTTTTAGTCCAAACTGCATAGTGTATTGTTATAAAATTCTTTTTCTTAAGCATTATTTGGTTTCTCAAGTTCATATCATGTCAATTAGGTTAGAAACAGAAACAGAACATAACTACATATTAGCATCTCTTTAATATAATTATTTATTGCCACTGCCACATAAAATTGCTTTACAGAAGTCTGTTTTGGTAAGCCAATTGTGTAGGTTCTTGTGTTAATCTTGTGAATGATTAGTTCCTAATAAAACTTTTTACAGAGTTCCTGTTCAAAAGAATGTTTATTTGGTTAATTTCTACTACACTATGAAGTGCCTGAAGAAGTTTCTAACTTGCATACAGAAGATAACAACCTGATTAGTTGTGCTTCTTTTTTATTGTTGCAGCCAACAAGCAATAGTAACTTAAGTAGGGACATTGCTATAGCACTTAGACAACATCATCATTATTAAATTGCGAAGAATGGGGGCGCTCAATCACTTGAATCACCTGCAAGTTATTGTAGCTCAATGGAGGTAACTTTTCCTTTTTAAGTACCATTTAAGAAAATTGAAGTATGATGCCTTTAGTAGCACATGATTGTGTCTATATGACAAGGAAATTATGAAATAGTTAACTTTTGATTTTATACATGGGACATGGCTAAATATGAGTATTCAGTTGGAAATATGTGCTAGGATCTACTGATCTCTGGTGAATATACTCGGGATACTATATGTAACTTCTGAAATTTTGATATTGGTCTCTAAATGTCACTTGGTTGAGTCTATTATGATCCTACCTTTACTATATCAGAGTAGCATGTCTTGAAATTAGAAGGTTACTGCCTGCACATGTCAACTTGTGTTAACCACATTCAAGTCCGTCTTGTACGTGCTATATTTGATTACTTCAGAAAATTTCAGGTGGAATTAATGAATTAATGCACACCTATAGGCTAGTTGCAGGTGGAATTTCAAGTCTTTCTATAGTCTAGTTGTTAATCTGTAATAAGGATTTTGCGCTTTATCATAGTACCAACATACCAACTTAACCTCTTTTTTTGTCTTTTGCTAAGAGTTGCCTCATTTAAATTTTTGCGTGGAAAGTATAGGGAGAAGTCATGTACCTCATCCCATCAGAAAGTAGTATTGAGGGATATTTAATTGATTATATATTCTAAAACTTTGTCCAACAAGCTTACAAGGAGTACTTTCCTTTGAAAGTCCCCCTCCCTCTCTCTCTCTTATTGACTATCGAAACCATAGAATAGACATATCTCATAAGAGTTTTTCCAAGATGAACTAAGTATAAACACTTGTTGAGAGGTATCCCAAATTATACTCAAATGTCATTTCAAAACTAGGTCACCTTGTATTTAAGAGAGAGATAATGCTCCTTCAGAAGGGCAAGTATTTTGCCTACATAAATGGGTGCAGTGATGTGCATTAGAATGTTTTACTGCTATATTTTCTTGAGTAATTTGTCAATAAATCACCAATAAATTGGAGAATTTCAATACTAGCTTTACAAATTTGACAATTTATTTTGAATCATTAGTTAGTAAAGCACCAATGTATTGGTAAATTTCAATACACATAACAATAGAGCTTTGTTAACTGAAAGGGGAACTTCAATAAGGCCACAAACTACATATAAGATTTGTTAATTGAAAAAAGGTTATAAATTTACATATGACTCTTTACAGCTTGCAAGCTACATTGACAACATTATTCATTATACTTACAAATTCGTTTAAGCTATCATAGCCCCTTCTGTATTCTCAGTCTAAGTTCAACAACATAGTTATTGGCTATACCAGCTTTCTACTTGCCACTTTGGCTCATTGTTGAGATGAGTGATGTTATGCTTAGGAAATTTTTTGGTGCCCATCATCCATTCCTTGTATCTCTTCTTGTTAGGTTTATCCTTTCTCATTCCACATCTCATGCTGCAAAATAAAGCTACTACTCTATTTTCTAGAAATATACAGTAGCTTTTTTGATTCCTCAAGTTTTTAGTTTGAATTTTTGGTACCATGGTTGTATGTACTATGGAGTTTGACGTTATCACCTTAGTTGATGAACCCCATTTGAATGCGGGGTGGAGATAGAGTATCACAGGCTTGGCAAAACCCAATAACTTTGACCAAAATTGTTAAGAAATCCACTTAATATGTATAAATAATTTATTCATTTGCTATTGAGATTTTTATACTCTATTTATAGGTGTCCTTCCTATTATCTAAATGAAAATTAAATATGTTGTCCTTTAAGTGCTAATAAAATTATTTTTCTCTTTTTATAGGTGTCCAAAATGAAGAAGGGATGAAGAAAGAAGTGATGAATAAATTGACCTTACTTGATAAATTTTTTCGAATTGTTGATAGATGTTTTAGCATCGATCTTTTTGATATTGAATCTTTTTAGACTTATCGCCACTCAAATTGATACTATATGGGAAAACTAATGATCATTTGACTTTAATATTTTGCTTTTGGATTTAGATTACTAGTTTGTTGGATATTTTAATTTGGATTATTATTAATGAAAGATTTTGTTGTGATGTGTATATATAATTGTGTATTAATATAATTTTATATATATATATATCAATTGGTATTTGAAGTAGTTGCAATAATAGGTTGCAAAAACCGTTGAAATAGGTAGCAAAAAAATATTGCAAAAGATTCGAAAACTGTTGCAATAGGTGTCAAAAACTGTTGCCATATGTAGTGAAAAATCATTACAAAAGACCAATAACTGTTACAGTAGATTTTCGAAAATTATTGCAATAGGGCTAGTGCAACGTTTTTTGGTTATTGCAATATAGTCTATTGCAACGGTTCTTAACTGTTGCTATAGATAATATGAACCGTCTCAATAGGAGTTTAAAAAATGTTGCAATAGGTCTATCTATTGCAATGGTTGTTGTAATCGTTGGAAAAGTCATTGCGATAGACCTATCCCAACACTCACATATGCAACACATATAAAACCATTGCGGTACCTCTATGGCAACGGTTTTTATATCTATTGCAACGGTTTTTGAACTATTTCTACAGAGGTAATTTTTACTAGTATCGCCTGACATTGTGACTAGTATGTTGCAATTCTTTTCACGCAATGTATATTGTTTACTTGATTCGAGGTCCACTCTCTCTTATGTGACTCTCTTTGTGGCTGTGCATTTTGGTTTTGGTCCCGAGTGTGTTTCAGACTCTTTTTCTATTTCTAAATCGATAAGTGACTCTGTGATTACTAAAAGAGTCTATCGGGGGGTGTGGTATCTGTTGGTAGTAAGGAGACTTTGGTGGATTTGTATGAATTAAATATTGTTGATTTCGATGTTATTTTGGGATGGAGTGGTTGCACACATACTATGCGTCCTTAGATTATCGGACCTGTAGAGTTTTCATTAAATTTCTAACAAGTCGGTTATTGAGTAGGAGGGTGATTCCCTAGATCCTAAGGAGAAGTTTATATCATATCTTAGAGCTTGGAGATTAATCTCCAAGGGGTATATCTATCAGTTAGTTCAGGTTAAAGATTCTAACTCGGAGGGTTCTTCTTTGCATCAATTCCAGTGGTGAATGAATTTCCCAAGGTCTTTCCTAATGACTTTCTAGGTGTTCCTCCGAATAGGGAAATTGAGTTTGGGATTAATCTTGTTCTGGATATTCATCCAATTTCTATCCCCCTTATAGAATGGCTCCGGATGAGTTAAAAGAGCTCAAAGAGCAACTCAAGGATCTTTTGGATAAGGGTTTTATCCATCCTAGTGTGTCCCCATAGGGTTAACTGGTGTTGTTCATGCGTAAGAAGGATGGTTTTCTTCGAATGTGTATTGACTACCGGCAGTTGAATAAGGTGACGGTAAAGAACAAGTATTCTTTTCTAAGAATGGATGACCTGTTTGATCAGTTGTAAGGAGCCAAATTCTTTTCTAATATTGATCTTCGATCTGAGTATCATCAGCTTAAGATTGGAGGGGTAGATATCCCTAAGGCAGGTTTGCATACCCGATATGGGCACTTTGATTCTTGGTGATGTTGTTTGGTTTGACTAATGCCTCGGCGACATTCATGGATTTGATGAATAGAGTTTTCCATCAGTTTCTGGATTTGTTTGTCATTATCTTCATAGATAACATTCTGGGGTACTCTAAGAGTGAGGTGGATCATAATGATCACCTCCGTGTTGTGTTGAAGACCTTTAAGGAGTAGTAGTTGTATGCCAAATTCTCTTAATATGAGTTTTGGTTGAACGTTGTCACTTTTCTAGGTCATATTATTTTTAGTGAAGGGATCATGGTAGATCCACAGAAGGTTTTTATGGTTAAGAAGTGGCCTAAACCCACGACTCCAACCGATATTCAGAGTTTTTGGGTTTAACAGGTTATTACAAGAGGTTTGTGGAAAGTTTTTCTTCTATAGATACCCCGTTGACTAAGTTAACTCGAAAGAAGGTAAAGTTCTTGTGGTCTGATACTTATGGGGATAGTTTCGAGAAGCTGAAGGATAAGCTAGCTTCGGCTCTGGTTTTAACTTTCCCTAAAGGCACTAATGGGTTTGTGGTTTACTGTGATGCATCCCATGTAGGACTTGGTTGTGTTCTGATGTAACATGGTAAGGTGATAGCCTATGCTTCTAGGCAGTTGAAGGTGCATGAGAGGAATTATCCAACTCATGATTTGGAATTATTAGTTGTGGTGTTTGTGCTGAAAATTTGGCATCACTACTTGTATGGGGTGCATGTGGATATTTTTTCCGATCATAGAAGCCTATAGTATGTGTTCACTTAGAAAGAGCTTAACCTCAGGCAAAGGAGATGGCTTGAGTTTCTCAAGGACTATAACATGAGTCTTCACTACCATTCAGGTAAAGCTAATATAGTTGTTGATATTCTTAGCAGGTTATCCATGAGGATTCTTGCTCATATGGATAAGGATAAGCGGGGGTTGGTGAAGGATACTCATCATTTGGCTAACCTTGGAGTTCGCCTCTTGGACTCTTAGGATGGTGATATGTTTGTTCAGAAGGTGGCACGGTGTCTTTTGGTGCTGAAATTAAGGAGAAGTAGATGTTAGATCCTGTCTTGTTAAGGATCAAGGGTGATCTTGGTGGGAAGAAGGTGATGGCTTTCGAGATTAGTGGTGATGGTACCTTGCGATACCAAGCGAGGTTATGTGTAATACCCCACATTTTCGAGCTAGAATTTAAATCATTGTTCCTATGCGTACGAACTTGAAACCAATTATTCTATATATATACATGTGTGATTATCAAGTATATGATATGGGAATGTCTTTGTATAGTGATCGAGCTCATAATACCCTTCTTACTCATAGACAAGTTGAGGGCTTTTCTATCGATAGAGTTTTGACAAATGCTCCAGCTAGGGTCAACTTTAAACAAGTGTATCTCCCAGCATATATCAATTTTGGTGTCCTACTATATATCAAATAGAAGGTCTTTGATTCTTCTTTCCAATGAACTTGGTTTCACCTTAATCCGATATCGGAGTGAAAAGTTATACTTATTTTACCTCAGCATGTCCGTCTGTCAACAAAGTGACGACTTGAGTTGATAAGCCGTCAACTAAGTGACGATTTATCAGCCCAAGTCGACAGCCTTAAATAGAATGCCATCAATTTTAGCTTCAACATGACGACTTGAGGTGATAAGCCGTTACCTAAGTGATGACTTATCAACCCAAGTCGTCAGCCCAA
This sequence comes from Capsicum pubescens, assembly GCA_030864215.1. Lineage (NCBI taxonomy): Eukaryota > Viridiplantae > Streptophyta > Magnoliopsida > Solanales > Solanaceae > Capsicum > Capsicum pubescens. Next base: position 66,822,303 of record CM061549.1, on the reverse strand, counting down.
CTAGAAAGTCATCAATTCCATCTTCAAAGTAACGACTTGAGGTGATAAGCCGTCACCTAAGTGAGGACTTATCAACCCAAGTCGCCAGCCCAACCAAAAAGTCATCAATTTCAGCTTCAAAGTGATGACTTGAGGTGATAAGCCGTCACCTAAGTGATGACTTATCAACCCAAGTCGTCGCCCATGACCAGCAAGGTCCAAATCCAACAATGAGTTGACGACTTAAGTTGATAAGTCATAAACTAGTAGATAAGTTATCAACCAAAAATTTCAGCAATTTGATTTACTTTTTGTAGGGGTATTTTGGTCTTTTCTTCACCTCAAACCCTACCCCTCCCATGACTTAAAGCATCATAAGGCGTTATTTTCCTCATATTCAATTACATACCACGTTATTTCTTCTTCCACTCCCAAGAACAAGATTAGGGTTTCCTCTTAAGATTATCTCCCAAGAACTTCAAAAATCCATTAATCCTTCTTCAAGATAAGCAAGAATATATGCTCTCTAAACCAAGAACTTCAAGAAAAACATCCAAATAAAATTCAATTCATCCTTTTCAAGAAAGAAATCAAGAATTAAGTTCCCTAATCCAAGAATCTTAAGAAAGCTTTCAAGATTATCTCCTATGGTTTTAAAGTCAAGTTCTCTACATCAAATTAAGTCTATTAAGGTATGTGGGGTTATGAACAAGGATACTACTTTCATTCTTGTACCCAAAACTTGTTTTTAATTTAATATTTCATAATTTGCAAATTAGAGTTCATACCCAAACTATTTTGTTCTGAGTTTATGGATTTGCAAGTGATCTAAGTATTGAAGTACGTGTTTATCTCATCTATTTACGCTTTGACTTGAAGATTTATATCACAAATTGCACTTCTCTATTATGAATTGATATTGTTGAAAGATTTCAAGATGATTGTTGAGAATGAAGCTTTATTATGAAATTCTGAACATTTAAGTACATATGCTTTAAACCCAAGTATGAGTTTTGATATTTCAAGAATTTTATAGTTTTAGCATGCTTTGATAAGCAAGTATTCAGAATTTTATGCAAGATTTGATCTTTTGATCCCCAGCTAAGATATGGAATCCACATTTCAGATTTTATTATAATTTAAAGTAAACAGATGCATAACTGGTTTTCATTATAAACCCTTATGCTAGTTTTAAGGTGAATTTCCTACAGAATGAGCATACAGATTAAAGGGAGTAGTATTTAGCACCAAGTTGGGTATGTGTCCTAGTTCACATTCCCTAGAACTACGAGCCAACCTATGTACAGATTCAGATTATTTCCCTATTTATATGGATGTAGATACAAATTATGATCACCTAACTCGGGTTATACTCCTTGGCAAGAGTATGACACCTCTCCACAATGTGAGGTTTTCCCCCTTAGGGGAATAAGACGTTGGACTCCATGATAGCTCACATAGTTTATGTCGGTGAGAAGAACCTCCCTAATAGAAAAAGAATAACAAAATAATTTCTAGAAACCAAGTGTAAAGGCTCACAAATTTACTCAGATATTGTCTTACATAAGACTTCAGTTATTAGATTTCAGCTTTTAGTTTTCATATGATAAAGGTGAGTCCCTTTTACATTTAGCCAGCATGATTTGAAACCAGAATAAGACTACAGATTTTTAGAACTAAGTGTGGTGGCTCACAGAATTACCTTTATGTTTTACTTCTCATGATTTATGATTTTACAGTTTTGATTACTCAAGCCAAGGTGAGTCACATACACTTCGCATGAAGTTTTTTACAGTTTGTATGAATAGTGCATTATTGTTTTACTTATGGATTCACCCCATATGCTCAGTACATTCCAAAAATACTGATTCACATATACGTCTGTGTTATATTATTTAATAATGTAGGTACTAGTTATAGCATGCACATCATAATCAGACAGTTGCAGATTCCATCCAAAATGTGATGAGTACTCCTACTTCGGGGACTTTAGTTAAATGTTATGCATGTACTTTACTTTTTTACTCATATATATTGATTAGTGATAGTTGGAGTCGCGTCCCAGCTATCTATAGTCAGTATAGTAGAGGCTTCATAGATGTCAGTCAGAGTCAGTCATGTAATTTCAGTTCCTTTTTTCACTTTTATCAGAATGTAAAATTATATCAGTATTAAATTTTTCCCAGATCTCATCATAATTATGTTTTTGTACAGTAAACTCAGTTATTTTATACATAGTTAAATTAATTGATTAATAGTATGCCAGTTTAAGGTTTAGCTTGGGATCACTTATGGTCCTAAGCATCATGTAATGTCCAGGGGGAAGCCTCGGGGCGTTACATTATGTGTTTCTAATGATGATGGTTTGGGAGAAAGGATCTCGGCTGAGGCCCATGAATCACACTATGTTGTTCATCCTGGTTCGACAAAGATGTATCATGACCTTAAGGAGATGTAATTGTGGTATGGTATGAAGAGGGATGTGGCTGATTTTATGGCTAAGTGCATAGTGTATCAACAAGTGAAAGTTGATCACATGAGGCCCGGAGGATTGTTTTAAGAAATTGAATTGCCTGGATGAAAAGGGGAAGTGATCAACATAGATTTCATTGCCGATCTTTCTCGATCTCAAAATTAGTTTGATTCGATTTAGGTCATCGTGGATTGGATAACAAAGCCATCTCAATTTTTGCTAATAAGGACTAACTTTTTGGCTGAGGATTATGCAAGGTTATATCTTCATGAGATTGTAAAGCTGCATGGGGTGCGTATCTCTAACATCTCTGATCATGGCACGCAATTTACATCCCACTTTTGGCTGTCATTTCAAAAAGGGCTGGGAACTAAGGTAATTATTAGTATTACTTTTCACCCGCAGTCAGATGGGCAAGCAGAAAGCATCATTCAGATGTTGGAGGACATGTTTCGTGCGTGTGTGATTGGCTATGGTGTTAAATGGATTGAGCATTTACCTCTTATATAGCTTGCTTACAATAATAGTTGTCACTCTAGCATTGGGATGGCTTCATTCAAAGCCTTGTATGGTAGGATATGTAGATCTCTTATTGGGTGGTTTGAGGTCGGTGGGGCATAGATGTTGAAACACCCTAATTTCTGGACCTTAGAAAATTTCCTTAATTTTTGGTTTTTGGGCAAGTTACGACTTAGGAGAATGAGTCGTACACTTAGGTACGGGTGGTATGGTCCAGTCGTAAGCTGGCCAGTGTTGGCTGGTGGGATTAATATAGTTCTGGAATAGGTACGATTTGGGTGGTACAAGTCATATAGTTGGGTACGGGTTATTTGGTAACTTCACTTAACCTTAGACATGTAACTAAAGTTGGATCTGAGTACGAGTGGTTAACCATGAGTCGTAAGCCAGGGTACGAGCCGCACCCAGGACTCCTATATTGGTCAGTGTTCAAACCTCTAGGATCATATTCTACTGAGGGTATGATTATGGGTACCAGTAGTACACTTGAATATGACTTGGGTTTGGGTGTGTCATACCTTGGGCAGTGTTGGGTCCAAGGAGGAAGGCATAGGGTATGAGAGGTGGGTGTCACTCATACAAGTTGGATACAACTCGTAAGGGTTAGTCATACCCTATGATGGGAATTCAATGTAGTTTAAGTGAAGGCAATCTGGATATTTTCCCACTTATCCTAATAAGGCTCCACGACTTATATTGCACTTGGGAGATTATTTGCCCTATTAGTTCATTCCCAAACACTTGTAGAACACTCTAAAATCCTCTCTAGAGTTCTTGAGCAAGGAAAGTTGGGGTTTCCTCTTAAGGGGTAAATTGGGGCTTGTCATGGTGATTTATCTCCATCATCATCTTGGTTTAAGTCATGTTTTCTTCCCTCAATGTTAGTTCCAACTAAAGACAGTTTTATACAATGTTTTCATGATTTGAATGTTGTATGATTTTGAGTTTTCAAATATGATTTGGGGGTTTTGGTTATAAATACTTGATTATGGTTTTTCCTTATTTTAATTATGCTTCTATATGCATTAATGGTGATTTTGGATAATTAATTGCATAGGAATGGTTCTTTGGTAATGGACTTTGATTTTGGAAATACTATGCCCCTAATGTGTTTGATAAAATGCTTATAACAATGCTTTCACTATAATATTGGTTTTTCAATGGAACTTATGCATGGTTTAAACTTGGTAATGGAACCCTAAAAGATATGAATGGTTTAAATGGTTTTGAATGGATTGAAAGGCCTTGGTGACCATGATTTTGGTTAATTGGAAATCATGTGGGGTACAAAGGAATCCCCTAAGATTTGGCAAAGGGAAATACTTGCAAGTTATAGTTGGTGTGACGATACCACTACTAATAGCCTTGGTTAATAATAATGAAATAATGTTTTGGTTGGAAAATGGTTTTAATTGGGATTAAAGAAGGGGGTGTGTAGCAAAGTGGTGGAAGGTAGAGGTCCCGGGGGGATAGAAACTGGAAACTCATATTTTCCGATGTGAGGTTTGGTCCTAGTGACTGTGTGCATGATGTCATACTTTATATTTTGGGGGATGTACTAGTCATCACAGGTTTTCTTCCCTAGTGGTGCGGCTTCATGCATTGGGGCCCTTTCATCAGGGAGAGCTGAACCCATATAACCTGTGGGTGTTTTAGGATGACAGAGCTACACAGCCCAGGTAAAGGTTTTAAATGGCATGCTAAACTCAGTTCCCTTTCCCGGCATGGTTATATATATATGTATGGTTTGTGTGAATATGGATGGTTTTACTTGGTTTTATAAATGACATTATTTTATCCTTATCCTGAGCTCATGCTAGCATTCACCCGCTAACCCGTCTTCAGGAGGCTGTATACCCACGCGATGCAAGAATCGATCGTTCTACTCCTCCTACTTAGCATTTGGATATTCGGGGGTTAGCTTTGTATTAAAATGGTGAGCTTTCATCTATTCGGAAGGCTCCATTTCATGGATATTATTTCATAATTTGGATTACTTATGGATATTGGTTTTTGCTATGGTTGGGGCCAGGTCCCAAGCGGATATCTGTATTCTTTTGGTTAGAGGCTTTTGTGGAACTACTATGGGTTGGAATAGGCGAGATCGGTATTGGTGTCATCCTTAGTATTGGCATTGGTATTAGGGATGACCTCATTGGACAAAATTTCTCATTGTTCCATAGTATTTCATATTTTGATTATATATTACCCTTATATATAAGGCAATAAGCCTAAGACCAACACTGCATTTGATGGTAGTACAAACTGCAGACTAAATTGTACAAAGAAAGCCTTCAGTATTTTGCTTTGTGTGGCCCAATTTTATTGGCTAACATCACTTTATATGCACGTGTAAAGAGTTAATCACCTCTGCCTCTAGCTTTGCTCAAAAGGTTCAAGAGGAACAAATTCTCTATACTTGCATGTTCTTAATTTTCTTTGATTTACTCATCTGAAATAATGTTTTTATATTCACTTTCCAGTATTTGATTATCTTGATAATGAAATATGTAATTAAAGATCCGTTGAGAATAGATCTGTAGCAGAGAATTTAAGAAATAGACTGGTTGAAGAGTAGTCACCGTGTAAAGACATTCGAGCATTCAGGGGATTTTCTGGAGGAGTCGACCAAATGACGATGTTTCTTTGGGAGGAAAGAGTGGGAGAACCATGGTAGTCCGATTATCAGTATTCGGCAAATCTGAAAGGCTAAATTTTACGCTAAGCACCTCAACCAGGCAGGAGGTCAACTTGCCTACCTGGCATAGCTGAGGGCAATTTTGTCATATTAAATTTAGATAAATACCTAACTTTCTTCCACGTATATTGCTTCGGTCCCATCATCTCTGTTTCACAACTCTCAACTTTCTTCATCATCCATCTCTGTGTTTCTCCGATTGTAAGGTTAGTTTTGAATTGTGAAAAACTTCAGCTAATGATTTTCTATTTCAACAATTTCTCTGAATTGATATCATCGTGTATATTCGTATTTTTGCTTGATAGTCTCAATTTGCTGGAAAAAAAATTTAGTGTCTACTTTGACATATAGGTGTATGAGAAAATTCCTTAAAGACATGGACTTTGCATTAATCAATGTCTTTTCTGCTTTAGTTCATGAATTTTTTTATTTTTGTTTTTCCTAATTGTTGTTATTAATAATTTGTTCCTGCTCTTTCTTAGTAAATTATTTGGTCCTGCGACAAACTAAATAATTTTGAGTAGGAACCTATTGAACATAATTTTTGTACTTCCTTAAATATTTCATTGCCGAATTAGGTTGTAAATAACTACAGGAAAAAATTGGGAATTTCAAATGTGCAGGGCTAATGGATTCAAATGAATCAAACAAATATTCATACACAAAAATTTTGAAAGATATGGTAAAGCTGAAGCGTCGTGATACATATAACCGCATATCTGCTGATAGAAGAGAAGAATCGTCACTGGCGTGGCGTATGGAAAAAAAGCTTTCGCGAAGCATAACCTCCTTTAAAATCCAGTTGTCGTTGTCCCTCAGGAATCAGCATCATCTTGGTGCAAAACAGGACTCCTAAAACAAAATGCCTTTACCATACGAGAATCGTCTCTACCGACAGAAATAAGTGATATTATGGTGACCATTTTTGTTGTGTCTTTTGTTCTGTCTCACACCTATTGACAATTAAATTGAAATTCTAAATATTGTGGTTGTTTTTTGTACCAGTTGTCCACTCTCAATAGTGTGTGGCAACATCATACAGTAATATAGAAAAAGGAAAACATATATGCAGCCTTTTTGTAATTTATGAAACAGGTTGCTCCGGTTTTATATTACATTTACCCATTGTGATGTATTATGCCTTCTATATTGTGATCGATGATTATTCCACATAAGGAAGTACACCATAATGCTTTTGTTGCTAACGTGACTGTTCCGACCTATTACGTTCTATTTGGTACCTATCTCTTCTACCCAGAATCAGGTTTCTCTTGGTTCAATGAATAATGAGCTCAAGATGTGCTGAAAGTAAATATCTAGATAATTGCTCTCAGGTTGTTGACTATGGACATATCTTGGAACAGCTAAAGAATAAATCCATTTACATGGGAATATCACAGTTGCCTAACTCAATAAGTAATTCACTTCAAGCAGGAACCTATTTGTTAGAGGAAGCAACTGGAGTTGGAAAGTTAAAGGTAAATACACTTCATTGCACTTGATTAAATTATGTTGTTCCCACTTTGACGGTTCATCTACTAAAACACACACAACGCGAACTGGTGAAAGATAAAAACCTGAGTCATTTAGGTGCATATAAGGTTGTAAAGTAAGAATTATGTTGAAGCATTGAAGAATGCAAAAGGCTAGGTTTCTTGGTGGGATAGGAAATATAGAACATGAAATTAACACGTCATACACACCAGAGTACTTTTTCCTCTCTTTTTTTCTTAATGGTATTTCTTTCTTTTCTTTTTTCTTTCTACAAATTTCAGATATTTGACTCCTAATTGCAACAGGAAAATGTTAACTTGAGCTATCTTGTAACGAATATTGTGAAAAGGGTAGAGGTTCAAGACAAACACAAGGAGAAGGTTTTTGATCCCTCCAAAATAAATATAACTAAAAAGTCCATGACTTACCTTGAATGCTACATAAAAAACTCTTCGAAAGAGGTAGGAAGCAGGGTATTACGACAAATATAAGACCAGACATTCCGAAAGTAGAGATGATATTGAAACAATAGAAAACCTAATCAAGCATCACAGAACTCTGAAACTCTTCTGGAGGCAATATTATTAAAACGTGTAAACAAGATATTTTCTATTTTCAATAACTTGCTAAAGCGATTAGCTTGCAGCTGAGATCGGAGACTCAGAAATAAACTTTTTATTGAAGTTTTTTGTTATTATACTTTACTGAAAGTTAAATGTTAAGAGTAGTTGCTCCTCGTATAAAAGAGAAGGTAAGAATTACCACAAGAATAACAAGTCTTTTTCATTTGTGGTGTTGTTATCTACGATATTTTTTGGGTATTCTAGAAGCCATGTTCACATTTTTTTCTCTTTAGGTCTCTTTTGGGTAATTAAAAATTACTTCTAAGGAAAAGTTTTCTTTTGAGATCAGAGATAGAGTATATATATACTAGAATTGATTTTCTATTGTGAAATTGGGAACACATCAGAATGTTATTGCACCTGAATGTTAGATTGATGAGTAATACTGAGTGTACTATTTGAGGATTATTAAAAGTAGAAGACCAGGTGCATTTGGTATGGAAGAAAGTGTTTTCCATAAAGGTATTATCTGTAAAATGTTTTGTTGGAGAGATGTGTCACATATGGTAAGTGCACAAGGTGTAGGGTAGAGTGTGAGGGTAAAGATATGTTGATCTTTTTCATAGTAAAATTCAATAACCATGTTAAAAGAATGACGATAACAAATTCAGTATAAAGTGGGTTCTAATGCATATTTGTAGTCTAATGCTTATTTCAATTCTATGTTCAGTAGTTTTGGGTAACTGATTTCAAGTGCAAATGAATTACAAACAAATGAAACATGTAATATATTAGAAGTATCTTTGTAAAGCATAGCAAATAAAGGGCGTTGGGCTGCTATCTTTTATGATTTATCAATTCAAGAAGTCTATCAAATGGGGGTAGAGTTAGTTAGGTTTTTCAGAACCACTCTATTTAATGACATTAACTCAAAAATTGAGATAGGGATTTACATCACCTTTGTAGTAGTGATAGGGATACACACTCCATACTACCTTCTTCAAACTTCACCAACTACTGAACAAGTAATATAGAACGGGAAGAGTACTAGCACCAACGGCTTCTTACATAAATGTATTACTCTATCCAGAATAGAACCAATGAGTCCCTTCCAATTCGATTTTTGTTGCTTATTGTTCTCTTTAATTTATAATTTGTATACATAAGAGGTATTAGCTATTCTAATACAAACCTATTGGCAAATTATGGTTTCCGGTGGTTGTTCTTACCGCTAATGCTTTAGCTGAGAAAGAAGATCTTACCAGTTGTTGTTATGCATAACTGCTCTTGATTGATAACTGGCCTAGAATGGCAAAAAGTGAATACCGAAGCTATTAAGAACGTTCTGAGAGGTGGGTCTGTTTTTTGGGCTTTTGTTTGCTGTTAGTAGCAATTCATAAAAATATCCTGTGGATAGATAGTTTCTTTCATTTTTCTTAATAATAAGTAGAGTTGTAGTCCACTTTAACCTTTTTGATCTTTCTTTTCTCTGTCTTCGTCTTTCCTGTCTTAATATCTTGAATACATATCCAAGGACCTTAACAAAAACACAAAAATAGATATCTAATGAAGTATCAGAAACATTCATTTTCGAGAATGTTTTGTGATAGTATTTAGATTATCTCATGGGTTTATTCCTTCATTGTTTTTAGCTGTTGCTCATAATATGAGAAATTATCCTTTTCTGAACCAGCTTTCTAATTGTAATATGTACACAGAGCTTGGTATGCAAGAAAATGAAGTAGTCTTTTCATGTTCTTCTTATTTTATTCTTAATAACTATTCAAGTGTGCTTTATCTATTATCTAATCTTCAAGTTTCACTCTTTCGACTCCAGATTCAAGTTATATCTTAGTTCAACGCGTGTATTTCAGAAATTGACGCAACAAGATAAAGCATTGGAAAAAAAGGCAAAAGGTCTTAAAAACAAAATTCAAGACCTAAAACAGTCATGTATGGATAAGGGACCTGCTGGTATGTTCAACTTCAGACTTTCTCATATAGAAGAAAGCAAGTCAGCAACACCAACATAATATATTTTTGTTGCCTGCTTCTTCACAAGGTTTAAGTAACCCCAATTTATCTATTTCAGGTCATTTTGGATACATTGAGTTACTCATTCCTATTTATCACCCAGACTATGTCAGTGAATCCAAAAAAATGCTAACCCTGCTTTGCTCGAAGTGTTTAAAGATGAAAAAATAGAAAGGTACTACATCTCATTAATTTCTCCATTTTAGGATAAGAATTAAATTTGTTTTGTTTCTACAATTTGATTAGTTCGGCCGCATTATCATAGTTAAATGGAAACTTTTGCTAATACAAGTGTGTGAAAGTGAAATTTCCATTTTATGATGGCAATAAATTGAGAAATGCTTTTAATTAGTAGTGTTTATATTGCTGAAGCATTGCTGATTTAAATGTATGAACATGAATGAGTCTCACTTAATTTTTTATGTTACTCCCTCAGCCTCATATTAGTTATTATATTTTTCTTCTACATTAGTGTTCAAGTCAATCATGTTGGTGTTCTTGTACAAATGGTGTCCCCATGTTGTGAGGTATGTATCGGCATCATGTGCCTCCAGTAATTGTAAACATAGTTATTCTTAATGTTATATTGGTTAACCAAGGTCGAGTTTTCATCGTAGGTGCTACAATTGTTCGTTCCATTTGCTGCTAAACATTATAGGATTTGGTTTACTGAGACTTTAATACATAGATGCTTCTCATAGTTCCTTCTTTGCGTCTATTAAAATATATTTGGAGAAAATTGATAAAATATACACTTAAAGTATAATTTATTGAAATTGCAGATAGAGATGGTGGCCTGAAACCTAGTTTCTATGAACAATAAGTAAAAATCATTTTGTTGGGGCGAATAGGACTTTCAATAAATTTTTACACGGTAAGCTACCTCAAGCTTTACATAAGAAAATAAGTTGTTGGTACACCTTGAAGAACAGATGCTACCTTACTTGTGTGAGATTCAGAACAGATTCGCAAAGTCTACCATTTTGCAAAGTATTTCCCTATAAAGAGAGGATATCATTTCGCAAAATGAAGCACCTATAAATCTGTACATTCTGGATACTAGCTTTTACTGACAGTCGAAGAATTTTGCATTACATTACTATTAAAATACAATATTAGGTCGTGCTTAGCCCGGGCCTTGCCCATCTAATTTAATTATTAGTGAAACTTATTTGGTTATAGTTAGATCTAGGGTTTAGTTTGTCTTGGTATGGTTGGACGGTTAGTATGGGACGATCGAACTCAATCAGGTCAGTCTCGGTAATAGACCTATCCCAGAGTCTGTAATCTGGATAGTTACACTATCTTATTATATGTTTGAAATTCAGCTAACTCAGGACAGGTGACTGGAGGTTGGGTTGGGTAACGGGGGTGGTCTCCGATCTCGGTCGGACTTGGGACACCCATTACGACAAGGCCCAGGTCAGGTCAGGTCAAGTTGGTATCAGAGTTTTAGGTTCATGGTTAATTGGGAGTCCATAAAGTCGTGTCTAGTAGAGTCTTTTTTAGGGATGTATAGCGTGTCACACTCATAAGAGGGAGGCTACAAGGTATTTAGGAATGTTTCACTTTCTTGGTATTCTATTTTCAAGTTTGGAGTCTAAGTCCTGAAATTCTTCTCTAATCCTTGGTTGTTCACTTTTCAGATCATGCCTCGACGATCTAGAACATAAGAAAACTCTACAGTCCTATCTGGAGACAATATTGATGGGGTACGCCCTATGTCTAGAGTTCATCTTCTATCTCAGGGTCCTATCCGTGATTGTTCTGGAGTTCCTCCAATTGTTACTAGTCCTCCTTATGGTGAGGTGACTAATGTAGAATTTTTCCAGTCTATTCATACTATTGCTCAGTTAGTTTCTGCTCAAGTTGAGCGGGATGCGTCTGGTGGGTTATTTGTTGAAGCCACAATGGTTGGCCCGTTTATGAAACTGAATCCTCCTACTTTTACTAGTGCAAAGGTGGAGGAGGATCCTCAGGGTTTTTTGGATAAAAAGGAGAAGATATTCAGGTTGATGTAGACCACAAATGTGGAAGGTGTAAAGTTGTAGCTTATCAACTCAAGAATATTATGTACCAATGGTATGAGAAATGAGATAAGGATAGAGGTGACGCAGAGGAGACATCCTTATAGGATGCCTTTTCTGGTGCTTTTCTAGGTCATTTTTTCCTTAAGAGCTGGGAGAAGCGAAAATGGAGAAGTTTGTGAATCTTAAGCAGGGGAGAATGTCTGTCAAGGAATATGCCTTGAAATTTTATCAGTTGTTAATGTATACTCCTGATTTGATGGCTGACATGAGAGCAAGGATGAGAAAGTTCACTTCTGGGCTATCTTGGGATTTGATCTTGGAAAGCAAGACTGCTTTGCTGATCAAGGATATAGACATTTTGAGGTTAGTTGTCTATATGCAGTAGGTGGAGGATGAGAACAAAAAATAGGTGGAGTTCAGAAATAGGTAGGGTAAGAGGAGCAGGTTTTCTGATCAGGGAGGTGCTCAGCTACAAGGTGGTCAGAATAAAGGTAAATGGTCAAAGAAGAAGTGCGGAAGTTCTAGTTCCTTCTCTATTGTTAGCGATCCTTACCCGAGGCAGTCAAGTGATAGGCGTCCGAAGGTGGTGATAACTTTCAGGCACAGGGTACCCAATCTCAGGGAAATGGAGGTCAGTATAAGTGTTTTAAATATGGCCAGCCAGGCTATATACTCAAGAATTATCCAGTTGGTAAGGGAGCTTCGAGAGTGTTCAAAGCTCCGGTTGCTTCATCTTATACTCTTGTGCCTAGTGGTATGGCTTCGGTGTCTACTCCTGCTTCTGGTACCGACTCATGCCGGAATAGGTTGTATGCTCATGCATCTCGGCAAGAATCTGAGGCATCACGTGATGTCGTTACTGGTACGTTAAAACTTTTTTCTTGTGACATGTATTGTCTGCTTGATCTGGGGTCTACTCTTTTCTATGTGACCCCATATGTGGTTGTATGTTTTGGTTTTGATCCTGAGGTTATTTCAAATTCTTTTTCTATTTCTACCCTGGTAGGTGACTCAGTTATTGCTAAGAAAGTCTATAGTGTTGGTGGATTTATTTAAACTTGATATGGTGGATTTTGATGTTATTCTGTGGATGGATTGGTTACACTCTTGTTACGCATTCTTGGATTGTCAGACCCGTAAGGTTGTCTTTAGGTTTCCCGGTGAACCGACTTTAGAGTGGGAGGATGGTTTCCTAGCTCCTATGGGGAGGTTTATTTCTTATCTTAGAGTTTGGATGTTAATCTCTAAAGGTTGTCTTTATCACTTGGTCTGGGTTAAAGATTCTAACTCGGAAGGTCTTTCTTTACTGTCAGTTCTGATGGAAAATGAGTTTTCTGAGGTCTTTTTAATAATCTTCCTGGTGTTCCTCTGGCTAGGGAAATAAAGTTTGGTATTGATTTGGTTTCGGACACTCGTCCAATATCTATTTCTCCTTATAGAATGGCTCCAGCTGAGTTGAGGGAACTCAAGAAGCAACTTAAGGATCTTCTCGATAAGGGGTTTATTTTTCCTAGTGTATCTCTAAGGGGTTCACCGGTGTTGTTCATGCACAAGAAGGATGGTTCCCTTTGGATGTGCATTGACTATCGGTAGTTGAATAAGGTAACAGTTAAGAACAAGTATCCTTTTCTAAGGATCGATGATTTGTTTGATCAGTTGCAAGGTGCCAAGTTCTTTTTTAAGATAGATCTTCAGTCTGGGTATCATCAGCTTAAGATTAGACAGGAGGATATCCCTAAGACTGTTTTTCATACTCGGTATGGGCACTTTGAATTGTTGGTGATGTCATTTGGTTTGACTAATGCCCCGACGGCATTTATGGATCTAATGAACAAGGTTTTCATGTGGTTCTTAGATCTCTTTGTCATTGTATTTATTGATGACATTCTAGTTTATTCCAAGAGTGAGGTGGATCATGCTAATCACTTCCATGTGGTATTGTAGCCTTGAAGAAACATTAGTTGTATGCCAAGTTCTCCAAGTGTGAGTTTTGGTTGAACGCTGTGACTTTTCTTGGTCATATTATTTCTAAGGAGGGAATCATGGTGGATCCACAAAAGATGGTTGTAGTTAAAAGGTGGCATAGACCCACAACTCCAACTGATATTTGGAGTTTTTTAGGTTTGGCTGGGTATTATCGATAGTTTGTGGAGAGCTTTTCGACGGTAGCTGCTCCTTTGACTAAGTTGACTTAGAAAAAGGTAAAGTTTTCTTGGTCAGATGCTTATGAGGGGAGTTACGAGAAGTTAAAAGACAAGCTAACTTCGGCTTTGATTTTGATATTTCCTGAGGGCAGTAAGGGTTTGTGGTTTATTGTGATGCATCTAGGGTAGGTCTTGATTGCATCTTGATGCAGGATGGGAAGGTGATTGCCTATGCTTCAAAGCAGTTAAAGGTGTAAGAGAAGAATTTTCCTACTCATGATTTGGAGCTGTTGGCGATGGTTTTTGCGTTGAAAATATGGCGGCATTATCTGTATGGTGTACACGTAGACATCTTTTCTGATCATAAGAGTCTATAGTATGTATTCACTCAGAAGAAGCTAAATCTCAGGCAAAGAAGATGGTTGGAGCTTCTCAAGGACTATGACATGAGTCTTTACTATCACCCAGGTAAGGCTAACATGGTTGCTGATACTCTTAGCAGGTTATCCATAGGGAGTTTGGATTATGTAGAGTAAGGAAAATAGGAATTGGTAAAAGATATTCACCACTTGGCTAATCTTAGAGTTTGTCTTTTGGACTTCGAGGAAGTGGGGTGATGGTACAGGAAGTGATTTGGTCATCTATTGGTGTAGAGATTAAGGAGAAGTAAGTGCTAGATGCTATCTTGATGAAAATCAAGAGTAATATGGGTATACAGAAGGTAATGGTATTTAAGATCAATTGTGATGGTACTTTACGGTACTAAGAGAGGTGGTGTGTTCCTGATGTCAACAAGTTGCAATAAAGGATCTTGGCTGAGGCGCATGAATCGCGCTACATTAGACACCCCGGATCGATGAAGATGTATCATGATCTTAAGGAGATGTATTGATGAAATGGTATGAAAAGGGATGTGGCTGATTTTCTAGGCAAGTGCTTGGTGTGTCAACAAGTTAAAGTTGAGCACATAAGACCTGATAAGTTGTATCAAGAGATTATTTTGCCAGAATAGAAATAGGAGGTAATCAATATGGATTTCGTTACCAGTCTTTCTTTGTCTCGAAATCAATATGATTCAATTTGGGTCATCGTGGATATAATGACAAAGTTTGCTCAGTTCTTGCCAGTGAGGACTACCTTTTCGGCGAACGATTATGCGAAGTTATATCTTCAGGAGATTGTGAAGCTACATGGGGTACCTATTTTGATTATCTCTAATCGTGGTATGTAGTTTTATCTCATTTTTGGCTGTCTTTTCAGAAGGGATTAGGTACTAAGGTGAGTTTGAGTACTGTTTTTCATCCTCAGACAGATGGGTAAGCAGAAAACTATTCAGACATTGGAGGATATGCTTCGGGCATGTGTGATTGATTATGGTAGAAGTTGGGTTGAGCATTTACCTTTGGTAGAGTTTGCTTACAACAATAGTTATTATTCTAGTAATAGTATGGCCCCTTTCGAGGCATTGTATGGTAGGAGGTGTAGATCTCCTATTGGTTGGTTCAAGCTTGGTGAGGCGGATATGTTCGATTTGAATTTGGTCTATCAGGCTATGGAGAAAAGTGAAGGTGATTTGGGATAGGCTTAAGGCTACCCAAAGTCGCCAAAAGTCCTATACGGATGTAAGGCGTAGAGACTTGGAGTTTGAGGCTGGGGATAAGGTATTCCTCAAGGTATCTCCCATGAAGGGAGTAGTGCGGTTTGGAAAAAAGGTGAAGCTCAGTCCCCGGTATATTGGTCCTAATGTGGTTTTGTGGAGGGTAGGAAATATTGCTTATTAATTGGAATTATCTTCCCGGACTTTTTGTCTTATGAAGAAGTCCCGGTTGAGATCTTAGATAGGCAAGTTCATCGGTTGCAAACCAAGGATGTGGCTTCAGTTAAGATTCTGTGGCGGAACCATAAGGTGGAAGAATATACATAGGGAGCGAAGGAGGACATAAAGTCCAAGTATCCATATCTGTTTTCTGTTCCTGGAATTCATGCGGAAGGTATGTGTCTTCAACACATCTTTATTTTCTGAGTTTGTTAAAGGAAAGATTAATATCTTTTCTTCTTTGTTTTCAAACATTGTTAAAGGTTGGGAATATATTTGATAATATAAATGACGTGTGTGTGGTTACCCCTACCTTGTCCGTCATTCGAAGCGAATATTCCTAGTGGGGGAGACTAAAACACCCTAGTTTATGGACCTTAGAAAATTTTCTTAATTTCTGGTTTCTGGGCAAGATACGACTTAGGAGAACGAGTCGTACACTTGGGTATGGGTGGTATGGTCCAGTCGTATGATGACCAGTGTTGGTTGATGAGATTGATGTAGTTACTGAAATGGGTACGATTTGGATGGTACGAGTCGTAAACTTGGGTATGGTTTGTTTGGTTACTTCACTTAACCTTAGACTTGGTAACTTAAGTTGGATCTGAGTATGAGTGGCTCACCATGAGTCGTAAGCCAGGGTACGAGTTGTACCCAGGACTCGTATGGTGGTCAGTGTTCAAACCTCCTGGATCTTATTCTACCGAGGGTACGATTTATGGGTACTAGTCGTACACTTGAATACGACTTGAGTTTGGGTGTGTCGTACCTTGGATAGTGTTGGGTCCAAGAGGTAAGGCCTAGGGTACGAGAGGCGGGTGCCACTCGCATAGGTTAGAAGCGACTCGTAAGGGTCAGTCGTACCCTATGACAGGAATTTAGTGTTGTTTAAGTGTGGGCAATTTGGATATTTCCCCACTTATCCTAATAAGGTCCCACGACTTATATTGCACTTGGGAGGTTACTTTCATATTATTCTATTCTCAAACACTTGGAAAACACTCTTAAATCCTCTCTAGAGTTCTTAGGCTAGGGAAGCTAGGGTTTCATCTTAAGGAGAAAATTGGGGCTTGTCTTGGTGATTTCTCTCCATCATCATCTTAGTTTAAGGCATGTTCTCTTCCCTCATTGTTATTTCCAATTAAAGTCATGGTTTTTTTATAATGTTTTCATGATTTGAATGTTGTATGATTTGGGGTTTTCAAATATGATTTGGGGGTTTTGGTTATAAATATGTGGTTATGGTTTTCCCTATTTTAATTATGCTTCTATATGCATTATTGGTGTTTTTGGATAATTGGTTTCATGGGAATGGTTCTTTGGTAATAGAATTTGGTTTTGGAAATACTATGCCCCCAATATGTTTGATAAAATGTCTATAACAATGCTTTCACTATAATATTGGTTTTTCAATGGAACTTATACATGGTTTAAACTTGGTAATGGAACCCTAAATGATATGAATGTTTTAAATGGTTTTGAATGAATTAAAAAGGACTTGGTGGCCATGGTTTTGGTTAATTGGAAATTATGTGGGGTACATGGGAATCTCCTAAGGTTTGGCTAAGGGCAATACTTGCAAGTTATAGTTGGTAAGACGATACCACTACTAATAGCCTTGGTTAATAATAATGGAATAATGTTTTGGTTGGAAAATGGTTTTAATTGGGATTAAAGGAGGGGTGTGTGTAGAAAAGTCGTGGAAGGTGGAGTCCCCGGGGGGATCGAAACTGAAAACTCATATTTGCCGATGTGAGGTTTGGTCCTAGTGACTGTGTGCATGATGTCACACTTTATATTTTGGGGGATGTACTAGTCATCCCAGGTTTTCTTCCCTGGTCGTGCGGTTTCACGCACTGGGGCCCTTTCAGCAGGGAGAGCTGATGTAATACCCCGTATTTCTACCTAGCTTAAAATCGTCCCAGAAATGTTAAAAACTTGTTTTAAAGATGAATCCACTTTTATACATGTGGTTTTTTTCAAGATTTTCACATTTTATCATGTGGAAAATTGAATAAGATTTTCATCGATATCAAATTCACTCAAATCCGACACTCGGGCGAAAGTTAGAGCCTTTTTAGTGAGGTAGTGTATCACTTGAGCCATCAGCGCGTTACGGAGCCAGCTTAAATGGCAATTGTCAATTTCCAGTATTACTCCGCGATAATGGCGTGTCGCGCCGAACTTCCAGGTCGCAAAAAAAATGACAATGCGATAGCTCCGCCTCGCGCCACCATGCAATTTCCCATTTGTCACTTCCCAGAGACACGACGCGATAGCACCGTGTCGCGCCAGGGGTCTAAATCCGGAAATTTTCACAGAATTAAAATATGCGTCCAAGGGTTAAAAGGGTCAATTTCTCACCCCTATATATACCTAATAACACGTGATTCAGCCATATTTCACCTAAAATATATTATTTCTCTCAAGAAAAAGATAGGGTTTTCAATTGGAGATTCAAATCCAAGACTCAAATTCAAGAATCTCTTCGTCAATCTTCGTAGAATCAAGAACTAAGGTATGCACAATATTGATTCATGGACTCCTTTCGTCCATGAAGCTCAAGAACCCTATTTTAAACTATATGTCATGATGTTCTTGTTTTGAATTGATTATGTTCATGTTGTTATTGTTGTATGATTGCCAAGATTGCATCCTTATCATATTTTCATGAAACTATGTTAGTATAGGGTTGAAACTCATGCAATTGAGTTAAATTGTGGAACCATGTTGTGTTAAATTGATGATCATGCCTATGCCCTAAGTGTGTATGCAAGGTGTTTGATAATATGCCAAAATGAATGAATGATGATCAAGTATTTAGTTTTCATGTGTCAAGATCATGTCATGCCTCTTAAGTTATGCTATACCTACTTGATTAAGATGATTCCCATGGAAAACCTAAGCATTGTGATTGCTTGATGAGATGTTCGTAAGATTAGAAGTATGAAATTATGCCATGTTTATATGCATTACTATCCATGTACAACATTATGATGATCATGTGCTTCATGAAATCCCCAACTATGAAATTATGGATTGTTGATATTGGTCATGTGATCAAAAGTGTCAAGCCTTGTCAGTTTCATTCTATCAAGTCCTAGGGGTACTTGTACCCGATAATTTAGTTGTGTGCCTAGAGTCATGCCATGTTTTCACGATAATCTCAGTCAAGCCATGATCAGTAGAAATTAGTCAGTTTCGTGACTTAGGAAAACTCAGTAAATTCAGTATCGGTATATTCTCTTCCAGAAATCTGAGAAATCTCAGTAATCTCAGTAGTTCAGTAATCTCAGTGATCTCAGTATTCCCCAAAAATCTCAGTGACTTCAGTACCCTCAGTCATTCCTTAGATCTCAGTAGCATTTCGTCAGTCAACGAAACTCAGCGAACTCAGTTTAGCTCCGATAAATAATACCATCAGTAACAGTTCAATTTATTATAATTAATCCAGTGTCTATTCAGTTGGGAGTAGGATTCAGCACCGAGTGAACCCAAGGATGGGGACTCACTTGTTATTCAGTGGAGGATGTGATCCCTAGAAGTAATCATTGCGTTCCAGAACTACGTAGCCAGCGTAGTATGAGATGTACCCCTATGCGTAGGGCTACTAATACATCTCATTTGGGGTTATTCCTACAGGAGGGCTAACGGAAGAGCTTTCCATCAGAGAGGGTTACCTCACAGCTTGTCTTTACACATGGCACGGTACTGATACCCTTCTAGCTGGGGTTACAGGTTGGAGCCCACCAATCAGTTTCGGGCATGTCGGTTAGATGATTACCTCTCACAGTCTCAGTTTCAGATCCAGTCTCAGAAATAGAACTCAGTTCAACTCTACAGAAATCTAGGATTGTTAGATACAGTCAACTCAGTACAATACAAAACTCAGCTAGTTCCATCAGTATCAGGACTGTCAGATAAAGTCACTCATGTTATCAGTACTCATACTCAGTAATCATGTTATCACGAACCCAGTTAATAGTATATTAATTATACGAAACTAGTGTTATCAGTATTTAGTTTTAGGACTGTCATATACAGTCAATCAGACCAGTTCGTCATAATCAAAACTATCAGAAACAGTCATTCCTTTATTAGTAATATGATATCAATTCCTCAATACTCAATAGACTCAGTCATTCAGTATCCCAGTATTAGTACTCAGATATCAGCAAATCCATGTTATCAGAATTTATGATTCGGCGTTATCACAATCTCAGTTATAGTTACGTATGCATGCATGTATTCTTATGTTCATGTTAGTCAGTCAATTTGTATTGTTCATGCATATGAACCCCTTGCATTCAGCCTAACTCACTTGCATACCAGTATATTCAACGTACTAACGCATTTGCGCTATGGTGTTTTATACCATAAGTTTAGAAACAAAAGCTCCCGAGCATTCTTAGTAGATCAGACATTCAACAGCCAGACTAACAGTGAGTCCTCATCATTCGAGGATAACATGGTTATTTTATTACTTTATTATTTCAGTAGTTCAGAGTTAGTTGGGGACATGTCCCATCAACTCCAGACAGTTTAGAGGCTTTCAGACTATTTTCAGATAGTTTATTTCAGTTTTGGGTATTGTTATACCCCATTACTGACGTTGTTTTATATTCAGTATTAGTTCAATTTTGAACCTTATGTCCTTACAGCTTATATTCTGCATATTTACAGTATATTATTTAGTGCTCAGTTATAGATATCAGTCATGGGTTAGCTTGTGGTCCTTCGGGGTCATGAGCACCGTGTAGCATTTTAGGTACCAGATTCGGGGCGTTACAGCTGAACCCATATTACCCATGGGTGGTTTAGGATGACAGAGCTACACAGCCTAGGTAAAGGTTTTAAATGGCATGCTAAACCCGATTCCATTTCCCGGTACGGTTATATATGTATATATATATATGTATGTATGGTTTGTGTGCATATGGATGGTTTTACTTGGTTTTATAAATACCATTATTTTATAGTGTTCACCCACTAACCCGTCTTCGGGCGATTGTATCCCCACGCGATGCAAGAACCGACCGTTCTACTCCTCCTACTTAGCATTCGGACATTCGGGAGTTATCTTTGGATTAAAGTGGTGAGCTTCCATCTATTTGGAAGGCTCCATTTCATGGATGTTATTTCATACTTTGGATTACTTATGGATATTGGTTTTGGCTATGGTTGGGGCTATGTACCAATCGAGTATCTGTATTCTTTTGGTTAGAGGATTTTCTGGAACTACTATGGGTTGGAATGGGTAGAATCGGTATTGGTGTCAGCCTTAGCATTGAAATTGGTATTATAATTGACCGCATTGGACAAAATTTTTCACTGTTCCATCATATTTCATTTTGGGGTTATATATTTAATTATTAATGGAACTTATTTGGTTATGGTTGGATCTATGGTTTTGTTTGTTTTGGTATAGTTGGACGGTTGGTATGGTACGGTCTAACTCGATTGGGTCGGTCTCGATAATAGACCTATCCCAGAGTCTGTAATCTGGATAGTTATGCTATCTTGATATATGTTCGAAATTCAGCCAACTCAGGGCAGGCGATTGGAGGTTGGATTGGGTAACATGGGTGGTCTCCGATTTCGATCGGACTTGGGTCACCTATTACGATAAGGCCCCAGTTCGTGTCGTATCAGATGTTTGGGCTGGATTTGGTTCACTAAGCCATGGAAAAGGTGAAGGTGACTCGAGATAGGCTTAAGGCTACCCAAAGTTTCCAAAAATCCTATGCGGATGTGAGGCGAAGAGAGTTAGAGTTTAAGGTTGGGGTTAGAGTTTAAGGTTTAGGATATGGTGTCCTTAAAGGTGTCTCCCGTGAAGAGAGTGAAGCAGTTTGGTAAGAAGGGGAAGCTCAGTCCCCAGTATATTGGTCTTTACTTGGTTTTGCGAAGGGTTGGTAAGGTTGCATATGAGTTGGAGCTGTCTTTTAGTTTGAAATCCATTCATCCAGTGTTCTATATTTCTATGTTGAGGAAGTGTGTGGGTGATCCATCTCAAATCGAGCCTGTTAGAGATATTGGTATCTCAGATTCTTTATCTTATGAGGATGTCCCGATTGAGATCTTAGATTGGCAGGTTTGTCGATTACGCACCAAGGATGTAGCTTCGGTTAAGGTTCCATAGAGGAACCATAAGGTTGAAGAAGCTACTTGGAAAGCGAAAGAAGACATGAAGTCCAAGTATCCATTCCTATTTTCTGCTCTGAGAATTCGTGCGAAAGGTATCTGTTCTTCATCATACTTTTGTTTTCAAACTTTGTTAAAGGACAAAAAAATTGACTTCCTTACATCTTTGTTTTCTAACTTAGTTAAAGTTCGGAATAGGGGTGTGGAGGTTTAAATCATGCTTATACTGCCTTGTCCATCATTCAAGGATAAATGATCCAAGTATGGGAGAATTGAAACACCCTGGGTTCTGGCCTTCGGAAAATTCCCAAGGCTTTAAGTCTTCTGCTGATCATACGACTCACCATATGAGCAGTATGGTGAGGGTATGAGTCAGGTGACCCAACTCATATGTTGGCTAGTGTTTGGTGGGTGAGTTTCTAGTATGGTTACGATTTGGTGGGTATGGGTTGTATGATTTGTGATGAGTTGGCTGGTTGATCCTTCACTTAATCTGAAATTTGGTAACTTAACTTGGATCTGAGTATAAGTGGCTCACCAAGAGTCGTGATGATAGAGTACGAGTGGTATAGTCCAATTCGTATGTTAGACAATGTTCAACCCCTCTTGATTCTGTTATGGGTACGGGTTAAGGGTACTTGTCATATGCTTGGGCAATAGTAGGCCTTGGTAGTCGTATATTAGACGGTGTTAGGGTCCATCATTCTGTCTAAGATATGAGTGATGGGTACGACTCGTATGATAGGGTACAGTTTAGGTGGTGGAGTCGTATCCTTCTGCGGGGATTTTTATAGTTTAAGTTGAGGGTATTCTAGATATTTTTCCTCTTAACCAATTATGACCCCATGACCTAAAACCTTATTGGGACTTCATTTACCCTATTATTCTAATCTTAAACACTCAAAAACTCTCTCAAACTCTTGGGTTAAGCAAAGGCTAGGGTTTTCTTCAAGGTGGTCAATTAAGGCTTTAAAGGGTGATTTCTTTTCGTCTTTTTCGTAATCTAAGGCATGTTACTCCTCCCTCATTGTTAGTTCAATTAAAGACATGTTTTATGAATGATTTTCATGGCATAATTGTGATATGGTTTGGGGTTTTGAATTATATGTTGGGGGTTTTGGTTACTAATGGTTGATTTATGTTTTTCCATGTTTTTACTTATGGTTTTCATATTATAATGGTGGTTTGAACATATGGTTGCATGGGAATGGTTAATTGGTACTTGGTTTTGATTTTGAAAACTATATGCCCTCAAATGCCTATGAGAATGCTTTTATTACATAGATGGACCTTCATTGAAAACATTGCATGGTATAATATGGTAATGGAACCTAAATTGGTTAAATGATTTTAATGGCTAATTGGTAAGGCTTTGGTGACCATGACTTTGATTTAAAACCTTGTGATGTACACGACCCCCCCCACCCCACCCCCAAGTGAATTCAATAATAGAACCTACGGGGTACATGGGAATCCTTTAGGTGTTTGGCTAAGGAAATTGCTTGCAAACTATAGTCGTTATGGAGATACCACTTCTTATAGCCTTGGTTAATAATATATGAAATTGGTGGTTTAGTTGTGTGCTAATGATTTTAATTGGAAAATAATGGTGGGTTGTGATAACTAACCATGAAGGTGTGAGTCCAATAGACAGACATTGAAAACTCATGTTTGCCGACATGAGAATTGGTCATGGCAATCATATACTTATGGGTTACATGGGAATCCCCTAAGTTATACTTGTATATATGTATCATGGAGGGTGGAGGGTACACGAGAATCCCCTGCCCTTGTGATATCTCCAGTACGTGTGACTACATGCACTGGGACCTGTTCAGGGGCTAACACTGGACCCATATAGCCCGTGGGTGGTTCTAGAACAGTTAAACTACACAAAACCAGATTAATCATTTTAAATGTATGCTAAACCCGATTCCCTTCCCAACATGGATTATATAAATACATACATATATATATATATATATATATATATATATATATAGAGAGAGAGAGAGAGATGTGAATGCATATATTTCTTTACTTTGTTTTAAATATTGATATTATTTTATCCTTATCCTGAGTGTATGCTAGCATTCACCCGCTAAACCGTCTTTGGGCGTTGTATTCCTACGCGATGCAGGAACCGATCATACTATTCCTCTTGCTTACTGATCGGATTCGGGAACAACTTAGAGTTGGATTGAAGTGGTGAGCTTCCATACTCTGGAAGACTCCATTTCATCTTATGGTCTTGTCTTCATACTTTGGTTATTTCTTAAACTTTGGTTTGGGCTGTGGTCGGGGGCATGTCCCGATCGGATACTGTTTTACATTTTGATAGAGACTTTGTGAGACTACGATGGGTTGGTATAGACAATGTCGGTATTAGTGTCAGTCTTGACATTAATATTCGTATTATGGCCGATATCGGTTGACTGTATTTGATTTATGATTGTTCCATTTTGTTATGTTATATATATATATGATCGAAATTCATCCTACTTAAGGTGTAAGGCAGTTATAATTGAGTATTGGGGGTGCTCTTCGGTCCCAGTTGGTCTTGAGGCACCCGACACGATTAGGTCCTGGTTCAAATCGTGTCAGGGGTAAGGAGAATGATTGGTGCGGGGTGGGGGTGGAGGGACGGAGGAGAAAGGGGTTGTGTCGGGTAGGGGGACGAGGGAGGGGGCAGCGATCTATGAAAAAGAAGAAGTTGAGATTTTTTTTTTAATTTGCAATTTAAAAGAAAATTAAAGGCAAATTTTTTGACAACCCCACTCGCTAAAAAACGAGTGAAAAACAGGCGATTTTTCAAATCATTAATGTAATGCCATATATGCAGAAAAAAGTTTAAAATATTTGTTTTTAATGGGTTAAAGAGTTCAATGACAAAAGTGTAAGAAGAAATGTCTACTTTACAAATCAGCACAAGTACAAGGATCCACCGAGCTATTTCGCCTTTGGAAACGTGACAATAAGTTTTACTTGTTTTCACTTTTTTCACTCATACTTCTCTTACAAAATTTCAAAACAACTTTAATTTATATTCATAGCCAAACGGAACAAAATAAAGTAATATTCTTTTCGTTAGGGTGGAATAACAATCTGGATAAATGAGGCCTAAATGAAAATATTGCCACATTTAATGATCTTTTAGGAATTGTTTGGTGTGAGGTATAATAGTCCCGAAATAAGATGCAAGATTAATTTATCTAATTTCCAAATTATTTATCCAATTATTTATATCTTAGTGATGAAATAAATTATCTTATATATATTAAAAAATAACTGATGATAAAATAAGTTTTTTTAAAAAATTAATCTCGAGAAAATTTATTCACCACCGGTCTACGGCCTGTAGATTAATCCTCAAACTGCACATGTAAGGATGAGATTAACTAGAGGGTGAGGCAAGCGGATCAAGTAATTAGATCTACACACGGGGAACGTGTCTACGTGTTAGTTGGATGAACAATAGAAATTGAAGTCAAACACGCGAGAGTTGCTGCCGTGCTCGTTCCATCACTAGAACAACAAAGCGCCCCCTCTTATCAATTGTTGCTATTGCTATTTCCCCCTCTCCCTCTCTCGCTCTCTTCTTCCTTCTCCTGTCACTTGCCGCAATTTTGATCGGATATTAACATCAGTCTATCACAATGCCGTCGATAATGGGAGGTCCGATGACTACATTTGAGGATTCCGAAAAGGAAAGCGAGTACGGATACGTCAGAAAGGTGAAATGTCCATCTCCTTTAGATCTGCACCTTTTTTGTGGTTCCAGTTTATTTCTCCTTCTACTTAGATCGTTTACGCGTTTATATTGATTTGACAATACATGTAGTGTGCACTTTGGATTGATCTCTTTCATAGTATTTGGACTTTTGAGATCTAATTGGGTCGAACTGGATTTAGTTGGATCGGTCTGATTTCACTTCGCTGTATAAGTCATCAGCTGCTTTTTTCAAAAATTCTTATGGAACTTTTCCTTGAAGCATTAGGAGTGGATCATGGATCAGACATCTGGAAGCTGATCTCTTTCCATAACACTAGCTAAAATTAGCGGTCCTTCATTGAAGAAAATGAAAACTACTCCCTCAGTTCCAAAATAGTTGTCACGGTTTGCGTATGAGGAGTCAATTTGACTAATCTTTGGAGTTAAATCGAATTCGACTAATATAATATTTAAATTTTAGAAGTTTGAAAACTATATGAAAAATATTATTTGTTGCAAGTCTTCATATTAATATGATGCAAAAAAAAAAATACTATCTTAAAACGTTGGTCAAAGTTCATGCAATTTGACTCTCATAAAGTGAAACGTGACAAGTAAAAGATAACGGAGGAAGTATATTTCAACTTTGATTAGTGCTGTTATCATTAATCACTTATTGGGACATTTGCTTTTTGTCTTTGTTACTGCTGTTTCCATTTTTTACCAATTAAATTATCTGCTTTTATGCACCCAAATGTGTGGTCTAGTGGTCGATGAAGTGGGTTGAGAACCATGAGGTTCCAAGTTCAAAATCCAGCAAGAGACAAAATTTTTCACTAGGTGATTTCTTCCATTTGTCCTTGCCTTGATGGATAGAGTTACTTGGTAGGCTGATATTTGTTGTTGTTGGGAGGTGATAAATATCGCGTGGATATAGTGGAGCTGTGGTGAAGTAACCGGGACACCACGGTTATTAAAAAAAAAAGAATCTGCTTTTGCCTTTGCTTGTATACAGGAACTTTGTTTTTCGCTGCTTGATGTAGTGATTGCTACTCCCCTTATGTGAAAATTACAACTTTCATAATTTTAACCATGTTTTATCTCTTCTCTTTTGGCCGCAGTTTAGATGATTATGCTGCTTAAATTCTATTATTGTCGATATCTTTGCTGGTTTCATCTGTTTGTCGGATAGCATCTGTTCACCTACCATGATTAAGTCGTCTACTCCGCTATGAAAATGGTTATTAGTAAATCTTATGTGATTGTCATTGTGTCCTCTGTAACAGGTGTCTGGACCAGTGGTGGTTGCTGATGGAATGGGGGGAGCTGCCATGTATGAACTAGTTCGTGTCGGACATGACAATCTCATTGGTGAAATTATTAGGCTGGAAGGAGATTCTGCTACAATTCAGGGTATATTGTTCTTGGTTTCTTTATTCCTGCAAAGAGCATTGTCCCTGCAATATCTTATCTTCCTCTCCCCTTCCTCTTGTTCCATGATTTTTCCTGTTCTTAAGTATTTGCAGACGGGAGATATTGACCTGCTTTAAAGTTCCATAACACATGACTGAAACTAAAAGCAAAATTGTTTGAAAAATTGCTTTCCTTGCAGTTTATGAAGAAACAGCTGGTCTAATGGTGAATGATCCCGTGCTACGTACACACAAGGTCAAAAAGTTGCTTCTTTTGAATTTCGGTTGTTTTGTTTGACTGTCAGTTAAAATTTCGACATTGCAAAATTTTGATGTTCTTTTGAAATAACAGCCCCTGTCAGTAGAGCTGGGTCCTGGAATACTGGGAAACATCTTCGATGGTATTCAGGTAATGATCTGATAATGTGCTTTACATATTTTTCATTCAAGCATTGTGAAGTCAGAGCCATGACATCAACATGATGTTTGTATAATTCTCTCTCAATAATGCAGAGGCCACTAAAGACAATTGCAAAAAGGTCTGGTGATGTCTACATTCCTCGTGGGGTGTCTGTTCCGGCCCTGGACAAGGATATATTATGGGAATTTCAGCCTAAGAAAATAGGTATTTTGTAACCTTTAGAAGGACATTTTGTCTATCGAAACAGCCCCTCTATCTCTATGTGAGTCTGCGTACATTCTACCCTCCCCAGACCCCACTTGTGGGGTTACACTGGGATGTTGTTGCTGTAGAAGGACATTTTGCATACATTCTACCCTCCCTAGACCCCACTTGTGGGATTACACTGGGATGATGTTGTTGTAGGACACTTTGGACTTTGAAATAATACTCTGCTTCTCAAAAGAAAAAAATTGCTTTGCTCATTATCATATCCTGGTGCCAGGTGAGGGAGATCTCTTGACAGGTGGAGATTTGTATGCTGTAAGTTTTAATGAACTTTATTTCTTTGAAGTAAATTTGTGATAACTTTTCTAGTGTCATATTCCGTATCCTTGTTTCATGTTTTCAGTTTTTTCTATATGTCTGATTATATTTGTGAATTTTCTTTTGGCAGACTGTCTTTGAGAACAGCTTAATGGAACATCGTGTTGCTCTTCCTCCTGATGCCATGGGAAAGATCACTTACATTGCTCCAGCTGGTCAATACTCTTTGAATGTATGTCAAAATTTAAGCTTTAAATAACATTACATATTTGGTGTTACTGTTCTTGTTGTCTCATTAAGCTTGTAGTTTAGATCTGCACTACTATTTCTACCTTTGTTGTACATAGCGTCTGCAGTAATTTTCTGATAAAACTATGTTTTGACTGTCTTAGAGCTGGTCCAACTTGAATCATTTAGATGGAAATTAAGCACTTCCCTTAGTGTGTGAGAGTGCCGCCAATTGGCCTGCATTTATTGTTTGGAAAAGGAAAATAGGATATCTTCTCCATTTACTGAAAGCAAATCTATGTCCTATATTGCACTTATAATGGCTCCAGTAGTAATGCCTTTCTTTTATCTGTGCCCATTTTAAAACTTGGTTGCAAATGTATGATTTGCTCAATATCCTATTCATGTTACATCTTTTTAATGGTTAAGATTTTTGTCTTGTAAGAAACATGTTTAAGATGTTTATCAAAAGGAAAGATACATTATTTATCAAAGAAAAAAAATAAGATTGCGGTTAGGCCCATCTTTTTCGAGATCTGAGGAGATCAAATAAGGAATATTCAAGATATAGCAAGCAATGCAATGACTATCATATCAGGAGACTTCATTGTTTTCTCTTCCCACTTGCAGGATACTGTTCTTGAGCTCGAGTTTCAAGGTGTCAAAAAGCAAGTGACTATGCTTCAGGTTAGTAACACTCTAGTCACATTGAGTTCCATAGATTATCTTTTGGTTTATTCTAATCACAGTTTCAGCCATGGATATTGACGTTAACTTGGTCACATCTCTTTAGACTTGGCCTGTGCGTTCTCCTAGACCCGTTGCAACAAAGTTGGCTGCTGATACTCCTCTTCTTACTGGACAGGTAATCTTGCTTAGATATTAGGCCTCTTTTGGTGTTTCATGTGAGAATTTTAGACATCTGTGCTTAATTGCTCTATTACATGACAGCGTGTTCTCGATGCCCTGTTCCCCTCAGTGCTTGGTGGTACTTGTGCCATACCTGGTGCATTTGGCTGTGGGAAAACAGTCATTAGTCAAGCTCTTTCCAAGGCAAGTCTCGTATTTATCACATTGAATTACCTTCTTAATTTCAGTTTCCCAAAAGTAGAAGTGATCCCTTGGGAAGCTTATTAAGGTTATTGTTTCGTGTTAATAATAAATGCAGTACTCTAACTCGGACACTGTCGTGTATGTTGGTTGTGGGGAAAGAGGGAATGAAATGGCAGAGGTATGGAGTTTTCCCACTCTATTTGTGAGTTCTTTCTGGTTATCCCGAGTCACATCACAGAAGATGCTTCTTTGTAGGTACTTATGGATTTCCCTCAATTGACAATGACATTGCCTGATGGGCGTGAAGAGTCTGTTATGAAACGTACCACACTTGTCGCTAATACTTCAAACATGCCCGTGGCAGCTCGTGAGGCCTCAATCTATACAGGTTGGTACTTTCTTCACTCTCTAATATTCTTGCTATTTCAACACTCCTATTGAAAGGTCCTTAATTATGGCATTTACCAATTGATCTCATCTCATCATGTAATTATCCTGTAATGTGGTAGATGCTTGTTCAGGGCGATTGACAATTGATGCTTTCTGTAAAATGCCTTTGCTTTCTTGCTCTTGATAAAAAAGAATGACAAAATGCCCTGTAGAATAAGTATAAATTGCTCAGCTCTAACTTTCTAGTTTACATAAGTCTATTTCCTCTCTGGTCTGGCACCTGTTTATTTATACCAAATAAAAGGGTGTTGTACCCTTTGTTCTTTGTATGTTTATGTTCATGTGGATGCTCTCTGCTGGTGTTGCGTCCTATGCTTCCGAAATAAGTGTTAAATCTTATATTCGAGTGATGTTTTTTGTTCTTTAAAAATAGCAAGCACTTGTTGATAGACAAAAGCAGTTCTTCAGCTTGTGTCATTATGATTTTCAGGTATTACTATAGCAGAATACTTCAGAGACATGGGCTATAATGTTAGTATGATGGCAGATTCGACATCTCGCTGGGCAGAAGCTTTACGTGAAATCTCAGGTCGATTGGTGAGTAGGTCATTCCTTCTGTTTCATAAGTTGAATAACCTCTTCATTCCTTTAGATGCAACAGCTAAAACGTCCTCCTGTTCTAGGCAGCTGATACTTTAAGGTTTCTTCTATTCATTTTTTTGGTATTGTCAGTACTCGATGTATTTCCCACCCCTTGCACAGATTATTTTAAACTAAAATCCGTGTGAAATCCAAATCTCAACAAAATAACGGTGGCAAGCAGAACTGATTTTGTTTATATTCACAATTAAATGGATTGGACTGACCATGAGTGAAAATGTACCATTCATGCAGTCTTAAAGAGTTTACTGATAAGTGTGTGCTGACTTGCAGTTGAGATTATGGGGTTCAAACTAATTTCTTGACTTTCTTTCAGTAATTAATTTTTTAATCCTTTCTTGGGTTAGATTTTTCTGAGTTTGCTCCTAAAGTAAGAGAAAAGAATTTACTTTTCTTTAATTTCTTAGCATATATGCCTTTTGACACGTGATCTGCTGCCCCATAAGAGTCCATATCAATCAATGTGGCCACTTGTGGGAGCATGCTCTCTTGAATTAGTTAATTCCTTCAATAGAGTAGGAATCTTTCACATTACTACTCAAATGTGGAGATAAGTTTTAGTAGTTGCTTCATATATGTTGATACTCTGCACCTTTCAGGCAGAGATGCCTGCAGACAGTGGATATCCTGCTTATTTGGCAGCACGTTTGGCATCTTTCTATGAGCGTGCTGGTAAAGTTAAGTGCCTTGGTGGACCAGAGAGAACTGGTAGTGTGACAATTGTTGGTGCTGTTTCTCCTCCAGGAGGAGATTTTTCAGATCCTGTTACATCTGCAACCCTTGGTATTGTTCAGGTAAGTAAAAACACTATCTTCATTACTGGTGACTTTTTGTGGTTCCTGCCACTGGCAGCTTTCTCTAAGATTATTCATTTGCAGGTCTTCTGGGGTTTGGATAAGAAATTGGCTCAAAGGAAACACTTTCCCTCTGTAAATTGGCTTATTTCCTATTCAAAATACTCAGGGGTATGTTCTTTTTTTGCTCATTTATATGCTTATTCTGCAAATGTGGAACTTATTTTTCATCTTCTTCTATTTGCCCATTGGCCAAAAACTGCTTCTCATTGACTCGACATTTTTTAAATATTCAGGCACTCGAGTCCTTTTATGAGAAGTTTGATCCTGATTTTATTGACATAAGGACAAAAGCCCGTGAGGTGCTGCAGAGGGAGGATGACTTGAATGAAATTGTTCAAGTATGTGCTTTTTTACTCTTTCTTGATTTTTATGTTATAAAACCACCACCACCACCACCACAACAACATACCCAGTGTATTTCCACATAGTGGGGTCTGGGGAGGGTAGAGTGTACGCAGATCATACCACTACCTCAGGTGAAGTAGAGAGGCTGTTTTCGATAGACCCCCGGCTTAGGACCGATAACAGTATACCAAACACAAAAGAGAAGTGCATATAAACTAGTACGGTACGCAAAATAAACTAACAGTATTACAAACACCAAAGATAAGTGCATATAAACTAGTACAACATGCAAAATAGCCACACGATAATACTACAGCCACAACACCACGAACAAGAAACTCCAGTCAAAAGAACGCTCCCCTACTATTACCGACGCACTCCCACCCCCTAACCCTCTACCTTAATCCGCTTCCTCTACACTTGCCTATCAAGGGTCATGTCCTCCGTAAGCTGTAACTGCTCCATATCATGCCTAATCACCTCCGTCCAATATTTCTTCGGTCTACCTCTACCCCGCCTAAAACCATCGATAGTCAGTGTCTCACACCTCCGCACTGGAGCATCAAAACCCTTCCTTATCATGTGCCAGAACCAACGTAACCTCACTTCTCGCATCTTGTCCTCCACCAAGGCAACTCCCACCCTCTCGAATAATCTCATTTCTCACCCTATCTTTCCTGGTATGTCCACACATTCATCGCAACATTCTCATCTACGCTACCTTCAACTTTTGGATAGGGAGTTCTTAACTAGCCAACACTCCGCTCCATACAACATAGTTGGCTGGACTACCACTCTGTAAAACTTACCTTTAAGCTTCGGGGGCACCTTCTTATCACATAAAACTCCCGAAGCGAGCCTCCATTTCAAACACCCTGCTTTAATACGATGTGTGACATCCTCGTCAATCTCACCATTGCCATAAATCATTGACCGCAGATACTTGAAACTCTTCGTCTTCTGAATGGCCTGAGAGTCCAGCTTCACAACCACTCCAACCTCCTGCGACACATCACTGAACTTACACTCCAAGTACTTCATCTTGGTTCTACTTAACCGAAATCCTTTAGACTCAAGCATCTGTCTCCAAATCTCCACCTTATCATTAACTTTACCCCGAGTCTCGTCAATCAGTACCACATTATCTGCAAATAACATACAACAAGGCACCTCCCCTTGAATATGTCATGTCAAAACATCCATCACCAAGGCAAATAAAAATGAGCTAAGAGTCGATCCCTGATGCAACCCTATTAAAACTGGTAAGTGCTCCGAATCTCCACCTACTGTCTTCACACGAGTCTTCGCACCATTATACGTATCCTGAATTGACCTAGTGTACGCCACGGGCACCCCTCTAGCCTCCAAGCACCTCCACAGAATCTCCCTGGGAGCTCTGTCATATGCTTTCTCAAGATCAATGAACACCATGTGCAAGTCCTTCCTCTCTCGAAACTGCTCCACTAATCTCCTCACAAGGTGAATGGCCTCAACGGTCGAGTGATCTGGCATGAAACCGAACTGATTCTCAGAGATCGGCACGATCCTTCTCATCCTCAACTCTACCACCTTTTCCCAAACCTTCATAGTATGACTCAACAACTTAATACCTTTATAGTTGTTGCAACTCTGGATCTCCCTTGTTCTTATACACTGGAATCATCGTACTTCACCTCCACGCTTCAAGCATCTTCGCCGCCCTAAAAATGATGTTAAACAACCTTGTCAACCACTCCAAACCTGCCCCGCTAGTGCTCTTTCAAAAATCCACTGGAATCTCGTCTGGCCCCGTCGCCCTACCCCGCCGCATCCTGCGAATAGCTCTCTTGACCTCCTCGACCTCGATATTTAATTTATCAAGGAGAAGGGAATAAGGGTGGGTTGATTTAGCTCTACCTTCAGGCTTATTAATTAGTGAACCTTCTTGCCCTTATATTTGGTCTGGCAATTTGACATAGAAACATCCATTGCTCAAATGCTATTTGCTAGCCTTTGTGCTCTCGGTCTTCCTTGTTCATATTCCTTGGAGGTAAGACTTAAAAGTCATGTTGCAAGGGAGGAAAATCATACTTACAGGGATTTTGTTGCGTGGAAAAGAAATTGGTTATAGCTGGGTCAATTTTCGTCCCTTAGTGTATGTCAAAGTTCTTCTAGATTTCCTAGTTTGTTGACCTTTGCAACTATTGGGAATGTAAAAGAATCTAAGCATTCAATTCAGTGAATCTCAAGGCAATGGGTAGAGTGGGCAATTCATTATAAACTCCTTTGGAAACCCATACACAATTGATGTCAAAGAATTGTACTTCTCTAGCTCCTTCTTGCACGTGTAACCTGGTTCTTATGTTTAAACTTGGACTAAATATTTCTCTCTTTTTTTCTCTTTGAGGAGATTGAAGAGTGGACTTAATGTATATATAGAGAGAGATCAGGCTCAACAAGCTGAAGAGTAGGCTTGAATATCAAAGAAGAGAGTAGGTTCAACATACTAAGGAGTGAGCTTAGAGTGAAATTGTGGCTCGATGGGCTGATTTGAGAGAGAGGAAGCCTAGAGCGACTCTATGGGCCTTCTTTATTGAGAGAGAGAAGCCAAAACAGTAGAACATGATCAAAGCAAGTTGTTTTTTCCAAGTAAGGTAAAATTTAATATATATAAGAGTCGGCATAAAGAGTAGGGAAAAGGGTCAAATTTACCCCCTACTTTGGAAAATTGGTTAAATATACCTTTCGTCATATTTTGAGGACAAATTTGCCCTTGCTGTCATACTTTGGGGCCAAATTTACCCCTCTACTTTAGAAAATTGACTAAATATACCTTTCGTCATACTTTGGGGACAAATTTAGCCTTGATTTCATACTTTGGGGTCATATTTACCCTCATTGTTATGAAACTTTTCACTTGTACCCTTCCTTTAACAGAAAAACCCAAATCAATGCTAAATTGCTCAATTTTTAAAAATAAATCACATCTTAATCTAATTCGTTCGATCCAATCCACAAAAATACACAAACAAATATACTCTTTCCTCAATTCTGCTCGTCGAATTTTCCCAATGAACAAAAATAAATTTCTTTCAATGTGCAACGCTGGAAGGTTGTTTTACAAATGAACAAAACGTAAAACGGAATGGGATAATATAGAAGTATGGAACTAGAGTAAATGCCGATTACAAACTCTGCTCTTGTTTGATTATGTTTGAATTTTAAAATTTGGTATGCAATTCTATGTGCATCTAGATTCTAGAATCAGCGAATAAATTTTCTGAGCAAATGACGTGATGAAAAATTTGTATAGATCTAAATTGCATATAAAGATACGTGAATGAAGAGAAGTCACGACTGACACACAGGGAGACCTTAACTCAATCATCCAGCAAAATATCCCGTGGGCCTAATCTATTGCATTTGACTGTCAACAACAACAACAACAAACCCAGTGTATTCCCACAGCGCTGTGGGGGTCTAGGGAGGGTAAGATGTACGCAGTCCATACCGCTACCTCCAAAGAAGTAGAGAGGCTATTTCCGATAGACCCCTGGCTCAAGATAAGGATAATAAACAAGGGGATGGATAACATAACCGAAATAAAGAATAGGAAATAATAGAATAAAATCACAGGAATATGAAATACGGGAAATAAGAGCAACACAGAATAAGAAAAATAGGAACTAAGCAATAGAAAATAGGACACCCACCTAGTAGTGACACACACTCACATCCCAAAGACACCTATGTACACTGACGTATGATTACTAAATCCGACTACACAAGAATTCTCCTGACTGCTAGCTACAACCCACACATTAACACTAGCCTTCTACCCTAATCCTCGACCTCCACGCCTTCTTATCTAGGGTCATGTCCTAAGCTGAAGCTGCTTCATGTCATGTCTAATCACCTCCCTCCAGTATTTCTTCGACCTACCTCTTCTCCTCCTGAAGCCATCCAACGCTAGCCTCACACCTCCGAATCGGGGCATCCGCGCCCCTCCTCATCACATGCCCAAACCATCTCAGCCTTCCTTCCCGCATCTTGTCCTCCACCGAAGCCACTCCTACCTTATCCCGGATAATCTCATTCCTAACTCTGTCCCCTTTAGTAAGCCTACACATCCAACGCAACATTCTCATTTCCGCCACCTTCAATTTTTGGATGTGAACGTGCTTAACTGGCCAACACTCCACTCCATACAACATGGCCGGACAAACTGCTACTCTATAGAATTTGCCTTTAATCTTAAGGGGCACCTTCTTATCGCACAACACTCCCAAGGCGAGCCTCCACTTCATCCAACCTGCTCCAATACGGTTAGAAACATCCTTATCAATCTCACCATCCCTCTGTATCATAGACCCAAGATACCTAACAACTATCCCTCTTACACATCTTGGGAGTCCAACCTCACCACCACTTCGTCCTCCTGCCTCGAGTCACTAAACTTACATTCCAAATACTCCGTCTTGGACCTACTCAACCTAAACCCCTTAGACTCAAGTGTTTGCCTACAAACCTCCAATTTGTCATGCACACACCCCCACGTTTCATCAATCAACACTACATCATCTGCAAATAACATACACCAAGGCACCTCGCCTTGGATACTCCGCGTCAACAAGTCCATCACCAACGCAAAAAGGAACGGACTAAGAGTCGATCCCTGATGCAACCCTGTCACGACCGGAAAATGCTCTGAGTCTCCTCCCGCCGTCCTCACTCGGGTCTTCCCTTCATCATACATGTCCTTAATAGCTCTGATGTACGCCACCGGGATCCCTCTCACCTCCACGCATCTCCAAAGGACCTCCCTCGAGACTTTATCATACGCCTTTTCTAGATCGATGAACACCATGTGTAAATCCCTCTTTCTTTCTCTATACTGCTCTACCAATCTCCTTACAAGGTGGATTGCCTCTGTCGTCGAGCGACCAGACATAAACCCAAACTGATTCTCTGAAACGGACACGACCCTCCTCAATCTCCGCTCAACTACTCTCTCCCAAATCTTCATAGTGTGACTCAACAGCTTAATACCCCTATAGTTGTTTCAACTTTGAATGTCACCCTTATTTTTATACAACGGAATCATCGTACTCCACCTCCAAGCCTCAGGCATTCTCGCATTCTTGAAAATGCCATTAAATAAGTCAGTCGACTACCTTAAACCTGCCCCACCAACATACTTCCAAAAATCCACCGGAATCTCATCAGGCGCCGTCGTCCTTCCCCTCCGCATCCTACGAATAGCCTCTCTGACCTCCTCAACCCTAAAACGCCTATAGGAACTAAAAACACGGCTCTCCTCCGGGTGCTCCAGCTCCCCTAACTCAATGCCTCTGTGCCCCTCCCCGTTCAAAAGTCTATGAAAGTACTCCTGCCATCTCTTCTTAATGTGCAGATCCTCCACCAAAATACTACCATCCTCCCCCTTAATGCACCTCACTTGATCGAGGTCATGACCCTTCCGCTCCCTAGCCTTAGCAAGCCCATACAACCTCTTTTCCCTGCCTTTCTCCTCTAACCCCGCATATAAGCTCTCGATTAGCAAGCCCATACAACCTCTTTTCCCTGCCTTTCTCCTCTAACCCCGCATATAAGCTCTCGAAAGCGGCTGACTTAGCAGCCGTAACTGCTAACTTAGCCTCCTTCCTTGCTACTTTGTAAACCTCCCTATTCGCCCGCTTCTCCTCTTCATCTTTACTCCCAATCAACTT
The DNA here is from genome assembly GCA_030864215.1 of Capsicum pubescens. Taxonomy (NCBI): domain Eukaryota; kingdom Viridiplantae; phylum Streptophyta; class Magnoliopsida; order Solanales; family Solanaceae; genus Capsicum; species Capsicum pubescens. Next base: position 66,785,101 of record CM061549.1, on the reverse strand, counting down.
AACATACGCCCCCTTCTTAATCTCCACTTTCTTTTTCACTTCTTCATTCCACCACCAGTCCCCCTCATGACGACTTGCCTGGCCCCTCGAAACACCAAACACTTCTCTAGCAGTCTCCGTGATGCAGCTGGCAGCCCTATCCCACTAACATCCACGTCTCCCCTGCACTCCCACACCCCCATTCCTGCCACCTTTTCCCCTATCTCCAGAGCACTAACTGGCGTCAGGCCACCCCACTTAATTCTAGGCCGACCCTCCCCGGCCCTTTTCTTCTTGCTCTTCTTGATAGACAAGTCCATCACTAGAAGCTTGTGTTGGGTCGAAAGATGCTCACTCGGAATGACTTTACAGTCCTTACATAATACCCTATCCCCCTTCCTAAGCAACAGAAAGTCAATCTGAGTCTTGGCTATCACGCTTCGAAAGGTAATTAGGTAATCCTCCTTCTTCAGAAAGCTCGAATTTACTACCACCAGCCCAAAGGCCCTCGCAAAATCCAACAGAGCAGCTTCCTCACCATTTCTACCACCGAAACCAAAACCTCCATGCACATCGTCATAGCCTCCCGGTCTGACCCCTGTGTGTCCATTGAAGTCCCTTGCTATGATAATCTTGTCCGAGCTAGGCACGCTTCTCACCCCCTCGTCCAAAATCTCCCAAAATTTCGCTTTCACCTCCTCTTCCAAGCCCACCTGCGGCGCATGAACACTACACACATGCAACGTAAAACCCCTAATAACCAACTTAATTTTCATCAACCTATCACTGACCCTCTTAACCTCCACCACTTGTCCTCTAAGCTCCTCATCCACTAAGATGCCCACACTATTCCGACGCCCCTCACTCCCTGAGTACCACAACTTGTACCCATCCACATCCCTAGCCTTAGAACCTATCCACCTAGTCTCCTGAACACAAGCAATATTAATCCCCCTCTTCTTAAGAATCTTTACCAACTCTACGTACTTGCCCTGAAGGGTTCCAATGTTCCAAGACCCTACCCTCATCCTATCTTCTCTCTTCTCTCGCCTACCTCTAACACCCCTCACCACCCCAGCCCTAACGCTTGACCTATACCTCACACCCACCCCTGCCCTCCCCTCCCCTCTTTACCCCTTCCCAAAACAGCCCTCGCCCCCAACCTACTCGGACATGACCCTAATCCACCATCAACCTCTCCTGCCACTACTCAAAAACCAAACACAAAGCCCCTAAACCGACCAACACACGAACACGGCAACAGTACGAAAACAGTAAGAGAAGGCACGCACAAAGTATACAATCCGGCCAGCAGCCAGACAACACAACTACAATAATCCACTAATAAGCAAAGCGGCACCACTAAGATAGCAAGAAGGGAACCAGGAAACTAAAATTAGGGCTCAATGTGCAGTAGTCACCACTACCGGTTAGAAGCCAAAAATCAAATTGGAAAAACAACACAAAATTCTACAAAAATTATAGGCAACTGACCAGTAGAAATTAATCATGAAATCTATTCCTAAATGCTTCTACCTCTAGCTTCTTACAAGTACAACAATTGAATGTCTTCTAACGCAAACCGTAAGCACAACAGATTATCAAAACACACTAGAAATAGGGAAACAAAACAAGGAATAATGAACTGTACAGCCAATTTACTAGAGTCCAAAAATCCGATAGCCAAAAATTAACAACAAGAAATATACCACCAATAAGAAAGATTTAAGAATTTAGAGATGGATAACAAGATATAATACAACTGTAGGATAAAAAGAGGATAGACAAGAAAGGTTTCAGAAAATATAAACCCAAATCGCGAACAAGAGAAACGTTTGAATCTGGTCACTCCGGAATACTCTTGTGGGCTGTTGGTTTGGTCGCCGGAACAAACCCGTCGGTGCGTCGCCGGAATGCCGCCGGAGCGTTCTCTGGAACTTTACGGAAACTAGTGTCGGCTTGCCTTCGTACCAACTTGTTCTTGACCAAAGCTGCCACTCTTACCCGTTGTCGGAGTCGAGCCGGCGGGAACCCTAAGCCCGCCGGCGAAAGCAGTGTTTTGGGGGGGGGGGACAAAGGGTAAAAGAGAGAGAAGGGGGTGGGGAGATCTGGGGAGAGAGAGAGGCGCGGGAGGGAGAGCCCTTACCTGTTGCCGGCGTAGCTACGCCGTCGACCGTTGGAGGTCAGTGAACGTTGGGTGAGAGAGAACGTTAGGTGAGAGAAACGTTGGTGAACTTAGGATCCATTTGGCTGTCAAACACCATTTTTTATGAGCTTTGCACTAATGTAAATCCATGAACTGAGAGGGTTATATTTCTCTGTATTTGCACTAATGCAGATCAATTTTTCATGACTCGTTGAAAAACTTTGACCAACAAAATTGAAGGGTGTATATTTATTTGCGTCTTTTTTGTGGCTCGGGTCGGATCAGACGAGTTAGATTAAGATGTATTTTATTTTTTTAAAGTGAGGCATTTAACACTGATTTGAGCTTTTCTATTATGAAAGGGCACACATGACAAGTTTCTTAACAATGAGGGTAAATTTGATCCCAAAGTATGACATCAAGGGTAAATCTGACCCCAAAGTATGACCTCAAGGGTATGTTTAGCCAATTTTCCAAAGTAGAGGGGTAAATTTGGCCCCAAAGTATGATAGCAATGGTAAATTTGACCCCAAAATATGATGATCAAGGGTAAATCTGACCCCAAAGTATGACCTCAAGGGTATGTTTAGCCAATTTTCCAAAGTAGAGGGGTAAATTTGGTCCCAAAGTATGATAGCAATGGTAAATTTGACCCCAAAATATGATGAAGGGTATATTTAGCCAATTTTTCAAAGTGGAGGGATAAATTTGACCCTTTTCCCTAAAGAGTATGTTGGTATAGACAACCGAGTACATCAAAAGTAGCTCTCACAGATTGTGAAGAGAATAATAAAATCAGCTATAGTTTTCTCCTTCATCATTCTCATGTACGTTTGCATGTTGCCCCAAAAAGAAAGTAAAGAAATACAATTAAACTTAAGAGTGGATACATTTCCCCCCCTTTCTCCTTTCTATACAATCCACCAAACAGTCTCTGAAATTGTGTTCCAGACTCTTGAGTGAACATCCCATAGACCCCTTTTTTACCAACCTTGTAGAAGCTCCTGTGTCTCTCTTCGCATAGTCCACTTAGACCCAAAATATGTAAAAACATGTCCCACAATTCTGTAGTAATCTTGCAAGGTATAAAAAGATTGTTTGCATCTTCTGACTGCTCTGTACAGAGAGGGCATATACTACAGATGTTAAACCCTCTTTTTTTTTTTTTCGGATTTGAATGTGTCACACGTGCTATTTTACTTACTATCCAAGTGAAGCACTGAACTTTGTAAGGGGCTTTGCTTTTTGCCAAATCAGTTTCCAAGGCTACTTGAGAGTAGTAGTCTTTGAATCCTGCAAGAGTGTGCAGAAGATCTGACTGTTAACATGAGTCTGTGAATCCTGCAAGAGTGAGCAGAAGATCTGACTGTTAACATGCCATTCTTCTTGCCCTCCCAATAAATGTTATCCTGATTACTCAAGCATATACGGTAGGTTCGTAGTTGTTGAAGTAGAGCACATGCTGTGTCTTTTTCCCCGTCATTGCAATGTCTGCTAAAAGTGATATGCCAACTATGTTTTAGTAATCTGCAACTGAGGCGGATCTCAAGGGTCTACTCTACGCAGCCTTACCCTACATTTTTGCTAGAGGCATGACTCTGGAAACATCCTCTAGAGAAAGTGCAGGGTAAGGCTGTGTAGACCTTTGGGGTCCGCATAGCAGGAGCTTAGTGCACTGGGCTGACCTTTTATAGAACATTCATATTCAACGTTCTTAACTAACAAAAAAGTAGATATTTGAAAACCTCGGATGGCAATGAAAGCCACAGGCTCTCCGACCTTTATGTGCGTCTTCTTTAATCATTTATTGTCTTACCTTGAGCAAAGATAATTGTGGAGCTTTACAGTCTTGTTGGAGCTAGTTGCACATCACTTAGGGTGCGTTCGGCATGGAGTAAAATATTTTATGTTTTCCCTTGTTCTGATGGTCAAAATTTTTGAAACATTTTCTCTAGTAAAGCATGTTCCTTTAAAATGTGGAAAATGACTTCCCTAGTGGAAGTAGGGAAAACATTTTCCACCAGTGGCATTCCACATTGGTCATGTACTCCTTACCCTCCAGCACACCTCATCTTCACGCCTACCCAGTAGTAGCTTCCACATCTCATAGTACTTGTCTAGATTGTATACAAATGCTTTAGGGTAATGTTTTTGCTTACGTACCGATAGTAAGTACGAAAACCACTTATTTTCCAGGAAAACATTTTCCTTCATACTGAACACACCCTTTATAAATCTTGAATGAGTTTATATAGAATCTACCTGAAAGGGGAATTCAAATTAAGAATATTCAACAAATATGCAGCACTAATAAACATGGTGTTATAGTGCTACTTCAAAATTCATTGTTTCCCTTCTAGTTCCTTCTATCAATCCATTCCTAACCCATTCAACTGAAATTATTTTTTATCTGGTTTCTAAGGCTGGTCCACAGCTCTTATCTAATTTATTACTACTGATATATATACTCAGGTTATTAAGATGATTGTTTTGGCTGTAAAAGAGAATTACTCACACTCTATTGTAATATAATACAACCAAAAGACTAAGAACTACAGAACATCCTAAATTGGTTGTTGCCTTCTTCTGCAGCTTGTGGGAAAGGATGCTTTAGCTGAAACAGATAAGATTACCTTGGAAACTGCAAAGCTTCTGAGGGAGGACTACCTTGCACAAAATGCTTTTACGCCGTAAGTTATATAAATCAACTGTGATACCATATTATAGAAGGAATTGGGATTGTTATTGACTTACTTTTTTGTCTTATGACAGATATGATAAGTTCTGCCCTTTCTACAAATCTGTTTGGATGTTGCGCAACATCGTCCACTTCTATAACTTGGCCAACCAGGTAAAATTATAGCATTGAATGCATCAAGATTTTCCTTTTGTATTTCCTTCAGACTGCATTTTTCTCAATCCTATAGATAATGCCATGTACAAATGATGATTGTTATTGTTATGTTCTTACATCTCCTTTTATCACATTTAGTAAGATCCTAGGTAGCTTTTGGGACAATTGTTACTAGACCAGTAACTAGTAAGTAGAGAAAATTGAACCTATTGATTTCCTTTTAACTTTTGCTGTTATAATCTTTTGCACAGGCTGTTGAAAGAGGAGCTGGTATGGATGGACAGAAAATCACTTACACTCTCATTAAGCACCGTCTAGGAGATTTGTTCTACCGCTTGGTGTAAGTTACTGCCTATACATGGACTTTGTTCTACGATATCAGATTATTTTGTCTAGCAAATATGTCCCCAATGCTGCAACCAGTAAAAATAAAAGAGATGTCCCTATGCTGCCAGTCTAATACATTGCTTGTGACTTACTCCTTCCCTTGCCAGTTTTTCCTGTTTTTTACATCTCCATTTTACACAGGTCCCAAAAGTTCGAGGATCCAGCTGAAGGAGAGGATGTTCTGGTGGCAAAGTTCCAGAAGCTTCATGATGATTTGATTGCTGGTTTCCGCAACCTTGAGGACGAGACTCGATAATCACGATTTGCTGAATGTGCAGTTTTGTAGGGATCGACCAAATTCTTGAGCAGCAAATAATTCTGTGGTCTTCTACAATGTAAGAACACATCAAGTCAGTTGTGTGCAGTTTTCCACAATGGGCGTCTGGATCCATGAAATCTAGAGAAATCAAAATGGCAAAAGTATGTGTGTTTGCTAAGTAGTCTTTTGTATGGTTGGTGTATCTCTCTTTATCCAATAGGTAATTATTATCTATAGTTTTGAGTTTATCTGTTGGATTTGAAGAATAAAGCTGCGATTGTGAACTTATACCTAAGCGATATTACTTGGGTACAATGTTTGTTTGTTCTTTAATTTATTGAACGGATGTGCAATAATTAATAATAGTCTTGAGGGTGCACCTCTCATGAAAATGCTGGTCTCCATTTGATTGATATTTTTCAGTCTACAGTTTGGTTGTTTCAACATCTCAGTTTACACAATAGAAAATGAATTACGATAAAATCAAGTTCTATTGGGTGTTGTTTTCCAAGCAACAATCATGAAAGCCTCAGGATGCAGAGGCATCTAATAGGATAGCTATGCATTTTAGCTCTGTTGTCAGCTAATAAGTGACTTTCTTGTAAGACTTGCAAAATGATCTGGATATAGGTAGCGGTTTGACGTGAAGACTTTTTTTGTAAAAAATATTAAGCATTGCACGTGAGAAGTCTCTATTTATCCTTAACGATGCTTTCGTGTGTTGCATCCCGTGCACATGCAGTGTGTGGGAGAGAGTATTTAACTCCCCAAGTAAACTCTCGCCTTTATTTTTTCCGAAAAATAATGGTACAACAATGGTGACAACCCTGTACTAGACTCCTACTAGGCTACTATTGTAACTCTTTAAATTTCTTCTCCCTCCCTCCCTCCCTCCCTTCATAACTTCTGTTATATATCTCTGCTATTCTCTCTCCCTAACAATCTTCTGCGAACATTAGTGCAAGTTTAGTTTTGATACAGAAATTCAAATGAACTCCATACTTGGTCTTCACAATATCTGTTTACCTCGGGCAACACAATGACGTTTTTCATTTTCACTATTGTTTTTTCCTTTTTAACTGTACATAATAACTTTCTGCTAAACTCATCTGTTGTCTAATTTGTTATGTATCAATGTGTTATCTAGCGCTACATTATTCTAACAACGTTTATGTGTACGGGTATACCAAAGTAGTTGCACTCTATTATGTGTCATTTGAGCCATGAATATTACGCGGCGGCTAAGGCTATCGCCCGACAAAATTAAGGTAACCATCAAATGTCACAATAGAAATTCTGCTTGACACCTGTCTTTCTTTTTTCTGAACCTGCATATCCAAGGCTCTCTCAACGATGCTCTCTAAAATATCGTCTATGAGCCCTAAAAGAAGTGAATTCGGACTACACATGGTTGCTATTAAAGTTGTCTTGCTTCGTGCAATCAAGACTCCAATAATTATCTCGTGTGTGTGTTACTTTGTAGGGAAAAGTTTAGAAATAGCGAATTTGACCCTTTAATTAAGACAAACATAGCAACAAGTTGTTAATTATCAGAAATAATAACTTGTATTCGTATTTGAGGACTTTTTTTACTGACGAAATACATATACAAATAACTGAATATCCTAATAACTTGAGTTTAAAAGAAAAGAAAAATATCAACTCCCTTAAATTGAAGATTAGTAGAAGATTTAATTTCCAAATGAGAAGCTTTTTTCTTTTTTTTAATGAGTTTCAAAAAATAATATTTTTTTTCTCTCTTTCTTTTATGTCTAGCATTTCTTTCTCTTCATGTTCTATTTATCTTTTTTTAAATATATATTTTATATTTTTACATCTCTCTCTCCCTCTTTCTATTTTATATTTTCACCACTCTTTTTAATTTTTTTTTAAAAATTTGTATCTTATTTTTTATATTTTTACATCTCTCACTGTCTTTGTATTTTATATTTTTTCTTTCTCATTTTTTTGTATTTTATATTTTCTGTTTTTTGTATCAAATAATACACTTTATATAAATTGATTACATTTGTATGTCAAATTTAGCATTTAAATTTATATTAAACAAGCATCATTTGTATCTGTGTAATTAAACACTGCCATTACTCTTTGAAATACTTATACAAATACATTTATTTGTTATGAAATATATATACAACTGCAAATTCAAACCTTATTCACATACAAATACATAACTGTTTTTATGGCCTCAAATACATATACAACACATAGATCCTTTAATCATTGTCATCATTCTTTAAAATACATATACATATTCATTTAGTTGTTTTGAAATACATATACAACTACAAGTCCCAAGCCTTATCCACATACAAAATACATAACTATTTTTACGACATCAAATACATATACAACACATAGATATATTAAAATCACTGTCATCGTTCTTTGAAAAAAAACATATACAAATTCATTTAGTTGTTATGAAATGCCTATACAATTTCAAATTCAGGCTTTATTAACATGAAATACATATACAACTACAAATTTCAAGTTTTATTCATATACAAAATACATAATCGTTTTTATGACATCAAATACGTATACAACATGTAGACTCATTTAAAATACTGTCATCAATTTTCAAAATACATATACAAATTTATTTATTTATTTATTATAAAATACATATACAGACTTTATTGATATCAAATACATATACAACACCACTAAACAACCTCCAACCTTCCCCTTTCCTCATTTTCTTCATGACCTCCATCACCATAAGAATTCATTTCTTTATCATCCTCTTTTTCTTGAGAACCATCATCAATGATGAAGCTCCAAACTTTGACCAAACAAAACCCATTTTTTTCAGTGAAATTCAACTCACTAACGAGCTTCAACTCCAGTGGTGATGTCTTCGACTTCGATGAATAGCAAATCCACGAACTTGAACGAACAACCACAAACCATCAATAACCTTTCTGTCAAGTCAGAAATAATGTCCTCTAATGACAATTCCAGTGATATCCAAATCTGACGGGAAACATAATTAAAATCCAAAAAATTAGGTGAAATCGAATGAAGAGTGAAAGAAAAAATAATGTGAGAAATATTATAGAATTTAAAATCTAAAAACTAGAAGAAAATTTGAGAAAGTAAGAAAGAGGTAAAATTAAAAAAAAGGGATAAAAGTTAAACCGTAAAAAGGGGAGTTACACCTAGAAACACGATTGTGGCTTGGTCCCACTAAAAATATTGTTATTTTCGTTATTCCACATAATTATTTTAAATCGATGCTATTTAATGTAATTATAAACTTAAATTTGTTAGTCTCTGTACATTTTCCTACTTTTTCTTGTCCCTTGTCAAATAAATCCCAATTTGATGTACATGTACTCCCTCTGTTGCATTTTACTAGGGTCACTTGACGCACTCATTAAATTTTTTTTAATTAGGAGTATATTTTATTAAAATAATATTAATTATTTTAATATTATTAATGATGCTTCAAAACTCTAAATTTGACTATTATTATTATATATTGTTATTTACTATTAAGGATAGAAAGGAAAAAACATAGTGTAATTTGAAATAATTATTTTTAATATAGGGTCCAAGTAAAACAGAGCGAAGTTAGGAAAAAATGTGAAGCGATAAATTTCCTGCATTAAATGGACGATAAATTTCACTCGTCTATTTTTTTTTTTTTTTGAGGGGGTGGGGAGTGGGGTGGGGTGGGGGGCTTCCTAGAGTAAATTAGATCGTGTACTTTATTCTAAAAAGATCATTTATTAAAGATCTTGAAGGAAATACCAATGTACAAATCTTTCGATCAATTTTCTTTTGTAGTGCTGTTTATACAAGTCTATTTAGTTATCCTATAATTATGTCACATTATGACTTCATCATTAGCAAAACATTAATATATATATATATGAATATGCTGATGTGACATGCTTTTTTATTTTTATTTTTTTTAATTATTTTTTCAATTAATAATTAATTAAATTACATTAACTCTTCACCGCCCATTATAATTATTTTTTTTATTAGATATCTTAATAAATGAAAGAAATGAGGGGCCATGACAATTAGCATGGACGACAGTTATCACATAATTAAGAATTTTTCATTAAATTCTCTCTTTTTCAATAATTCTTATTAATTTATCTATGAATAAAGTATAGAAAAAAAAAGAGTAAAGACAAAGATAAAGTAATATGCTACCCTTGGTCCAAAAATATATTTACCCTTTTTATCTCAATTTTGTTTAACAATTTTCCTTATTTATTTATTTATTTATTTATTTATTTATTTCTTATCATTGTATAAAAATAAATATATTAATTACTATTTCTTTATTTTTTCATATTCTTCAATACAAAAACTTAATTGGACTTTATTTTCATTACTCCTATGACTTTTGATGATCATAACTCATAAATTATATTAATAATCATGTTCATGAAATCATTTGATATTCCATATTATGTCCTATAAATAGATGCATTTCAACCTCCTCCCCTCCATCATCAAAATTAAAGCTAAATCTTTCACTATATATTGTTTAGAATTATAATTTGCATTGTTTGAATTCTCATTTATTCTTTTTTTATAAAAAATAATTTGTACACCTTATAAAATGTCACATAATTGAGACGATGATGCCGTGTTGAAGGAAAGCAGTGTTCGAAGAGAATTGAAAGATGCTGCAATTCCAAGAGGGTGGACGATTGGTGGAGATTCTCTGAAGAAGAGAAACTGGACATGGATGTTAGGATATTTGGCCCTTTGTTATTCTTTATAATATTTGACTTCTAGCTTAAACATTATGGATGTCTTCATAGTTCTTGATGTCCTACTGCCTTTCATGTTCTAATCATTCTTTTTGTCGGATGATTTATTTACTTTAGGTGCTTAAATTGTTCATCACATCAATGCCATGATATTATAAATACATACCTTACAATCTAAATGGAGGAATTATATATATATATATATGAAAATGAACTCCTAAAAAAAAAAAAAAACTCACATGACACTTATGGTGTATTCAATATCGTCACATCATCTTCATCAAACATATTTAATTCAAATTTAGTATTTTATATTTTAATTATTAATATATTTAATATTCAAATATCTATAATGGTTCAAATAGACGTTGAGTTTGGACACTTTTTTTTTATTCTTAGTACTCTATTCTATTTTTTAATCATTTTTTATTTGGCTCACGAGCCAGCCCAATATCGCTCAAGTCCCACAGACCTACGGTCTTATATAAGTCGGCTAAGAAACCCTGTTCTTAAACAAGCTGCAAAAATCGTAATCCAATCCTAACAATTTACGGGCTGGACCGGACCGGCCCAACGGGCTTGGCCCATATTGACGACTCTAGCTATAAGAGGTGAGATGACATATTTTTTAGCCATGATTCATATTTATTTGTTTTCTCCTTTTCCTTCTTTTATCAAATAATGGATGAAGATGAAACATTGTTGATTAATATTAGAATGAATAGCAGACTTATTATTAGAGGAAGACCTAGAGCCTAAAGTCAATTAATGTCTGTAACATATATTCACCCGTCTCAATTTATTCGTCTAAATTTTCTAATTTTATTTCTCATTTTACTTGTCATTTTTCATTAATCAAGACAAGACAAATTTTTTCTTCCTTTTTTATCCTTATTATTAATTGTTTTTTTCTTCTAATTAAAATGTAAACATCATTTAATAGGGTTACTATGATAAAATAACCATGATATTAATTGTTTTTCTTAATCAATATGCAATGTCAAATTGAAACGAGTAAAATAGGATGGAGGGAGTACTTCAATACAAGTGTTGATAATGAGAAAAGTAATTATTTGCCTCAGCCTTATAATTTTCCTCTATAAAAGAAGCTTGAGCCTTGATGTCCTTTCCTCTGTTGCACACACATCTTACTTTTTCATTTGGCCAATTTCATTCATGGAATATCTATATAAAAGTTTGTGACTGTTTGCTCTTGGATTTTTCTATTTCCTTTTCTCACTTCATTCAAAAATCATTAATCTTTTTTCTACAAATTCATGAGAAAGCATGAGCACAATCATAAAAGAGGAGAAATTAATTTACTACTTCAGAAAATGTAACATAACCACTAATTCGTCAGTTCCACTTCCACCCCAATTAAATTACCCCCACTGTCATCATGTAGTAAAAATAATTGAGTTAGGTTTTTTGTAATGTTCATTATTAGTAATTTAGAATGCTACTTGACTAACAATTTTTTGTTCAGATATCTCTTTTCGTAAAGTTCATTATTATTATTATGTTACTTGAATAACATTTGATAGCTCCTCTTATATGAAGTACTTTTTCTTACTTTTTACGTTAATCGATTAGCTTTACTTTGTTGTCTTCTACAGTTTTAGTTGTTACATCTTCGGAATGAACAAATCAACTGGATATTGCTCCCCCTTCAATGGCCGTTTGATTCACTGCATATAGAAAATAATTTTGGAATAAAATTTTGGTTTAGCTTTATTCCATATTTGGTATGATGTATTAACTAATTTTTAGCATTCTCCTTATTATAAGTATCCTATATTGTACGAGGACAACCTTGACTCATAAGCTACCATATACAGGTAGATGTTTAACCAAAAATATAATATGTAAAAAATTATATAAATTGTTTGTTAATATATTTCTCCTTTCTTATTATTTAGAACGATTGAAATCTAACATTAATTTAAGTTACGCATCTATTCAAAAAATATATCACTTCGTAATTGCTTTGGAAAATATTCATACTATGTGTATACTAATGAAAAGAACCAAAACATATAATAAAACAAAAGGAAAAAGAAGAAAATGACTACCAACATAAAGATATACGAGTATGATTAATATTAGGATTCTTAAAGATTTTTGTTAAGTTTGATGATGAAAAATATTTTTGTTTGTTTTGAAATTTCATATTGCTAATGAGTTATTCTCCAATTAATCTGTTTAATTTTTCATATTTCAACTGAGGATTCTTTTCATATTCTTTAATCAAATTGAGTAATTAATGCATAATATTATCTATACCTCTTCATATCCGATAACATGTCCATGTGTGATATTTAGTATTTTGTTATATTTTAATTACGATTTAAAAAATATTTCTTTTTGGCTAATTATATCTTTACATGGAGTTAGAAGAAGGAAAAAAGTGAGTTTTGATATCTTTTAAATAAACAGATAGTGATTAGGGAAGAAGAAAAGGAAAGGCGCAAAAAAAATAAAAAATAACAATAAATAATTATTTTATAAAAAGAACACAAGATTCATAAATCTATATAAAAATAATTAATAAGTTCTAAAATTTGTTAAAAATATGCATGGACATAAGTCAAGCTTTACGAGTCTCTTCCTTTCTCTACATTCTTTTAAGAAAAAAGAGATTATATTATATAAAAATTAAATATTTTAGAAGACGAAAAATACATAAGAGACAAAAATTCATAAGAAACTAAATGTATATATTTAAGAGTGAATAATATAATTGGTTAAAGTATGAAATAATTAACGACTAACAAGATCTCTTCAGAAATTTGAGCAATCAAAATTCTAATTAATCTGCGTGAAGCGCAGATGAAATCACTAATAGATATATTAATATTGAAATGAATTTTATTAAAATTAGTCAAAAAAACCTATAATCTGTTTGGATGGTTATCTTGTATGATTTAATCATATATGTTGTACGGTATTGTGCTGTATTATATGGTAATGTATTATTTTAATGCATATATGTTTGGATAGATTGTATCATTTTCCGTCATTACATAATCTCACACATCAAGAATTTGAAGGATAAACCTACAAGAAAAGTTACATTAAGTGAAGTTTTTTATGGTTACCTAACCATGGAACCAAATCATACCATATCATATATTTTAAGAAACAATCTAAACAAACATGGTACTCTTAGAAATGACACCATATTATATGATGGGTGACCACCGCCCAAACAGACTTAGCTTGCAGATAACATGTAATAGTTTGTTGTCTTCAAAGGCAATTTAAACTTTAGCAGTTTAATATCCACATTATATTTCACATAGATAACCCTGCCTTTTGCAACACTTAAAAGGTTTGATTTTGGATACCAATGTGTTGCTTTTCTTTTACAACAACGTTATAATAAGTTATTCTGGATAATATCTATCATCTTAAAGCATAGTCCGAAGATCATATCGACATTCTGCCATAATGATTCTACCATCACGCGATCTCCAACATATCGCATTCAGTGTCCAACCTATACAACATTAACAAAGCTATAACATAGTTATATGTTACCTGGACTACACTAGCATGACTGGTTTATCTCAGGAGGGCTAAATCAATTTCTTCATCATCGTAAAAGTATCGATACATTTCAAGAAGTAGTGATGCATAGTCAACTCCTACTTTATGCGACTTATCTAGAAAATCAAGACATGGTTCATTAATTTTTGACAAATTTTTCACTATGAATTCAAGTTTTAGAAAGTGCTGAAAGTCCTTCGAAAATACGATCTCTTGAAATTTCTTACACATGTAATTACATAAACACAATGTAAAAATTCATTAACAAATGGTTGAAAGAAAAAATAGTAATAAAAAGAATCAGTGACATACTTAGTACTTACACCAAAGTAATATTTGATATGTTTTGTGGTGATGCATTTAAAGTCAGATCTTTGTGAAGGATAATTTCTATCAACTCAGATGAAAGTTTTGAAAGAGAAAAAGGGACCAGTAATAGAGTAAATAGGTTCATTCCTATAAATAGTTATGCATATACGATAATAGAAGGATTAGACATCTGTTAAACGAATAATAATTTAAGTAGTTGTGCAATAAATAATAAGACAAACTTTGTCGAGATTCATGGCAGTCTCATAATAGTTTCATGAATATAAAAACATTAAATACACGTGACAATACACTGGACGAAGAAACTCATAATATAAAGATAATAAATAATAGACTCACAATATGAAAATATTAAATACACGTGATAATACACATGAAGAATAATCTCATAATGAGAAGACAATAAATAAAATGACAATACATGATACAGGTAGATTCATTATATGAAAACATTAAACATGATAGTACAAGTACTAATAGAGTTTGCGCACATACTATAAATTATACAGGCATTCCTCTCTAAATTGCTCAAACATCTTATTTTCTTCTTTAACTATTTATTTTTGCAATGGATAAAAGGACTGAAAAGGGTAGAAAAATAATTGAAATGATGTTAATTGAGTCCAACGAAGCACACACTGTTACATTCTCAAAAAAAAAAAGATTCTTGTTCAAGAAAGCAAATGAGTATTCAATTTTAACCAAAGAGGATGTTGGTGTCATGCTCTTTTTTCCAAGTGAAAAATAATATTCCTAATATAGTTCCATAAGTATAGAAAAAATAACTTATAAGTTTCTTGAATTGAAATTAGGCGATCACCAATGCGATCATGCTGATGTGGGCAAATAAAATATCTTTGAGGCATTTAAATATCCTCGTGAATTAAGTTTTTTTATTTTGGTGCTTGTTTATTGAGTGCAATTGGAGTGAATCATATTCGATAATGTGTTTGTGTTAGAATGTTGTTGTGCTTTTACCTAACGCATGTTCGAATCTGACCACTTATTAATTTATTTTTTTCTATATCTAAAACATTACTTGATTGATTTTTGACTTACCCTAGTTGATGGTTAATCAATATGATGTTGACTAAATTCTAGGTGTTTTTCTCTTTATATAAGGTCAACATCCTAGAGACGATGGTCAACCATTAATACTACAGGACTAGTGCTAGCATATAATAGAGGTAGTCAGCCTGTACAATCACCTACTCATAGTGTTGTTTGAATCCGGTCACTAAATACTTTTTCAACAATAATGATATTTCTGCAAGACCCTTACACTACATCCATTCTTAAAATGGAGCGGCCTAGAAATATTTAAGCTGGCTTAGACTGTAATAGAGGAAGTCCAAACCTAGAAAATTTTTCTCAGGTGAGAGAAAAAGATTTTGTGCACCTAGATATTAGTCAGTATACACATGTTAAAGTCCAAGAATGCATAAACGAGAAAATAAAAAAAGATTAACTTATACTAATTAAATGAACCACAAATTCTTTCTTGGTGGATCATCACCTATAGCCTTGAGAAGTATGATTTCAAAAAGTTTCAATAAAAGACATAAGAAATTAGATGATACCATGGCATTGACGACTTTTATAATTTTTTGTTTGTTTTTCTTATCAAAATGGTAGTGTTCAATTAACATTCATGCGTTTTGCTTTTATAGATAAATGATATGTTAGCAATAATTTTACGTAATTATGACACCCTTTAATGAGGATTCTTTGAAATAAAAGAATAATAAGTGATTTTGTGTTATTTATAAGCTTACAATGACCTTAACAAGAAAAACCAATAAGATTTAAACAATATAAAAAACATTAGCGAATTGATGTGGCTTTCTTTTTTCAAATCACATGCCACATTGTCAGATATGGGTAAACTTAGACAACTACTCATTCAAAGATCAAGAGAAACTGAAGTGTTGTATCAAATATTTTTAAGTATAAATTCATTTAAGATGTTAAACAAAATTTGTGGGCATAACTAACTCTTCTAACAGAATTTTCTTTTCTTTCTTGTCAAACTCTGAGTTTACACTCTAGGAGCAACAAGACACTTGAAGTCAGTAATATCCCCAAGCGAATACTTTACATAACATATCTAAGTATAATAGTGACATAAAGAGAAATTTGTAACTAAAATCGTAATTTATAAGTTCTAAGACATAACTGAAAGTTTTAGTGAATAAATACTGAAATATGAAGAATTAACATAAATCATGCTCCAATGTCTGTCAAGCCTCTAAGCATGAGTAAAATATTTAGCTGGGACAAGTCCAAAAATAAAGGAATTAACAATTAAATTAATTTCCCAAATGAGGAGGATTCACCAACTGTTGGAATCTAGAATGCTAATATCTAGCCACTAGTCTAAGAACGATCGACAATATCTATATCAATGAAAATGTAGTAAAAAAAGGTATGTGATTAGTATAGAGAAGGTACTGTGTATGTAGGAACAAACTTAACAACTGCAGACATAGTCATACCGTAATTTGAGAAAAAGACACAAATGTGAATGTCATAGATATAAGTATCAACTGAGAATAAAAGCAGTTCAGGACCATAAATAGATACTTTTGAAAATAATGCATGATTGAAATCATATCATTTGAAAGTGTATAATGATCATATCAAATAAACTATAAAAATAGAACTAAGTTCTTTAGGTGGAAGTTTTTTATAACTGACACAAACTATGTGGGCATCATGGAGTCCAGTATCATATATACATAATGAAAAAGGTTTTTGTCGCCATACGATGTTAGAACCATAACATAAAGATCTTAAATTTGTGTCTCAAAGGGGACAAAAGCCTATGCTGACAACATAGTTATAAAACTCGAGTTTATTTAAATTCTTGTTCTCTCAATGCTAAATAATACTCCCAAAATAATTTATGTAATTATATGACCATATCATACTTGAATCATAATTATGCATATGTAAAGTTTGAATCTTTATTAAAATTTGTATGTCAAAGCTATTATGGAATTCACCCTTTTTTGAGTTCATTCTAATTTCTTGAAAGTTCATAATGCCTTAAAGATTCCCAAATCATTCTTGAGATTTAAATTTCAAGAAATAATATATAAAACTCATAGAAATATTAATAAAGTGGGACAACATTTAAAGGGATATGCAATATCCATAAAAATCATAATCATAAGTAAACTTCAAAATCTATGAAATTTTCTTCATAACAAGATGAATTTAGAAGTGAGTTTATGAACCCTAATCATAAACTTAAATTCATGAAACACTAAGGAGTTTTGGACATGAGAATGAAAGAAAAGACTCATTGAAGTCCTACATATAAATAGAAGGCTCTGGGAGAAAATTTCAAATTTGGAGTCTTTAGAGCTTGGAAATTGAAAAATCCTTTCTTAAGTTGTTGAGTATTGAGAGAGAAGAGGAATTTGATATGATTCTAAATGTTTTGGGGAGAATTTAGGATTAAAATAAAATTTGGAGAGGTAACATTTAGGTGAAAGGATGAGATAACCCTTAACTGTAAAGAGAAAAGTATTAGGATTTTTGCTCTGATTTTCTTACCAAATTTGAGTTTTAATTTTCTATTGAAGGAAAGTCAAAGTATTACCATAATTGTTTTTACTTTTCTTGAAAAAGATATAATTCTCTTTCATATTTAGCTAACCTCTTTTTTGGGGAAAAAAGTTTGTATCTCTATAAATTAAAGATCTCTCTTCTCTTCTCATAATGTAGTCGTCTATGATCTTGTATGGGGAGCGATTTCCTCTCAAATAGTTTTTATGTTTCCTTTATATTAGTTTTCATAATATGTAGGTAAGTTGATCAAACCTATCAATAATATGTCTTTCTAGTATAGTTTTATGTGTCATCTGAATTATTGCACATAGTTTTTAAATATTAGCTTCCACATGATGCTCTAATAACTTTGAACGCAACAAGTGGTCTCAGATTCAATGTTTAATAGTTTAGAAAAGTGGAAGACATGATTCAAGATGAGTTCAGTTATAGTTGCAAGCAATTTTTGATGATGAAGTTTTTTCTATTAATAAAAGGAAACTGTCAGTACTAAGTGTGAAGAAATAGAAAAAAGAAGTTTCAAACAAATTTTTCAACAATTCAGTTGCTCCATCTTTAAGACAATATCAATTTTTAAGTCATGCTTACTTTAACACACGGGCTTCAACTTTTAAAGGAATGAATCTAATAATAATTTAGGTCTATGTCTGCTTGGAAGACTATTCTTTCTTCCTCGACGAAAGAGGGCAAAAAAGTGTGTGGGAGAAAGAATTCTAAAAAAAGAGAAGATTTCATCCATCAAGCGGGACAGAGTGCGATCCCTAAGAAATTGGGGGTTCTCTCTTATATCTTGGGGGTCCATTTCATCTATATAAATATCTATTATCTATCTGTTTGTCTGTCTGTCCGTCCATCCATCCATCCATCCATCCATCCATCCATCCATCCATCCATCCATCCATCCATCCATCCATCCATCCATCCATCCATCCATCCATCCATCCATCCATCCATCCATCCATCCATCCATCCATCCATCCATCCATCCATCCATCCATCCATCCATCCATCCATCCATCCATCCATCCATCCATCCATCCATCCATCCATCCATCCATCCATCCATCCATCCATCCATCCATCCATCCATCTATCTATCTATCTATCTATCTATCTATCTATCTATCTATCTATCTATATATATATATGCATAGGTCACAACCTAAATCAGGGCCTAGTTGTGACGGATATCTCAAGCCCACAGTGGGCGAAACACCACCCCCTTAGTGTAACCTTAAGAGCACATAAATATAAACAACGAAAGTCAACCAAAGATAATAATAAGAAAGATGGATAAACCAAATGAAAGTTCTAAGAATCAAACAAATAACCAATCCCACATTTGTCCACAAAAGCCTCTAAAATCAGAATACCAAAATAAGTCGGGATATGCCCCCGACTATGACAAAAGTACCCAAAAAGAAATACTAAGAAATAAAGAAATAAGTGAAATAACTGGGACTTCCTAAAGATGGAGCTCACCACTTCAAAACAGATCCACAGGAGAACCAAATAACCTAACGCTGCACAAGAGCAACAAAAAACCCTTCGAACCCTACATCATAAAACAATGTAGCATCCATGGGTGGTCAGTGGGATGAGCACTAGCATGTAACTCAGGAAAAGTGATAAAATAATGTCATTTTCAAAACCAGTCAAAACCATATGCACAACATTTATATACACACATATAGGATGTCGGGATAGGGACAAGGGTCATGAACATGAGGTTTTAAAATATTAGACTGAACTATGTAGCTCGATCCATCCTAAATGCACCCATGGGTTATATGGGTCCAGATTCCCCTTTTGGAAGGGCCCAACGCGTGTTATCCGGACGAAGCAAGAAAAAATCAATGGAAAAGCTAAAGACACCAAGGCCATAGCTCTCCAAAAATATATATATTTAAAGTGTGGACCAAGAACATGACCACATAGACCCCCAACGCCAGAAAATGTGGTTTCTAGTGTTGATCTCTTCATGATTTACACATTCACGATGAGCTACACAATTTTCTTTAAGCCCAAATTAAAACACTTTACACGTAAAAACCAACCACTAATCCAAAGTTATTTATTAAGGAATTTACCATCATGATATCGTCATACCAATATGCTTGAAAGCTTATATCATTATGCCAAACCAATCCACAGAACCACATTGACTCCCATGTTCTATTTAAAATCCAAAATCAAGGTCACCAAAGCCATCCAAAATCATAATCATTCATTTATCCTTTAATGTAATGCAATGTGTTCAAAATACAAGTTAAACCATACAATTATCCATATTCAAAACCAAGAGTGTAAAGTGGGTTGAGGTTAATGTCATTATCAAGCCAAAATTTTATCAATTTGGGGAAACCCATGTCCCACATTCCATTAAAATAATACACCAATTGAGTCCCTATAACCATTAATTAAAGCACTAAAGCACGAATAAACAATTTAAACCATGGGAAAAACAATTCAAGTAAATCCAAACAAAATCCCTCAACCCAATTTCAAACACACAATTTAAATCACATAAAAATTCAATAAATTTATGCCACAATGTAAAAATACAAGTTAGGGATGAGAAACATGCTTGAAATATAGAACAATTTGAAGTTTGGAGCTTGAATAGTGAATTTCTTGTAAAAGCCTTCAGCTTTCTTGGGTTTTGAGTTAGAGAGGAAAAAATGATTTTGATCTTTCAAAACTGAAGGAAAAGAGTCACTTTTATGTTTATAAGTTGTTCAAAGGGTACAAAGACCAAAAGTCCCTCACCTTAAGAAAACCAAAAACTGGAGAAATTAACATAGGAGCGTGGCACGCCCTTATCGCGGAGGGTAGCCTTTATGCCACACCCTTATCGCAGAGGCTAACCTTCATGGTATGCTAATATCGTGGACCCCTACTACCTCGGTGTCCTAAAATGACCCCGAACCCCTTTCAAAAATATTAAAACTTTCCCAAAATACCCTTTTAATATTTCTAATCGTAATTCAAGTTAAAAATTAGCATTACGCACGTGGGAGGGTAAAAAATAAGATCATTGAATTTTTTACAAGGTCTCACATTATCCCCTTCATAGGATCACTTGTCCTCGAATGATGAATTAGGTCACTTTTAGCATGATAATAACAAGGATACATAAGAATCATAAGACAAATTCGAAATGAGATAAGAGGGACACGAAACTCATACCTTAAACATTTTCATCCAACATAGGGAAAAAGAACGGATACTTGGCTTTCATATCTTCTTCCGCTTCCTATGTAGCTTCTTCCACCTTTTGATTCCTCCAAAGAACCTTCACTGAAGCTACATCCTTCGTCCTCAATCTATGAACTTGCCTATCCAATATCTCAATCAAAATTTCCTAATAATATAAAGAATTTAAAACTCCATCATCCTTGATAGACATTATCAAAGAAGGGTTACCCACATACTTTTTCAGCATAGACACATGGAAAATAGAATGAATAGAAGCCAAAACTATTGGTAAATTAACTCATACGCAACATTCCCAATTCTCCTCATAATTTGATAGGGCCAACATAACGGGGACCGAGCTTTCTCTTATTTCCAAATCTCATGACTCCTTTCTTAGGAGAATCCTTCAAGAATACCCAATCAATAACTTCAAAGTCTAATTTCCTTCTCCTCACATCCGCATAATACTTTTAGCGACTTTGAGTAGTCTTAGGTCTTTCTCTAATCACTTTCACCTTCTCCATTGCTTGGTAAACCAAGTTAGGACCAAACAACCTAGTTTCACTAACCTCAAACCATCCAATAGGAGACCTACAACTCCTACTATAAAGATCCTCAAAGGAGCCATCTAAATGTTGGAATGGTAACTATTATTGTAAGCAAACTCAATAAGAGGTAAATGGTCAACCCAACTACCTTTAGAATCAATCAAAAAGACCCTTAACATATCTTCCAAAGTATGAATAGTCTATTTCCCGTGTCCATATATTTAAGGGTGGAAAACAGTGCTAAGGTTCACTTGAGTACCCAAACCTTTCTGAAACAAACGACAGAAGTGAGACGAAAATTGCATACCTCGGTCTGAAATAATGGATATCAATGCTCCATGGAACTTTAATATATCCTGAATGAACAACTTAGCATTATCCTCTCTGGAGTAGTTAGTCCCTACAGGAAAAAGTGAGCAGGCTTAATCATCCTACCCACAATATCCCAAATAGAATCATATTGATTCCAAGACTGCGGAAGACCCACGATGAAATCCATATTAATTATCTCCCACTTCTAAAGGTGTGACTCTATCTCTTGAGACATGCCATCAGGCCTTAAATGTGCAACCTTGACCTGTTGACAAACCATAAACGTAATAATAAAATTCTCCATATCCCTCTTTATATTATTCCACTAGTAGATTTTCTTCAAGTCATTGTACATTTTAGTTGAACCCGGATGAACTGTATATTAAGACTCATGAGCTTCAATCAAAATTCTTTCGCGCAGCCCATCCACATCAGGAACACACAATCTTCCTTGATACCTAAAGATGCCATCTCCCCCAATCTTGAAAGCCATAACTTTTTGCTCACCCACATTATTCTTAATCTGCATAAGTATGGGATCAAAAGCCTGTTTCTCCTTCAGTTTAGCACCAAGAGATGATTTGACAATTTATTGAATAATTACTCCTCCATCGTTAGAGTCCAAGAGATGAACTCCTAAATTAGCCAATTAGCCAACCTATGAATATCCTTCAACAAACCTCTTTAATCCTTATCAATGTGAGATAAGCTCCTCATAGACAACCTACTAAGAGCATCAACAAGAACATTAGCTTTACCTGGATGGTAGCAAAGGATCATGTCATAATACTTAAGAGAATCGAGCCACCGCCTTTGCCTAAGGTTCAATTCCTTCTATGTAAATATGTACTACAAGATTTTATGGTCTGAATAAATATCCATATACACACCATACAGATAATGGAGCCAAATCTTCAACACAAAAACCACAGCCACACTAACTCTAGATCGTAAGTTTGATAATTCCCTTCATAAACCTTAAGATACCTTGAAGCATAATCCACAACCTTACCGTGTTATATTACAACACAACCCAACCCTATATAAGATGCATCACAATACACAACAAACACATTCGTACCTCGAACAGGGTCAAAACTGGTGCAAACGTCAACTTATCCTTTAACTTCTCAAAGCTACCTTCACAAGCATCGAACTACAGAAACTTAACCTTCTTCTGAGTCAACCTTGTCAGCGGAGCGACAATGGATGAGAAACTCTCCAAAAACCTCCTATAATACCCATCCAAGCCCAAGAAGCTCCTAATGTCTGTTGGAGTCGTGGGTCTAGACCATTTCTTAACTGCCTCAACTTTTTGTGGATCCACCTTTATCCCCTCACTAGAAACAACATGCCCAAGAAAGGTCACAACACTTCATAAAAAATTACACAGAAAATTTTGCATACAATTTCTAGTCCTTAAGAGTCTACAACATAATTTGGAGGTGACTGGCATGATCCTCCTCACTCTTAGTGTACACCAAGATGTCATCAGTGAAGACTATAATAAATAAATTCAGACACTACCTAAACACCCAATTCATAAGATCCATGAATGCAGCTGGAGCATTGGTCAACCCAAACGACCTAACCAGGAACTCATAATGGCCATATCGATTTTGGAAAGCAGCCTTGGGAATATCAACCTCCCTAATTTTCAATCGATGATAACCCAAACGAAGATCAATCTTAGAGAAACACCTAGCACCCTGAAGCTAATAGAAAAAATCATCGATCTTAGGAAGAGGATATCGATTCTTCATTGTAACCTTGTTCAACTGACGATAATCTATACATATCCAAAGAGACCCATATTTCTTTCACACAAAAAGTACAGGAGCACCCCACAGAGAAATACTAGGATGAATGAACCCCTTATTAAGAAGATTTTTCAATTGTTCCTTAAGTTTATTTAGTTCAATTGGAGCTATTCTATAGGGAGGAATAGAAATAAGATGGGTATCTGGTAGAAGATCAATCCTAAAATCTATTTTATTATCATGAGGAATCTTAGGAAGTTCATTAGCAAAAACTTTAGGAAATTCCCTAACCACAGGGAATCTCAAAATCTATTTCCCTATTATGAGAAATCTTAGGAAGATCATCGGCAAAAACTCTAGAAAATTTGCCAACCACAAGGACAGATTGCAAAGAAGTACTTTCATAGTTAGAATCCTCAGCCCTAACTAGGTGATACAGATACTCCTTGGAAATCATTTTTTGATCTCTGAAATAAACCTTCCCATAGGTACTAAGGAACTTTCCTCTCATTCTATCACTAGTTCATTAGGAACATGGAAACTGACCTTTAGGGTTCAACAATCCAAAGAAGCATACCATGAATGAAGCCAATCCATCCCTAATATAACATTTAAATCCACCATATCTAGTTTTATGAAGTCCACCAATGTCTCTCTATGAAAGATAGACATCACATAATCTCTATAAATTTTTCTAGTAATAATGGAATCACCCACGGGAGTAGATATAGAAAAAGGGTCAAAAATACTTTCAGGACCAAAACCAAAGTACACAACCATATAAGGGTTAACATAAGACATGGGAGAAATCGGATCAAACAAGCAATAAACATCACAAGAGAAGAGCTGTAACATACTAGTAACAATGTTAGGAGATGCCTCAGATTTATGATAAGTAGCAAGAGCATAAAGATGATTTCGATCGGTGCTAGTACCATAAGTGGTGACCTTAGGCGAAGGAGCTGAAGAAGTGGCAATCAAGACCTTATTAGCTTTAGTAGAAACCCTGGCCAAAGGACAATCTCGTTGCATATGACCAAGTTAACCATAATCATACCACTGATTTATCCCCTCCTTTAAATATCCATGGTGAAGCTATCCACAAAAATACCAGTGAGGATAAGGTGGAGCTGACTGAGCTCCATTAACCTGCGACTAGGCACTCTATGCCTTAGAACCACTGCTAGACTAAAAACAACAATCACCTAAAGTCTTAGGATAAGGAGCACTAGCTATAGAATAAGAATTGACCTAGTTCTTCTTCTTAGTCAACTTCCTACTGATGTGCTATAGAAATATAACACTTTCGATGCTTAAAATAAGGAAACTATACAATTTTTTTAGGTTATTTTGTTAGATATGATGCTTTTTGGGTCTGTTTTGCAAGAAGTCATATTTTGGATGCTATGTTCATAAAAAATATGAAAAAGGTGTTTTTGGATACTTATGGGAGAAATTATGGTCATTAGAGAAACTTTCTGGCTTATTCGTGATCAAAACATGTTAAAAAATTAAAGAAAAGCTGAAAAGAAGACTCCCAACACTTGTTAAGTCAACACGTGAACAGAAAGTAGTACATATGGACCAAATAAGGGCAAAGCAAGTGCCAGAAATCTAAAATCCCAAGAGCTAACCTGCAGGATTTTTGGTCCTGGCACTTGCTGTCACTACTTGCGCCCACCCTACAGGCTGTAAGTGCTACCTGTGCCCAGGGTCAGGGTGTAAGTAGGGACCATAAGTTGGCACCGACCCTATTTTCTTCTATTATGTTCGGGCTTTTACTTAAGGGTTTTCTCATGTACTATAAATACCCTTTACATGTTTTTTGTAGAACTTATGCACTTTTGATACTCACAAACATATTTTCATTCAAAGATTAGATTTTGATCTTGGGATTCTCTTGTATTAACTTCAGATGATTATTTCAGTTACATTTGTGGTTTTTTACTTCTTATTATTGTGATTTCATCTATGCTTTTGATCATAAATATTTTAGATTATTTTACAAGTATGAGCGGCTAAATATCCCTAGCTAGGGTTGTGGAAATCCTAACGGATTGATGAAGTAGGGGAAGTTCTATTGTTGTTCTGAACTGACACCCATGCATGTATTGATATATCTTCAATATAATATTTTTCTTAATGTGTTCACACGTTAAGATCCCGCCTAAATTATTGCTACTTACTCTTAAAGAGGATTAGTGACTAGAAAAAGATAAAGACAATAGTAATTTGGAGTTTAACTGTCGATCAATGATTCTAGATTTTATCTTAGTAAGATGGTTATGTTTCATCTAATAACTAGAGGCTCAAAAGGTAATAGTTAATTGGGATCAATATAAGGGTTAGTAAGTGTAACACCCCCAAACTTTTTCTAGCTAAATTTTTTCCCTAAAGTGTCAAGATTTGTCTTCTAGAATAATTTACACTAATTTCCCTGTGGAATTTTATATATTTCAACTTTTCATTATGTATATGACTGAATAAGCTTTTCGTCGATATAAGATTTGTCCAAAACGGACACTCGGTGAAGAAGTTATAGCTATTTTATGTGCTAGTCGTAAAAGATCATCATTTTGGTGTTTAGCGCGTTGCGGAGATGGTTTAATTAGCAATTGTCAAATTTAGTGGAACCTCGCGATAGTGGCGCATCGCAGAGGATCCCAATTTCGCATTCGTCAATTTCCAGTGAACCACCGCGATAGTGGCGCATCGAGATGGCCCATAAAATTGGGCACCAGTTATATTTTTACTCCGTCTCATTAAGGGTAAAATGGTACTTCTCAAACCCCTTATCATATCTAACCCGATATTTAATCCCAAGAACACCAAAGTAAAATTATTTTCATCAAAATCTCTCAAGAAACTCCATTAGGGTTTCAAACTAAAAATTCTCGTAACTCAAGATTCAACCATGAGTTTTTGAAGATAATTAGAGATTTGGAATCCCCAATCCGTAAGCTTTAATAATCATTCATTATTATTCGAAATAGAGGTACGCGGGGTTTTCCTAAAAACTCATGGGCATAGAAATCATGATTTTAAGAAAAGGGTTTTCAGATTTATGAATACATTCATATTTTAGAAATCTTGACGGTATTGTTTTGGTCTTTTGACCTTTCCCCACATTGATTCAAAATTGTATATCTATGTATGCTTGTGCTTTAAGGTTGATGATTTAATTGAGAGCATGACTTATGTAAAATCTCTCTCTTGTTTTGATTTTTCTTTACTTATCATATGCTATAGATGTTTTGAATGCATCCTTGAAAAGCATGGTTTAAAATATCTTGAATTATGTTATGATTGGATTAAGATTTGGATTTCAAAAGAGAGGGTAGTTGTGTTGATAAATGTTGAAAATATTCATATAAGGAAAGCGTGCATGATTTTTTCAAAAGAACGTGACCACCATATGTTTAAAGGATTTTTGCATAGTTTTGATTTATGCTTCAGAACATGAAATCTCTTGAACTATTTGCATGTTTGGGTGGTCTGAACTATGTTTTAATGAAAGATCATGCTTATTATAATATGGCTCAGAAATACGACTTGCAAGTCTTGGTGTGATGACACCAATTCAGATTATGCCATGATAATTCAGAACATAATAGAATGCATGCTTGAAATCAGACTTTCAAATTTTAAGATTTAGAATGATGTATGTTTAGAAGTGGTTAAAACTAGGCATTAAGAGATTTTAGGTAGTTCCTCGAAGGAGGCGTGAGTTCAGACAACTCATTGCTTGAATCCGTGATTTTCCAATCTGGGTATATTATATTATGCTGGCCTAGTGCCGTGTGGCGTATCAGAAATAGAAACTCCAACCCTTGCGGCACACTCGGGTTGGGGGGTTCTCCGCCGAGTCAATGGCGGATTCCATACATCCCATGGGATTTTAGAATTGTAGGGGCGTACCACCTAACCCAGAAGTAATACAAAGAACAGACAGTGCATTGACAAGAATGACTTATGATTTTCAGAAAGTGCCCATGTGTTTTGAGAACTGTTTATGCATGATGTTTTAACAAATTTCTCTCCACTATGTCACTTTTATAAAAGTTTTAGTTTGGATTACTTTGCGTTCCAGTACTTTTTTATTGACCCCCCCTTCTTCCTCCAGGTTCTGAGGCTCAGTCTATGGGTCCAGAAAAACAATAGATTTTATCAGACAGAGTTGCAGTGCCCAGTTGGTGAGCCTTCTTTATTCCAGAAGGCCTGTTTACTTTCAGACAACTATTATTAGATATGGTTTTGGTCTACTTGGGGCCTTGTCCCAGTTTCAAAAAGTTGTCAGATTTTTATGTAGTAGAGATTTCGCAGATTGAGTTAGATGTTATTTAGATGTAGTTGATTTACAGTTTCCATACTTATGATGAATTCAGAATTGACCATATTTCTGTAGCTGATTATGTTTCCACATCTTCCTTTATTATATGAATGTTGTGCATGATTACCAGATAGAGAAGGGCATTTCGGGCCTTCATGGTTTGGGATGTTCATCATGGCCAGGCCCTAGTTCGGGTCGTGACAAACTTAGTATCAGAGCACGATTCATGGTCCCTGGGTTTCTGCAAAATCGCATTGGGTAGAGTCTTGTTTATGGGTGTGTAGCACGCCACACTTATAAGTAAGAGTCTACTGGGTATTTAGGAATGTTTCCTCTCTTTGTCATTTTGTTCGTGCTTTAGAGTCTGAGATAGAATTGTACCCTAATCAGTGATCTATCG
Organism: Capsicum pubescens; assembly: GCA_030864215.1. Classification (NCBI taxonomy): domain Eukaryota; kingdom Viridiplantae; phylum Streptophyta; class Magnoliopsida; order Solanales; family Solanaceae; genus Capsicum; species Capsicum pubescens. Next base: position 66,756,710 of record CM061549.1, on the reverse strand, counting down.
TATTTCAGAAAACAGTCATGCCTTCTCATCGTTCCAACAACCAGGATACTTAGGATGCTGAATTCTGCCCCATCCATGGGAAGCGGACCCGAAATAGAGCACATACCTCAGAACCTATTTCTACTCCAGGAGTACCTCCAGTCCCGACCAATCCTTCTTGGGCTCCAAGGACAAATGTTAACCATCCTTACTCTTCTCAGAGGAATATATCAAATGCAGAATTCAGGTAATCCATTCACATGCTTGCACAACTGGTAACCGCACAGACTCAGAGCTTGGAGTATACTGGGTCTACATCTATTACTTTGGAGGCTACTAGGGTAGGTCAGTTTATGAGGATGAACCCGCCTAAATTTTTGGGCACTAAGGTTGAAGAGGACCCACAGAAGTTCGTGGATGAAATGGAGAAGATTTTTAGAGTAATGCATGTGGATCAGGTGGAAGGGGTTGAGTTAGCAGCGTACCAACTTAAAGATGTAGAGAACCAATGGTATAATGAGTGGGATGAGGTGAAGGGTGAGAGTGTTGAGCCCACAGTTTGGGGCAAATTTGTGGAAGCTTTTCTTGACCGGTTCTTTCCTCTAGAGTTGAGGGAAGCCAAGGCATAGGAATTTATGAATCTTAAACAGGGGAAAATGAGTGTCCAGGAGTACACTCTTAAGATTAACCAACTGGCTCGTTATGCACCATAAATGATAAGTAATATGAGATCCCGGATGAGGAAGTTTGCATCCGGACTTTCCGATGATCTAGCTCTTGAATGCTAAGGGGCGATGCTAAATAGGGATATATACTTTGCTAGGCTGTCAGTCCACATGCAACAGGTAGAAGAGAAGAAAAATAAAATTGCCGAATCTAGAGAGAAGGATAGGCAGGCAAAGAGAGCCAAAACAGAGCCAAAACAGCAGATCAGAACCACAGTCAGCCACAAAGAGGTAACTGGGGTAGTAAATGGCAAAAGAAGAAGTTTTGGAGTAATGCACAGTCTGCAGCCAGAGCCCTAGCACCCAGAGCCCCCATTGATAGACGATCTCAGAGTTTCTAGACTAGTCGCGTACCCAGGGATCAGGATACCCAGTCACCGGGTAATATGGCTCAGCAGTACCGCTCTTATCCGCGGTGCGAGACTTGTGGTAGGTGCATTTATGTGTTATTCTTATGGTCAGATGGGTCACTTTCAGAGGGATTGTCCATCTGCTAGGAATAATGTTGGTGGGACAAAATCTCAGGTAAATTTTTCCATACCATCACCACCTTAAAAGGGCACCACATCAGCTGCCGGGAGCGGTCGCAACCGATTATATGCTTTGACCAACCGCCAGGAGGTGGAAGCCTCACCAGATATTGTCACCGGTACGTTACAAATCTTTTCCCGTGATGTATATGTGTTGCTTGATCTAGGGTATACCTTATCTTATGTGACCCTGTATGTGGTTGTTGGTTTTGGGTTTGAGCCCGATGTGATTGCTGAACCTTTATCTGTTTCCACTCTGGTGGGTGATTCGGTTGTGGGTAGGAGGGTGTATAATATTATGTTGTGTCTATTCTTAGTAGGGATACTGTGGTAGACCTCATTGAACTTGATATGGTTGCTTTTGATGCTATCCTAGGGATGGACTGGCTCCATCGGTGTTATGCCACACTAGATTGTAGAACCCAAAAAGTTACCTTTTCCTTTTTAAATGATCCAACAATAGAGTGGGAAGGGAACTCTTTAGCACCTAGAGGGCACTTCATATCTTACCTCAGATCCCGTAAACTTATTTCCAAGGGTTGCTTGTATTATCTTATTCGGGTTAAAGATTTTAATGCCGAAAGTCTTCCTATTCAGTCTATCCCTGTAGTAAATGAATTCTCGTAAGTCTTTCCAGATGATCTCTCAGGAATACCGCCTGATAGGGAGGTAGATTTTGGCATTGATGTGTTGCTAGATACCCATCCTATTTCTATTCTGCCATATAGAATGGCTCCTGCAGAGCTAAAAAAGTTGAAAGAACAGCTAGCATATCTCCTAGATAAAGTTTTTATCAGACCTAGTGTTTCACCCTGGGGTGCACCTATACTCTTCATGCGAAAGAAAGATGGTTCCCTGTATATGTGCATAGATTACCGTCAGCTGAATAAGGTCACTGTTAAGAATAAATATACTCTTCCTAGGATTGATGGCCTCTTTGATCAACTGCAGGGTGATAAGTATTTTTCTAAATATACCTTCGTTCGGGATATCATCAGTTGAAAGTTAGGGAGTCAGACATTCCTGAAACATCTTTCCGAACCAGATATGGTCATTATGAATTCTTAGTCATGTCCTTCGGGTTGACTAATGCTCCTGAAGCTTTCATGGACCTAATGAATAGGGTATTTCGTCAGTTTCTAGACTTATTTGTCATAGTGTTCATTGATGATATCTTGATTTATTCCAAAAGTGAGAAGGACCATGCCAATTACCTCCGAATTATCCTCCAGACTCTAAAAAATCATAGGTTGTATGCAAAGTTCTCCAAGTGTGAATTCTGGTTAAATGCTATTGCGTTCTTGGGGCATATTGTGTCTAGTGAGGGGATAAAGATTGATCCTCAAAAGGTTGAGGCAGTGAGGAAATGGCCCAAACCCACGACTCCAACCGACATTTAGAGCTTCTTAGGTTTGGCGGGTTATTACAGAAGGTTCGTAGAGAGTTTTTCTTCCATAGAGGCATCACTTACTAAGTGGACTCAGAAAAAGGTAAAGTTTTTATGGTCTGACTCTTGTGAGAATAGTTTTGAGAAGTTAAAAGACAAGTTGACTACTGCTCTTATTTTGACTCTTCAGGAGGGTAAAGAACGTTTTGTTGTATACTGTGATGCGTCTCGAGTGGGACTTGGGTGTGTTCTTATGCAACACGGTAAGGTAGTGGCTTATGCATCTAGGCTGTTGAAGGTGCATGAGCGGAACTACCCTACTCATGACTTAGAGTTAGCGGCTGTGGTTTTTGCACTTAAGATCTGGCGACACTATTTGTATGGGGTACACGTTGATATTTTCACCGACCACAAGAGTTTACAGTATGTTTTCTCGCAGAATGAATTGAATCTCAGGAAGAGGCGCTAGATGGAATTGCTAAAAGACTATGACATGAGCCTACACTATCATCCGAGAAAGGAAAATGTGGTAGCCGACACCCTTAGAAGGTTGTCAATGGGTAGCCTTTCTCACGTGGGGAAATAAAAGAGGGAGATGGTGAAGGATATTCACTGACTTGCAAATCTAGGAGTGCGACTTTTGGATTCCAAAGATGGGGGAATGTTTGTTCATGAGATAGCTAAATCTTCCCTTTGAACAGAAGTTAAGGAGAAGGAGGTTGATGATCCCATCTTAATGCAGATCAAGAAAGATGTGGGTCAACAGAAGGTGATGTCTTTTGAAATTGGTAGTGATGGTATTTTGAGATACCAGGGTAGGTTGTGTGTGCTAGATATTGATGGTTTGTGGAAGAGAATCCTTAACGAAGCTCACACTTTGAGGTATGTTGTTCACCCAGGCTATACTAAGATGTACCATGATATGAAATCTATGTATTGGTGGAATAATATGAAGCGTGATATGGCTAACTATGTTGCCAAGTGTTTAAATTGTCAGCAAGTTAAAGTGGAACATATGAGGCCAGGTGGTTCTTCCCAAGAGATAGCCTTGCCCTTGTGGAAGTGGGAGATAATTAATATGGACTTCCTTACAGGACTTTCGAGGTCCCAAAACCAGTATGATTCCATTTGGGTGATTGTAGATAGGCTGACCAAGTCAGCTCACTTTCTACCTGTCAGGACTAATTATTCGGGAGAGGATTATGCCAAGCTTTTTATTGCAGAAATAGTTCGTTTGCATGAGGAACCTGTGTCCATCATATCTGACCGAGGTACACAGTTTTCTTCATAGTTTTGAAGATTGTTTCATAAGGGTTTAGGTACCCAAGTGAATTTGAGCACGACTTTCCACCCTTAGCCAGACGGGCAAGCTGAGCGTACCATCCAGACCCTTGAGGATATGTTGAGGGCCTGCGTGATTGATTTTAAAGGTAGTTGGGTAGAGAACTTTCCATTGATAGAGTTCGCATATAATAACAGTTTCCATTCCAGTATTAAGATGGAACCATTTGAGGCGTTGTATGGGAGAAGATGTAGTTCTCTAATAGGATGGTTTGAAGTAGGTGAGATGCAAATATTTGGGCCTGATCTTGTTCATCAGGCAATGGAGGACGTGAGAGTCATTAGAGAATGACTTAAGACAACTCAGAGTCATCAGAAATCCTACGCCGATGTTAGGAGAAGTGATCTAGAGTATGATGTTGGAGATTGGGTGTTACTCAAGGTTTCTCCCCTAAACTTTTTCTAGCTAAATTTTGTCCCTAAAGTGTCAACCTTTGGCTTATAGAATTATTTACACTTATTTCCCTTTGGAATTCCATAGATTTCAACTTTTCATTACGTAGATGACTGAATAAGGTTTTCGTCGATATAAGATTCGTCCAAAACGGACACTCGGTGAAGAAGTTATGGCTATTTTATGTGCTAGTCGAAAAATATCATCATTTTGGTGTTTAGCGCATCGCGGAGATGGTTTAATTAGCAATTGCAAAATTCCAGTGGAACCTCGTGATATTGGCGCTTTGTAGAGGATCCCAATTTCGCATTCATCAATTTCCAGTGAGCCATCACGATACTGGCGCATAGCGGTGGCCCATAAAATCGGGCACCAGTTATATTTTTACTCCAACTCATTAAGGGTAAAATGGTACTTCTCCAACCCCTTATCATCTCTAACATGGAATTTAATCTCAAGAACACCAAAGTAAGATTATTTTCATAAAAATCTCTCAAGAAACTCCATTAGGGTTTCAAGCTAAAAATCTCGTAACTCAAGATTCAACCGTGAGTTTTTGAAGATAATTAGAGATTTGGAATCCCCAATACATAAGATTCAAGAATCATTCATTATTCTTCGAAATAGAGATACGTGGGGTATTTCTAAAATCTCATGGGCATAGAAATCATGATTTTAAGAAAAGGGTTTTCAGATTTATGAATACATTCATGTTTTAGAAATCTTGACGGTATTGTTTTGGTCTTTTGACTTTCCACCACATTGATTTGAAATTGTATATATATGTATGCTTGTGTTTTAAGGTTGATGATGTAATTGAGAGCACGACTTATGTAAAATCCCTCTCTTGTTTTGATTTTCCTTTACTTATCATATGCTATAGATGTTTTGAATGCATCTTTGAAAAACATGGTTTAAAATGTCTTGAATTGTGTTATGATTGGATTAAGATTTAAATTTCAAAAGAGAGGATAGTTGTATTGATAAATGTTGAAAATATTCATATAAGGAAAGAGTGCATGATTTTTCCAAAAGCTTATGACCACCATATGTTTAAAGGATTTTTGCATAGTTTTGATTTATGTTTCAGAACATGAAATTTCTTGTACTATTTGCATGTTTGGGTGGTATAAACTATGTTTTAATGAAAGATCATGCTTATTATAATATGACTCAGAAATAGGACTTGCAAGTCTTGGTGTGACGACACCAATTCAGATTATGCCATGATAATTCAAAACAGAATAAAATGCATGCTTGAAATCAGACTTTCAGATTTTAAGATTTAGAATGATGTATGTTTAGAAGTGGTTAAAACTGGGCATAAAGATACATTAGGCGGTTCCCCGAAGGAGGCATCAGTTCAGACAACTCATTGCCCAAAACCGTGATTTGCCAATCCGGGTATATTATATTACGCTGGCCTAGTGCCATGTGGCGTATCAGAAATAAAAACTTTAACCCTTGGTTCACACTCGGGTTGGGGGCTTCCCCTCTGAGTCAATGGAGGATTCCATACAACCCGTATGATTTTAGAATTGTAGGGGCGTACCACCTAACTCAAAATTAATACAAAGAATAGACAATGCATTGACAAGAATTACTTATGATTTTCAGAAAGTGCCCATGTGTTTTGAGAACTGTTTATGCATGATGTTTTAACAAATTTCTCTCCACTATGTCACTTATATAAAAGTTTTATTTTGGATTACTTTGTGTACCAGTACATCTGTATTGACCCTCCTTCCTCCAGGTTCTGAGGCTCAGTCTAGGGGTCCAGAAAAGCAATAGATTTTATCAGATAGAGTTGTAGTGCCCAGTTAGTGAGCCTTCTTTATTCCAGAAGGCCTGTTTACTTTCAGACAACTATTATTAGATATGGTTTTGGTCTACTGGGGGCCTTGTCCCAGTTTCAGACAGTTGTCAGATTTTCATGTAGTAGAGATTTCACAGATTGAGTCAGATGTTATTTAGATGTAGTTGATTTACAGTTTCCATACTTATGATGAATTCAAAGTAGACCATGTTTTCGTAACAGATTATGTTTCCACATCTTCTTTTATTATATGAATGTTGTGCATGATTACCAAATAGAGAAGTGCGTTCCGGGCCTTTATGGTTCGGGATGTCCGTCACGGCCAGGCCCTAGTTTGGGTCATGAGAGTAAGAAGACATCCTGAGACTTAAAACGTAAAGGGTAAAATCCTTGTACTCTTCCAAAAGATTGTAGATGGTACATAAATTATCGATTCTACATGCAAGGTATTGGGATAGTTCAACAAAGCATGATAACCCTATAGAGTTGTGAATCCAGAGGGAATACAATCCTAGTGTTCACTTACGACTGATTACCATCGAAGTTGATATTCGCTAATAGTTCGATATTGATACTCAAATCCCCCTATTTACTTTTCTATTTCCGCCCATTGATCACAACAGCTGAGAGTCATGATTCCATGTATTCCCTTGGGATTTGACCCTATCCTTTGTAGGGTTACTATATTTGGCAGAAATTGTATCACCTTTTGAAAGGAGGTGTAGCTTAGACGTCACCAAATTTTGGCACTATTTTCCGGGTAATATGGTGTTGATTTTTGAATTAAAGTTATTCTAATTTTTTTTGTTTGGTTCTTAGTTGGGAACCGGTGTATGCCTAGAACACATAGTAGAGGCCATTCCTTACTCCCAGTAACTCTATATACAGAGAGGATCCTATAAATACCCAGTAGGATGGTGGAATAGAAAAGAGATGATAATCTTGAAGGGGTTGGTGATGTTGTACCCCCCCTTCTCCTGAAGAAGTACATGATATTATTGATTGATAGACCGGTTAACTTTTAGCTTAAGATGAGAATGAGAGAAGGGTGATGGAAGAAGCTTAATGGGTAGCTAGGGAGGCAGAGCTAGCTGAGAAGGGATAAAAAGAAGACCACTGATCAACACTAGGTGGGAATCAAAACCGAGCTAGAGGTATCCATGTTCAAGTGATCCCAACATATCAGTGTGTGCATCCATATATATATGATGAAGAATATCTGGGATACGTTGATCTGGTAGTTACTGGAGCCATAATTCCTCTTGTCTTACCCCCAGGCATCAAGTTTGACATCACAGGTGCATTGATCCAGCTCTTAAATCTGAAGGGTGTATTTACGGGTTTTCCTGAAAATAATGCTAATATGCACCTTGTAAGTTTTATTGGTATCTTTAGTTTGTATACCATTCTAGGGGTGAATTTGTAAGAACTTAGACTGAGGTTGTTACTCTTATTACTCACAGGAGAAATATCTTCATGGTTAGGGGAACTACCAAGAGGCTCTATCACTATATAAAATAAGTTGTGAAAGCAATTCTTGAACCAGTTCTTTCCTTAATCTAAGATGTTATAGCTTAAGTACGAGATCTATAATTTCAGGCACCTGCAGTTAGAATCTATGTATGAGGCAAAGTTCAAGTTCAAGAATAAGCAAAGTATAGTGCCCAACCATCGGATGTCAGGACCAAGCTTATTAGAGATATTTTACAGAGCCTTGACCATCAGTTCTAGAGCCATGGCAAACACAATCTCTGGAGGAGCTTTTATGAGACTATGCTGGGAGGCAGCTTTGGAGATGTTAGATCAGATCTCACTCACTAACTGAGGGTGGAAAAATCAGGAAGTTAAGAGAGGATCTAACACATATGCTATTAGTTCCTCCTACGACCAAAGAGCAGCTGATGACTCAGTAGCGCAAGAGATTACATTGCTGAGAACTAATCTAGGGGTACTAGTAAAACAACTTACAACAACAACTTCTGAGAAAGTAAATGCAGTAGCAACATAGGGTTCAACTTCCAAAGTGTATGAGTCAAAATTTTAGGAGGAAGCAAATTATCTGGATCGTTAGTTCGTGGGTTTCCAAGCCCAAGGTCAAGGGAGTGAAGGTCAAACCAATAATGGAAGATACAAAGATCATAGTAGGAAGTGAGATGGTGACTGGAAAAAGAAGGATGACTATAGAGAGATGGGATATTGGTACATTTCACCTGGCAGAGAGATGCAAAATTAAGCAGAATTAAGAATGGAAGAGATGTTGACTAAGCTGGTGAAAGGTCAAGAAAATTAGGAGATCATCCTTAAGGAGATTAAGGCTAAAATTTTAGGTTTGACCCAAAAGGTCAAATTTTGTGCAACTACTATCAAGCAGTTAGAGCACCAGTTCAGGCAGATGTCAGCAACTCTGAACCAGTGACAGCTAGGTACCCTTCTGAGCAACACTGTGTAAAATCTGGAAAATCAGGGTCATGTTCTTTCTATTACCACGAGGAGTGGTATTACTACTATAAATCCCCCATTGCCTATTGTGAAAGCTACTATTGAGGAGATACCTATTGTAGAGTTAGAAAATACAGTAGGTGGTGATGATGCAGTTGCTAAGGAAAAAGGTAAGGGCCCGATTGTTAAGCAAGAAATAAGACAAATTATGAGACCGCCCCCACCTTTTCCTTTGGGATTGAAGCAGAAAAGAGAGGAATGCAAATTCAAGCAATTCATTGGGATGCTGAAGGAATTAATCTTGAATATTCCTCTTCTCAAGGCGTTGGAGCAGAAGCCTGGATATGCCAGGTTGATAAAGTAACTGGTCACAAAAAAAAGGAGTAATGATTAAAGATGTTGATGGATTGCACCACTATAGTGTAGTCACTACAATGTCTTTGGCTTAGAAAAAGGGTGACCTCAAAACATCCACTATACCATGTACTATTTGGTCATCATAATTTTATAGATCCTTATATGACTTAGGTGCAAACATTAATTTGATGCCGCTGGCCATATTCAAGAAATTGGGTTTGAACCCTCAGGAACTGACTTTAATGCGGCTATTGATGGCTGATCGCATAGTGAAGAAACCTATTAGAATTTTTTTTTGATGTGATTGTGAGAGTGGACAATTTCATATTCTCGATTGACTGTCATTCTAGACTGTGTGGTTGACATCGAGATGCCAATTATATTAGGGAGATCATTTATGGCCATAGGTAGAGCAATGGTCGACATAGGAAAAAAAGTTGAAATTCAGAGTCAATGGTGAGAAAACCACCTTCAACATAAAAAAATCAATGAAGTAGCCTACCAACATGATAGTGGTGTTGGTGATCCATTGTATTGATGACACTAGAGGGTAATTCTATGGGTAGCTTAGTAAATTTTGAGTAATTAAGATACCCATGTCGTACCGCGATGTTAAATTAAGAATGGAATAGGAGAAACCATGGCTTGTTGGTGAAGTCTGAGTAAGAAACATAGCAACATCGTGCCGTAGATGTTAAATCAAATGCTGAGTAGGAGGCAACCCACTAGTTTAGTGTTCACATTTTTGTTATTTTTATTTTGTAGGTTTCAGCTTATGGAATTGACCAGAATATGGTAAGAATGCTGTATTAATCGATTTCTAGGTAAGGGTATTATGTGACCAACCCATCATGGTCACTGCTGAGTGGTGAATTTACCACTCATTTATGTCCAAAATTTTTGCACACTACTATGATTTGATGGTATGAATGAGACAACTTTGTCAGTTGAAGGTATTAATTTCCAAATTTTACAGGTATACACATTTGGATGAGCCTAAACACCCTCATTTATCCTCTCAAGTTCTAGGGTAAGGGAGCATCAGGCAAGAGCAAGAAGAGGAAGTCGACATTTGAGGATATAGAGTCTTGTAGTCCATCCAAAGTTGAAATCTTTGATGAGATTACAATTGATTTGAGGGCGATAAAGGATTTTTATATCAGGGTTTCCTTAGGTTCCAAGAGAGCCTTCCACCACCAGACACTCTTATGTGGCTCAGTCTGATTATGAGAGATTCTTGGAGGATCAGAAGGCGTAGGAAGCCACCATTAATAGGCTTGAGAGAGCCTACTCATATTTGGTAGAGTCTTACAAGAAGCTTAGGTACTCACATGAGAAAATAAAAGAAAGAGAGAAGAAGAGAGAAAGTTCTTCAGCAAGATGTGAAAGGGGGTGAAGGTCCTTTAGAAGGTCCCAAAACCCTGAAACAGAATTTCTTCTTCCAGAGTTGAGAGTAATGAGGTACCAGCTAAGTGTTCCAATTAGGATATATGATGCAGAGTCTGAGGATGAGAGTATCTCTTGATACAGTTACAGGGATCACCCCTTTCTCTCATTATGATTTATTGTTTATGCAGTGGGATTATTGCAAGCTTTTTAGTTGGGGGTGCCTGTCTCCATATTCATTCATTGTATTTTATTATTGAGATATTTCTAGATGTTTTTATGTTATTTTGGATGATTTTTATTTTTTATTTTTTAATATTCAGGCATTCTGATGGTGCCCACATTTCTTGGATTAGTCGTTTGTTTCATTTTTAGACTTTTATTTTATCTTCATCGTGTTTATGGTGATATAGGACAAGAATTTCCCTATGATAGATTGAGTGAAGACATTCTTAAGAGAAAATCATCATGATTGGGTTGTGAGATATGGATGTAGGGTAAGTCTGAGTACTCGTATCATCCGAGCTATAAATGTATGGGAAATTAAAGTACCTGTGGCATTTTGGAATTGTGATCTCACTTATACCTATGGTGAAGTCTGAGTAGCCATATGGTTTGCCCTCATGAAAGCCTAAATGTGAGATGAAGGCTTGGTTTGGTGCCATAAATAGCAAATTATACGTGGTTCAAATGCGAAGCAAACACCCCCTCCATCCAAAATTTTTTGAAAACCAAGGCCATGGGCGTGAAAATTTTTGTAATAATACTTTACCTTGTTTTGGTGACTCCAAAGTCTTTAGTTTGTAGAAATTGGTAAATACTCCCTTTTGTCTCTAGTAGGAAGTGCAATTGAGCCTCCTTGAGGGGTTTGCATGCCTTGTGTGGTGAGCATAGTTGTTTAAATCTCATGAATATTTGTACCATCTAGAACTTTCCCTATTAGTCTAATAAGGCTAATTGATACTATACTTGGTTGGTGACATGATCTTAGGCCTTCTTTATGGAAATATGAACCTACGTTAGCCTAAATAGCCTACCCACAGATAGAATGGTATAGTATCCTGAGTTACCCTTTTTGAGCATTCAAGCCTTTATTTGTCAACCACCTTACAATTCTTGAACAATTCATAGTCTTTCCCTCTTTTGAGCCCTAGTGTAATGCCCCCAAACTTTTCCAAGCTAAATTTTGTCCCTAAAGTGTCAAGCTTTGGCTTATAGAATGATTTACACTTATTTCTCTGTGGAATTCCATATATTTCAACTTTTGATTACGTAGAGGACTGAATAAGCTTTCCATCAATATAAGATTCGTCCAAAACGAACACTCGGTGAAGAAGTTATGGCTATTTTATGTGCTAGTCGTAAAACATCATCATTTTGGTGTTTAGCTCGTCGCAGAGATGGTTTAATTAGCAATTGTCAAATTCCAGTGGGACCTCGTGATAGTGGAACGTTGCGGAGGATCCCAATTTCACATTCGTTAATTTCGAGTGAGCCACCGCGATAGTGGCGCATCGCGGTGGCCCATAAAATCGAGCACCAGTTATATTTTTACTCCATCTCATTAAGGGTAAAATAGTACTTCTCCAACCATTTATCATCTCTAACACGGGATTTAATCCCAAGAACACCAAGGTAAGATTATTTTTATCAAAATCTCTCAAGAAACTCCATTAGGTTTTCAAACTAAAAACCCTCATAACTCAAGATTCAACCATGAGTTATTGAAGATAATTAGAGATTTGGAATCCCCAATCCGTAAGCTTCAAGAATCATTCATTATTCTTCGAAATAGAGGTACGTGGGGTTTATCCTAAAAACCTACATGGGCTTGAAATTGTTAAAGCATGATTTAAAGGTTTTGATGTATATATTTTATGGGGGTTTTGAAAATTATATTATTGATTATGCTTTTCGAAAGTTTCAATGCTACTATTGCTTTGGCCTTGTGGTATTTTCCCCTAAATTGATTTACATATATATGTATATGTATGAATTTGAGATTTAAGATTGTTGAGAGCATAAATTATGAACTCCCTCTCTTGTATTGATTTAAAGAATTATGGTTTTGTGATTTGAAAGATGTTTTTGCTATATCCTAGCATTTAAACACGATATGGAATTATTGAGAGGGTGTTTCTTGATATCAATATGTTCTTGTGCGTATGAGAAAGAATTGCATGTGTTTACATGGGGATTGAGAAAAAAAATATTCATTTAATTAAATTATTGAAATGCTGGTCTCAAAACTTGTGTTTTGAATACAGAGGTTTATGATACACTAATAATGGCTCAGAGATGTAACTTGCAAGTCAATGGTATGACGATACCATATGTATTTATGCCATAATAGATTATGTTTTTAGAGTATATTTTTAGAGACTGCATGTTTTGATAGAGTTTTAATAAGGGGCTTAAAAAGGGTTAGGTGGTTACCCGAAGATGGCGCGAGTTCAAGCAACTCTTATCCTGAAACCGTATTTACCGATATAGGTAGATTATTATTGTACGCTGACGACGGCGTGTGGCATAGTAGATTCAGAGACTCCGACCTTTGCGATACACTTGGGTTGGGGGCTTCGCTATCGAGTTAATGGCAGTTTTCATATAGCCCATGGGATTTTTTAGAGTTGCAGGATATACCACCTAGCGCAGAAGTAACACAGATTTCTCAGAGTTGTGATGATTTTTATAGAGTCTTTAAAATGCCCATGTGAATTCTTACTATATAATATAATCATGAACTATTTTAAATTGCTCTCATATATGTTGGATAATAAATGATTATTTTGGATATGCTCTGCATACCAGTACATCTGTATTGATACCCTTCCTCTCCAACCTCTCAAGTTCTAAGGCACAGTCTAAGGGTCCAAATAAGAAGTAGATAATTCAGAAAGCTGATCAGATTGTGCAGTGGTGAGCCTTCTCTATTCCTGAAAGCTTGTCTTTTCAGATTATATAACTTATTTCAGATTTGGTCTACTGGGGGCCTTGTCCCAGTTTTAGACAGTTGTCAGATTTTCATGTAGTAGAGATTTCGCAGATTGAGTCAGATGTTATTTAGATGTTGTTGCATTGCAGTTTCCATAATTATGTTGACCATGTTTCCGTAGCAAATTATGTTTCCGCATCTTCTTTTATTATATGAATGTTGTGCATGATTACCAGATAGAGAAGGGCGTTTCGGGCCTTCATGGTTTGGGATGTACGTCACCGCCAGGCCCTAATTCGGGTCGTGATACCTAGCCTCCTTGAACTTGGAACATGAAAATTGAGGCTAAATGCCTAAGTTGGGGTGGCAAGTTTGGAAGAGATGACCTTGGGCTATGATAATGTTAGTGAATGACTATGGTGCTTAGCAAAGAAAGAAAAGTGAAAAAGGTTAAAAATAAAGGACTCATCAAAGGAAGGAATAGCATGAGATAACAAAAGAATTAGTTGAGAAGAAAATGCTTTCAAAAAGTTGGGTAAATCAAGGTAGCTAATGTAGGCATATGTGCATTTTGGAAAAAATAGCGGGCCATGGTCTAAAATTGTATTAAATTAGTGTGATGTAGATGTTCAAGGAGACATTATAGTCATTTTGTTCCTAAATTATACCATACCCTTTCCCTGAACCTATATTACTAGCTCAAAAAGTCCTATGAGATCTCCAACCAAGTGTAATTATTGTAGTGGAAATTGAAAATAAGAGCAAGCCTATGATATGGTACTTTGTAGCATTGAGAGAGTCTTTTTGAGAGAGAGTGTTTTGCACTAACATCCCTTGCTGCATATGTGATAAGTAGGTATGTGGGATTTCTTTCTTGTAAGGCGACATGTAAACAAATTAAGGTAGGCAAAATTGTTATTTTCCCAAAAAAGAGGCGAAAGAGTATAATTGAGTTTCTTTTGATAGCGAGACACCTCTAGAGAGTTGGTGAGTGTTGCATTATTATTCCTCAAAGTCCTTTGCATCTTTGATATTGTGTTTCATGTTGAGGGAAGTCGGGAGAATAACTTTTCCCATGTTGAGAGCTAAGTGTGGTGTTAATCAAGTTTTAAGTCATTGTGATCATTTAGTTTTATACATGGGCTTAAATTTGCATTGTCTCATTGAGTAAGAAGTAGTGTTGCTTAGGTACAAGAAAAGGTTTAATTAGGGGGTGTTGATGAGTGGTGAATTTACTACTCATTAACGTAAAAAATTTGTGCACACTACTATGATTTAAAGGTATGAATGAGATAACTTTGATAGTTGAAGGCACTAATTTCCATATTTTACAGGTATACAGGTGATGAAAAGGAAAGATGTGGAATCGAGCTTAAGGGGATCAAAAAGAGAAGATAAGTGCAGCTGGATGATTTGGAGCTGGAATTGGACTCACTTACCGCGTTCGTAGTCTGAGGTCTGCAATCGTGGTCAATCATGCTAGGTCAAACACCAGCGATCGCATGGATCTTATGGAGGCCGAGGTTGCTGTGGGCGTGGCAACGTGGGTTTATACCCAGGGGAAATTCCTTAAATTTATGCAACCTACCTCAAATACTATAAAAGGCTAAAACCCTTTCCCATTTGGTATTTTTGAACTTTGAAATTGAATTGGAGACTTTGTAAACCTTACCAAATTGAGAAAATTTAGTGTGGTTAATTTTTCAATTAGTTTGGTTGCAATTGAAGTTAGAGATTGGATTATTCTTGATTGAAATATTTAATGGAAGCATTGAACAACCAATTTGGTATATTTCTTATTCCTAACTTCATTAGTAGCTAAACATCTTATCTTTGGGATTATGTTGAAATAGGGAGAAAATATGTGTGGGTTGTGATTTATTAGTGTAGATTCTTGGTCATTGATTATGGGTTTCACTATTGATTGCATAATCTAGTTGGGATTTGTAGGTGAAAACTCCAAAAGCCCAAAATGGATTTTGGGTGAAAACCCCAAATTCTCAAAAGCTCACATCATGCTTGAAAGAGGGATGTGAGCGAACTTTTGAATTCTAGATCATCCTTGAAAAAGGGTCTCCCAGGAGATGGGAAGAGTCTCCCAGGCTTAGTTGTTTAGTGGAGGAGTACCCGATGCAGCAACGTAGAGACACTGTAGTTGGGGTGACACATAGAGTTACTAGAGGGTAGATATGCCAGGCTGCTCAGGCAGTTGTAGCCCTACCACAGATGAAGTCAGCGCAAATGTCACCCCTACACACTTCCTACACCAGATAATGATGATGATGATGATAAAAATGATTAGACAAATTCTGAGTCTACTCCCCAGGTTATAGCTCAGGACCTCTAGTCCGAGGGGGGTTTGCAGGATTTAATTGAGGATTCTGAGTAGAAGGAGTCATCAGTGGTACCCTAGTCTAATGAGGGCATTGCAACACAGGTACAGTAGTCAGATATACCCAATCTGAGAAGGGAAAAAAGCAGGATTCCCATGATACACCAGTATATCAAAGGCAGAGTCCTGCACCCACATATGCAATAGGGGTACCTCCAAGGTGCTGTGTAGAGTATATACGAGTGGTTTATGATATAGATAGTCATATCTCAGATACTAGCAGGCATAACAGGATTATTTATGAGGAGCACCAGATTAATCTATCTACATTGAAGTGAGTACTACAGTTAAGATTCATATTCGATCATTATCAGTTAGAGTGGATGACCAGACCACCCGGTTATTATAGGCCAAACATGGTATGTGACTTTTACGCATCATACAGAGCTATAATAGATGTTTTCATGCACAGATTACCAGGCTTGATAAGACACATGGAGAAACCACAACTTGATCATACATTTGTAAGAGGGGTCAGAGTTGTTATGTCAGCAAAGACTATCCATCAGGTCATTTTTGTCCTGATTATATCACTGCCGCATCTATATCTAGTGCAATTACAGACTAAGATTCACACATGATCGATATATTATGTTGGATATTGAGCACAGATGAGAGAGGATTGAGATGGCTCGGTGGATAACCGACTATATTTCACCTTTAGGTGATGCTACCCCATGGATTGAGGGGCATAGTGTGATCAATAATGGTACACTAAACTTTAAGGCCATGTTTTGGTGGTTGCTCATTTGGTATCGACTGTTCCCCACTACTTTAGATAATTTTTTGACTAGGGAGGGAGCAACCTTGCTTGCTAGTATGATGGACAGATATTTTATTAGTTTCGCGGCTATCCTCCAATATGAGATCCATGACAGAGCATTTAGGGAGTTAACTAATCTTCCATTCCCTTGTATAATTTAGAGACTATGTGACGAGGCTAGTGTACCTGAGATACTGGGTGTAAATGAGAGTATATGTGCGAAAGCTACTATACAGATAAAGAGTATGAAGGGTCTGGCACAGCCAGGCCTTCCAGGAGATAGACATAGCCAACCGCAGTACCTAGGGCCCAGGCTAAGGGCCCAACAGTTTTCACAGAGTGTGGTGATGCACATGGAGGTGATATGGGCGTTAGTGTTGATATGGAGATAGAGTAGAAGATAGAGGATACAGATTCGAGTACACAGGGCGAGAGAACACCAACTACTTCTTTATCACCCCCGGCCTTGACCTCAGTGTTGGTTGGCATATCTTCAAATCCTACTCGCACATCCACTACAACTCCTTCTACATGTATGATAACTATATAGAGAGAGTTTATGTAGAGCTTAGTGGACAGTCATAGGGACACTAATGCTCAATTAAGTATTGTTGAGACCAAGATGTCTACTCTCTACGAGCAGATGAGATCATGGGTTCAGACCATATTCAAGAAGGCAAAGGCATATGGGTGGCCGTACAGAGAGCTGTACTATCTGAGCTATATCTTGATCTCCAAATATGTCTTGATGAGTTTGAGAGATAGGTTACAACCCGATTCATAGAGAGAGATGCACCGAATCTAGCCCAAATAAGGGAGGATTTTGATATACTACAATCAGAGGTACGCTCTCTCATAAAGATCCGTCTAGAATCCACTCCCTTAGTTATACCTCTAGTGGTCCAGATATCACCTTCATGTATACTGGGATAGTTTGATTTCTTTATGAAGGATGAGGAGGAGATCCCAGTGTTTGGGGCCATGAGAGGTCACTGAATCGATGAAGACTGTAGTCATTCATAGGAAGAGGAGTATAGACCCAGCAACGGGTGTATCATCTAGTAGTGCACCACCACCACTACCACCTTCGCCTACTGATATGCCCCTATTTGGGGATGCTCATGATACGAGCACCTAGTGCATCCCGGGTATGTTCTCACTCCCCTTTGTTTTGTATTATGTTTACGCATTGAGGACAATGCATAGTTTTTTAGTTGGGGTAGGATGTACCATAGCCATTGCAGGTTTTTATTGCCATGCTTCTTTTCCTATCAACCACGGTATGGTTGTAAAACCGATATGTCTAGGATAATTTGTGTTGTATTGTGTTTTGTTTCGTATTGTGTTGTGTTTTTGTTTAATTAGGAGTTTTTTAAGTATTTAGGAAAGTAGTCATATTTTTCATTGATTTTTGGGAAAAATGATACCCCTCCAAAATTTGTGTTTTAGAACTGTGTGAATGTATATATGTGTGTACTTTGTGGATCTTGATATTGTATTAGGATTAGGGACATGATAATTACTTACTAATAATTGCATGAACCAGATAAGTAGTAGCTTGTAATATTGACTTTGTGGCCTATGTGTGTGAGATGCTACTTAGTTCCCTTTGCGTGTTGAATCCAGAACTTACCCGGTTAGTTTTACCTAGGTTTTAGGATAATCTGTTAGGAAATGATCATAGGCCATTGTTGATTTTAGTCTATTTTTAGCCTAAATGACCTTCTAGGTGTGAAATAGTATCCCTTGATCCCTATTTTGAGTCTTATAGCCTATTTTTTTTGTTTCACCTATCCACCTTCCCGTTTATATTACAATGAACCTATTTTGGCCCTGGTACTCCTTGGATATTTTGCACCTCAACTAAAGAAAAATGCCTAAGTTGAAGGTGGCTATCATAGGGTGTGTAGTGTACAATGGGTATATAGAAGGGTAAAATAAGAGAAAAAGTTAGCAGGGCTGGGTGTGGTAGAAAAAGAAAAGAAAAAAAAGAGAAAAAAATTATGAAAAAGTGAAAAATAAAAAATAAAAGATCACACCTAACTTGAATGTATAATAAATAATAAAAAGGGAGAAATAAGGGTGGAATAAAAAAAAAATTGGATAGTAAGTGAAACCCCAAGGTTAGTGAAGTATCAAGGAGGCTTAGTCACTTGATATGTCTATATGTAACATACCATCCCCCAATCCTACATTACAAGACAAGCAAAGTCCTATAGTGATCCTAACTTGACTGTCTGAAAACTAAGGTAAAGAAAATAAGGGCAACCCTATGGTATATGATTCACATTGATTGGAACTTCTCTTTTGATTGTGAGTGTTTCTTGATTGTCCCTGCATTGACATGCATGATTTCAAATGAGTGAGTGGGGCTTCTTTGTTGTGAGTGAACATGAGTCGTATTGCTAGCCATTTGCTTGTTTCGGGTAGTGTAACTTGTATGCATGGTTTCCTGTTGCTAATGTAATGGCATACCTGTTAGCCTCCTAAGTTTACATTTCAGTAATGAAAAACTAATGAATGAATTTTTGTAGGATATAAGAAAACTGCAAATGATGGAAGGATGAAGGAAACAAGTAAGGAAGTCGGCTCCAGGAATGGAAGGACATCAAATCATGATCTACGGCGTCCAAGAGAATCAATCGAAACAAAAACAAATGGAAGGAGAATCCCAGTCCCAAAATCACAGTAGATTAGATCAATCATAACAAAGTAAAAAGAAGAAAAGATCACAAACAAACTTGAAAAAGCATCAATCACTACAAGACCAAAAGGAAAAAAAGATCACAGACATATCTTACATGGACGTGAGTAAAAGCCGTATATGGATATATCATATGACTACATTCCTCAATCAAGGAATCAATTCAAATCTTTGAATGAGAAGAAATCTTTTGGGTTTCCTCATGAAGTGTAGCAACCAAAGATTATAAAAGAAGAAGACCAAAGATAGACAAAGGTTATGCAACTTCAAAAAAGAATCTCAAAGTGTCTCAATCTTATTCTCACGAAGCTTTGTAACTCTTAGTTTACAATTGTTATATAAACAGTAGCATTGAGTCAACTTTGTAACACAAATTGTAGCTGTATCACAAGATCTGAAGAACAAATTAAGTCTTTAGAATTTATTTCCCATCATTGTACTCGAGCCCGATATTGAACGATCTAAGGAAACATTGAAACCTAAGGGGACTGGAAGTAAGCACCACATTGGTATTCCAAACCAGGATAAATCTCTGTGTCTTTACTTTAAGTTTGATTATTTATTTATTTGATTATTTTAAACCTAATCTATTTTGTGAAGTGTACTGATATGCAGGAGAGTCAACTGTGAGGAGCCAATAGTCGACTCACAAAAAATTTTCAATTTACCCTTCCCCCCTCTTGAATTTCAATTAGTATCAGAGAAGGTCTCACCAACAGTGTAGCTTAACCACAAGTGAGCGAAAATCAAATGGAAAATTATCAAATTTCCCGGTGCTTTTCTTTAGGATGGTCACTCCTCCATAAGACCACCATACTTTAATGGACAACACTACTCTTACTGGAAGAATAGATTTATAATCTTTGTCCAATCAAATGACTTCCAAGCCTGGGTTGTCATCAAAAAGTGTCCAAAACCAATTCTACGACTCAAAGAGAAGCAAATGGACAAAGACAAAGAATCTAGCAGTACTGACATAGAAGACCTTGAAATCTTCAAGGTCACCAAAGAACAACAAGAGGTAATCCAAACTAATGCACGTGCCATAAGTTTAATTCTTTGTGCAGTTAGTGGAGAAGAATACGACAAGATATCGACTTGTGAGACTGCAAAAGAAATGTGGGACAAATTGGAGGTAACCTATGAAAGAACCACCAAAGTTAAAAAGTAAAAGATTGTTGCCCCGGTCAATGAATACGAGCTGTTCAAAATGGAAAAGAATGAGAACATTGAAACAATGTTTGCAAGATTCAACAAGATCGTACACAAACTGAAATCATTGGTGATTATCTATCCATTTAGCCTGCAAGTCCATAAGCTGGTTTGAAGTCTCCCAAAAATTTGGGAAACCAAGCCTTCCATTCTGGAAGATGGAAATCTTCACAGCATGACATATGACGAACTATGAGGTAACCTCATTGCATATGAACAAGATTATATCAACAAGTATCGCAAGGAGGAAAAGAAGAAACCAGTAGCCTTCAACACTACTCCAACTAAAGAAGAGTACATTCTAGAAGATACCAATAACAAGGAATGACCCTCATTAACCGTGGAGTAAGGCAGATCATGAGACAGAGACAACAATGATCCCAAGGAGAAAAAAATAACGACTCCACTAGAAATGATGATTCATGTTATCACTATGGAAGGCTTAGCCATTTCAAACAAAACTGTCCAGAATTAAGAAGAAGAACATCCAGGAAGAATCAAAATTTTGGAGCTTGGAGTGACTAAGATTAAACTGAAGAAGAAATAGAAGCCGCCAATATGTGTTTCATACCAATAGATGAATCTAGCGAGGTAAGACTACATGATTTTCATAACTATAATATTCTTGAATATAATTTAGATATGATAACTGATGAGCTTAAAAAAGTTATAGATGAATATAACAAACTTGCTCAAGAGAAGAAAAGTTGCAAAGCTCGATTTAAATATAAATTCAAAGAGGAACAAAGAAGTCCTCAAATAAAAATTGAAGCACGTCAAACTGAAATTAACTTACTTCATGAAGAGATTGATGATGTAAAAATTAAATTAAACAATATTAAGAGATCACCAAGTCACAGTTTCATGAGATTAAACTCTTTTAAAAAAATTTAAGTTCCTTATTAGAATCGTTTAAATCAGCCAAGACTTCTTTCTTTTCTTGAGGACCTGTCTATTTTATCTGTGGATAGAGAGGGAACAAATCCTATAGCTGCAGGCATAAGCCTAAAATTCGGTGGGTTTGTAAGCCCAAAGAAATCATATCTAACCCACAAGGACCCAAGACCACTTGGGTACAACAAAATTAATTGTCTTGTTTTGTAGGAACTGGTTCGCAAGAGATATAAGAAGGGAATATGGGTCATTGATAGCGGATGTTCCAAATACATGACCAGGAAGAAAGAAAACTTTTCTACCCTAAAGAAAATAGATGGAGGATCAGTCAGATTCGGTGACAATACTAGAGGAAACGTCATCAGAGTCGTCTCAGTAAAACTCAGCTCACATATGAATTCACTGAAATATATATAGTGGATGACCTTAAACATAATATTCTTTCCATCAGTCAGTTGTGTGATGTCTTTTTCAAAGTCTTCTTTTAAGCCAAAAATTGCTTAATCAAACACGACAAAAGAGATGTCTCTCTCATCGATGAACACGTTGATAACATTTATGTCCTAAATAGTCCTGACTTGGCTGCCTTAACTTGCCTCACTATGAAAACTAATGATATTTTATTGTGGCACAGAAATCTTGGGTATGCTAGTATGCATATCATTGAGAAGTTATCCAGACTGGAATTGGTGAAAGGTTACCAAAACACAAGTTTGAAAAGGATCACATCTGTGATTCTTGCCAATTAGGTAAACAAACCTGGGCATCATTCAAAGTCAAAGACATTGTCTCTACTACCAAACCTCTTCAAATAATTCACATGGATCTATTTAGCCCCACCATGACTGCAAGCATTGGTGGAAAGAGATATGTTTTCATTATAGTTTATGATTACTCATATTTTACTTGGGTAATGTTTCTTACTCATAAATATGAGGCTTTTACAAACTTTGAGATTTTTTGTAGAAAGGTACAGAGAGAAGCTGGACACCTCATCACTTACGTTTAAAGTTATCACAAAGGAGAATTTGAAAATAAGGCATTTGAGGAGTATTGTGCTCAAAATGGATACTCTTAAAACTTCTCTTCACCTCAGTATCCTTATCAAAATAGTGTAGTGGAGCAAAAGAATCGGTCTCTCCAGGAAACTGCCAGGACCATGCTGTTGAACATAATCTCCCAGATTATTTTTGGGCAGAAGCAGTAAGCACAACATGTCATATCATCAATAGATACCTGATCAGATCATTCTAAAGAAAATGTCTTATAAACTTTGGAGAGGAAAGAATCCCAACATTAGCTATTTTTATCCTTTTGGCTGCAAATGTTTCATTCACAACAATGGCAATAATAACTTGGGAAAATCGGATCCACAAAGTAACGAAGGTATTTTCCTTGGGTATTATCCCACTAGTCATGCTTACAGGGCCTTTAATAAAAGAATTTTGAGTGTTGAGGAATCTATCCATATTGTATTTGATGAATCTAATCACCCTCTATCATTTTAAGTGCTGATGAAGAATACGTAAGTAATTAACAATTTGGAGAAAATGTCAGCACAACCTCTGAGACATCACAAGATAAGTCGACTACACCCCCTCCAGAGTTGACTCCCTCAACAAAAAAAGTGAAACTGAGTGGTATAAGAGTGTGGAAACACAATGCTAACTATCCAAATAAACTCATCATAAAAAATTCAGAAGATAGAGTGAAAACAAGAGCATCACCGAGAAAACAAACATCTATTGCCCTTGTATCCCAAACTAAACCAAATAAAACTGATGAGGACCTCAAAGATCAATCATGGGTTGAAGCTATGAAGGAAGAATTGGACAAGTTTGAATGAAATCAAGTGTGGAACTTAGTTGGAAGACCAAGAAACTTCTCGGTAATTGGAACTAGATGGGTCTACAATAAAATTGAATGAAAAAGGTAAAGCTATCAGAAATAAAGACAGACTTGTAGATCAAGGATATTCCCAATAAGAAGGTATTGATTATGATTAGAACTTTGCCCCCGTGTCCAGGTTAGAGTCAATTCAAATTTTATTAGCTTTTGATGCTTTCAAATGTTGTAAGCTGTATCAAATGGATGTAAAAAGTGCCTTTTTAAATAGTTTATTTATGAAGAAGTTTTTGTAAAACAACCCCAGGGTTTGAAAATCCGTCATATCCAAATCATGTTTTGAAAATATCAAAAGCACTCAACGACCTCAAACAAGCTCCAAAGGCTTTGTATGAGAGATTGAGTACTTTCTTACTAAATAACAATTTTAAAAGGGGTAAAATTAATACAAATCTTTTCATATAGAATCTTGATTTAAATCTTCTTATTGTGCAAATTTCCGTTGATGATATCATCTTTTGTAGTTCTAATATCTCTGACTGTGAGAATTTATCTAACTTGATGAAAGTTGAATTCAAAATGAGTCTTATGGGTGAGCTCACATTCTTCTTGGGATTACAAATCAAACAAACTCCCAAAGGCACTTTCATTAGTCAACCCAAGTACATGAAGAAACTCATAAAAAAATTTAGTATGGAGAAAGGAAAGGCCTACGAAACTCATATGAGTCCATCCACAAGACTTGATTCAAACTCGTCTGGTAATGATTTTGATGAGAAAATATATTGAGGAATCATAGGATCACTGCTCTATCTGACTGCCAGCCGACTAGACATTATGTTCAACGTATGTAAGTGTGCCAGGTTCTAGTCGACTCCCAAAGAGTCTTATCTGAATGTTGTCAAAAGGATCATACGATACCTTATAGGATCTCAAGACATTAGACTATGGTAACCTTGCTCTTCCCATTTAGACTTAATTGGATATTCAGATGCTAATTTTGCAGGTGATAAAGTTGATAAAAAAAGCACTTGTGGAACTTGTCAAATTCTTAGTGATGCCTTGACTTTATGGAACAGAAAGAAGCAAACTTCCGTTGCTCTTTCAACAACTGAAGCCGAATACATAACCTTTGGAAGTTGTGGTACTCAAATTTTATGGATTATGCATCAACTATTTGATTTTAATTTGTCTTTTGAATCTGTTCCTATAATGTGCAATAACACCAATGCTATCAGTCTATCTTAATATTTTGTGCATCATTCTAGGGTGAAACACATTGATATCAAGCATCATTTTATTCATGATCATATAGAAAATGGTGATTTTTTGTTAGCATTTGTTGATTCCAAAAATCAACTGGCAAATATTTTTACAAAACCCTGTTAGAAGAAAGATTTTGTTACCTTAGAAAAAGACTTGGTATTCTTAGTATTAATGAATTATGAGTCTTATTTTTGAACAAAAAAATATATTTTTTATGGTCACTCTTTTAAAATTTGATTTCAAAAGGGAAGTCATCATTACCCTCACTGTTTTTTTACGCCTCTTTTGCCTACTATGAACCTCTTTACCTTCCCAAAACTCCTTTGACTATCACCCTTTCACTTCCATCAATCACTTTTTCCCCTGCACCTCTTTGGCTTCCCCTCACCCATCTTTTCAATAGTCGCATACCTTTCCTAATTTCTCATCAATTTTTCTTAAACGTTCTCTCCTCTGTTTATTTACCCCTTTTAAAAATTACCTTTCCTCATCTCCTATGTCCAGAACCCATTCAATGACGACCTTGTCCAAATCTCTCCCTGACAACCCTGTTTTTCTCTTCGAGTCATCTGATGAATCCTCAATGGAATCTCAGTCAACTCTCATCAAAAGACATTGTTATTTTGGTCTATGAGGATCCAGTTCACATGTTTTATGTGAATCTTCTCCTCTCCCCCTGATAGTGGTGAACTTGAGAATCTTGTGCTTGGCACGCTAATCATTGTGAATGATTTTCTATTTGTGAATGCCTTTGATACTAAGTTCTCTGGTAATATATGTTTTATGAATAATAACTGGCTTGATGATTTTGAGGCCAACTTTGAAGAGCTAAGAAATTTCTGTCAGGCACTGACTCTGCTTCGACTAATTTTGGTCCAATGTCCCTTTGTTTCAAGTTTTGCATTATGGTCTCACATAATTTTTACAACACTAATCCCCCGGAAAGGATCTCTCAGCAATTTCACCGGCCGTGACATTTTTTTACTATATTGGTTGGTTAAGAAAATCAAATTAATTAGGCAACGTGGATCCGTGAGTACATTCTTGAAAGTGCAGCCGATGCTCAAGCCTCTACCAATCTACCATATGGCCTGCTCATTACTCTAATTCTTTAATATTATTTTATTGATCTATCTTCTTACACACCAGTGGAGGTTGTTTCCACTTATGATTCCAAGATATTTGCAAGCATGGGGTATGTCTTTCTTAAAGAGGAATGGTGCAAGAAGGATTCTGCTCGGTCAAGGTCGGAACTTCCCAAGGTAAGCAAATCTGTCTCTAACCCTATGATTTCTATTTTGAAGGAACTGGAGGAGATTAAGGATTGGTTTAAGGCCATCAAGAAAAGTGTTGCGCTTCTGCAAGAGTCGACTTCAAAATGTTTGAACCTCAGGAAAAGAACCAACACGGACATAATCATGGCTAGGTTGGATCTTAATGGGTTCAAGAAGGAGGGAGTAAAACTGTTTACTCGGATGTTCACCAGAATGAATTCCCTCAAGAACCAAGTCCACTTTTCCAATGATGATCTAGAATTTTCTTCCAGAACTCCTACTACTCCTTCAAAAATATTGACAAATCATATCACACATTCTGTCATAACATGCATAATACTCTGACCTACTTTATTAAGAAGCAATGAACAATGATGACTCTTTTTCTTATTATTCAAAAGGGGGTCCTGTCCCTTCTGTTGATGGGTTGTAAGATGATTTGTTACACACTATCTGCTACACTATTTTTTCTATATCTAGTTAATAGATTATATGTATCTGCTATTTATTTGCTGTTTTGTTTTGCTTTTTTTATTATGTCAAAAGAGGGAGAAAGACAGGAACATAAGGTGATCAGGAAGTGCCTACCAGTCATGGGAAGCAAGTCGACTGATGTTAAATGAAAGTAGAATAATACTCAATAAATGTGTACAAGTCAGGGGGAGCAAGCTAACAGACAAAGAAGTCAGCTGATGTTTCACCCATTTGTCATTATAAAAAAAAGGGAGATTGTTAGCCTCCTAAGTTTATGTTTCAATAATGACAAACTAATGAATGGATTCTTGTAGGATATTGGAAAACTGCTAATGATGGAAGGATAAAGAAAGAAAGTAAGGTAGATGGCTCCAGGAATGGAAGGACATCAAATCATGATCCGCAGCATCCAATAGAATCAATCAAAATGAAAATAGACGAAAGGAGAATCCCGGTCCTAAAATTGCGGAAGATTATATCAATCATAACAAAGTAAAAGAAAGAAAAGATCACAACCATACTTGGAAAAAAATCAATCACTACAAGACCAAAAGGAAAAAAAGATCACAGACATTTGATATGGACATCAGTAAAAGCTATATATGGACATATCTGATATAGATATATCATACGGCCATATTGCTCAATCAAAGAATCAATTTGAGTCCTTGATTAAGAAGAAGTCTCTTAGGTTTCCTCATGAAGAGTAGCAGCCGTAGACTATAAAAGAAGAAGACTAAAGATAGACAAAGGTTACACAACTTCAAAAAAGAATCTCAAAGTGTCTTAATCGTAGTCTCACGATGCTTTGTAACTCTTATTTTACAATTGTTGTATAAATAGTATGATTGATTCAACTTTATAACACAAATTGAAGTTGTGTCACTAGATATAAAGAACCAAATAAGCCTTCAGAACTTGTTTCTCATCATTTTACTCGAGTCTGACATTGAACGATCTAAGGAAACATTGAAACCCAAGAGGACTGGAAGTAGACACCACATTGGTGTTCCAAACTAGGATAAATCTCTGTGTCTATACATTAAATTTGATTATTTTTTTTGCTTGATTATTTTGAACCTAATCTATTTTGTGAAGTGTATTGATCTGCACGAGAATCGACTGTGAGGAGCCAATAGTTGCCTCATAGAAAATTTTCAATTCAGCCCCCTCTTGAATTTCAATACCTTGATACCATTGCATCATATTGTTGTGCTTCATATTCATACACAATTGTTTTAAAAAGTGAGATTGGAGGGGTTGTTGAGTTCTGAGCTCAAAGTGTTGATTGACTACCTTGAATATCTTAGATTCTCCTAGTTAAGCATCATTTTTGTTTTATTATGTTTTGTTGCCTGAGGACATGCAAATGTTCTAAGTTGAGGGTGTTGATTTCTATATAAATATAGCACTTTCAATGCTACATGCAAATGTTCTAAGTTGAGGGTGTTGATTGCTATATAAATATAGCACTTTCAATGCTAAAATGAGGAAAATATATAAGTTTTTGAGGTTGTTTTGTTAGATATATTGCGTTTTGGGTATGTTTTGCAGGATATCATGTTTTGGATGCAAAGTTTGTGAAAAAGATGAAAAATGTGTTTTTGGCTACTTATGGGAGCAATATGGACCTTCGAGAAACTTTTTGATTTGTTCGTGATAAAATCATGTTTGGGAATTGAAGAAAAGCTGAAAAGAAGACTCCCAACACTTGCTAAGTCAATATGTGGACCGCAAGTAGTACAAGTGGACTTCTTGTTGGAAAAGCAAGTGCCAGGCGTCCAAAATCCTGAGAGCTGACCTGCAAGATTTTTGGTCATGGCACTTGTGGTCGCTACTTATGACCAACCTACAGGACACAAGTGCCACTTGCTCCCAGGGTCAGAGTACAAGTAGGGACCATAAGTGGCCACCGACCCTATTTTCTCCTATTTCATTTAGGCTTTGATTTTAGGGTTTCCTCATGTATTATAAATATCCGTTATGTATTTTTAGTAGGAGTTATGCACTTTTGGTACTCACAAATATATTTTGATTCCAAGATTAGATTTCGGTCTTCGGATTCTCTTGTATTAACTTCAGTTAATTAATTCAGTTATGGTTATGGGTTTTCTACTTCTTATTAATTGATTTCATCTATGCTTTCGATCATGAATGTTGTTGATTACTTCACAAGTATGAGTGGCTAAAAACCCATAGCTAGAGTTGTGGAAACCCTGGTGGATTGATGAAGTAGGGGAAGTACTATTGTTGTCTTGAATAGATACTCATGCAGCATTGCTTTATCTTCAATATAATAGTTTTCTTAACGGGTGCACATTCTAGGATCCTGCCTAGATTATTGATACTTACTCCAAAAGAGGAGTAGTGACTAGGAAAAGATAAAGACAACAATAATTTAGAGTTTAACTGTCAATCCATGATTTTAGGTTTTATCTTAGTAAGATGGTTAGGTTTCATCTAATAACTAGGGACTCAAAAGGTAATAGTTAACTGGGATCAAGATAAGGGTTAGTAAGGCAACATCCTGAGACTCAAAAGGTAAAGGGTGAAATCCTTCTACTCATCCAAAAGACTGTAGAAGGTACATAACTTATCGATTTTGCAAGCAAGGTATAGGGTTGGTTCAACAAAGCAAGATAAGCCTACGGAGTTGAGAAACCAGGGAGAACACAATCCTAATGTTCACTTATGACTGATTACATTCGAATTGATATTCACTACTAGTTTGACATTGATACTCAAATCCCCCCATTTACTTTTCCAGTTCTTCCCGTTGATTACAACATCTAAGAGTCACAATTGTACGTATTTCCTTGGGATTCAGCCCTAAACTTTGTTGGGTTACTATATTTGGCAGAGACCGTATCACCTTCTAAGAGAATGTGTAGCTTGGAGTCACCACCTACCATCTCTCCCGTTGTTCTACTGATTTGCACCCTGCTTTAGATATCTAAACTTCTTATTCTGCCTCTCTCTCATCTTTACCTACTTCTTTTTCCAATCCTCTACCTACTGCATATAAACCCCCAGCCTAGATATGTCCATATCATTATTCAACATAGTAACCTTACACTCTAACACCAAATTATGGGACAAATTAGAAGCAAATTTTCTTATTTGGGACCTCATATTGGACACCAGTTTAGAAACATAATGAGAAAACTAATGGAACTTCAGAGCATACTCCTTAACACTCATCTGACCTTGCTTCAGATTCACAATATCTTCAGTCTTAGCCTCCATCAACTCCTGAGTACAGAAGTGATCGAGAAAAGCACCTAAAAATTCATTCCATACTACTTGTTCAGCATTATCACCCCTCATCGCCTCTATCCTCATACCACTAGTAAGCCACATCGTTCAACTGATAGGCAATAAACTCCACCCTCTCTAAATCAGTAGAATGCTCTATCTCATCTATAAACCCCTGGGGATCCTCCTCAACCTTAGATCCTATAAAGGTTAAGGGGATTCAACCTCATAAACTGACCAACCCAAATGACCTTAGATGAATGAGCAACAAAACCAATAATATTAAGTCGATGAGACTCTGATGCCACCGGTTGAGCAAGCATATGAATAGACTAATGAAACTCTACTTTAGAGATATCTTTCTAGGGTGATCGCTAGTTTGAGAAGTCCGAGAAGGACCATTAGGGACTGGTGGAACCCTACGTAGAGTAGTACAGTTAGAGCAGGGACCCTAGACCGGGTTTGCATCCTATAAACATGGCAAATTCCCTTCACATTATCCTCAGGTAGGACATAGTTTCTTGCAAAGTCTCTATGACAGTCAGATCTTTAGGGAGGCATGATCTAAAATGCGAATAAGCAAGGAGTTAGAGAAGTTTCATAGCACTAGACTCTATAGCTCAAAAATACAACACACAAAGGGAAACATACCTAAATGCCTTGTAGCCTCCCCTTTATAAGTATGGCATGATGCATACCCATAAAAGGGACTCTACTCAACACGGCTTTGTGAACACCCAACGACCCTAATTGTGTTTCTTTACCAAGCTTGTCATGACCCGTACTAGGGCCTAGTCGTAATAGGTATCTCAAGACAACCATGGGCCGGAGACCACCCCCTTAGCCTAACATCAAGAGCACATAAATATAAAAAGAGGAAGTCAACCAAAGATAATAATAAGAAACATGGATAAACCAAATGAAAATTTTAATAGTCAAACGAATAACCAATCTCACATTTGTCCACAAAAGCCGTTAAAACCAGAAATAACCAAATAAGTCGGTACTTTCCCCGACTATAACAAAAGTATCCAACAAGAAACACTAAGAAATAAAGGAAACAAGTGAACTAACTGGGCCTTTCAAAAGATAAAGGCTCACCACTTCTTAGCAGATCCACAGGAGAATCAAATCACCTAATGCTGCACAAGAGCAACAAAAAACCTTTCAGACCCTACTTCGTGAAATGATGTAGAATCTAGGGGAGTTCAGTGGGATAAGCATTCGTATGTAACTCAAGGGAAGTGATACAATAATGCCATTATCAAAACCAGTCAAAAATCTATGTATAATATTTATATTTACATATATAGGATGTCGAGATAGGGACAAGGGTCATGAACATGACGTTTTAAAATATTAGCCTGAACTATATAGCTCGATCCATCCAAAAGACACCCATAGGCTATATAGGTTCAGATCCCCATGTTGGAAGGGCCTTAGTGCATTTTAGTCACACGAACGGAAGAAAAACCAAAGAAAAGTCTAAAGACACCAAGGCCATAACCCTTCCAAAATATATATATAAAGTGTGAACCAAGCACACATTCACATAGACCCACAACGCCGATAAACGTGATTTCCCGTGTTGAACCCCCCGATATATACACCTTCATGGTGAGCTACACAATTACCTTTAAGACAAAATTAAAACACTTTACACGTAAGCAAACCATTAACGCAGGAGTTATTTATTAAGGAATTTACCATCATGGTATCTTCATATCGATATGCTTGCAAGCTTATACCATTATGTTAAACCAATTCTCATAACCACATTGACTCATAAGTTCTATTTAAAATCCAAAATCAAGGCCACCAAAGCCATCCAAAATCATATTCATTAATTTATCCTTTAATACAATGCAATGGGTTCAAAGGATAAGTTAAACCATGAAATTATCCATATTCAAAACCAAGATTGTAAAGTGGGTTGAGGTTAATGCCATTATTAAGCCAAAATTCCATCAATTTAGGAAAACTCATATCCCCTATTCCAACCATTAAAATAATGCATCAATTCATTCCCCATAACCATTAATTAAAGCTTGAATAATCAATTTAAACCATGGGGAAGCAATTCAAGTAAACCCAAACAAAATCCATCAACCTAATTCCAAACACATAATTTAAATCATATTAAAACCTAATAAATTTATGACACAAAGTAAGAATACAAGTTAGGTATAATAAACATGCCCGAAATATAGAAAAATCTAAAGAGAATTCAAAATTTGGAGCTTGAACAGTGAATTCCTTATCAAATCCTTGAGCTTTCTTGGGTTTTGAGTTAGAGAAGAAAAAGAATAATTTTGATCATTCAAAACTGAAGGAAAATGGTCACTTTTATGTTTATAAGTCGTACAAGGGGTAAAAAATACCAAAAGCTCCTCACCCCAAGTGAAAAAATAAAAATTGGACAAAATTAACATAGGAGCGTGGAACGCCCTTATTGTGGAGGGTAGCCTCCATTACATGCCCTTATCATCAAGGTTAACCTCTTTGACACGCTAATATTGCAGACCCTCACTACCTCGGGGTCTCCAAATGACCCTCAACCCTTTTCAAAAATTCTAAAACTTTCCTAAAATACCCTTTCAACATCTCTAATCATAATTTAAGTAAAAAATTAATATTACACATGTGGGATGACCAAAATTAAAATTGTTGAAAGTTTTTTAGGGTCTCACAATACACCTTTATAACTTTTAGCACTTGGGCTTATTTCAACTCATGTATACTTTTAATCCATAAGCTCCACTTTTAACCTATACTAACTTTTAACGTACAAGACTCCATTTTCAACCATGTGCACATATTACACAAGACTCCAAAGTTGTTAACTAATCTTTTATTTTTAATGCATAGAGCTCTAATTTTTAATTCAGATCAACTTTTAATCATGATAAGCAACAAATGATATATGAAGAACGAATATCATGCATATGAAGAAGGCAAATCAAGTTTTGTCAATAAAATCAAGCCAAAAGATGGGATATTTTTTAGGGGGTTTTGCCCTGATATTCTTACCAAATTTGAGTTTTCATTTTCTATTGAAGAAAAATCAAAGTATTACCATAATTGATTTTACTTTTTATGAAAGGAAAGTATAACTCTCTTTCAGATTTGGCTAACCTCTTTGTTGAAATTTTTTTGACCTCTATAAATTGAAGATCCCTCATCTTATATCATAATACAATAGCATCCACAATGTAGTCATCTAAGAGTCTTGTATAGGGGATTTTATCTCAATTATTTTTTATGTTTTTCTTATATTAGTTTTCATAATATATGGGTCAGTTAAGCAAACTTAACAATAATATGCCTTTTTAGTATAGTTTTATGTGTTATGTGAATTACCATACATGGTTTGCAACTATTAGCTTCTGCATAATGCCCTGATGACTTCAAACCTAATAAAAGCATAATTTTATGCCTAGAGGGGTTGGGTGTACTACACACCAAATGCAAAGTTGTGCCCTATGCGCCATACCCCCTATCACATAGACCATCTTGTGGCTCTTAAATAAGTGCTTTGTGGAATGAACCCCAAAGTGTAGGGTCTCATGCAAGTACACAAACCCATTTTTCAATCCATGACATTATTTTATGATCCAATACTCAATCCAAATAATTTCTAACCTAAGTTTCAAATGACCTTATTTTATTACCCTAAACCCATAGAAAAACTATTATGAACATGGACGGACTTTGGGGATGTTACAATTTCTTCATTACATAGAAATATAATCATATTAAGTTAAGTGTTAGCATCAATTATTGCATTACTAATTTGGCTGACCATTATTGATGCAATCCTAGGGGTAATTGATACAATCCGAGAGAAACACCCTAGTTTCTGGACCACAGAAAATTTCCTAGAATTTTGATCTCTCGAACCAATACAACTCAAGGTTATGATCCATATTTTAGGGTACGGATGGTGTGGACCAATCATATATTGACCAATGTTGGTTAGTGGGATGGATTTTAGTTACTAGAATGGATACTACTTAGGGGTACAAGTCAAATTAGTGGGTACGAATTATTTGGTTCCTTAACTTAATCTTAGACTTGGTTACTTAGATTGGATCTAAGTATGAGTGGCTTACCATGAGTCATAATCTAGGGTACGACAAGTCACTTAGATTGGATGTAAGTATGAGTGGATTACCATGAGTCATAATCTAGGGTACGAGTCATACCCATGACTCATATGGTGGACAGTGTCTAAAACATTCTTAGGTTTAAATCTGCCAGGGGTACTGATAAATGGTACGGATAATATGCTTTGGATACAACTTGGTTGGATGAGTCATATACTGGGCAGTGTTGTATCCAAAGGTTGAGGCTAGGGTACGAGTAAAGGGTACCACTCGTATTGGAGGGCATGACTTATGAGGGTTAGTCGTACCCTTGGGATGGGATTTGTGCAACTTAAGTAGGGGGGGGGGTATTTTGGATATTTTACCACTTATCCTAATAAGTTTCCATGACTTCTAACTCTCTTGGGAGGATATTTACCCTATTATTCCATTCATAAACAGTTAGAAACTCTTCTAAACACTCTATAATTCTATCAAAAGGTTTTGGGCAAAGGAAGCTAGGGTTTAAATTAGAGGATTGATTTGGGGCTTGTCTTGGGGATTTTCTTCCATCATCATCTTGGTTTAAGGTATGTTCTCTTCCCTCATTGTTAATTCTAACTAGAAGTATGTTTTTTATAATTTTTTTATGACTTTATTGATTGTATGATTTTGGATTTCAAATATGAATTGGGGGTTTTGTTATTAAATGGTTGGTTATAGTTTTTCATGATTTTAATTATGCTTTATGTGCATTAATGGCGGTTTTGGATGTTTTAATTGCATAGGAATGGATTTATGGTAATTGGAATTAGTTTTGGTTATATTATACCCCTAATGTGTTTGGCAAAATGTCTATAATAATGTTTTCATTGCATTGAGTATTTTAATGGAACACTTGTTTTAAAATATGATAAAGGAATTATGCATGGCTTAAATGGCTTGTCAAGGTAAATGGCTAAATGGTTATGCTTTTGGGGTACATAGAATTCGCCAAATGGTGTGATATGGTAAATAGAAGGGCACTTGAAAGTCCCCTTAAATCTATATATGGTTGGTTATGGATAGTACTTGCAAGTATGGTTGGTATGACGATACCACTGCTAAATGGACTTGGTTAATAAACGGTAAATGGATTTATTAGTTTCTTGGTAATGGTTTTAATTGGGCAATAATGGCAGGATGTGTAGCAATGTCATGGAAGGTGGAGGTCCCGGGGAGACCAAAACTAGAAACTCATATTTGTCGATGTGAGGTTGGTCTTAATAACCGTGTGCATGATGTCACACTATATCTTGGGGGATGTACTAGTCATTTCAAGTTTTCTTTCCTGGTTCTGTGGCTTCATACATTGGGGTCTTTTCAGTAGGTGGAGATGAACACATATAGCCCATGGGTGGTTTAGGATGACAAAGCTACACAACCTAGTTAAAGGTTTTAAAGGCATGCTAAAACCGACCCCTTTTTCTGGCATTGTTATATATATATATAAAATATATGGTTGTGTATATTGATGGTTTTACTTGGCTTTATAAATGGCATTATTTTATCCTTATCCTTAGATCATGCTAGCGTTCACCTGCTAACCCATCTACTGGCGGTTGTATACCCACGCTATGTAGAAACTGGCCGTTTTACTCCTCCTACATTGTGATTAACTTGGGGATCAACATTTGGACTAAATTGGTAAGCTTCCATCCTTTTAGAAGGGTTTATTTCATGTTATTTATATTTCTAGACACTTGATTTTATTTTGGATATTGGTTTTGGACATGGTTAGGGGCATATCCCAACTAGATTTTATTACACTTTTGGTTAGAGGCTTTGTGGTACTATTATGGGTTGGAATGAACGTGATCGGTATAGGTGTCAGCCTTAGCATTGGTATTGGTATTGAGGTTGGAATTATTAGACATAATTTCTCACTATTCTGTCATATTTTATTTTGGGATTAATTGTACTATGTTTTGGAACATCTTTGGTTATAGCCTGGTTTATGGACCTTGTTTCAGTATTTGTTTGGTATGGTTAGATTGTTGGTATGGGTTTGTTGGACTTGGTTGGGTCGATTACGATTGTGATCCTATCCTAGAGTCTTCATGTGAAATATTACACTAACTCATTACATGCTCGAAATTTAGCCAACTTAAGGCAGGAGGCTAGAGGTTGGATTGGGTAATGGGGGTGGTCTTTAATCTCGGGCAGACTTGGGACACCCATTATGACAAGGCCCCCAGTCGAGTTGCGTCAAGTTGTTATCAAAGCCTAGGTTCATGGTCAATTAGGAGTCCACAAAGCCGTGTCGAGTAGATTCTCTTTTAGGAGTATGTAGCACGCCACACTCATAAGGGAGATGCTAAAATACATTAGGAATGTTTCACTTTCTTGGTATTCAATTTTGAAGCTTGGAGTCTCAGTCCTAGAATCTTATCTAATGCTTGTTTGTTCGTCTTTTAGATCATTTCTCATAAATCAGAAACACAAGGGAATTCTTCTATCCCATCTGGGGGTAATGCTGAAGGGGTGCATCCTACTCCTGGGGTTCATCTTCGATCTCATGGTCCTATCCCTGATAGTTTTGGAGGTCCATCGGTTGCTATTAGTCCTCCTCAATAAGAGGTGACTAATGTGGAATTTTGTTAGTCTATTCATATTATTGATCAGTTGGTCGCTGCTCAGGCTGAACAGGGTACGATTGGTACTCTATCTGCTGAGGCCACAAGGGTTGGTCAATTTATGAAGATATGTCCTCCCACTTTTTCTGGAGTGAAGATTGAGGAGGATCCACAGGGCTTCTTAGATAAAATAGAAAAGATATTTTGGATGATGCAGGATACCAATGTGGAAGGGGTAAACTTTGCAGCTTATCTGCTCAAAGATGTTACATATTAGTGGTATAAAGAGTGGTATAGGGATAAAGGTGATGTGGAAGAATCGATCTTATGGGCAACTTTTTCTAAGGCCTTCTTAGATTTGTTCTTTCCCCAAGAATTGAGGGAAACAAAGACAGAGGAGTTTATGAACCTCGAGCAAGGGAGGATATCTGTCAAGGAATATGCGTTGAATTTTCACCAATTGTCAAGGTATGCTCCTAATTTAGTTGCTGGTATGTGGGCAAGAATAAAAAAGTTCGCTTATGGGTTGAATAGGAATCTAATTTTGGAGAGCAAGACTGCCTCGTTGATTAAAGATATGGACATCTCAAGGTTGACTATTCATATGCAGCAAGTGGAGGATGAAAAGAGAAAGCAGATGCAGTTTGGGGATAGATAGGGTAAGAAAAATTAGTTTCTAACTAGGAAGGTGATTAATCTCAGGGTGGTCAGGATGGTGGCAAATAGTAGAAAAAGAAATGGGGGAGTTCTAGATCCTACTCTTCTACTAATGCTCCTTACCAGGCAGGTGACAGGCGTCATCAAGTTGGTGATAATTTTTGGGTCCAGGGTGCCTAATCTCAGGCAAGCAGAGGTTAGTCAATTTCTTTATGCCTCTTTCTCGAATCTGTGGTTGTCCTCATCGGGGTTATTATGATGAAGAAAGGGAAAAATACTTCAGTGTGGTCAGGCATGCTATCGGCTTAGGTATTTTTCGGTTTATAAGGTTGCTACGGGGGAGAATAAGATTCATATGGCTTCATCTTCTTCTCCTACACTTGGTGGTATTGCATCTATTTCTTTAACTTCTCCTGGTTATAGTATTGGTTGGAATAGGTTGTATGCTTTGGTATCCCGACTGGAATCAGAGACATCACCTGATGTCATTACTAGTACATTACAACTTTTCTCTTATGACGTATATTATTTGCTTGATCTGGGCTTCACTCTCTCCTATATGACTCCTTATGAGGTTGTATTTCTCAGTTTTGATCTGGTATTTATTTTGGACCCTTTTTCTATTTCTATCCTAGTAAATGACTCAGTTATTGCTAAAAGAGTCTATAGAGTGTGTGTGGTATCTGTTGGTGGCAAGCAGATCTTGGTAGATCTGTTTGAGTTAGGCATGGTGGATTTCTATGTCATTCTGGGAATGGATTAGTTGTACTCTTGTTATGCATTCTTTGATCGTCAGACCCGTAGGGTTATCTTTAGGTTCCCTGATGAGCCGATTATAGAATGGGAGGGTGGTCCTTTAGTTTCTAGGAGGAGATTTATTTCTTATCTTAGATCTCAAAGGTTAATCTCTAAAGGTTGTCTTTATCACTTGGTCCAGGTTAAAGATTCTAACTCAGAAGGTCCTTCTTTCCAGTAAGTTCCAGTGGTTAATGAGTTTCCAAAAGTCTTTTTGAATGATTTTGCTGGTGTTCCTCCAAATAGGGAAATAGAGTTTGGTATTGACTTAGTTTTGGACACTCGTCTAATATCTATTCCTCCTTATAGAATGGCTCTGACTGAGTTGTGAGAACTCAAGAAGCAATGTAAGAATCTTCTGTATAAGGAGTTTATTCATCCTAGTGTATCCACATGGGGTGCACCGGTGTTGTTTGTGCGTAAGAAGTATGGCTCTCTTCAGATGTGCATTGAATACAAACAGTTGAATAAGGTGACGATCAAGAACAAGTATCCTCTCCCAAAGATAGATAATTTATTTGATCAGTTTCAAGGTGCCAAGTTCTTTTCTAAGATAGATCTTTGGTCTGGGTATCATCAAATAAAGATTAGGGAGGTGGATATCTCTAAGATGAATTGTCATACTCGCTATGGGCACTTTAAATTTTTGGTGATGTCATTTGGATTGACTAATGGGCTGGCGGTATTTATGGACTTGATGAATAGGGTTTTTAGGCAGTTCTTAGATCTCTTCATCATTGTGTTTGTTGATGACATTCTGGTTTATTCAAAGAGTGAGGTGGATCATGCTAATCATCTCTATGTGGTATTATAGACCTTAAAGAAACAATAGTTGTATGTCAAGTTCTCCAAGTGTGAGTTTTGGTTGAACACTGTAACTTTCTTGGGGTCATATATTTCTAGTGAGGGGATCATGGTTGATCTACAAAAGGTTGTTGTGGTGAAGAGGTGGCCAAGACCCACTACTCCATCCGACATTTGAAGCTTCTTGGGTTTAGCCGGGTATTATAGGCAGTTTGTGGAAAGCTTTTCATCGATAGCTTCTCCTTTGACTAAGTTAACTCAGAAGAAAGTCAAGTTTTCTTGGTCAGATGCTTGTGAAAGGAGTTTCGAGAAGTTGAAGGATAAGTTAACTTCAGCTTCAATTCTGACTTTGCCAGAAGGCAATGATGGGTTCGTGGTTTATTGTGAAGCATCTCGGGTAGGGCTTGGTTGTGTTTTGATGCAGCATGAGAATGTGATTGCCTAGCTTCCAGGTAGTTGAAAGTGCATGAGAGAAATTATCCTACTCATGATTTGGAGTTGTTGGTGGTTGTGTTTGCTTTGAAAATATGGTGGCATTATTTGTATGGTGTGCACGTGGATATCTTTTTTGATCATAAAAGTCTACAGTATGTGTTCACTTAGAAGGAGCTTAATCTAAGACATAGAAGATAGATTGAACTTCTTAAGGACTATGATATGAGTCTTCATTATCACCCAGGTAAGGCTAACGTGATTGCTGATGCTCTTAATAGGTTATCCATGAAGAGTATGGCTCACGTGGAGGAAGGAAAGCTGGAATTGGTAAAGGATGTTCACCGCTTGGCTAATCTTAGAGTTTGCCTCGTGGACTCCTAGGATGGTGGTTTTATGGTGCAAGAAGTGGTTCGATCATCTTTTGGTGCAGAGATTAAGGAGAAGCAAGAGTTAGATCCTATCTTGATGAAAATCAAGAGTGATGTTGGGGGGCAAAAGGTAGTGGTGTTTAAGATCAGTGGTGATGGTACTTTATGGTACCAAGGGAGGTTGTGTGTTCCTGATGTCGACGATTTACGACAAAGGATTTTGGTTGAGGTGCATGAGTCATGCTATGTTATTCATCCCGACTTGACTAAGAAGTATCATGTTCTAAAAAAGATCTATTAGTGGAATGGCTTGAAGACAGATGTGGTTGATTTTGTAGCCAAGTGCATAGTGTGTCAACAAGTTAAGGTTGAGCACATGAGTCTAGGAAGGTTGTATCAAGAAATTGATTTTCCCAAGTAGAAATGGGAGGTAATCAATATGGACTTCGTTCCAGGTCTTTCTCAGTCTCGTAATCAATATGATTTAATTTGGTTCATCATGGATAGGATGACTAAGTCTGCCCACTTTTTGCCAGTATGAACTACCTTCTCAGTGAAGGATTGTGCGAAGATGTATCTTCAAGAGATTGTGAAGCTGCATGGGGTTCCTATTTCAATTATATTTTATCGTGGCACGCAGTTTACATCTCACTTCTGGCAATCTTTTTAGAAAGGTTTGGTGACTAAGGTTAGTCTGAGTACTGCTTTCCACCCGCAGAAGAATGAGTAATCGAAGAAACTATTCAGACATTGGAGGGTATGCTTCGGGCTTATGTGATTAATTATGGTGGCAATTAAGTTGAGAATCTACCTTTGGTGGAGTTTTCTTACAACAATATCTATCATTCTAGTATTGGTATGGCCCCTTTTGAGGCATTGTATGGTAAGAGGTGTAGATCTCCTATTGGTTGGTTTGATCTTAGTGAGACAGATCTATTTGGTTCCAACTTGGTTTACCAGGATATGAAGAAGTTAAAGCTGATTCGAAAGAGGCTTAAGGCTGCCCAATGTCGCCAAAAGTCTTATGCAGATGTTAGGCGTAGAGACTTGGTGTTTGAAGTTGGGGATAAGGTTATCCTTAAGGTATCTCCTATAAAGAGAGTAGTGTGGTTTTGTAAGAAGGGGAAGCTCAGTCCTCGGTATGTTGGTCCATATGTGGTTTTGTGGAGAATTGGTAATATTGCTTATGAGCTAGAGTTTCCTTCTAGCTTGAGCTTGGTTCATCCGATATTCTATATTTCCATGTTGGTGATCCTTTTTCGATTGTTTCTTTGGAAGAATTGGGTATCATGGATTCTTTGTCTTAAGAAGAAGTCCTGGTTGAAATCTTGTGGACCAAGGATGTGGCTTCGGTTAAGGTTCTTTGGCGGAAGCATAAGGTGGAAGAAACTACATGGGAAACGGAGGAGGACATGATGTCCAAATATCCGCATTTGATTTCTACTCCTGGGATTCGTGTGGAAGGTATGTGTCTTCTACACATCTTTATTTTCAGATTTTTTTAAAGGAAATATTAATATCTTTGCCTCTTTGTTTTCAAACTTTATGTGACACCCCGTATTTTTGGGCTAGTCTTTGAACCATCGTTCCTACGTGTATAAGTTATAATCCAATGATTCCTATGTGAATATAAGTTTCATGATCTTTATCCTAGTGTGTGAAGTGTTTTCGAAGTGAAAAATATTCATAGGAATCACTTAGAACAAAGTTGAGCTAAAAGCCTTAGATTCGTCCAAGTTTGGTATTTGATTCTACAAGGATCTACTTTGAGCGTGTATAACTTTTGATGTACGTGTAATTTTTTAGTTCAAGTCCCACCAATTTGTAGATAATTGAGTCATATTTCCAATGATACTAATTTTGCCTTAATTTGATACTCGAGCAAAAATTTATAGCCATTTTTGTGAGAGGCAGTGAGGGAACGCGATAAGCTAGCACCGCCCGGGTTATTGCACTGGGATAGAAGAGGTGACACGGGATCTACTCCCCTAGACTAAAGGGGGTGCCTCCTAGTCCATTCCATTAATGTTTTAAACTTCTTAAGGGTCAAGGGGCACTTTGGTCCTTTCCCCTCAACCCTAAACATCCAAGGGACGATTTATAGCATTTAAAAGGGCATTATTTGCCCAACTTCTTCATATTTTCTCTCAAGAAACCCTCAATAAATCTCCAAGAAATCATATAATTAAGGTATGTGGGAGTTCATCCATGGGTCCCCTTTTATCCATGGAGCCCTAAAACCCATTTTCAAGTTCAAAGTTATGATCTTTACATGTTAATATGAATTATATCCATGAAACCTCCATGAATTTCAATTATGTATCATGTTTACAAATGGTTTTTGTTGAAATTGCCTTGATATGCTTGAATGATGATTTTCACATGATTAAATCCTTAAACCATGTTTTTAATATTGAAATTATATAATTTTCATGGTTTAACTACTCCCATGTTTTAACTCATGATCCTCATGTGTTTGATTTCAAGTTAAGAGTATATGTGTTTTCAAATGGAATGAGCTAATATATATTTTGAATGTTATGATCTTTATATCAAATTCCTAAGTTGTGAATTGATTCATGTAGCCATGATATTTTTGCATGCTTGCTCATTCCCATGCACAAGTTTAGGGTCTCCACATGTTTGATGAAATTCCCATATCATGTTCAATCAATTTCAAGATGAATCCCCAAGTTATGAATTTTGCCATGTAACTCTATTGTTCCCTCATGTTTAAGACATTCTTATGTTCAAGCTATGATCTTTACATGTTTTGATGAAACTCCCATGTCCTATTCCAAGTGAATTTCATGTAAATCCCCAATTCACAATCTTAGTCATGTAATCATGCTATGCTCCCATGTTTAAGACATTCTCATGTTCAAGTTCATGATTCCCAAGTGTCTGATGAAATGCACTAATGATTGGGTTTTGAATATTTACTATTTATTATATCCCAAAGCTTTAGTATACCCTATTGTTATTGTTATCGAGTCATGGGGGTTATGAATACCCAAAATTTAGCTATTTACCTAGTTTTCAGTATCTATAGAATGATTTCAGTTATACCATGAGCAATACCATTCAGTCAGTATAATGGTTAGTAGTGAGTCCATTTAAGCTTAGCTCAGTCCAGTTTTAGTTCCAATAATAATTTACACAAATTACCTCAAGATCTGTATGTTATTTTTAGAATACCATGACCTGAGCTTATCAATTATTAGTTATCAGTGCATGAACTAGTTAGTAATCCGTGTCAGTTCAGTGAGAAGTAGAATTTAGCACCGAGCAAACCCAGGGATGGGAGCTCACCTTCCTGTTGAGGGTGTGACTCTTATTAGCAATCCCTGCATTCCAAAACTATGTAGCCTGCGTAGGTTTGAGATATTAACCTTCCAGTTGAGGGTTGACACATATCTCACCAAAGCACCTGCCAGTTGAGGGTTGACACATATCTCACCATAGCACCTTTTAGTTGAGGGTGACTCTATAGTCGTTTAGGACTCCATTTTGGGGATCCACACAGCCAGTGTTAGTACCTGTGGCATGGTACTGACACCCTTCCAACTGGGGTTACAGGTTGGACCCCAATTAGCTTAGATTGGGGCATGTTGGTTAGATGATACCTCCCATAGTTTTAGTCAGTTAATCAATATAATTTAGATCAGGTTTTATTGACCAAGTGTATGGATTCTCAGTTATTTAGTTATCAGATTTCAGTATTCCAGTGTACTGATTATTTCTAAAATATGTATATGTTTGGTCTTACACTCTCAGATAATACAGTTTTCATGCATTCCTGCTCAGTTATCTCATGTTATTCCGCTAGTCCTTATTTCATATACACAGTATCCCATAGTTTTAACCCAGTTATTCAGAATGACTACAGTTCAGTCTTACATGACCAGTATTCTGCTATCAGTCATTTAGTTAATTCAATAAGCTTAGTATATTTTATTTTTGGTTTCATATGTTTATGCATTTGTGCTCAATATAATTGTATATTCAGATCCTTGAGTTATGTTAGTCTCTATCACATAGTTTCAGACCCAGTATTCATACAGTATCCATGTTTTACCGTATCCCAGCTTCAGTTCTATATATTCTACAAAAGTAAAGATTTTAAGAAAGCTAAGTGTAGTGATTCACCATCTTACCAGATTATGTTTATTGCTCATGCTTCGAAGATACTTCAGCTTTCAGTTTATCTCAGTCTCTTGGTGAGTCTACTTACACCTAGTCATGTATGTTTTAAGATTACATATGAAGCCAGTTTTACTTATTGCATTTACCTCCACTTACTCATTACATTCAATAAGTACTGATCCACATATATGTTTGTGTGGCTACATTGTTTCATAATGTAGGTACCATTTGTAGCCCGCATCTCATGATCAGACAATTGCAGTTTTCATCCAGCAAGTGATGAGTTCTCTTATTTTGGAAACTTCAGATAGTTTTAGTTGATATACAGTTTATTTATTTTATCATATGTATTGATTAGTGGTAGTTGGAGGCATATCCCAGCTATCTATAGTCAGTATAGTAGAAGCTTTATAAATGTCAGTTAGAGTCAGTAATATAAATTTTAGCTATCTCCTTAGTTTTAATTAGATTGTAAATTATATCAGTATTGTAATTATTCAAATA
Organism: Capsicum pubescens; assembly: GCA_030864215.1. NCBI lineage: Eukaryota > Viridiplantae > Streptophyta > Magnoliopsida > Solanales > Solanaceae > Capsicum > Capsicum pubescens. The sequence continues at coordinate 66,712,933 of CM061549.1, read as the reverse complement.
TTGTCATGATTACATTTCCACACAGCAGAACAACTATTTAATATATTATAATTCAGTTGCTTAACAATATGCCAGTTCATGGGTTAGCTTGGGGTCACTTGTGGTTCCAAGCACCACGTGGTATCCAGGGTGTACTCTCAGGGCTTTATACTCTGTTAAAGATTGAAAATATATTTGATAATACAAATGACTCGTGCGTGTGGTTACCCCTACCTTTTCTGTCATTCAGGTATAAATGTTCCTAGTGGGGGAGACTGAAACACCCTGGTTTCTAGACCTTAGAAAATTTCCTGGAATTCTGGTCTCTGGACCCAATATGACTCGAGGGTACGAGCCTTATGTTAGGGTACAGAGGGTATGGTCCAGTCGTATGCTGACCAATATTGGTTGGTGGGATGGATTTTGGTTATTGGAATGGATACGACATAGGGGTACGAGTCGTATTGGTGGGTATGGATTGTTTGGTTCCACAACTTAATCTTAGACTTGGTTACCTAGGTTGGATCTGAGTACGAGTAGCTCACCATGATCCATAATCTAGGGTATGAGTCGTACCCATGACTCGTATGGTGGACAATTTCTAAATCTTCCTTGGGTTTAAATCTTCTAGGGGTATTGATAAAGGGTACGGATCGTATGCTTTAGATATGACTTGGTTGGATGATTCATATGCTGGATAGTATTGGATCCAAAGGTTGAGGCTTGGATACGAGTAGAGGGTACCAATCGTATGACTCGTAAGGGTCAGTCGTACCCCTGGGGCGGGATTTTATGCAACTTAACTGGGGGTATTTTAGACATTTCCCCACTTATCCTATTAAGGTCCCATGACTTCTAATTCTCTTTGGAGACTATTTACCCTATTATTCCATTCATTAACACTTAGAAACTCTTCTAAACACTGAATATTTCTCTTGAAAGCTTTTGGGTAAGGGAAGCTAGGGTTTCAACTAGAGGATTGATTTAGGGCTTATCTTGGTGATTTTTTTCCATCATCATCTTGGTTTAAGGCATATTATATTCCCTCATTGTTAATTCTAACTAGAAGCATGTTTTTTATGAATGTTTTCATGACTTCATTGACCATATAATTTTGGTTTGCAAATATAAATTGGGGGTTTTGATATTAAATGGTTGGTTATGGTTTTCCATGATTTTAATTATGCTTTATGTGCATTAATGGTGGTTTTGGACAATTGAATTGAATAGGAATGGTTTAATGGTAATTGGAATTATTTTTTATTATATTATGCCCCTAATGTGTTTGGCAAAATGCCTACAATAATGTTTTCATTGCTTTGAGTATTTCAATGGAACTCTTGCTTGTTTTAAAACTTGGTAAAGGAATTATGCATGGTTTAAATGGATCGGAAAGGTACATGGCTAAATGGTTATGCTTGTGGGGTATATGGAATCCCCCATATGGTGTGATATGGTAAATGGAAGGGCACTTGGAAGTACCCTTAAACCTATATATGGTTAGCTATGGATAGTACTTGCAAGTATGGTCGGTATGACGATACCACCGCTAACTGGGCTTGGTTAATAGATGGTAAATAAACTGATTGGTTACTTGGTAATGGTTTTAATTGGGTAATAATGGCCGGATGTGTAGCAAAGCCATATAAGGTGGAGGTACCGGGGGGACAAAAACTAGAAACTCATATTTGCTGATGTGAGGTTGGTTTTGGCAACCTTGTGTATGATGTCACACTATATTTTGGGGGATGTACTAATCATTGTAGATTTTCTTCCCTGGTCGTGCATCTTCACGCACTGGGGCCCTTTCAGTAAGGGGAGCTGAACCTATATAACCCGTGTGTGTTTTAGGATGGCAATGCTGTGCAACCCAAGTAAAGTTTTTAAAGGCATGCTAAACTCGGTCCCTTTTCCCAGCATGGATATATATATATATATAAGATTTTTATGGTTGTGTGCATTGATGGTTTTACTTGGCTTTATAAATGGCATTATTTTATCCTTATACTGAGATCATGCTAGAGTTCACCCGTCTATTGGCGGTTGTATACTTGTGCTATGCAACAACCAACCATTCTACTCCTACTACATAGTGATTGACTCGGGGATGAACATTTAGAATAAAGTGGTGTGCTTCCATACTTTTGGGAAGGCTCCATTTCATGTTATGGATATTTCTAGACACTTGATTTTATTTTGGATATTGGTTTTGGCCATGGTTGGGGTCATGTCCAAACTGGATTTTAATACTCTTTTGGTTAGAGAATTTGTCGTACTACTGTGAGTTGGAATGGGTGGGATCGATATAGGTTTCAACCTTAACATTTGTATTGGTATTGAGGCTGGCATCATCAGACATAATTTCTCACTGTTCTGTCATATTTCATTTTGGGATTAATTATACTATATTTTGGAACATCTTTCATTATGGACTAGTTTATGGCCCTTGTTTTGGTATTTGTTTGGTATGGTTGGGTTGTTGGTATAGGATGGTTGGACTCAGTTGGATTGGTCACAGTTGTGATCCTATCCCAGAGTCTTCATGTGAGATGTTATATGCTCAAAATCCAGCCAACTCAGGGCAGGAGGCTGGAGGTTGGATTGGGTAACGGGGGTGGTCTCTAATCCTGGTTTGACTAAGGATGCCCATTACAACAAGGCCCATGATCGGGTTGCATCAGTGAGATTTCTCAAGATGTTGCACATAAAGCAGTTCCAAGAAGTTAAAATATCCTCAAATCACTACTTTGGAGGTGTCACAATCCAATTTATTAGATCATGATATCCAATTTTTCTCATTAAAGTGGCCTAAGGCCCAACAATATATAACATGCCATTATATATCACTATAAACCCAAAAGAATAAGGTAAATAAGACTAACAATCAACTAGGAGGGTATGATCAAGGGTTATCACTCATTTCACTAAGTAATATGGTAAGACTCATACTAAAGGATCCTTCATGTCCATCTATGGTTAAACAAGTCTATAATTAGGTGTAATATAATCCTACAACCATAATGGTATTCTAGGATAAGGCTCGAGTTACATTACTATCCTAAATCCCCTAAGAAGGTAAAGACATGATACAACTAGGTATAAACTGTTAGACTCTTATAATCACCTAATATATTAATAATGACAAATTAACATAATAAACATGTAGGGCCTTATCTGGAAGATCTTATGATGTGAAGAAATCTAGAGAGATCATGGACTAACACGAAAAGAATCAATCTAGACAACTAGGAGACCTTGGAAGATCCCATAAATAAGGAACCAGAAGACACCAATACAAGGAAAAGATCTCACCGAGCGATTGGAAGAGAAAATCAGTACGGTGCAATATGGTATGAGGGCTAGATTAGAAAAATGATCATGTTCTTTACATGAACATATTTGATACGGATATGTATGAATATGACACGCCAATTCCACAAAGTATAAGGATATCATATGTGCGGACATATCTGATATGGACGCACTAAAGATATAAGTACTCAATCAAGGAATCCATACAAATCCTTGATTGAAAGAAAATCCTTGGGTTTTCCTTTTTAGAGTAAGGAAGAAGCCAAAAAAGAAGACTATAAAAACATTGAAGACAGAAGAATCACTACACAAATTCACTGGGAAGTATCATTTTGTTTCATCATTTAGTCTTCATAAAGCTTTGTAATTTTCACAGTTTACAATAGTTACAAAAAGAAAAAAAAATTGAGCCAGTTTATTAGTTATACTAGGCAAAGTTGTGACACAAGATCTGGATAACACAAAATTGAGATTTAGAAATTGTTCAATCCTACTGCAAGTCATTCTCACGTTAAGCTTTAAAGAAAACCCTTACAACAGGGGGTGGAATAGGCACCATATTGGCGATCCAAACCGGTATAAATTTTGTGTTTCTCCTTACATTTAAGTTTAATTCTAAGTATACTAACTTATAGGTAAGCTGAATGACGTAGTTGATCAGTTGATTAAGAAAAAAATTTCAATTCACCCTCTCCCTCCTCTTGAATTTCAATTGGTATCAAAGTAGGTCTCATCATAAAGTGATGCTTAAGCACACGTGAGCAAAGATCAAATGTCCAAATATCAGATTCCACGAGCACTCATTCAAGACAGACACTCTTCAACAAGAACAACATACTTTAATGGACAATATTACTCACATTGGAAGAACAAATTCAGAATCTTCATGCAATCAACTGATTTCCAAGCTTGGTTGGTCATCAATAAGGGATAAAAACCTATACTAGGGCTCAAGGACAAATAGAAGGAAAATGAATCGAGAATCATGGATGTGGATGATTTTAAAATTTTGAAATCACCAAAGAACAACAGGAGGTAATCCAAACTAATGCTAGAGCTATAAATTTGCTTTACAGTGCAATTATTGGAGAAAAATACGACAAGATATCTACCTATGATATAGCCAAAGAAATGTGGGACAAACATAAAATAACTTATGAAGGTACTACCAAATTGAAGGAAGCAAGGATTAGTGCTCTAGTCAATGAACACGAGTTTTTCAAAATAGAAGAAAATGAGGGTGTGGAGTCAATGTTTGCATGATTTAGTAAAATTGTATGTGAACTAAAATCTCTTGGTATGATCTACTCTAATAGTCTTCAAGTCAAAAAACCAATAAGGAGTCTTCCAAAGGAATGGAAAACTAAGACAACCATCCTAGAAGATGAAGATCTCCATAATATGACACATGATGAATTGTGAGGTAATCTTCTTGCCTAAGAACACAGGTATAGCATAAAAAAAAGCCTATAGCCTTCAATGTTATAAGCTAAGGAGGAAGTGAAAAAAAGATAAAGATAACAATAAAGGCATGGCTCTTATAAATCTCGGGGTTAGGCAAATTCTAAGATAAAGGTAACAAAGACCTCAAAGTTTTAAGAACAACGAATTCACAAGAAATGATGATCATTGCTATCATTGTGGCGAACTGGGTCATATAAAATAAATACCTAGAATTAAGGAGAAGATTGTCCAATAATAAAAACTTTGGAGTCTGGAGTGATGAAGACAAAATAGAAGACGATGCAGAAACAACAATTATGTGCTTTATGGAAATAGGTGAATCCAGTGAGGTAAGATCTTTTAATTGTCAAGATTGCAATCTTCTTTAATCAAATCTTCATATGAT